>CAOKZL010000094.1:0-600000 GCA_948472985.1 Iguana delicatissima | reverse complement strand
AAGGAAAAAATTTTTGAATTGAAATCTGAGGTATGTATGTTCGAGACACCATAGCCAGCATTATCAAGCTGGTAAGTGCAATGTAACACCAGCTTCCAAAGCAAACTTGTAGATGCATTTTTCAGAGCTAGATTAGAGAGAAAATAAGTTGTCTATATTGTACTAGCATATATACCCACCACTGCCTGAGACTTTATTTTCTCACAAGTAATACTCGTTAGAAAGATTTGAGATAATGTGTCTCTATTTCTCCAAACTTTCTTGTCCAGTACCTATAACTTTTCTCCATATTCCCCAGTCCAATCTGTCTTCAGAGTTATTAACATACACAGGTTGGGTTCCTGGGGGAATACACTGCCGTTCTCCTTGCAGCTAGACCCTGTCTCCATAGCAACCAGCCTATTTAAGACAGACACAGTTGACTGAAGCCCAAGAGCTCTCTGGCTGAGAATTCTCAAGGCCCCTCCCTAGAGTGCAAACCCCAGGATTCCATAGAATCTTCTTAGGCAGGCAATCATATGAGGTCTTGGCCTGACACAGACAAATAATTTTTGACTTTTATATATTAGATGAGGTGACGCTGTTGACAGATTAGTTCCTGTTCTACAAATATTATATGTAGCAATCTCCATTTGCAACAACAGATTTACATAGTTGGAAGCTCTATTATGTTATAGAATCCCATGGAAAAAAGGAGCTATGATTGAAGCAGGCTAGGATGGAGTAGGCATGATGGTCTTTGGTGAGCTTGTGCTGCATGGCATTAAAGGATTTACCCCTGTAGTAATCTTGCTGCCCAGCTGATGCCAGCTTCAACTGTCACCAGGGATGTGGGGAGCTCATCAGGTAGCACTGGGCTGGTATTCCAGTCCAGGGATGCTACACAGCATTTACTGCTCTCCAGTGCTAAAGAAACCTTAGAAATACTTATAATTTGCTTATGAGACCCTGGTCAGTATTCTATTTTATACAGAGGTTGTTTAGTCCCTAACAAAAGGAAGTCCTGTTCTACAGGAGGAATGTAGAGAAGAGACAAAGGCTATTTCCACCCTACACCCTAGTGCTATTATTCCGTTTTCAACATCCTGTGGAATTCTGGAGTTTGTAGTTTACTGAGGCCAAACAGCACTTTGGATGAGAATTCTAAATGCTCCTCCCTAAACTGCAAATCCCAGGATTCCATAGGAGGTTGAAAGTGGAATAATAGCACTATAACAGGGTAGTGAGGAAATGGCCAAAATCTCAGGGTGTTAAAAACAATGATTTTATTCTAGTCATTACTCCATCTAAATCATCCTTTTCAACATCCTGAGATTTTGGCCCTTTCTGCACCTTCCCTGCATCCCACAATATCCCAGCGTCATCCCGGTAGTGCCTTTGCCAGGTTGGGAGTGTGTCCCAAATGCTCCCCTCTGCACCCGGCCAGCTGCCAGCAGATGGTAATGGTCAGGACATGCTCCTTCCTTCAACAGTGCAGCTGGACTCTTCCTGTGCTGCACTGAGGAAGGAACAGCCTGGATAGTTCTTCCACCCTTTCCACAGGGCCCCAGCGGGGCCTATTACTAGATTTTTTCCCGTAATAGTATAATGCACAATCACAATGGCTAGGGATCCAACAGAAGTGGGACTGTGACAATGCCATCCAGTAGCACGCATTACATCTTGGATTCAATGCGCCCCCATGACAGAATGGGGCCATAGTGCAGAATTGACCTTAGTCTCTTCTCCTACATCTGTTCTATTGGGTGTTACCAGCCCTCTTTGCTTTTACCTTTTTCTTTTCCACTGGAAAGAGAAAGCATATTACTTGACCCTAGAGAAAGCCTCTGTTTCTCTTCCTAGATGAATGTGGAAGACAAATAAAAACTTTGTTCTTTCAGCCAACCAATGGGAATTAAATATTTCTCTGCCCTTTAAAAAAAAACTAGTGTTTTCTGTTTGCATTATATAATTTGTTATTCACGATGATGATGGTGATGATGATGATTTGCATGGATGCAAACCATTGTGTAACATGGGGATTTGGGGGGAAAGGAGCACCTATAGTACAAACATGTAGGTTTAGCTTGGAGAAGAGAAGATTGATAGCCATCTTTAAATATTTGGAGGGATTTCATGTAGAAGACGGAGCCAGATTCTTTTCTGCTGCTCTAGAGAGTAGGATGTGAACCAATGGCTTTACATTAACAAGGAAACAGATTCCACCTAAATAACAAGAAGAACTTCCTGGTGGTAAGAAGTGTTTAATAGTGCAATAGACTCATAGCGTGATGGACTCTTCTTCTTTAGTGTCTTTAAAAAGAGGTTGGAAGGTCATCTTTTGAAAGTCCTTTAGTGGTCTATTCCTGCATGTCAGCAGGTTGAACCAGATGGCCCTTGTAGTCCTTTCCAACACTCTTATGCTATGATTATATGGACAGTCTGAGAGCCAGTGTGCTATAATGGTCTGAGCAGTGACCCTGGAGACCAGGCCCACTTGGTCAAGGAAACCCAATGGGTGACCTTGGGCATGTCACACACTTTCAGCCCCTAGAAAACCCTGTAATAGGGTTGTCTTAGGGTCACCATAAGTCAGAAATGATTTGAAGGCACACGACAACAACAGTGAATGCTCTGTCCCTCTCTATGATCTGCTGTCTGTCTGTGTCCGAATGGCTATGATGTCAGTTATCAGTTTATATGACCAGATTAAATTATGCAGGCAGATTGTGAATCAAAGCTGCAAAAACAATAACATGTGTTGTTGTTGTTGTTTTTTAAAAAGAAAGTAATGAAATGGAAAAGATGAAAGATAGGGCAAGGGTATCCAAGGCCCACCTCAGCTGAGATGCCACATGTACTAGCGCTAGCCTTGGACTATTATAGGCATGAATTTGATTTGATTTGATTTATTGTACCTGTTTTGTTGCCTACTAGCAGATATCCTCCATGATAACATAAAGCCTTTTGCTTTAAAGCACTGTTGCTGAGAAATGCCACAAGACTCAGCTGTCTGAGTCATAAACTGGGATAGGACTGCACAATATGAGCATTCCAGATTGCCAGTCTGGCAAGTTTGTATTGCTTGAAAATCACTGAGCTGAGGTATTACAAGCCCATTCACTTCTCTGCCTGAGGAGAGATGGGTTACATGAAAACCCTCAGGTGAAATTCCAGAATTCTCAATATCCCAAATGAAAAAATGTGGATAAAAGAACTGCAGATTTTCATAAAAGGTGCATATACTAATTTGCATGGTGAGTGCGAATTTAAAAAATAGTGTCATTAGAACTGCCATTCATGTTACCTTTAGAGAGGAAACCAGTGAGCAGGGGCCCATTCGCACTGCAGAATTATAGCACTATTATTCCACTTTAACTGCCATGGTTCCATCCTATGGAATCCTGGGGCTGGCAATTTAAGGAGTGACATTGGGCACTTGTTATTCAAATAGTTCTGGAATCACAGAATCATAGAATCCTAGTGTTAGAAGAGACCAAAAGGGTCATCAAATCCAGCCGCCTGCAGGATTGTACAATCAAAGTACTCCCAACAGATGACCATTTTTCAAAACCCTCCAAAAAAGGAGTCTCCACCATACTCTTGAGTCAGCATATTCCATTGTCAAACTGTTCTTACTGTCAGGAAGTTCTTCCTAATGTTTAGGTGGAATCTTTTTTCCTGAAGTTTGAAGCTGTTGTTTTGTTTCCTAGTCTTTGGAGCAGCAGAAAATAAGCTTGCCCCAACTTTCATATGGCATCCCTTCAAATATTTAAACACAGCTATCATGCCAGCTCTCAAC
This sequence comes from Iguana delicatissima, assembly GCA_948472985.1. NCBI lineage: Eukaryota > Metazoa > Chordata > Lepidosauria > Squamata > Iguanidae > Iguana > Iguana delicatissima. The sequence continues at coordinate 596,219 of CAOKZL010000094.1, read as the reverse complement.
TTTGTTTTCTCCAGGCTAAGCATATTCAACTCCCTAAGCTGCTCCTTGTAGGGCACGGTTTCCAGGCTTTTTACTATTTTGATCACCCTCCCCCAGACACATTCCAGTTTATCAACATCCTTCTTGAATTGTGGTGGCCAGAAGTGGTCATAGTACTCCAGGTAATGAAAGCAGAATAGAGCGATACTATTACTTCCCTTGAACTAGACACTATACTGCTATTGATGCAGCCTAGAATCACCTTGGCTTTTTGGCCTTACCAGACAAGAAAACTCAGGATTCCATAGGCTGGAGCAATGTCCTTAAAGCTGAATAATAGTGCTATAATTCTGCTTTGTGAATGGGCCCTGCATGACCCAGGTTGCTGTGCACTCTGCTTTCCAGGTGCTCAGTGTTGAGGAGCACCCTGAAGGCCCTCTTCTCTCCCTGCTTGTGGCCTCTCTGTCCTTAAACCAGTCTAAAGCCATTTCCGTACTAGCCTATTATAGCGCTATGATTCCACTTTCAACATTCTATGGAATCCTGGGGTTTGCAGTTTAGGGAGGGGCCAGCTGGCCCCTCCCTAAACTGCAAACCCCAGGATTCCATAGGATGTTGAAAGTGGAATCAGAGCACTATAACAAGCTAGTGCGGAAATGGCTTTAGACTGGAGAGTGCTTCAAATATATGACTGTTTCACATACAGCAATATAGTATATAAACTAGGGCAGGTGGCTATATTATCGGAATGTGTTTCATTGAGTTACAGTGCAAAGTCTAGCAAGTAGTCATGAAATATTTTATTGAAGATCAAGATAAACCGCTGACAACAGAGGAATTACAGCTTGTGCACTTGCAATAAAATTATCCGTCTCTCTGCATCACATCCAATTAGCAGCAAAACGTTATTTCACGAAAGGAGTAGCCTTATATGTCAAGGATGTTTTCACCTGTGAAGAGATCCATGACTTGAACACCGAAAGCCAGGTCGAGAGCATCTGGGCAAGAATTAAGGGAGCGAGAAACAATAGAGATATTATAGTGGGGGTTTACTACAGACCTCCAAGCCAGACTGAGGACCTCGATGGCACTTTCATAGACCAAATGACTGCACATTCAAAAAGGAGAGATACAGTAATAATGGGAGATTTCAACTACCCGGATATATGTTGGCAGTCAAACTCTGCAAAGGCGGCAAGGTCCAGCAAGTTTCTTGCTTGTCTTACAGACAATTTCATGGTCCAGAAGGTGGAAGAGGCGACAAGAGGATCAAATATTCTGGATCTGATCCTGAACATCAGGGAAGACCTTGTTAATGACGTAGAACTGGTTGGATCTTTAGGAGAAAGTGACCATGCCCTATTAGAATTTGGCATTCAGTGGGGAGGAGAAGACAAGTGTAGCCAGGCACTTGTCTTAGATTTTAAAAAAGCAGACTTCTGTAAACTGAAGGAGCTGCTGGCTGAAATCCTGTGGTCAAGAATAGTGAATTAGAAAGGAGTTCAGGATGCATGGGAGTTCTTTAAAAGGGAGATACTGAAGGCACAGGCTAAAACTGTGCCATTAAGAAGGAAAAATGGAAGGCATCTGAAGAAACCGGAATGGTTGACTAAAGAACTCTCAGCTGAGCTAAGTGTTAAGAAAAACATGTACAGGAAATGGAAGAAGGGGGAAATCACCATAGAAGATTATAAGCAAGTAGCCAGGAGATGTAGGGAGAAGGTCAGAAAGGCTAAAGCGCAGAAAGAACTTAGGCTGGCCAGAGACATTAAAAACAATAAAAAGGGCTTTTTTAAATATGTCCACAGCAAAAGGAAAAAGAAGGAGACGATAGGGTCACTGCGCAGGGAAGATGGTGAATTAATAATAGGACGAAGAGAAAAGGCAGAACTCCTCAACACCTTCTTCACCTCAGTTTTTTCCCAAAAGGATAAAAACACTCAACCTGGCGGTTGGGGAGCAGGTGAGGAAGGGGGGAAATGCAGCACAGAATAGGTAGAAAGGTAGTACAGGAATACCTGGCTACTCTGGATGAATTCAGGTCTCCAGGGCCAGATGAATTGCATCCTAGGATTTTAAAAGAACTAGCAGAGGTCATTTCGGAACCTCTTGCTATAATTTTTGAAAACTCTTGGCGGACAGGAGAAGTTCCGGCAGACTGGAGGAGGGCAAATGTTGTCCCCATCTTCAAGAAGAGAAAAAAGAGGACCCAAATAATTATCGCCCAGTCAGCCTGACATCAGTACCTGGAAAGATCCTGGAGCAGATCATCAAACAGTCAGTTTCTAATCACTTAGAAAACAATGCCGTAATTATGAAAAGTCAACATGGATTTCTCAAAAACAAATCATGCCAGACTAATCTTATCTCTTTTTATGATAGAGTTACTTGCTTGATAGATGAAGGGAATGCTGTGGATGTAGTATATCTTGATTTCAGTAAGGCCTTTGACAAAGTTCCCCATGACATTCTTGCAAAGAAGCTAGTAAGATGTGGGCTAGACAGGGCTACCGTCAGGTGAATTTGTAACTGGTTGACTGACTGTACCCAAAGGGTGGTCACCAGTGGCAGATTCTCATCCTGGAGAGAAGTGACTAGCGGGGTGCCACAGGGTTCTGTCCTGGGCCCGGTGCTGTTCAATATCTTCATTAATGACTTGGATGAAGGAATAGAGGGCATGCTGATCAAATTTGCAGATGACACCAAATTGGGAGGGGTTGCTAATATGCGAGAGGACAGGATCAAAATTCAAAAGGACCTGGACAGATTGGAGAGCTGGGCCAAGGCTAACAAAATGAATTTCAACAGAGAGAAATGTAAGGTCCTACACTTGGGCAGAAAAAAATGGTATGCAGAAATATAGGATGGGGGACACGTGGCTGGCTAACAGTACGTGTGAAAGGGATCTAGGAGTCTTAATAGACTACAAGCTGAACATGAGTCAGCAGTGTGATGCGGCAGCCAAGAAAGCCAATGCAATTCTTGGTTGCATCAATAGGAGTATGGTGTCTAGATCGAGGGAGGTATTGGTACCACTTTATTCTACTTTGGTTAGACCTCATCTGGAATACTGTGTCCAGTTCTGGGCACCCCAGTTCAAGAAGGATATGGATAAGCTGGAGCAGGTCCAGAGGAGGACAACCAAAATGGTGAGGGGTCTGGAAGCCATGCCCTATGAGGACAGACTTAGAGAGCAGGGTATGTTTAGTCTGCAGAAGAGAAGGTTGAGAGGGGACATGATAGCCATGTTTAAATATTTGAAGGGATGTCATGTTGAGGAGGGAGTGGGCTTGTTTTATCCTGTTCTTGAGACCAGGACAAGGAGCAATGGATACAAGCTGCAGGAGGGGAGAATCCCCCTGAACCTCAGGAAGAATTTCCTGATGGTCAGGGCTGTCCGGCAGTGGAATGTGCTGCCACGGAGTGTGGTGGAGTCTCCTTCTTTGGAGGTTTTTAAGCGGAGGCTGGATGGCCACTTGTCGGGAGTGCTTTGAGGGTTTTCCTGCATGGCAGGGGGTTGGACTGGATGGCCCTTGTGGTCTCTTCCAACTCTACATTTCTATGATTCTATGATTCTATGATTCTCATCTATCTGTATAATCCCATACATGAAAATATGCAGGCAGTAAGAACCAGTACATCTTTATAGAACTACCAAAGCTCACATGAATCTCAGCCAGCTGGAAAACAAGTAGTAAAGCCAAGAGAGAAAAAAGAACAAAATAAAACCATAAAAACATCAATGACGTCTTACTGGAGCTGTATAAACAGCTGAGCGCTGGCAGTCAATGTGTCGATTTTAACCTCATGACGAAAGAAACGGTAATGATTGGATTGGAAAGCTGTCAAGGCTTCATCAATGAGGAAGTAAAGAAGGAATGAGAAAAAGTGTTGATTAGTACAAACAGCAACAAAATAATTCAAGAGTCATTTTTCCTTGTGCGTAAAGCAGAATGGCCTTGGACAGATCTCATTTTCTAATTACATATATGTCACTTTGGGAGAGAAAATGACGCAGAAATACTCTTATATAAATAAGGATGCACAACTGAGGAAAATGATCAGAACCCTGTTGCTTTCTTACACGTGTGCAACTTCCTTTATACAAGCAGACATTTTTTGTGCAGTGTGCAATACCCACATCCAGCTGAAAATCACCGACGCACATGCAGTGCCATTGTGCGCGTGGTTGGATGCACATTCTCAGCTGATGCTTATCTCTCCAACCCTGCTGAAATTAGCGGAAGTACTTATTTGTTTGACATTCCACTGTGTATTTGACTGCACTTTCCCTTTGTTATGGTTTACCTGGAGAAAGCCTTGTTGGAAGAGGAAGGGGAACAGTAGTGCCAAGCTAACTGGCAAGTTTGTTCAGAGGGGGCTTCCCTTTGCCTTCCTCTGAGGCTGAGAGAGTGTGATTTGCCCAAAGGCATCCAATGAGTTTTCATGGCTCAATGAGTATTTGAACCCTGGCTCCAGAGTCATAAAGCAACATTCATGTTATTAAACCATGCTACATCATCCTGCAGTGTATCATAAATTAAAAAGCCTAGAGTCAAGAGTCGGCAAACACCCTGCTCCTCTCTCAATGGAAGATGGCCGAGTTAAAGAGGCCATTTGGGCTGATTTACCAATGTCTACAAATTAGCTCAGTCAAGACCATTTCACTGATGCAGACAAACAGCTTCAACACTTCCTGGTGACCTTGTCTGATATATCTGGCACCTGTGTGCATTCCATTGTTCTGTGTTGCCATTCAACAGATACCACAATCAAGGTATAATTCCACATGTAGAGGTATAATTTTTGCAACCCTGATGTGGAATTTTGGACAATATCTTTCCAATGAGAAAGATCTGGTACCATTCTGAATTTGATAATATTATTAAACTTTGCTATTCAAACAAAAGGACATTTGTATTTATTAGCATGTTTTACAAGTTTGTTGTTAGACGTTTCGTGTATCTTTTGAACAAAATGACCTCAGAAAGTTCAATAAATTTGAATGATGGCTAGAGGTACAAGTCTTCATGTATTTCATACCCAGACGCAAGAATAAACAATTTCAATTTTTTTCTCCTCACTCCATGAGGATACAATGTTTTCTGCGTAATTTTTTAGCATTGTTCATGCTTTAGTACTTTGCAGGGAAAAATCATTTGTGCAAAAACACATACTTACTTCAAAGATAATGGGTTTATGGGAAGAAAATGTGCACTTTGTGTGAAAAACACTGATTCCTGCGCAAAAATACTGTATTTTTTAACATGAAAAATACATGCAGGAAAATTGCATATGGTTCTTTGTGTGGAAATCTGCATGTTTTTGCAAATGGTGTGAGTTTAATGCAATTTATATAACAGCTACAAACTTTGTGCAAATGCATGGATTTCCATGCAAAACAATCCCATGTAGGCTAACAGCCTGCATCAGAATATAGCCTTCTGTGATATTGGGATCTTCCGATTACTCAGGGAACATAGATGAGTGGGGATAGTCTCTCTCTAGGTAAACAAGGGGTTAATGAGTTGCCGGGTTTAAGTTACATTTATTGGGGATTAGCGTCACAGAAGGACATCAGAAATTGCAAGAGACAGTTGCTCAATCAGCAAGACCAGATGGGGCAACAAGGTGAGAAGCTTCCAGGTGCTTAAGACAAAAAGTTATATATATAAAAAAAAGTCCTGAAGAGACCAAAAGACAAGGAAGAAAAAGGAACATCAATGAGAGACAAAAACTGGTAGCAGGCTGAGCAAAACTGGTCCAGACTGCTGGCCTCCCTCCCCGCCCCCACCATCCCAGTATCCAGATAGTAACATGAACAGGATAGGAATGTTTTAGTTAGTTGTTTTAGAGATTATGTCAACCGCATAGCTTGGAGTGCAGGGGTGGGGTGGGGGTGAAGTGGAGGGGCAGGGGTATGGCCACATCATGCGGGGTGCAGGGCCACATTGCACAGGGTGTGGCCACATCGTACGGGAGCATGGCCCCATCTCACAGGGATGTGGCCACATCATGCAGGGGCATGGGCACATTGCACAGAGGCATGGCCACGTTGCACAAGGCGCCCTCAAAAAATTGGTGCCTGGGGCGCACCATCCTCATTGCCCCCCTCCATCCATATGCCAGTGGATTATGTTCTTTTACAACTCTGGTTGAAATGACCTAGGCTTACCTGTAATTTTTTAACTGCTCAGTAACATCTGAAGGAAGGTGCCTTCATGAATGGGATATCTTTTGTCATTGTGTTACCTGCTTAGAATGAAACCCTTTCATTCTAAAGATCTTTGTCCGTGCTCTCTCTATGTGCCTTACCAGTTGCACTCACAGATACAATTTCCCTTTGCCACAGAGGGTGGGAGAGGAAAGCCTCTCAGTTCCAAGATTCCTTCCCCAGTTCCTACTGAGCTATTGCAGGATTGTCATTTAATATCAGTAGGTCGTGGCAGCTAGAGGATCTCCAAGGGCAAAGGGGGTCCCATCTCCTACTCAAGGGCAGGAGACAGCATCAAGTAGGAGAATAATCCCCGTTTCCCTCACACTTTCTTCCAACCTGACTGCTGAAACCCACCTTAAAATTCAGCCAGCTGTACTGAGGAATGGAGCTCTGCAGTGCTGGTGAGTGGTGCACTGAAGAATGGTGCATCCATTCTTCGCCTGCCAGTGATTGATGGTGTGCCACCCAGAAGCAAGGACATCTGTGAGGTCCTATTGCAATTCCTTGGCACACAGCAGATTGCTGGCAGAAGGGGGCTGGATGCATCATATTTCAGCACTCTGCTCACCAGAGCTGCAGAACTTCAATCCCCAGTGCAGCTGGCTAGATTTTAAGGTGGGTTAGGGGAGTATTTATGATTGTAGCAGTGGTAACAGTCAGTGTAAATAAGAAGTAGTTATAAGCTCATAAGTCTAATTTGTGACATCATAACTGACTAACAGGATGCCAGCTGTAGCTTTCCTGCATACATTTTCAAACAAAAAATAACAATATTTTTGCATAGGAATCCATGTATTTTGCAGAAAATATATCTGTCCGTGCCCAGAAATGCATTTTCTCCACAGGAAAACTATGTGTACATCTGCACAAACAGTTTTTTCCCAACCAAGTCCTAAAATGCAAAGAATCTCAGAATCTCAGAACTAGTCTTCTTTTCCTCATTAGTGTGTTTCAAGAACAGAGATGCCCCTTTTCATCAAGGATGCAAATATCAATTATCATTTTTCACACCCCTGTGGCAAGCTATCAATACCGAGGCTAATATTAGAAGCACAAATTAAAATGTCATGAATCCAGCTGCCAAGATGCAACCCAGGCCCAAGGATTTTGCATAGAGAAAAAGGGTCCCCTAGGCACAGAAAAATAATCAATGTGCTTTATTTACATAATGCACTGTCATTGCGGAGGTTTAGGGCTACTGCAAAATTCAGAATGCTGATTATATCTTTGCAAAGAATCAGATCACATTGGCTAACCTCATCCTTGAGACAGAATTTCCCATCAGCCCTACCTCATATTGTTCATACATTCAAGGTGGATATTTGAAAAGGGGAAGCCAATGGGCTATATGTAGTCAGGAACTTTGATTCTGCGGGCTTCCAGATCACATAGGAGCCTAGGCACTCAGAGAGCTCTTAACTGCATAGGCTTCCCCTTTTCAGGCATCAGTGCTAAGTATTGGGGCAGATGAGGTCACAGGATAATGACATGGGAGCACATCTTCTATTGGCTTCATCTTTGTCCTAATTTGAACACACAAACAAAACATTCACAAAGAGCTCCTGCTAGCCAGGAATTAGAGAAGTGAGTTACCAGCAACTGAAGCTGCTAGTCTCTCTCTCCTCCTCACTCATTCTTCAAGTCCCCATGGCTTATATTCTCCATACATTTGCAAATTTTTCTTTAGAAGCAATGACCAATAGAAATCTTTTGTAAATTCACTTGAGAAAGGATAATGCTTAGTGCTGTCGCGCTCTCTCTTTTTCTTTTCCAATCAGCATATACTATCAGCTGCTGACAGTTCATCACATTTTCATGCCTACCTCAAGCGTAATTGGAACTCTCTGTTCCTCAGAATTTCAATTTTTAATATAGAGCTTGGACATTCAAGGATTCTGTACTTTTGATATTGACAATTCTCCCCCCACCCCATCCCCAGCATTTGCTTTTGAATCACTCTTCTTCAGTCATTAAAAGGAAGAAGCACAGAAGGATATAGAACTGGTAGATATCAAACTCTTTTCAAAAGTACTCCTGATGGCTGAATAAGAAACACTTCTGAAATCTGAAAATTCTGAAAATCAGCACTGATTCGCTGGCATCATAACAGCATATACAAGTCTAAGTCCATCTTAAGTCTGCATATAACCTTTTTTGTTGTTCTTGTTACAGTGGTCAGAATTCCCTTCCTTCCTCTGCAAAAACCAAAGCCACTTGGCCAGATTTTCCACTAAGCTGCTGCAAAGCTGCTGCCTTCTTCCACTCTCTGCCAGCCACCGAATGGCCATAGGGAGGGCTGCTGCAGCTCAAGTCCAAGGGAACTGAATGTCCAGTTGTTGCAGAGTTCCACATATTGAACTACTATTCTGTGTTGAGCCATACAGGACTCTTGCCAGTATGTGTGTGTGTATGTGTGTGTGTGTGTGTGTGTGTGTGATCAGAGCACAAATCAAATATCCAGGACCAGTCAGACTTTCTTCAGGTATCATGTACTAACGTGTTCTGACATGCCTATTCAATGACACAATCACATCCCCGCAGTATGGGGATTTATCTGCAACCCAGAGTATAAGGAACAGAAGACAACATTTGAAAGAAACACTTCCTGGTTCACTAAAAGAACAGCCACAGGCAGTATTGTCATAGACAGTACGGAATCTTGTCTGGATCCCAAACAACTCACAGAATTCACCAGGTTTCTGGAAAGGGATTAATGCAAAAACATGTATGCTATGATTATTGTCTGGAATCCTCTATTACAGTGTAAGTTATGTACCTTTACATATACTTAGCTGTATAGTAGATGTGCTAAGAAGCCTTGTTAGTCACTTGAGAAGATGCATAATGGGACACTGGTATTCTCCTGTGCACCAGCACTCTCTAGTCAGTGCTGGCTAAGCACAATGAGGCCAAGACACATCAGTCCTGATATGCACCAATTCTAATGCACATTAGTCCTGTTATGAATCAGTTCCAGTGCACATCGGTCACTTTGCTGGCTTCCCCATGTAGAAATGTAACAGCAGCCATTTACTGGACACAGGTGTTAGGGAACTGCCTAGTTCTAATTCCTTTAGGCATAAATACACTTACAAAGACATAAGCCCCCGGCAGGATTCTGGCCATTATATGTTGTTCTTGATGTTATTTATACAGCATCCTTTCCACCCCAAACTGAGACTCAAGGAAGCTTAGAAATTAAAATCAATGCAATACAGTTAAAACATGCAAAAGGTCAACATTAAAATATAACCAAACAGTGAATAAAATTAAAACATAAAATTTAAAATGATATTAAAAACAGTTTAAAAGCAAAAAGATACAGGAAAAACGATATAGCACCCTCTTAAAAGTAGGTTTCTTTAAAAAATCTTCAGATCTCAAAAGCCTGTTGAAATTTAAAAAAAAATATCTTGGGGGAAAAAAGGACAGAGGGGACTTTTACAATAACTTTGAAAATTTAACAAATGATGTCAGAAGTTGCTTGTTTTCCTCTCCCTTCCTCAGCCTTTTTTCCTATGGTGTCATACTTTTTAATGGTAAATTTTGGGGCAGGAGTCATCTTGCTTCTTACCGGTCTCATGTAACCTTCTCTAAGAACTTACAGGCTTCTATTTGGTAGAGATGGATCAGCTCATATAACATTGTCCCATTGTGCTGAAGACTGGTGTTAGCTAAACAGTGTACTGAAATACTTCAAAAATATAATAAACTAGTGTATGTGGCCAGTGTTCTCTGGGATTTTATTTTCTTACAGGTAACACTTGTTAGAAATACCTTAGGAGTTACCTCACCTTACTTTAGGAATTAGATGTGGCTGAAATACACAGATTTGATATCCTGTGTTTGTAATTCCCCAAACTGCATTGTCCAGTACCTGTAACTTTCCCCCATATTCCCCAATCCAATCTCTCTTCAGAGTTGTTAATATACAGAGGTTGGGTTCCTGAGGGAATACACTGCCCTCCTCCTTGCTGCTAGGTCTCATCTCCATAGCAACTGGCCTGAGGCCCAAGAGCTCTCTTGCTGAGAATTCTACAGGCCCTTCCCTAAACTGTCAACCCCAGGATTCCATAGAATCTTTTCAGGCAGCCAATCATATGTGGTTTTCTCTGCCTGACACAGCCAATCATATGAGGTCTTCGCCTGCCTGACACAGACAAACTCATAAACTTTGACTTTTATATATTAGATGACAGTTAGAGAAAGCTTTGATGAGAAGATGACTATTCTTCTTGTCATCCTATCCAGATCACAGAGTCAAACAAGAAGAAGTGTTATTTTAAATGTCCTGGCCTCAAGCCCACTTTCTTGGATGTATTTGCCCACTGATATATTTTTGCACCCTAGAAGAAGTAATACCCACACCACATACTTGCATCCAGAGCAAAATTAGAAAAATTGGTTTTCACCTAGAACAGCAAAATAGCCAGAGCCAGAGCTGGATCTTCTAGTGTTACTGTGCTCATTCATAATTGTTTGAAAACGTGCAATCGATGTAATTGTAACTGAATAATCTCTTTGTCCTTTGGCTCTTTTGCTATCTTGTCTGAGTAATGCAGATTTTTAAACCTCAGGCTATTTGTTGATCATGAAAGAATGATTTCATGTGGTTTCAGCTTTGGCTGTTATGTTCTCAACTCATTTTCCACATGGAAAGTCTTTATTGTGTTTTTGCTCTGAACCACTGCTGTTTGGACTGCAGCATGAATGTTTTATCAGCTTGTATCCTTGATACCCAGCACTTTCAAAGTTTATGGCTGACCTTTCAAGCATCCTTCTACAAATATCAGATCAATTATTCCCCACTCCTACTGTGTGAGAAAATATACTTTTTTCAGAACTTGGAAAATTTACTTAATTCTCCATATCCTCCCCCTCAGCCAGCGTGGTCACCTCACTTCAGTGCAGGAATGCACAGCTAAAGCTTCTGTGATACATCATCATCCAACCTTTGTTTGAAAACCTCCAGCAAGGAAGTCCTGCTGTGAGGATATGGGAAGCTGCCTTTTTGACCATTTAACCCAGAGCTGTTGACAAGAACTAGCAACAGCTGTCCAGAGTTTCAAGCAGGATTCTTTCCTCGACCTATAAGGTTTGACTTTGCGACCTTCTGTGTACAAACCATCTGCTCTCCCATTGAGCCATAACCCTCCTCTCTAAGCCCCGCATTAATCTTGCTTGCTAAATTTCAGGGTTGATTGCTAGAAATGTGATTTTCTTTCTTCCCCATTACTCAGCACAGTTCTTCCTATGACTCCCTTGCAAATGTGTTGATGTAACAGTGCCAATAAGTAGGGATGTAATCTTTCAGTAATTTTCTTCTCCGAGGAATCAAGTAGTTTCAGTAATTTTTCTTCCCATTGCAAGAAAGTCTTCAAAAACCACCGTTTTTGAAAGCTGTGTTCAGAATTCAGGGTTTTTTCTGTGCTAAATTCACATGTGGTTGTTTCTCATAGGAAACAGCATTTTCTAGACAGACAATATTATTTTATGCACAGAATACATCTCCAAATATAGTTTGTTTGTTTTGCAAGGAAACAGCTTTTTCTGTCTGGAAAGTAATATTTCTGTGTAAATATATTATTTTCTGCACAGAAAATGCACTTTTTTGCACAAAACAACCACATGGGAATTTTATGCAATTTTATGAAAGTTATGATTCCTGTCATCGTGGTCTCTCAGCACTTCAGAAACATGTTTTTCAACCATTTTGAAAATATTTCTCTTTTTTCCAATTTTTTAAAAATAACCTTTATTGATATAATACATAATAAGCACATACAATATAAAACATATATATTCTATATTACAACCAATATTTATAATACAGACATTAAAGGCAATAAGAAAGAAGAAAAAAGAAAAGTCAGTAAATTCCTATCTTTAAATCTATCCTTCTTATACTAAAAAATTAATACCAATTCTGTTTATACAAATCAAAATCTATTGTTGCTATGTCCCCATTTCATCTCCTTACGTGATGAAAATATTTTCAAATATTCTTTCCATCTCAACCAACATTGGCTTTATTTCTCATGATGTATCTGCATAGGAATCCCATAACGTAACATAAACAGTTTGAAGTAATGTGGTTTGTACTGCCTCTGTGGCTGCATTTCTTCATGACTTTTTGATGGTTCAGTCTTCCCAAAGAATCTACAGATTTGCAAGGTACTGTATTTGCTGGCATATAAGACTCATTTTTTCCCCTGAAAAATACTGTTTCAAAATGGGCCCGCCTTATACGCCGGTGTGTCTTATAGGCCAGCAAATACTGTAAATTGGAAATTTCCAGTAAAATTCTTAGCATTCTCACCAGGTGACAATCTGGAAAAAAGCGATGATCATTGCTCTCAGGCTGGATATATGAAGGGCCGTATGAACCCAGACAAATCTCCTTCAGACCAAGACTGAGAAGTTCAAGCGAGCTGATGTGCCTGCTGGTAAAATCTATTAGATATGCTGGCACAAGAGGTTCATCTCTATAGTGGCCCCATTCTTATGGCATGCCTTGCTCCAGTACTTGTGCATGGTACTTTCTCTAATTACTTTGAAATGTGCTTTAATGACCTATTTTGCTCCAAGCTGTTTTTGACTTTTTATGTTTGATTGCCCTAGGACTGGCCCTGATAGTGAGACCAATGATTTGAGGGCTGCAAAGTCAATGAAATATAGCCAGACTTAAGAATTTTAGCAAGTCACCAAGTAAGAAGGGAGATACTTCTTTCTGACTTGCCTGAAGGCCTGGTGGTTTACTGTGTAACTTGAAGAAAGGACTTTTTGTACAATCCAACTCAATAATTTATTGCTTGGCAACCTGGCTGATGTGAATCTCAGCAGTTTGAAAAAGCTGAGAAACAAAACATTAAGGAGACTCAACAATCTCCAAACATCCCTTTGCTTTTAGATCAAACCTGTGTGAAACCTTGAGAAGATTCCATTTGAGAGAAATGGAGAGGATCATAATTGCTCATATAACATTACCCTATTACAGTAAATGTTTTTTTAAAAAAAAACAAAAACAAAAACTGGCAGATCGCCCTTCTGAACTTTTTACACAACTATTATTTCACTCCAGAGCTTAGGATATTGGACTATGAAGCTGTGACCAAAAAGCCACTTTTCCAACATTGGCTTCTGTCTAGAACATGATATTTTTTTTAAAAAAAAGAACTCAAGTTCTTTCCATCCTGAATATGAAAAAAGTGGTAAATTTTGGTAAATTCTTCAAAAAAACAAGCAGAAACAAAATGTTCAAGCCAAATTCAGTAGGTATACCGCTTTTCAGTATGAAGACAAGCCAGCTTGGAATTTGAAATGTTATTTTTTTTTATTATCATTATTAATAGATTGTGAACCTAACACAATTGCTTTACTTCCCCTGCTTGATTTTTTTTTTATTTTACCCTCTTTGCCTAATGAAGAAATTAGTGGACTTTACAAGCTAATCTGATTCATTTTGCACTGTGTGCTTGGCCTAATAAAAGTTATCACCTCAATGAGGTGATTAATTTTTTTAAAAAAAGTAGTCCATTGTGTAATTCAACCCCCCAAAAAACCCTCTCCAGATGAACTCATTATCATTTACTTTAGTCATATTGCTTTTTATGTTACTTATTATAGTCCTCATCACTTTTTTATTGCTTTTGCTTTTATTGCTTTTGGGAAGAATCCCTCTAAAAGATAGGAAAATGACCTCAAATTTAGAGAAGGACCCTTAAAATAGTCTAATAAAGATTTTTAGCCCTTCAAAGTGATGATAAAAGTCATAAAGAAATATTAGGCACTGTACTGAAAAAAAAAAAGAACACCACAAGTGATTACATATTTGACAAAGGATTGTCATTATGCCCTCATTTACCCCAGAGGTAACAAATTATAGCCAATGTTATTACCAGTAAAATATTACTTTCAAGTTCTATGCCCACTATATAATTGTTAAAGACGAGAAATGTCTCAGAAAAAAAGAGGTGGTAACCCTAATTTATTGCTAACATAATATAATATACATGGGTTAAGCGCTCAGAGCTCTGTATCAATTTCTCCTGTAGTGAGTTATAAAAGCCTCAAATTACTTCTTCCCACCTCAAATATGAAGAAATTAGCAAATGATAGTAAATTCTATCAATGGCCTTGCTACCTGGAGGATGCTCAGAGCTATGGTCCAAAAATGGTATTTTGTTAGGTAGTCACATCATCATACACTGATTCATGATCATGTAACGGTGAACTTGACTAGTGGCAGAACTTGGAGTGCGTGGAGGGGGGGCGGGACGGAGCAGGGCTACGTTACATGGGTGCGTGGCCACAGTGTGTGGGGACATGGCCATGGGGCATGGCCATGGGGCATGGGGGCGTGGCCAGGGCATGCAGGAGCATGCCTATGAGCCAGTACACCCCAAAAACACTGCTGCCCGGGGCAACCCCACCCTGTTCCTATGCAACTGACTGTGACCTCCCTTCCAAGAAGGGAAGCAGAGACATAGCTACAATTTCAAGACAATTGTGTAAATGGAGTCAACAGAATGGCCATTATTCCATGGGTCCTCTGGTATCATGAACATCAGAGTTCTATGACACCCTTTATGCAATGTGGGCCAGAACACTATGGGACTCATTGAGCAATGGGAATTCCCATTGTGCAACACAAAACCATGCAGGACTCCCCAATATGTGTAGACACAATTCACTAGAAGGGTTATGTGTGCTGTCAGGGACTTAACTATGACATCATAAAGTTACTCACTGTAACCTCTAATGCAAGGTCTCAGCTGTAATTTTTCTAAACTTTGTTACATTCATATTAAAGCTCAGAGGGCAAAGTCCTAGAATAAGTTATCTAGTGAATTCACGACAGAGGTAAAATTTAAAAATGGCACATCCCAGATTCCAACTCACATAGTCTTAGCCACCATAGTCTAGCAGGTTTGGGTAAAATATAGATCACAGATAAATTGGCATTCAGTTCTACATACTATATAGTATTAGCCTGACACTGTATAATGGGAAAAGTATTATATTTTTTTTAATTAATCAAGATGTTTTTTAAAAAATTGTTGTAGGTTTTTACAATGTTATATGTTTTTAATGCTTTTAATTGTTTTAAATTTTTTTTAAATGTTTTTAAACTTTTTTTGGAAGCCACCCTCGGTCCCACTCTGGAAGAAAGGTGGCAAATAAATAAATAAATAAAGTAGTAGTAGTAGTAATATAGTATCACATAATGGCAATGATGCTGTTGCCATCTTGTGTATACGTTAAGTTTTCCTAACAGACATGGCTGGATGGTTTTTTTTAAATAAATATTTTTATTAAATCCTAAAAAGAAAAACCTTAAAACTATTAAGTCAAATCCTGTTATATTCTGAAGCTTAGAACGACATAAATAATCCTGAAATCACTACATCTCCAGTAGCATTATTTACAAATCGGTTATCTCTTTCCTTTATTGTTGCCAACTTCCTTCTCTAAAAGTTTTAGGTGTTTCCCTATCTCTTATCTTGCTTCAGCATACATGCTTTGTCTTATACAGCTTATATCTCTACAATAAAGCCTTTTGTAATTCCCTTATTTTTGCCTGTCAATATATCTGTAAATATACATATTTACTATATATTTCGTAAGTGGCTGGATGTTTTTGTCTGATGTGGAATATCCTTCTGTAATTCAAGGTTGGAGAACAGGATGTCCAGGACACATTGTTCATGGACGCGCATTTGTTTGGTTTCGTTAAGCAACATTGGCATTCAAACGAAGATTTGTATAGAACACCTGATGTGTAATTCTATATATGGAAAATTACACTACTCAAAGATGTATGACCTCAGCCAATGTATTATACAATATATCATACGGTTAGACCTTTCACTCTTTTTACCTAATGGCATGGAAGCAAATTTACCAAGCATTGTGAAATCATTGATTACGGATCTATTAGTCACAGTCAAAATTGTACGCGCAAGATAACTGGAGGTGGGGGAAAAAGCACTCTCCTACAGATAGGAATGTAGCATAAAATGTTTAGATTTTGTTGAAATGGGTAAGCAGGGCTGGTGCTACACATTTAGCTTGCCTGACATACAGAAGCAAATTTTATTTATTTTATTCTAATAGTCACTGAACAGTTCCACCCATCCAGGGAAAACAGCGATGTCTCCATACCAGTCAAACTATTTGGGCAAACAGGTTTTTGAAAGAGAAAACAATCCCACTTCTCTTCCTTTCCAACAGTAAAACACACACAAGAAAGGAAATAACTAGGGATACAACATTTACTAGGGATACAAAATTAGGCATGCAAAATTTCCAACCATTTCGAAGGCATGGGGGAAACAGATTTTTTAATGGTTCTTTGAAAACCATTAAAACCATTAAAATATAAAAAGTTTTTGGGGAAATTGTTAACAAACTGAAATAAGCATCTTTTTCAGATTGAAAACCACTTTGTTACTTCAGGAACATAAAATGTATCATATACATAACAGGACACAATTATACAATTTTCTTTGGCATAAACCTATCGTGTTTAATATATTAAAAGTGCAGTTGAGCCGAACAATAGCTAGAGACTGAATTCCCCTTTTAAAACATTTCCTTTTTTGTTACAAATGACAGATTTGATTATTTGTGAGTTTTTCCAACCCCTGACCTCCCTCCCCGCCACGTCAGGCACTTCTTATCTGGAGGAAGCTTTCCTCTTGCGGACTCCAATCAGGCCACCCAGCCCTTTAAAAACCCGCCTCTGGTTTTTCTCCTCTTCCATCAGCTGCTGACTGGGCAACTAAGGATGGGTCACAGTTTGATTTCTCAGCACCACAAACCCTCTCCCAATGCCTTCCACATACCCAAGAAAGCAGATGGGTGAGCGAGGAAGTGTAGGGTCACTATGCCAACCCACCCCTTTCCGCTCCTTTCTCTTACCTGGTTTGAACCCTGGATGCCTGTTGTCTCCACCACATCTCAGCCCCCTTCCCACACACACACACACACACATTTTGATATTTGTGATTTTTCTACTTTTGTGCGGGTCATGTGCTCCTAGCAAATGTGGAGGGCCAACTATACAATGCTCTCAATGGAATGGGATCTTTTTGGTTTTGGAGCAGGAAATGAAGAAGAGGAGGAGGAGGGGGGAGCGGGGAGCGAAAGACGTCAACATTAGTCAAACAGAAAATTATTTTGCCTAAAAGTCTTCCGTCGTGCCATGCAGACATAAAGCATTCATTCTCATAAAAAGAACTGAGAAAAGAGTACCAAAGCCAAGAATTGCAAACATTAGATACTATACATTGTTTTACATAAAAGTCTTCTTTCTACATGGTTTTTAAAAATAATTTTGAGGGGAGTAAATATATGAACACCTTTTCTAAAGCATTTTATTCATCATTCTAAAATCCAAAATCTAAAATTCCAAAAGCTATTTTCCCCTAGTTTTTCCATTTTTTACAAAAAAAAAGCTTCAAAGATACAAAAGAAAAAAGATTCCTCACCCCCGTTTTCCCAGTTTTTTAGTGGACTGTCCAGGGCCAGCCCTGAGTATATGTTAAGAAAGAATTTCCAGCAAGCAAGGAGTCTTGTTTTATTGCACAGTGGAACATATTTTTTTACAGCCCATATAATACTGGATTGTAGTCTATTTTTGTAGCTTATTATATGCACATCCACTGTCTCATTGCAATTATCGTGGTGGGGAATAACATACAAAGGTGCCTACTGGTGCAGAGTCTTACACAGTTCAGGAGCAACAACTTGCTCCCTGTCTGAGCACAATCCCAGATGTAAAAGGCAGTGTAAAGCTTTTAAACTGATTTTTAGTCTGTGTTCTATACGCTGGGAGTGGCAGGAGAGCGAGTCCATTGAGCAGTGTGATTAAAAAGCAGACACGTCAGTGTTCTTGGATCACCCAAAGAACACACATTGCACATAGAAGTTTTCTGAGTCATGAGAAAGATCCAACTTTGTGATTGTTTCTCTAGCATTGTGCCTATTAGCATTACTGGATATTTTTGCAACTTTTTTTTTTTAAAAAAAATTCATTTCAAAGAGGTTTATGACTAGTGTTTCCCTTCATTGCCAAGTCTTTTGGCTTCCTAACAGCCTTGCTCCCAAATGAACAATACGAAAATTATTGTCATAAAAACATTTGCTAGATAATAGTGCCAATGGCGTTAGTCATAATAATTTTAATGGTTTCCTTGCACCTATTCGAAGAATACAAGCATTTTGAGACCATTTTTGAGATACGTTTGTAAAACAGATTAATAAAGCATTAACTTAGGGCAACTCTTTTTTTTTAAAAAATGATCAATTTGGTTTAATGCCACATTCTCCTTGCAGAATCTAAAACCAAATTGTTGATGCTCAAGAGATTTGGACTGGGATGAAAAGCTGAGTCTTTTGGCATGTCCTTCAATGTTTCATACCTGAAAACCAGACACATGTGGCAGAAATGGCAAAAGGTATTAAGGAGAGAGTGTACACAAGCTGATAGAGGATGAAGCAGTTTGCTTTTGCCTGAGTTTACTGGGAAGGGCAAAATTTAAGCCCATCCTCTCCTCTCCCCACTGCTGAATTAAATGAGGCCATTTCTGTAGTACACTGTTATAGTGCTATTATTCCACTTTCAACATCCTGTGGAATTCTGGGGTTTGTAGTTCACTGAGGCCAAAGAACTCTCTGGCTGAGAATTTTAAATGCCCCTCCCTAAACTGCAAACCCCAGGATTCCATAGGATGCGGAAAGTGGAATAATAGCACTACAATAATAGCACTACTACAATAGCGTAGTGTGGAACTGGCCTGAGTGCAAACTACTGAACTGAAGTAAGCTGAGGAGAAAGGGGGAAAGTGGGAGAAGGAAAGAGAAACTGGGACATTTTAAAAGCAGCCAAAAAAGTGGATGATTAATTGGTTAATTCCAATGATTAACTGGAACTGCCAAATGGAGACAGTTGGAAGGTATGTAATCAGGACCATCCCTCCTCTTAGACAGAATGAGGTAAGTATTAAGCTGGAATGGAATTGAAATTATCTTGGCAACAAGACCTGCTCTTTGCTCCCACACCAAGAAATCCTAGTGTGTTCAACAGTAGTGACAGAAGCTGGAAGTAGAGCTCCTTTTGCAAGAAACAAGAGATATAACAAAGCCACATTTGAAAAGCCCTGGGTAGTAGAGGTTATTGTCCTGTCACAATACAAGATTCAAATGCCAGTCTGATCAGCTTACTACATAGAATCAGGGAAAAGAAGGCATCATCTTGCCATGTGCCTCAGTTAGAAAAATATTTGGAGCTAGTTATGTTTGTAGTTGTGGAAACCTATTCCAAAATAGAATTGACTTTCTCTCTTTTAAATCAGGATAACAGAAAGTAAAGAAGGAGGGTTTAACTCTTCTTATGCCATAGTTCTGAAGCTGCTATATGGCATGTGAGGGAAATTTTCATTGGAGATGTAGTCCATATTGGATACCATCACTCAATGAATGCTGTTATTAAATTAAATACAATCCATAGGATTCATGGGAAGATGTATTTAAAGTCACTTGCACTTTGAACCTTAGATGCCTACAAAACAGGAGTGGACAACTGTATGAAAGCCAGGGGACAATTTTCAAAAAAAGATTACATATTCATGGAGAAGTGTATCAATGGCCACTAGTCATCATGACTAAGAGAAACTCTATATACCATGGCAATATGCCACTGAATATCAATTGTTTGCAGGTGGCCATAGTAAAAGAAGACCACTGCTTTCATTTGCTTTGCGTCAGAGTTTGACAACAGTATTGTAATCTCCCCCTCCAAAAAAAAATCCAGCTGTGACTCTTTTCAGTTTCTTGGGCAGTAGGGGAAATCTGTTTAGCCACAGAGGGGATGTTGGCTCGCATGGCTTTGATATATAGGATGTTATTGTGGCAAGCCTGATATCCCACACAGCTTGCTCCATATTTCTGGCTTCTGATGTGTGAGCTAATGCAGATTGTGACACTTGGATCCACCCTCTCTTGGGGTCTAGGCTCTCCCCTTTGTTTTATCCCATTCTTGGGGGGATGCTAGAGAGCCGATCCTCTCCGGCTGGTCCCTGAGTAGCTAAAGAACCATAAGCAGGCTTGATAGGAACCCCAGCACTTGTTCACACCCCACAAAATATCCAGGCTTCCTGGCAGAAGAGCAAATGCTTTTGTCATTTCTTTAGCTCTGCTGCCAGGCAACTAGGATGCTTTCAAGATATATGGCCAGGGGTGCACTGTTCTGTGGCATTCTAGACAGATCAGTGACCAGCCAGCTTGCAGGAAGCATCAAGAAAGGATTCCCCATATTGGGAGCTGGATCAGATCAGAGCTTGGAAAAGTCACTTTTGGGACTACAGCTCCCACATTTCTCAGGGTGGAAGGAAAATGTTACTTTGGGGACTACAATTCCCAGATTACAATCCAGCATCCCCTCTGCGTCATATAAATATCCACATGCAGAGATGCACCAATCCTGTGCAACTCCCTGTGCAGAACAGCAACATCATACAACACATGTCAGTGACTAAGTGCTGTTGTGCAATGTCCCATGTGCAGCCACAGTGCACAGTGTACAGCCACACTGTGCAATGTTGTTGTATATACAAGTCCACTTCCACCACTGTTGTGCTATGGTGAATAATTCACCACACATGCATGGCTTGACTGTTAGTGTGTCACTAATAGAACACCAGCCCCATTATCCCTCAGAACACAACAGTCACTGCCCAAGCTGGGTTGGGGATTCTGGGGGTTGTAGCATAAAAAGGAGAGGCAGCACGGTGTAGTGTTTGAACATTGGACCACAACACTGGAGTCTGGGATTTAATTCCTCACTCAGCCATGGAAACCCACTGTATCACACACTCTCTGCCCCGGAATGCCCTGTAATAGATTTGCTTTTAGGGTCACCATAAGCCAGAAATGACTTGAAGGCACACAACAACAACAAGTGCAAAAAGCTAAGTATCAAAATATTGATAGTTATTTGCTTTGGATATAATCTTCTGGGGCTCCCAAGGCAGCTTATAAAAGATTCCTTAAGATGATGATGATGATGATGATGATGATGATGATGATGATGATGATGGAACATAAATTACCTGGTGTTCAAATGATTGACTGGAGAGCTGGTGAGGAGGAGGATGCTTTCCTTCTCACTTTTTCCATCACTATCAGGGATGGGAAAAGCACAGCCTCAGGACCAAACACAAAAACTGTTTTTACAACTCTTCACACCTCCGCCTCCAAGATTCCAAAAACATCCTTGGGGAGGGCAGAAAACAAAATAGTAATTTGCCTTTCCAGGAGAAGCAATTCTCCTTTTAAACAGGCTACTCCCCATCCACATCCACACACTGTCGTTAACAGATCCTTGTTTTGCCAAACCAGAAGAGAATGTCTAGACACCTCTAATTTGGGGGACATTATTAACAGTACAAGCAGCCCCCGGTTGGTGCTCATGACAGAATATTACTACCTAGGTCCACTAGAGCTGCCTGACTCTGATGTAATGACTGCTGGATTGCAGTTGGGAGGAAGCAAAGAAGAACAACTCTGTGGTGCCTGTAACACGAGAAATATCTTCAAATCATTCTTCTAGTCTCTCATTTAACATGCACACATATACAAAAACAGAGAGAGAGAAAGAGAGTTTTATGTTAATCCCTCTAATTCACTCTGGCTGCGTGGTTCTCCCCAAGGATTACCTACAACTGGTCTCCAATGGTAGCATTTTGATTAGCAAATCCCTAGGTGTGATTATTCTTGCTTCATGTTAATTGCACTGGCAAGTCATGAAATAGGGGGTTCATCAGCAAGAAAGAACATCTTCTGATGTAATGAAAGGAATCTGCCAAATGAGAAAGCCAGATGCTCATATTTGATGAGAATGAAATGCACTGAAATATTAAAGCCTTTAAAAGAGTCACTTCTTCCACTGCTTTTTCAGTGCTGATGCAGTCTCTAGCTAGAGTCATTCCATTATTTTTGATTAAGTGGCTTGAGACTGATCTTCCCAAATCATGTGACACTGCTCTTTGAATGCATCCTGAATTACTCTTATAAAAGGAAATGTTGCTAGAGGGGCCAAATTAGATTGATATAGTTTATCCATCATGTATCTTGCAAAATGAGAGTTCTATTGCCAGTGGTTGAGCAGTAACAAACACTCTAATGTGTTCTAGCCTGTGATTTCTCATGGGTATTAACTGATCTCTAAAAACTTTCTATATTCGCCTATATTTTTTTTAAAGCTCAGGGTGCTATCAAAATAATAATATCATTAAATATTACATTAAACTTTAACTATTAAAGGCAGGACTATCCTCCAAGTAACAAGGACAAAACCAATCACAGCTGACAGATCAGAAAAAGAACATTTATATCAGAAGTTGGAAATAATTTTTTACAAAGAACTATTCACTGGTAGTTAATTCCTTTCCCCAGTAACTAAGACACAAGCTTCACGAAATGAGGGATAAGAAATATTACAGGGCTGTAGCGCTGATTTGTAAGAGTTGAGGTGATTCTTAGATAGACAAGAGGAGAGTCTGTTTTGTATCACAGGCCACTTGTTTATAAGAATTCAGGCTTCTAAAAGTAACTGAGAAGGAACTATTTTTATTACTTTCTAAGAAGGAGAAACAGAGGATTATTTTTCAAATGTAATTATTGGCCATTTCCACACTACACTGTTATAATGCTATTATTCCACTTTCAACATCCTGTGGGATTCTGGGATTTGTAGTTTACTGAGGCCAAAGAACTCTCTCGTTGATAATTCTGAATACCCATGCCTAACTGCAAATCCCAGGATTCCATAGGATGATGAAAGTGGAATAACAGCAGTGTAACAGTGTAGTGCAGAAATGGCCATAAACATTACTCCACAAAGGAAGAAGATCTTTCTCGGTGTTATATGCATGGGTAGTTTTTGCAGATGGGAAAGAAGAAAATCAAATACTGCAGTGGCATCCATCCTGTCTTCATAGGAACTTGATTTTGTAACCTTATAGGATGTGGTCCTATTTTAAGTTTCATTCATTGTGGTCAGAAGCTAACCTGATTACCTAGAAGACAGTAAGAAGTATAAGATCATCATAGAGATGTTTATGGGGCTAATTAGCTTATTAGTCACTGCCCAGTACCATTCTGGGCTTAGCTCTTCATATTATTCATATTCTCATTTCCACTTTCAGGTCAGCCAGTTTGTGGCTCAGCTAAACTCTATGACCTTCAGCCAGCATCACCAAAGTTAGTGCAGTCTCAGATCAGTAATTTACAACCCTCAAAACAACTACCACTGTCCACATAGTTAAGAGAAATATGACTTTGTTCTGTTTGGCAGCAGCGAAGGTGAATTTCTGTAAGGAATTGCTAACAATTGAAGTAACTACATTGTGTGATGTAGTTTAGTGGAAACATTGGGACTTACACTGATTTAAAACTCACTTCTAAAATGATTTCGGGGCCTTATATTTTCTAATATGATCATATTTTTGTTCACTGTGAGACCAGTTGCGCATCAATAATGCACCGAGGGACATAACATACAAAAGGAGCATCCTATCTGTGAGGAGTCATTTTCTTTTGCCAAAGTCAAAGTCTGTGTTCACTCATATGTATTCTGGACAATGCTGATTTACCATAAAGGAGATATGTATTAGTACATACAGTCCATGTGCTTCTATTTGATGCTTCACTAGAGACGCAAAAGAAAATATCAAAATTTAAAAAAAAAATCAAGGATAAACTTCCATTTTTCCAGCTGAAAAATTAGAAACTTCTTACAGATCAAGTAAAATGCATTAAATGCAAAGATCAATGTAGTGTGAGCACATGTAAGCAAAACTATAGAATTCAAGAACAATATTTCATGTGCATACTTCAGACGGTATGCTATACACCAGGGTTTTTCAACCAGGGAACAATACAGGAAAACATCCAGGTGCAAGGAAGATGGGCTGAAATAATCAGTGTTTTGGTGGGAACTTCACTTTGCCACTGTATGCTATCAGAGATGTTATAGCCTCAGCTTAAGCCTATTATTTCTGGAATTGTTTGGTAATCTGCCTGACAATGATCTCTGCTACACCTAGAGGGGATCTTCTGACCTACTTTGCAATTACAGGTGTTCAGTTAGTAATTTTCCTCTGCCCAGTTTGACCTTCCAGTCACCTCAGGATCCATTTTATATCAATGCCAATTAATGCATTTTGCCAATTCTGCAAATTAAACCATATCAAACGTGCGGGGTGCATGGGCCTGTAACATTTTGTCCTCAGCTTTCTTCAATTGCTGCAAACAGATGCCCTTTCCACACGGGCATATTGCCCACGCTAGGGTGATCTCTCCAGGAGGTCTTCTTCACTGCGGGGTGCGCTAGTGCAGTTGGAAAAAGTGAGGCTCTGCACCTCAAACTGCTCTAGCACAGCCTCATGGGTGACGCTGCGAGTTTTATAAAAACCACCTTCCCAAGTGGTTTTGATGAAACTCGCCTGCACTGCTCCTTGGCAGCCCCCGGCGAAGAACTGCAGAGACGCGGTAGTGCGTCCCTGCAGATTTGCCGGGGGCGGGCTTCCGGCTGGCGCGCTGCCCTGATTGGCAGAGCGCCGCCGGAAGCTGCCGGCTGCCATTTTGGGCGCTGCCAAACGCCACCGAGCGCCGCCAAAATTCGGCGGCGTATAGAACAGTGAACCCACGCTCCCCACAGGGATGGAGTAACCCGCTCTGCCCCTGCATGCGCCGCCCCGTTCCCCCCCAGTGAGGAAAGGGCCTGAGTTCAGAATACAAAAGTAGTTTGCAATAAATTCACTCAGCAGTGGGAAGAGAAGGGTGGAATCCTGCTCTCCCCATTAAGTTCAGGCAAAAGCAAACTGCTGCTGCACCTCCTACCTTGTGTGTTCCTCAATAATTTTTGCCATCTTGATCACACTCTGATGTTGTTTGGCCACACATGTCTTGGTATTCATCTGTGAAATGTTGGAGAGCATGCTTATATTGAGATAAAATATACATATCTGATACATATGTTGACCTCAGTGTGATAATGTAGAATAACTCATTGCCTTCCAAAGACAGTTCTTTGGCTCCATTTTAAAAGCCTTGTCATTCTAGAAGGAGAATACATTTAAGCACCTCTGTACAGTTAGGCCCTATTAAAGGCTATTTCCTTCCTTTTTACATTTGTCATTCAGGAAGCAAAAAGGTCTTGCATACATCTGAATAATGTTCAAGGACCATTTCCCCTATTATTATGTTATATTGTCCTCCTCTATTAAGACAACTTCATTTCTGAAGTCACAATTAAGAGACTAACAAATATAATGCTTAATAATCAGTCAAGGAAATAACCAGGCAATTTCCTACATTTTAGACCTTCAGTTTTATAGAAACCACATCATTTCAACTGTTCTGATGCTGGCATCAGCACATTTTCCCCAGTCCTTTGCTCTGCGTTTTTCAAGAATATAATTCTTGAGACAGACGTAGGTACACTAAATGAATTCAAGTCTTCAGGGCTGGATGAATTGCAACCAAGAGTACTAAAGGAATTTGCAGATGTAATTTCAGAATCACTGTCAATTACCTTTGAGAATTCTTGAAAAACAGGAGATTTCAGGGAATGGGCAAATGGAGGAGGCTAAATGTTGTCCCCACCTTCAGAAAAGAGGAGAAAGAGGACCTGAGCCATTAAGAACCACTTAGGATGAGATAAATAACAGGGAAGGTTCTAGAACAGATCATTAAACCATCAATCTGTGCACATTTCGAAAGGGATGCTGCAATTACTAAGAGACAGTGTGGGTTTTTCAAAGACAAATGATGTCAAATTAATCATCCTTTTCTGGATTGAATTACAAGCTTGGCAGATTGAGGGGTGCTGTGTGTGTAGTATATATGCAGTATAATTTGATTTCAATATGGCTTTCGACAAGGTTGCACATGTTATTCATGCAGACAAGGTGGTGAACTGTGGACTAGGCAGTGCTACCATTAGGCAGATTTGTAACTGGTTGGCAGACCAAATCCACAAGGTGCTCATCATTGGTTCTCTTCATCCTGGAAAGAGGTGACTGCTGGGATGCCTCAGCGGCCTGTCCTGGTCCCAGTATTGTTCAACACTTTTATAAATGACTTAGATGATGGAAGGAAAGGCATGCTTATTAAATTTAGAATCCTAGAATCATAGAATCATAGAAATGTAGAGTTGGAAGAGACCACACAGGCCATCCAGTCCAATCCCCTGCTATGCAGGAACACCCTCAAAGCACTCCCGAGAGTGCTTTGGAGATCACATCAGATTAGGAGGCATAGCTAACACACCAGAGGACAAGATCAGAATTCAAAATGAACTTGATTGAAGTGCTGGAAACTAAGGCCCTTTCCAAAGAATATTGTCATCTCATCAAGGGGATGGAAGAAGGACGGGACTGCAGCGACAGTTACACATGGAATTGTCATGGTCCCGTCCTTCTCCCATCCACAGGCAGCGCAATTATGGAATAAATCATTAACGGTTTTTCCCTGTCAATGACCTGCGACCGTGCAACCACTGTGAACTTACCTGGTCTGTGGAGGGACCAGAAGCGCAATGGCTGCACTTCCTGCCCCAGCGCAGTCCAGAAAAGTACCCGGCTGCACTGCGGAAGGATAGGCAGAGCCATCGCACTTCCTTGATCATGGAGGCAGCTGGTGCAGAGGGAAGAACTCCTGTTTCGCTACTCTCCCAGCCGAGCTGCTGCTGGGATCCCCACTGGAGGATGTTAGAAGAAGGTAGGCTGTAAAAAGGTACCTAGCCTTATGAGGACCTATTTAGATAACTGGCTAAGTTTAACTTGGAGAAAAACTGTCCAGTTTAGGGAGGGGCATTTAGAATTCTCAGCCAGAGAGCTCTTTGGCCTCAGTAAACTACAAACCCCAGAATTCCACAGGATGCTAAAAGTGGAATAATAGCACTATAACAATGTAGTGTGGAAATGGCCTGTAATTTCATGCTGCTGTTAGTATGTTTCAGTAAAAAGCAAGCAGAAATGTCCCCCCTTGACATCAATTTTGTTGATAAAAAGCACGCTTCCCACTCTTTACTGTTCTCTGTACAGGGTCAGGGGCTCTTAAATTTGGCCTGTATACAGTGGAACAATACAGTAGAATGCTAGGGGGCTGTACCACTTGTGTGTACAGGTTGTGGGATACTGTTCTTGAATATTCTTCTCTGTAAAAACAAAACAAGCATCCCACAATCAGCAAACAAAATCCTGTTTAAAACCATTCACCCTACATGTTATGTTTCTACTTGCAAGGAATTATTTTGTCACACATTCATTAATGATATGTCTCTCTTCGATGAAGTGGTATAGTCCCCTCTGCTATGTTATTGTACTCCCGATGTACAGTAGGCATTATGAAAACTCAGAGTGGAGAGTAACATCCAGGCAGGAGAGAAAACTGCTGAGGCTCTTCCTCTATGCTTTGTCACCTCCATGATAACAGGATTCTTAAAGATGATTGACAGTGGCTCTGAGATTACACCTGCAAATTCCTTCAGTACTCTTGGATGCAACTGAGTACAAAGTGCAAAAAGCTAGCAGGAAAGGAGGGGTAAAATCTTGTCCTTCCTAGTAGGCTCAGGCAAAAGCAAATTGCTGCAGTGTCTTATAGCTTGTATGGCTTCCTCATTAATTACTTTTGCCATATTAACCACACACTAATATTGCTTGTCCACACGTATCCTGGTTTTAATCTGTGAAATTCTGTAAGCTTTGCTATGGCTGAACATATTCAAGATTAGAAACAAACTGATCACTAGTTTGTTTTGATTTTTGCGGGGGTGTCTTTTTATCAAGAGAAGCAACAAGGTGGAGGAGAACACCCCTTCATCTATTTCAGGAGTGGGAATCGTGCTGCTTTCAGATACTATTGGACTGCAACTCCCAACAGTCTCAGCCAGAACAGCTAATGGTGCAGAATGCTGGGAGCTGCACTTCAATATCTGTATCATTCTCAATCCTGATCTTGTTACCATGCTGTACACACCCCCATCCCATGGAACAGTATAATTGGAGAGAAACAACATTTAATTGGTGAAATATATCATTTCTAAAATAAAATTCATACACTTATGGCTGGGAGGCATGTGGGAAAGGATGCTAGTTGGAAATTGGATGCTAAAATGGATGACCTTAGCATGGCCAAGTTGTAAGTTCAAGAGGATTAGATGGGAAAGTCCCAGCTCTGATGAACTTGTAATAATCCTGTCAATAACCCAGCCTTCAAACACAATAACAAACAAGACTGCTCCAGTGAAGCAACCAATGGTCATCATCCTGTAACCTTTTCTGATAGAAACTCTCCTTTGTTCCCTCCCGTTTCCAGATATTAAGAGATTATCATGACACCCATCAATGTTTTGTCACCTGAATTTAAAACCAGTAGTCCATTCCAGACCCCTTTTGTTTGCTCTGCTGGAGATCAATTAACACATTCCCCTTCAGGGCAGGAAACAGGGTACTTAAACTCTGGCTCTATGCCCAAGAATTCATAGTACTTTGAATGAATGTTGGTGTGTCATTCTGTCTGTTGGTTCCCAGGTTCTCATGCTCTGTGCTACCCTCAAACTCTTGTTTGAACCATCTCACTTAGATCTTCAGCTTCTGTAATTATCACCCAATTCACCCCAAAACCTCTTGTGATCCAACCTTTCTCTCCTTTCCTTTCACTAGCCTTGTTTTGTTCATGAGACTGTTTGATTGCTTGTGTGTGTCTGTGAATTCCCCAATAAAACATTATTTTGACTCTCAAAGGTTATCTTGCAATTAATACCATTATACACAGGTGAAAAGATCCTGTAGTTGTCCCCCTCTTGCAGGCCTCCTTTTGAGCTTTAATTCTGCACCTTCCTAAAGGGACACTGGCACTGCTGGAAGAGGTCCCCACCTTTTGGGGTAACAATCTTCCCTTATGACTTCTTCATAATACCGTTCACCTTGAATCAAGTTTGAATTCGATAACAAAACAATGAAGCTGAGGCATCAATGCATTATTTGGTTTAAAAAAATCCTCTGGTTTAACACTGAGGAATACACTATTTAGAACATATTGCTAAATTTGCTTTAGCTGCACAGAAGCAGAGAAGGACATCTGTTGAATCCAATATAGTAAATTCATGGTCGTGACATCCAATGGAATTAATTTCATCTTGCTGTAGCTTCCTTGAATGAAATGGCAGAATACATTCTGAAACAGTTGTTCTACATTGGTGTTAACATTAGGTTTAATAGCTTTATAACAACTGTTTCACCTAAATGATAATATTTTTATTGGGTGTACTGGCACTTAATTGTAAGAGCATATACAGTTTGGCAAGTTTTACATACCTTGACTGTTGTGTGCAATTTTCCCAAGACAAATCTATGCCAAAGCAAAACAAAACAAAAAAAGATTCCACCCACCCTAAATCTCCTTGATCAAGAGATCTTATTCAGATGACTCAACCCCTGAAATCCCTGAAGGTAACATTTTATTCCCTATTATTTGCTCTTTTTACAATGTTAGTGCTTGTCAGAATGTGTTGCTAATATTGAAAATTTTACGGTAACATTGTTTCATGGCCACAGGCTGGAGGCAAGTTATGCAGATTGACCAATGTACTTGAGCTGGCTGCTGTTCTTTCATGTGTCCAAACATGTCTACAACCTTGTAAGTTATTTCTGGAATATGCTTTGTCCTTCTCGGTTATTCGTTTATTTTAAAAGTATGCTTTCGCTTTGGAACATCTTCTGTCCTTGCATTTGAGGGCAGTGGCAGCTGGTAGTTTCTGTTTTGGGAGCTACAGGTGGTTAATCTGTTCCTTTTTTTCAGTCCAAACTTTAAAGGCACTATCCAAAGGGATGAAACTCAAAGAGGTTCAGCAGCTTAGACCAGTGGTTCTTAACCTGGGGTCCTAAACCCCAAAGAAGTTTAGCAGCTTAGACCAGTGATTCTTAACCTGGGGTCCTAAACCTCAAAGAGGTTCAGCAGCTTAGATCAGTGATTCTTAACCTGGGGTTCATGTACCTCCAGGGGTCTGTGGAGCTCTGCTGCTGGACACCAACACCAGAAGCAGCAACATAGACGGGGGTGGGGGGCACCAAGATTTCTCCATTTGCAAATGAAGAAGCAGTTTGAGCATGCACACATACCTGCCACCGTGTCCCTCAGCACCCACACACTCTACTGCCACAACTCTGATAAAAGGGACACAGAAGCAGGCATATGTGTGCACCCAAACTGCTCCCTCATTGGTAAATGAGAGAGTAGTTTCACTACCTGGATGCCTCTGCTGCCATGTCCCTGAGAAAGGGGGCAAAGTAGCAGGTGTGTGTGCATGCCCAAACGTTGACTCTGGTGACCAGTGTTTGAATCCCCATTTGGCCATGGAAACCCATTGGGTGACTTCAGGCAATTCACATTCTCTCAGACAAAGACAAAGGCAACAAATTTTGGCAAGAGAACCCCCATGATAGATTAGCCTTAGCGTTGCCCTAAGTCAGTTTTCAAAGGGGAAATATGATGGATAGAAAGAACCTCCCCCTGCCAGCAACATCTTGTTGTGTACGTTCAAGGCGTTTCCAACTCTAAGGCAAACTTATCACAGAGTTTTCTTGGCAAAATTTGTTCAGAGAGGCTTTACTTTTGCCTTCCTCTGAGGCTCAGAGAATGTGACTTTCCAAAGGTCAACCAGTATCTGAGCAGAGAATTGAATTTGAGTCCATTCCCAGAGTACACTGTTATAGTACTATTATTCCACTTTCAACATCCTGTGGAATTTCTGTGGTTTGTAGTTTACTGAGGCTAAAGAGCTCTCTGGCTGAGAATTCTAAATGCCCCTCCCTGGACTGCAAACCCCAGGATTCCATAGGACGTTGAAAGTGGAATAATAGCACTATAACAGTCTAATACAGAAATGGCCCTAATCTCCAGAAGACTTTAATAAATAAATATGTAAGTATTGAAATCTAAATTTAAATCTTTAAATCTTGAGTTGAGGCTTGGGGTTCCTCAGCTACAAATTATCTTTTCAAGGGGTCGCTGGTAAAGAAAAGGTTGAGAACCACTGGCTTAGACAATTCCTCTAACATTTAAAATGAAGATTCACCTTCCCACTGACATAGATGTACAAGGATGCAGGAGACAATTCCCAGGCTATTTTGTTTTTATGAATTGCAAAATGCTGGAAACACAGAGATGAGACCAATGGCTAAACATATATAAGACAACATATACAATACAGTGATTTGGCCATCAGTGTTTTTAGTTTTTAAAGAGAAGGAACTAGATGGGGCAGAGAGAGAACTTTGCATCTTGTTCAGGATAAGGAATTGTCCTCCTGATATCATTGGACTGCAACTCCCAGCAGCCCTAGTTAACACAGCCAAAGGTGAAGTGATGTTACAATACCTACAGGGCTGCCTGATTCTCAGTCTTGATTTAGCTGGAGTCCATCTTGCCTCTTTCGTCTGTTGCCCCCTTGGTAAACCCTGTCCTGGGGTCTACAACTTTGATATAAAATTATTCTAACCCACCAGAGAGGTCACCCGGATGCACATGTAGGCAATAACTGTCATATGATCGAACGAACCAGGTCAGGCCAGTAAAATCCCCAGTCATGTAGCCACAGGAGACCTCATGTTGTGATAACACATGGTGGACAAAAGGTCCTTAACCTTTAAGGAGTCCACTTGAAGGGAGTAGAAGTGTTTCCAGAAAGCTGGGCACTGGAAGCAATAAAACCTTATCAAATTGATCTCCAGAAACTCACACGGCAGCCCCAAAGCAGAGGAAGATCCTGTTACTGGGATGAGAACTTGTTATCTTCCGAGAAATGCCAGGTGTGGAGTTGTTTTTCTTTTCTGTCCCTGTTTGTTTTCCCCGGGAGAGGCTTTGTCTTCAAAGTAAATTTCTCCTACAAATAGTCCCCGTTTTGGGGCTAGTTAGGCAGGAGGCGAGGCAAGGAGAAGAAGTATGATGCCTCCTGGTCATACCAACTGACTGGTCCCCCCCCCCCCCGACAGCTGCACAATCTCCTCAGCATCTCTTTGCTGAGCTGCTGTTCGATCGCTGCTTCCTGGACCAAGGACTTCAGGAAGAGGTGCAGTATCACCCAGACTATGAACCTCTCAACAATCCCACTATCTTATTTCCACTCTTTATTTCTTTTAGCCCTTAGATGCATGTGTGCATGTTTGCGTAAGTGCGAGCTATTACTGTTCAACAAAGTCATTCATTAGACCTATTTGTGTGATTTCTGACTGAGCCTGACCCCATAAAAATTGGGTAAAAGATCTTGCTAGGTTACCCTGCATCTCTCATTGCTGTTGCTTGTGCTCCATTGAGCTTATTTTCCCTATCACTTGGAGCATATTGAGGTGTCCCTCTGGGACCCCCAGATTTTCAGGGTAACAAATCCTTCACAATGCCCACAATGGTTGTGGGCAGTAACTGAACTATGCAAATAACTAAACAGAAGAAGAAGTCCTAATTACATTTTTAAAGCAGAAAACTTGGGAATGTGCTGTTACTTGTGCCCACTTCCATCATCATTTGGAGGGAGGGCATTGCAGATCTGAAACAAGCTATTTCCTTAATTACCCTCCCAGTTCCTTCATATTTTGTTGTATCTTGTTTCTAAGATCTGTTTCTAATGCTAAGTCAAATAATGCATTGATTGAGAAGAACTTTGTGTGTCAGAGGACTTCCTTTTGGCTCAATCTTTTCATCTCAAGCAAATAGTTTCAACTCACTAATGTCATTAATGGGGCCCTCTCAGCCCTCAGGACAAAATGTATGTGTGGTTACATTCAGCTGCAGGCTATTACTGGGAATCACTCCCACTTGGGAAAATCCATTTCTAATCTAAAGTGGCTTTAAGTTGTTTTTCATTAGCTGGTATAATGTCTTTTCTCATTCTTCAACTCTCAGTAGAATGATAAAAATCTACTTATTGACAATTTTAAACAATTTAAACACTATCTTCTTGGCTGGACTATTACAATCAGGTAAGATAAATGGAAGTGGTTAGGGGTTAGGATCACACCCACTGCTTTACTTTTAATTTATGGAGCAGAGATTGTTGGATGGCAAATCCACTCTGGCTTTTAGTCTGAACTTTAAAGGAGCAATCTGAGATGCTGAGCCCTATTCTTATCTCCACAACTGACTCATCTTCTTGGATGGTTCATTTAAAGTTCAGACTAAAATGTGAAGTAGTTTCACTGCCCAGAGCTGCCACTAAGTGGAAGAGCTGGACAAAGCCCTACGTACATCTAAGCACAACTAAATTTGATCATTGTGTGCATCTAACAATGCAGCTCCAGGCAGTGGTATACTGCACACAGGTCAAAGTGAACTGCCTTGAACCCTCGTTTGAGGGGAAAATGGGGTCTAAATAAAGGGAGGGAGGGAAGGAGGGAGGGAGGGATGAGTGCAGGCAAGCATGCTGCTATCTTTTGCTGTTCTCCCTGAAATCATCCTCTATCTTCACAGTAGCTGGGGTGTAAGACAAAGATGAATTTTCCCAGTGAAAATATATTTTTGTTATTATGAAGAGGATTTGGGAATGGCTTCATCATGAGAAGGCAAGTAAGAGCCATTATCCTTATTTTTAAAAAAAACCTCTTCCTAGTAGAGAGGAAACCTAGCAGAACTGCAGCACCTTCCTTCTTCCAAGTAGTGCAGCTTCACACGCATAGAGGTCTTCCTTCTAGGCACAGTCTAAATGCCAGCTTATGAAAACCTGATATAATTCTGATGGATGAATCAGTTTCAGTTGCTATTTGATGCAACAGTGATACCAAACTTTATAGAAACACAGAATCAAGGGACCGGAAGGAACCAAAAGGCTCTGCCATTTAGTCTGACCTCCAGCCACTCAGGAATACACAGCTAAAGCACTCAAAAGAGGCAGGCATCCAACCTCTGTTTAAAGACTTCCAAAGAAAGAGACTCTACCATTCTTTTAGGCTGTCTGTTCCTCTTTCAAACAGCTCTTTCAAAAGGAGCCCTGGTGGCGCAGTGGTTAAACGCGGATACTGTAGCCACAAGCTTGTGAGTTCAATCCTGCCCGGCTCCAGGTTGACTCAACCTTCCATCCTTCCACAGGTTGGTAAAATGAGTACCCAGCTTGTTGGGGGCAATTAGCTAACACATTATAAACCGCTTAGAGAGCACTTAGCTGATAAGCAGTATAGAAATGCACATGCTATTGCTATTGTTCTTAATGATTATGGTGAATAATTCTTATATGGAAAAATGTGAAGAATAATATGGAGGTATGGAGGACTCTTGATGCAGACCTAGTATTCATAAGTCCATCAACCCCACAGCTCTGAGCTTGGGAAACCTACTGTTTGGAACAACAACTCCCAGAATCCCCTACCTATATTGACTCAAGGATTCTGGGAGTTGCAGCAAAAAAAGACTTTCCACCCTTTCTGCAGAGCTTCCTTTGATATGGGATGCACACCACATCCAACTTCTCTATTTGATAACTGTAGTGGCATAGGCCCCCTGAGCTGTGCCTCAGCCAACACCATATATGCACACGGCTGCTGGCTGGTTGACTGTCCTAAGTGTGAGTTACTGA
This sequence comes from Iguana delicatissima, assembly GCA_948472985.1. NCBI lineage: Eukaryota > Metazoa > Chordata > Lepidosauria > Squamata > Iguanidae > Iguana > Iguana delicatissima. The sequence goes on along the minus strand of CAOKZL010000094.1, from coordinate 561,390 downwards.
TATCAGCAAGGATAACCACCCAGTTAACTACTGAAAAGGATTGGAATTCTCTTTCCCTTGATTACCCCATACAAGCAATCAGTAGTTTTGATTAGCAAATCACTTCAATGACTGTCAATGTGTAAACAAAGAAAAAAAATCAGGCCTGGATTGTTGTTAGATGCCTTCTAGTCATTTCTGACTTATGGTAAGGTGATTCTATCAAGGGATTTTCTTGTCAAGATTTGTTCGGCAGAGGTTGTCTTTGCTTTCCTCGGAGGCTGAGAGAATGTGACTTGCCCAAGGTAATCTTGGCCATGGAAATCTAGTGGATTTCCATGGCCAAGCGGGGATTCAGACCCTGTTTTCCAAAGCCATAGTCCAACACTCAAACCTCTACACCAGAACTTTCCAAACTATGTGTTGTGACACATTAGTGTGTCACCTGCAGCTTGTAGGTGTGTTGTGCAAACATAACAAGTGTAGGGTCTGCCTCTCCCAGGTGAAGGTGCTGGCTCTGCCACTGCTGCCTCCCCGGGCCAAGGAAGACCCTGGCGAGGGTGGCGATGGGCCAAGCCCAGGTGGAGGGGCTGCCTCTCCCACCACTGCAGTGGGGCGGGCCCAGGTGAAGAGGACACCTCTGCTGCCGCCGCTGTCCCAGGCCAAGGAAGACCCTGGCGAGGGTGGCAATGGTGGCAGGCCAGACTTGGGTGGAGGGGCTGCCCCCACTTACTGAATTATTGTGTTGTGAAATGATGTAGTCTAAAAAGTGTGTCAATCTATTCCATGCTGGCTCTCACGCCTGAGTAGTATGTTAATCCCAACCAGAAGACCCATCGAATCAATGAGATTTGCCTACTCATTAAGTCACCAGTGACTTAATGAGTAGGCAAATCTCATTGATTCATGGAGGTCTAGTCTCTTTAGGACTAAGCAATAGACATCACGTCTCAGGTAGTATTCATACCAGCATTTTTGTAACACATTGCCTTTTTTAGTCACCTCCTATTGGATGCTCTTTCCAATATTGTGAACAGTTTGGCAGATGTATTGGACTGCCAATTAAACACGGACAATGTAACAGCATCCCCCATCACACCTGTGGCCATAAAATTGGTTTAGGGGTCCCAGAAGAGGTTGCCTGCAATCCTATTGGTATGCCTGTGTGTGTGTGTGTGTGTGTGTGTGTGTGTGTGTGTGTGTGTTGCAGAAGGAGTTCCAGAAGATCCAGGAGGGTAACATCAGATTTCTTTTTCTGGCTGGTGCCTACATGCCTCTCACTCTCTCTCTTGCTACCCAGTATATGAAGGCAGCACACTTTTTGGGCTTGGACACTGCTTTCCAGGACCACACCTATGCCTGTGAAAGCTAAGGTTCCCAGGTTTCATGATGAGACACTGAGCCTCAGGGCCTGGCCCTTCTACTCCAGTTCTCAGGGCAACTAGGAGGAATCTTCAAATGACAGCATTGTCTTAAAAAGTGTATGAATATATACACAGTTGGCCATCTACATTTTCTATGTTTGGGAGGTGCAGGACCCCCACAAAAGTGGAAAAACTATAAATATCAAAGTGTGTGTGTCTGTGAGAAGGGGGCCAAGGAATAGTGAAGACAGTGGACACCAGATCAGGGAAAGGAGCAGGAAAGGGATGGGTTGGCATGGTGGCTCTACACTTCCTCTCTTTCACCTATCTCCTTCCTTGGGTTTTGGGGGGCATCAAGCGAGGGTTTGTAGTGCTGAGAAATTGGGCTGTGAGCTGCCCAGGTAGTGGCTGGTGGAGGAGGACCAGAGTGTTGCCCCTTTGGCAAACCCTGTCCTGGAGTCTACAATTTTGATATAAAACATAATTTAACCCACCAGAGGGTCACCCAGATGAGCACGTAGGCAACAACGGTTGTATGATCGGAAGAACCAGGTCAGGCCAGTGAACTCCCCTGTCACATAGCCACAGGAGACCTCAAGCTGTGCCAACCCATGGTGGACAAAAGGTCCTCAGCCTTTAAGGAGCCAACTTGAAGAGATTAAGAGTTTTTCCCACAAAGCTGGGCACAAAGCTGGAATCAATAAAATCTTATCAGGCAAGGATCATCTACATAAACTCACACTACAACCCAAAGTGGCGGAAGGTCCTGATACTTGGGTAATACCTTGTTATCGTCTAATATCAAAGAAGGTGCCGGTGTGAAGTTGTTTTCCGTTGCTGTCCCCTTTGTTCTCCCCGGGAGAGGATTTGCCCTCAAGGTAAATTTTTCATACAAATAGTCCACGTTTTTACTAGTTCTTTGGATACCTCCCGGTCATACCAACTGACCGCTCCCCCTCCCAACAACCACATGATCCCCTCAGTGTCTCTTTGCTGAGTTCCATTTCTTTTGCTGCTTTCTGGACCAAGGACTTCAGGAAAAGGTACAGTATCACCCAAACCACGAATCCTTTAACAATTCCACTATCTTATTTCCACTCTTTATTTTTCTTTAGCCCTTGGATGTGTGTGCATGTGAGTGTATGCATTAATGCATGATATTTCTGTTCAATAAAGTCATTCATTGGACCTTTTTGTGTGATTTCTGTCTGGGCCTGACCCCGTAAAAACTAGGTAAAAGATCTCGCTAGGTTACTCTGCCTCTCGCATTGCTATTGCTCGTGCTTTGGCTAGTCTCCGTTCCCCTTCACATAGAGCACATTGAGGCATCCCCCAAGGGACCCCCAGAATTTCAGGGTAACAAGAGGCAAGTTATTAAAAGGGCTGTGCAGTCTGATTGGAGATGCTGAGAAGGAAGGTTTCCGCAGAACAGAAGCATTTAAGGTGAGGGGGCAGGGATTGGAGAATTTTGTAAATAATCAAATTCGTGAAAATTAAATCCCCAAATGTGGAGGGATGATTGCATTTATATTTAGACTTGGTGTTTTTTAAATCTGAATTTTATAATCTGTGTAACTGTGGTTGATGTTTAATCTGTCACACTTAAGGATATAACAAAGGCTGCTCTCTTACCATCACCCTTCCCTAGGTCTCAGGTTTTGGCCCTGAAATCTCAGGGCCTGGGATAGTCCTGATCTGGCAACCCTAGCAGGATACCCTCCACTTGCATTATTATAGGATGCCAGCCAAGGGGTGGCTTGTACAGCTCTCATTTTAAGCAGCAGAGAATGGACATGGCTTTCAGGAAGAATAGCTCGGTCAATGTCACTGCAGCTACCCAACCTTTGCTGCCTGAGGGAATTGTTGAAGTCTCTCTAATAACAGGACAAACCCTGTTCCTGTGTCACATATAAGGTATCATTTTATCCTCAAGGTTCAGCTTTTCACCATCTCTCTGTTCACGACAGCTTTTCTTTAAAACCTACTGGAACACAGATGTGCCAGCCAAGGCAATTATATGGCATGCAGAGATGAAAAAGAAAGAAAGAAAGAAACCTCTTCCTGTGAGAGAAGTAGTTAGGCTTCATAATGACTGCTTACATATTCAGAGAGGCACAACCTTGTTTTACAGTCACTCAGACTAAATGGCATTTGTATATTGTTAATGGGACAAGAACACCAGAAGAGGCTTCATTAACACACTGAGGTCATACAAAGTAAGAAGGGTACGGCATGAAAGCTTATCCATCAATTCAATACTCCATAATTTCCGCTGTTAATTTCTTTTTCAAGTGCACATAGAAAGAAGACGCGAGAAGCTCTGTGGCACCACTTTCCTGTATTCTGAGCAAGCCACCATTACATGAGTGGAAGTGGTTCACTTGATGATGAATAGGACAAAAATGCACACAATATCTTGAAATTAAAATATCTAGCTACAGTTTCAGTTTAATGTTATGTGACTGGTTTCTGTGTTTATTTTACTTTGAGGATAGTCAAAGTGTGGCCCTGGGTCCATATGCAGCCTCAAGCTTGTTTCTATAGCTCACAACCCCCCAACCACCCTTTTTCTGGAAAAAAAAAGTTGAATTGTGCCTCTTGGATCCCTTTCATACTGCTCAATTATAGCACTATGATGCCACTTTAACTGCCATAGCAACATCCTATGGAATCCTGGGATTTGCCCTTTAGAGAAAGATATTTAGAATTTTGCACCAAAGAACTCCAATGTCTTACCAAACTACAAACCCTGGGATTCCATAAAATTAGAGATGGGATGAATACAGAATTTTCCAAATCTAGATCCAGATCTGAATCCCTGGAAGGTTCTGGGAATCCATGAATCTCACAAATCTCAAATTGTTTGAATCCTTTTTTAAAAAAGGGTTTAAAAAGCAAGAGAAAGAAGGATAATCTTGGGCAAGACACGCTCGCTCAATCTTAGCAAAAGCCTAGACAAAGGTAAACCTCCCTCTGAAGAAATCTGGCCAAGACAATTGTCATAGTTTTGCCTCAGGATCTCCCCAGACTGAAAATGTCATGAAGGCCCTTTGTACACACGCAGGAAAATGTGGATTAATCCCACATTTTCCTGCCTGTGTAAATAGGACCACTACAGTGCAGAAATAATCCAGGTCAAAACTGGTTTTTCTTTGCATAGCTCCTTCTGGCATCCTGGGGTTTGTGGTTTGATGATGCACCAGCACACTTTGTCAGAGAAGGCTGTGACACCTTGTAAAACTAGAAACGCCAGAATTGTGTCTGAAAGAGCTTTGCAAGTGAGCTATGCAAATGAATGTTTCAGCTGTCCTTGAAATCTCAAGCCTGTAGCTTCCAGTCAACAGCTGACCTTAAATATGAAATGTTTGATTTAAATATCTTAGAATACAACCCAGATGTAATCTGTGAAATTGTTAGCAAAGGCCATTATTACTCCAAGGGAAAAATTCACCTACTTGCCATCTCCCCTTGTGTATCTAGTCTCCCAAGTTTTCAGGTGTCCTGGACTCCCAAATTTTCAGGCATCCCGGTCTCCCAGCTTTTCAGGCATCCTGGTCTCCAACCAACTGTTTGGGTGGTGGATTTGAAAGATTCAGTTTCCCTGTTTTGGCACAGAGATTCGGATTCCTGAATCTCGAATCCCTGCCAAGGATTTGAGGATTTGGTTGGCCCATCCCTACATAAAATGTTACCATGGCAGTTAGAGTGTGATCATAGCACTATAGTTGTATAGTATGAAAGGTACCCTGGAAGCCTCCATGAGCAATGATTCACCATTTTTAAATAGCTCCTTGTCCCTCCCCCCTGCTTTACATTAAAAAAATCCCCCCTTTTGTTTTTCAGAATCAGAACCAGACTTCCAACCACTTCTTGATTTGTTTCATTTTTCATGGTAGGGTGGGGGATTTTGAGCAATCCAGGTGCCCCCAGAAAGGGGTGTAGTTATGGGAGGGCAAAATGAAAATATGACTTCTGCCCTCCACATCAAATTTTCTTTCAACCCACAAATTTCTAGCATCACAGTAATTTAAAACTTCAGTTGAGCATTTAGGAATACAGTTTCAGATATTCAAAGAAAAAGGGCAGGCAAAGTTACCAAGGGAATGGGAAAATATAAGCAAATATAAGAGCTCAAAGTGTGAGTGAGATTCAATGTCTCACTTTCTGCACTGCTAGAAATTTGTGGACTGGATGAAGTCAGAAGATTCAGACAGTATTGGAGTAGCAGGAATGCCAGGCATTTACAACTCCTGAGTCAGAGGTACTGGGGGCCGAGGCAGAGGGGGGCCCTACTCCCTGGCAGGAGGTTGAAGATGTGTTACAGCCACTTGCAAAGCATTGGAGGGATAAGGACAACTTATATTGGTCCCAGGGACTCTTAAGTAAGAGATGCTGACTAATTGTGCTGCTATTGTCTTGAGATACCTGACTATAAATCTCCAGCAGTTTGCTGAAGGTTCTGTTGTTTACATCTGCTTTTCTTGGTGACCGGCGGTACTCTTTGGTGTTTCATGTTCCCTGCACCAGCTACTATTTACGATTTTGTTCTACTCTTTGCTGACTTTGCTTATTTGGATTCTGACTTGCTGTGCAACTTCTGGTCTGGCTGACGACCACTCTCTTGCTTCTCCCTTCATCTTGCTAGATAACCTGTGACTGACCTGAACCGACTTAACCACCTGACACCTCTTGCGTTCTGACTGACTGTTTCCTGGGACACTTGCTGTCTGGAGCGTAGGACAGCATCCCTTGCTGTCTTGAAGATCTTTGTCAGTTTGGTATGAAGATATGAGAAGAACATTCTAAGCACATTCAGCTGAATGACCTTACCGATTTCCCATGAACAGGAATCTTGCCTTTATCAGCTCTCTTCAGAATCTAAATTCTAGATCTTCATACAAAATGCCCAGGATTCTTTAAGAGAGCCCAAAGCACAGGGGCATTTCAGGGCAGGGCTTTCATGTGAAGCCTCATCTCACTTTCACTCTAAGCTTATGAATGGTACACAATTTTTTTTTTAAACAGCACTTCAACAGGAAGCATGAATTAGAAGGAGGTAAGTTAGCTCTAATGCTATGTCATGGTCATGGCCATCACCATTTCTGCTAAGAAAATTAATATGACTCTGTGACAGGCCCTTATTCTCCCTCAGATTGGATTGGCAGTTCCAGTCCAGTAAGGTGCCCTGTCAATATCCCTTAACCTGACTCCATCCTTTTATCACAACCTTTGTGTAACAGAGCTAGAGTCTTAAGTGTTCATTTAGAACCAAATACTTTATTTAAAGTAGTGTGTTTTTTTTATTACCCGTAATTTTAGATCAGTCAGGCCAATTCAGTAGTTATAAAACAAATTGTAACATAAAGTAAAGTAATTTGTTAAAGTTCTATTATAGTACAGTGCTGATACATTAATAATTTAAACTTCTGACAGACTTTGACAATCAACCCCGGCTTTAGACACCAGCTCTCTGTGATAACTGAAGCCCCTGTCAGAGCTGCTGATGGCGAGCAGCAGCTGTTGGTCCCTGTGGCTCTGGCTGGAGATGAGCCCTGCAGCTCAAGAGCTCCCCCTGCTGCCACGGACCAAGCAGGCGCGGACGTTCCTCTGCCTGCTCCTTTAGGGCAACAGGGATCCGATTCTGAAGGTTGTTTGGAGCCTGTGCCAATCAGCCCACAAACAAGGTGGAGACTCAAGATAGCTGAGCAAAGGGAGGCTTCCTTGATTAAGTTCAAGAAGCAGTGACTAGCCACACCTCTGTCTTGGGCTATATAACTGCCTGCCTGGAAGCTTTCCTTTGCTTGTGGCAAACTTCTTTCAAGCCCTCCTCTTGCCTGTTCCTTGCTCCCACCACCTGGTTCCTGCTACCTTGAATTGATCTCTTGACCCTTGGCCTTTGGAACTCTGACTACGGCTTTTGCTTGACGCTCTGGTAAATGAACTCCCTTCTGTAAAGTGCTCGCTTGTCTCCTCTCGGCTGGACTTTGCTGGCTCTCACACTCCCTTCTCTGGGCTGGTTCACCTCCCGGGTCTCTGACCTTGACCTTCTCTGTGTCTCAATCATTTCAAAGTGATTCATTTCAACTTCTCTAGCTAGTTCTCACTGAAGGCTCTTTGTCTCATATAGAATTAAGCCCTTCTGATGCACACCACTGTGCTCAGTTTCATTTTTGACATGCTATTCTTGTTACCTTGCAACCTGCCATCAAGCTGCACTGGCATTCCAAATAGCTAATGAACAAAGCAAGTTTGTCACATCTTCAATACAAAAGCATTTCTTCCTGAGGATATAGCCACATTCTTTCAAGTCACTGGTGACTTAATACAATAGCATTGCATAAATTGACATAATATTATTTAAGGGATAACACAAAAAGCCCTAAGTTCCTTTTAAACAGAGGGAACCCAGATGGAACTCTGCTGGGTTTCTATGATTTCTCAGCACTTCTTGATAAATGGTATGCCTGTTTATCTAGCTTGCCCTCATTTACTCAAAGTGATGTCACTATGCAGACAATCTGATTGGCTTTATAACGTCGTAATGCCATCCAGCTTCCTGTGTGATCCCTAACTGGGTGGAATCACCCATGAAACTAACTAGGAAATGGAGAAGAAGAAAGGTTCAGCAATGGCATTGAAACAACATTTAGTGGACTGGAAGCAATTGAACTAAGCATGATTGACCAATAGTATTGTCTCCGTCTGAAAGATTTCAGTAAACATTTCTACCCTGCTGAAAGCATCAGGTTCTGTCCAAAGAATGGAAGTGGAGAATAGTTGTCACAGCTCTAGAAACATGAAAGAACTGAGCCTGTAGTGTAGTAACATGTCCATTATTATTGGATTTGGGAGAATAGTGCTACCTCCAGGCACAATATTTCAAAGGCAGTTGCTGTAACAACAGTGACAGCTAATTTGCAGCTGTGGGACAGATGTGACCTGTAATTTCCCAACCCCACAGATTTTATTGCAAACAGAATAGAATATTACCCCACACTGTCATTTATTTCAAAAGTGGAGAGCATCAGAAATTCCATAGTCTTGTATTATATTGTATTCTTGCCTTTTGTAGGTAATGCTCTGTTCAAAAGTGACTTGGAGCACTGATGAAATGTCATATGTATGTCATAATTTTTATTGCAGTTTTATCTAGCGTATGTACCACTAATACAACATGATTACCAGGATTCTCCTGGAGAGAAATACTGGAAAGGGCATACATTCATTTTTTCCCCTGAAATCAATGACTATTTGCCTGTGTCTTGTAACTTGAAAACTTGGGATTCTAGATGCTATGGTCAGAGTACACCAACTGAACTGATGGAACTTAAGTAACTCTTTCCATTGATTCAAAAATTCTGTTACAGTTGGGACTAGCAATTGGAGTTAGGTTGGTGATGAGTTTTGTTTATAATATGGAAGATGCTTAATTGTGCAGCCAAATACAACTGTTCTGAAGACAAAGTGGTCTCTGTGAATACAAAGCCTCGGCTGTACCAAATCTAGCGCAACAGGGATTGCCAGAAAGCAACAGAGGATGTTGGCTAAAATAAAATATAATTAAATGGCAAAGTGTTTAATTGGTGGACATCTGCTAGGAAAATGGTTGGCTGATGAGTGGCCTTTTTCTGTAACATGGGAGCTTGGCTCATTTGACTGAAACCAAGAGACCAATTTGCTTTCCCTGAACGTAGTAGATCTCTTGTCTGCTTGTTATGGTCAGAGAAAGGTTATATGCTTGTGCCTTCAAGTTGCTTGTTGATTTATGGCAATCCCATGAATTTCATAGAGTTTTCTTAGGCAAAGAATGCAAAGAGGTAATTTTGCCAGTTTCTCCCTCTGAAATATAGCCTGCAGCACCTGGTCTTCATTGGCGGTCTCTCAACCAAGGCCGGCTCCTCCGGAAACTGCAAACTCCAGGATTCCATAGGATGTTGAAAGTGGAATAATTGTGCTATAAGAGTGTAGTGTAGAAATGGCCCAAGTATGAACCAAGGCTGATCCTGTTTAGCTTTGGAGATCAGATGTGGCCTGGTGCCTTAGGGCATTTAGGTCTTCAAGATAAGGTAGACCACGGAAATCCCCACCATTACTGTCTTTCAGTAATGAGCTGAATTTTGTAGGTGTTTCATTTGCAAAGAAACTAGATCTATTTTCCCTCAATTTTCTGTTATTAAGCCACAGTCATGCAGATTGGATCTTTTAGTCCTCTAGTCTTGTTTCAAAATTTGCATAGAACGAGACTTACATGGTAAACAATTTCATGTAATGTCATCTAAAGATGACAAAGGCTTAAATTTTATGGGCATTCTCACCTAGAGGAGAGCAGATGAATCAATCAAATTTACCTGAGTGTTAACTTTTCATTCCATAATGGATTCAATTGTAGATGGAAACAACCAGCAGAACTGAAATTAACAGTCCTGAGGTTCAGCCATCTGTCATTAACATTTTTTTTTTTTGAACTGAGCAATCTAGTAGTATTTGTTGTGAAATTGTGTTGGATACAATTTTTGGAAAAAAAATAAATAAAAAAAGAATTGGGGGGTGGATTACAGCTACTCCCAAAAAAATTCCAGTTTATGTGAACATGGGTTTTCTAGCATCGGATGTTTGAGTATTGTGAAATATTGTCAATTCTGCACCCCCAAACCAGTCTTGTCAACACGAGGGCATTTTTATATCCTGTAATACATAAGAATTCTCGCTGTAGTCAGATGGAATTATTTAAGTCATCCAATGCAGTTTGTTTTTATTGTCTTAATGAGACTTAAAATCTAATTGGTTTTCACTGTATTATGCTGAAAGTTATGGTCTTAAGGAAAACTGCACATAGAGGACAGAATTAGAAGTGGCTTTGGGGGATTTATCAAAGACAGCACCACCGTACCAACTAGGTTTGATTCTGAGGGTTGTTTCAAACTTCTCTGTTGTTTTTGCGTGCAGTGTCATACCAGTATGTAAACACAACAGCAAATAGCAGGTGGCCATGACCAAGCAGTCAGCAATCTCTAATAAAAATAACGAAGCACAGAAACAGAAATGTACAAAGTAAAGACAGATACGCATTCCCTCCAGCTAATTGGTAGGGAAAAAAAACATGGATGCCCTGCCAGAGAAAACACAAATTGAATGAAGTAAAGTTAATAAGATACTTTACTGTTGAATTGTTCTAGACTCCCACATCAGATGTCACAAGCTGATAACAACTGACCCAGAGAATGGGAAGAAACTCCATATGAGGAATGACCTGATGATAAAAATTTAAGAGATGATACACAGAAGATGACCCCATACAGCTGCAAGACAGCAGAAAGCAGGGCAAAGCACACCACTGAGATTCCAGTTCATTCCAGCGGTCTCAAATTTCTGAGGTGACTGTCACAAATGTACTGAATATGGCGAAAGTATATAGAATGGGTAATGCAATCCTTTATTTTTCAGGAAATGTGTGTGTGTGTGTGTAGGAAAGTTGGTAACCAGAATGATGAGTCATTTATCGGAGCCTGCAAGCATGACATGCAGAAATCAGCTTCACATAAAGTCCCTGGAGGTCATTGGTAGGGGCAAAGAGAAAGAGAGAAATGCAGCTAAACGTTGCAGCTGGCTGCTTTGAAGCTAAAGACCGGCTGAAGTTTATCATGAGAAATGTGTAATAACTCTGAGCCCTTTCACACTACACAAGTATAGCACTATGATTCTACTTTAACTGCCCTGTTTCCATCCTACAGAATCCTGGGATCTGCAGTTAAGGTAGAGAAATTTGGAATTCTCAGCCAGAGAGTTCTAGTGTCTCACCAGCTACAGACCCCAGGATTCCATTAGGACACAGTCATAGCAGCTGTAGTGGAACCATAGTGATATAATTGTTTAGTGTGAAAGAGCTTCCAGTTAGGCTAAAGCCCTTTTGGACCCCATTCCTCTACCACAGGGAATAAAGGATGGATGGCAAAGTGCAGACTGTGGGCGCATATATCCCACCTACTTTTATAGCTTATGAACATCCCTTTTCCCCAGCTGATGCTGTTAGAAACAAGGGGGTCTCAAAATGAGAGGAACGTTCCTGGGAAGCCTCCGGGGGAGCAATTTTCTTCTAAAGCAAATCACAGGCCCCTGATTTATCAAAAGGATGTTCTTTATCTGTGGGTCACATGCACATACTTAGAGGTTGTGTAAGCATTGTTGAAACACAAGAATGAACCAGGTTGCTCACCCCTGGGACAGATAGTGTAGTCAGCAGTAAAAGCAGAACCCTTTAGTGAGAAATTCTGACTTGGACCTTTTCAGTAGTTTGGATAAATGCATCAAAATGTGACTTCCTCTGAGACAGAGAGAGAGAGAGAGAGAGAGAGAGAGAGAGAGAGTTTCAATGTTTTTTTTTTTTAATATAACAAAAGAAAACCAAGTGTTACCCCGCAACTCACTCATACCTCCCTAGCTTTAGCCTATGTTGGGTTGCCAGAACCTGAGCCCTGAGTCTCAAGCTTCCATGGGCCATCTCCAGATGAGAGACAAGAATGCAAATTCCCCTGTTTTGTGGAGCTCAGCTCCAGGCAAAAGGAAAGGGCTATGTGCAGATTGCCAGCTCAGACAGTACAGCAGCAGCTTCCTACAATTTCCAAAGCTTCACCGATTTCTTGCTGCAATAAGCAAAGACTCTCCAAAGGACTATACCAGTGGTTCTCAACCTGTGGGTCCCCAGATGTTTTTGGACTTCAGCTCCCAGAAGCCCTGAGCATTGACCATAGTGGCTGGGGCTTCTGGGAGCTGAAGTCAACAAACATCTGGGGACCCACAGGTTGAGAACCACTGGACTATACATTTACTTAGTTAGCTGCCACTCTCCCTCCCAGTGGGCATAGCCTCAGGGTTCCTCCCTCTACACCTCATCCACCTTCCAGCTTAAAGCAAGGAGGCTAGATTCAATGTTTCTTATTCCTTCTCCCTGAGTAAGTGAGAAGGAATAATCCTCACATTTCATCTTGATCTGGGAGCAGCCTCTTCAGCTGAGTTTCTTAATTTTTAAACAGGGAAATATGTTCTACACATGTGTCTGTCTGTCTCTGTATTAGACTGACAAGTGGTGAGCAACTATGATTGGTACTTACTGCATAAACCTTGATGACAACAGCAGAGGCCAGTCTCAGTTTTTAGCCCAGAAACCTCAGGGCCTGAATTGGCAACGTCTTCCTCTTCCTCATTTCTTTCTATAGTGCCATTAGTGTACATGATACTTTACATGAGCAGTTTGAATTGTTAATTGGACAGTTCCCTTCCCTCAGGCTTGTAATCTGAAAATACATGACACACAAGGAAAAGGGGATGGCAGTCAGGGCAGGTATTAAGTCCGCCAAATGCTGGCTGCTGTTCTCATCTCAGAGTTGAGGCAGTTGTGGTGGAGGGAGGGCCTTTTATCAGTTTCTGGCCCAGGACATGATGGAGCTGTATGTGCCTCTTCTCCTCTCCCTCTGAAGCCACAGCAGTGGCAGCAGAGATTGAAGAAAGACCGTTCATCACTTGGCTATTTGTGAGGTCTCAACAAGGAGTAATTCTGCAGCATCTAATTCAGCCATAGATATCAACATGCAAAAACAGGCAAAACAGATAGGAAACAAAGGAAGGGAAAGCAGAGGGGAAGGGAAGAGAAAAAGTGGTATATGCATAACAATTTACATTATCCCACACAGATCTAGGCTAACCAGTAAGCAATTCCTACAAGGTGCCCCCCCATAATTAGTTTTCCCTTCCTCTTGTCTCTTTAGTTCTACTGTCTCTATTTTGGCCTGATATGCAAGATTCTCCAGCCAGTGTTCTACATTAGAATCCTCTTTGTGTGCATTCAATGTATCTGCTTGGATGCATTTTTTTCCTCATTGACTAGGCCATGTTTGTGTTCTTTTTTCACATATACGCATGGTTGTATTCACTGTGCAAAAAGATGCATGGTGGTGAGCCATCTCAGTCTTTCCTGGGGGAAAAGACAATATAAATAAAGGGAGTGCATGGATGAATGGATGCTTTTGTGCGCCTTTTTCTTCACCAAAACATGTCACAATCCTTGCAAATGTATTTTTGAGACAAGATATGCTTCATCCTATTGAGATGTAGACAAATGGATATTTTTCACAGAGAAATGCAACTTCAACACATTTCTTTTCTATCCCTAGAAAATATTGATGTCTGAAACTCACAGTGGTAGATATCTGCAACAATCTGAGGGTCCTCTAGAGGTCCCTGTAGATTATGCTATTGCTCTGTGTTCCACTACAGGAAAATTTAATTCTTGTCTTCCGGTCCCCCCATTCTCACCAACCAGGAAATAACTGGGTTGGAAGGGGCTGCCACTGAGAAAAGAGGGATTCAGGAGAATTTTGATCGCTGCACAGTGAGTAAACAATTCTAACTTCTGCAATGGCAAAGTAGTGAATTGCAATGGGGCAAGTCCAACTTACACCATTGTAATCCACCTACAGAACGTCAAATGTCATTAACTATTGATGCTGAATTTTTTAAAAAACTAAATTGTGATTTTGACCTCTTCCATATTTCCACATTGTGCTTTGCTCCCACTGGTTGGACACAGAAGAGGACCTCCCTTCATATCTTAGTGCTGGAACTAGTATATAATTCTTTCACCTATTGAGGTCTCAACCCATTTAGGACTTTAAATGTCATCAGCAGTACTTTTAGGCACTAAGAAGGCAGATTGTTATCACTGTTTTTGGAACCATCATTCACATTGGTTTGTGATTTCCAGTGCTGTACACAGAAGTATTTGTGAGGCAATGGACAACAAACTTGAACAGTCTACCCAACATCATATATTACCTCATCATAGCCTAATCGTCTGTCAGTAGAGTTATTCTACACTGTGTGTTGTGTGCCTTCAAATTGTTTCCAACTTATGGCGACCCTAAAGTGAACCTATTGTGGGGTTTTCCGGGGGCTGAGGGTGTGTGATGTGACCAAGATTTCACAGTGGGTTTTCATGGCTGAATGGGGAATTGTATAGTACTAGTAGTAACACCTTAAGACAACATATATAAAACTGTGAATGTGCATAGCTGTTACCTAAGTGTCCAGTGCCCAATGCCCAGAAGCAGTGCACAATGTATCTTTTTATGGCTCATCTGAAATTATTCTGACTGCTGGACTGTGCTCTCACCACCATCAGCTGCATAAGTCTATTCCATCTTGCCCAAAAAAGTCACTCCATATGCTTAGCACAATGTATACCTGTGTATGTCATCAACAAGATTCTGATCTCTGTGTGTATTGAGTTTGAATCTTCAAAGTTATCACCAAGACTTCAAAGCAGTTTCAGAAATGTTTGGTTGTCAAGAGATCCAGCTTGCTGGAGGATTCTGGATATTGCTGTCTAAAAAAAAAACTTTTTCAAGCTCTGTTGAGATCTATATGTTTCTCTAACTTATGTAGCAGCTAGAACATGGAGTCACACTTTGGAGTAGTTATTCTATCCATTTGTACAATCTTAATGCGCAGTCCTGGGGATGAATAGTTTAACGTTCCTTAGTGCTTTTCTTTCTTAGTTAGACATTGTTCAGTCATTCATTTCTTAAAAAAATCAAGCCAGATTGAAGCATTATTGTGGGAAAGTAATTGTCACAATACTCTATCTCAAGCACAAATTGCACTGCACCAACACAAACAATTGTAAAGTTGAGTCACATCCTGCCAAATTATTTTCCTAAGAGAACATGTGGAAGACTGCTTACTAGTCTATATTTGTAGAAAATGACAGCTGGAACATTGTAATAGAAAACATACAGGAGAATTTAAACAGTTTTTGCCTTCAATCATGATTGAATATCATGTTTAGTGATTTTGCACTGGTTCATTTGTCAGGGTCAACTTTGATGTTTTCGATGTGGTACAATCTTTTCATGGTGACTGGACCAGCTCAAACACAAACAGCAAGAGTTTCTTCTTTGAAAGAGTCTTCCCAGATGCCACAATGTTCTTTAGCAGTGAAGGTATTGACATCCAGCCTAATCTTCAGCCTTTTGCAAGTTTTTCATATATAGGCAGGTGCTGATATGGGAGTGCTTCACTTGAAAAAGTGATCCTCCAGCTGTTTTCTGAGGCAGGGCAAGCTAATAAGTGAATCTGTTGAACACAAGCTTAATTGTTGGAATCTGCTCATGTATGTTGGTATAAAAAATATTAAGATCCATCTACTAGCACTGTTGATTTCAAATGGTACTATATCAGCTTACATTCTCCTGATTTGGTTGCAATCTGAGCCAAGGGTTGTAGTCTGAGTTATGGAAATGTAATGACATAACTTATTCAATTTTGTGCTCTCAGGATCGCTAACAAGATGCATTCCTGTAGAAGTGGATGCAGCCCACAGGGAATGATAGATAGTCCTTCATAGAATACCCATTATCCTACCTCTGAGAAAGAAGCCACTGTGATCTGCCCAAGATGGAATCAATTTTGAGCTTATAGCTGGGTTTTATGTTTTCAAAATGATTTCTACTTTTCTTACACATAGTGTTCTTGAGGGTTACTGCAGGTGAAGCCTAAAAATAGTATATCACCTGCCAGAGTCTCATTTGAATGTCTGGAAACCTCTCCTCCTTCCTTCTGTTTCAGGAACTCATGCCACTGGCATAACATCATAGAATCATAGAGTTGGAAGAAACCACAGGGGCCATCCAGTCCAACCCCCCTGCTATGCAGAACACTCATCGAAGCATTCCCAACAGATGGTCATCCAGCCTCTGCTTTAAAACCTCCAAAGAAGGAGACTCCACCAACACTCTGAGGCAGCATATTCCACTGCCAGGCAGGTCTGACCATCAGGAAATTCTTCCTGAGGTTTAAGTAGAATTTCCTGCAGTTTGAATCCATTGCTCCTTGTCCTAGTTTCTGCAAGCCTGCTCCCTCCTTGACATGACATTCCTTCAAATATTTAAACATGGCTATCATGTCCCCTCTTAACCTTCTCTTCTGCAGAGTAAACATACTCAGCTCCCTAAGCCATTCTTCATAGGGCATGGCTTCCAGGTCCTTCACCATTTTGCTCACCCTCCTCTGGACATGTTCCAACTTGTCAATATCCTTCTTGAAATGAGGTGCCCAAATTGGATACAGTATTCCAGATGAGGTCTAACAAAAGCAGAATAGAGTGGCTTGGTTAGACCTCATCTGGAGTATTATGTTCAATTCTGGGCACTTCATTTCAAATCAGGGGGCTTATCTTCCTTTACCCAGTGACCTCAATCTGCTTTTTAATAACCCCTTGCCTGATGAAGAACCTGGATACCTCAAAGCATGCACACATTTTTGTACATTGTTGGCTAGCCTAATAACAACAAAAACAACAATCATAATAATGTAATAATATGAATACTAGATTTTTTTTCATATTTTTATTGCTTTTTGTATCACACGACTGAACACATTGCATTTAACTAGGACTTCATTTGGTGACAAATCTCTCTGACATTCCTCAGTAAGAGAATCTCTCCAAAAATGTTGTTCAGCTACTAAATATCATGCACTTGAGGACAGCTTCAGGTCTCTATTTTCCTCTCCAGCAGTAGTAGCACAAGCACCTGGTACCTGTTATGAAAAGTTAGAGGCCAGAGCTTGGAAAAGTTTCTGTTTGGGACTAAAGTTTACCCAATTCCCCCAGATGGGCTGTCTGGGAAGCGTACTAACAAAGAAAGGTAATATTTCCAAGCTCTGCAAAGTTCACACTTCCAAACTCAAGCCTTTTTCATTGATGTAAGTTTTATGCCCAACCAATGTACATGAACGGTAACTCCCCAAAATAACTACAAGTACATGTAACTGTATGTATTAAGTGTTCTGTCCTTGTGATCAGGAACTCTTACAAAATGACACTTAATTTAATCATCTGAATGCCTTTGATTAGTCTCAGTTAGAGAAGACCAAGTAGACCAAGCCCTTCCTCTGTTCCAACTGCCACTGCTGTGACCTCTGAGGGAGAAGACTGCAGTCAGATACAGATCTGGCATAGCCTTGATCCCAGTTGGTCAGAAGCCCTCCCTCTATTCTAGAGGCCACTGCTATGGCCCAAGAGGGGCAATATATCAGCCAGACAAAGCACCATCATGCCTTGGTCCGTACCATCTCTCTCTCCGTAACATCTGGGACTGCTGTGATCTCTGAGGAGAGAAGAACAACCAGCATATGCTGGACTTAATCTTCTCCCCAACAGCCATCCCCTTTCTCCTGTGTGCCCTGTCTTATCAGAAGGCAGGGAGCTGTCAGAGTAAGAATTTGTCAGCCACCTTAGGAACCTTTTATACAAAAGGGAAAAACAAACAAACAAATATATAAATTGTTGAATGGTAAGTCAAAATTTAGGTAACCCACATTGATTCATTGGGTCTATTCTAACAAATTTGAGTCAATGTGTATACATCAGGAATGGAACATGCCACACTGATGCTGTGAATCTGCCCATCACGGTGGTTTTTGGGCAAGATTTGTTCAGAGAGGGTTTTCCCTTGTCTTCCTCTGAGACTGAGGGATCATGACATGCCCAAGGTCAACCAGTGTCTGAGCAGGGATTTGAATAATAGTCTCCAGAAGCCTTTAATAAATGTTTAAATAAATAGTTGAATATTTAAATAATTATTTGACTATTTAAATCCAAATTTAAATATTTAGATCTTGACTTAAGTATTGAGTGTCCCTGAAAATAAATTATATTTACAGGGGGGTCCCTGATAAAGAAAAGGTTAAGAACCTCTGCTCTGTACCAACTATCTGCTGAATACCTACATTGTGTAACCAGCTGCATGGCTGTGAATGCACCTGCTTTTTCTGCATTCTCAGTAAATTAAATGGTACATTGGAGGCACTGATGTGCAGTCATGGTGCATGCAAAAATATGCAACCACATATGCAAGTGTTACACTTGCAGAAGTCTGCTTATGCAAATGTGAATTGAATACCGTCATTATCTGTGGCCAAAAAAACATACCACTGCATGCATATGGGAGCTTTATATTTAAAAAAACAGAAGTCCTGCATCCTGTTTAAAAATTGAATTATTTCTCTTGGAAGCTTCCAAAAGGAAGAATTCATCCTTCCTTTTAGCCAGAAAAAAAGGTGGCTTGGAGAGACTGAAGGGCCACAAAAACAGTTGGAGGGACCACATGTGACCTCAGAGCCCCTTTTGGCCACTCCTGTATTAGAAGCATGTAATGTTCATATTTGATTGGTCTTGACACAATTTGCAGTTTACCAGCTACAATCTAGGAAAAATAGTTAAATATAACTTCTTTTTTCTCTTTAAGAAATCCAGCAGATGTTGTAAGCCACTCTTCTCAGGAAGAAGTTGGCTGGAATTGGGTAGAGAAAACAATGAGATCTCAAGT
Source organism: Iguana delicatissima (assembly GCA_948472985.1). Taxonomy (NCBI): domain Eukaryota; kingdom Metazoa; phylum Chordata; class Lepidosauria; order Squamata; family Iguanidae; genus Iguana; species Iguana delicatissima. Next base: position 542,666 of record CAOKZL010000094.1, on the reverse strand, counting down.
AGGCTGACTTCATTTCTTGAAAACAAGCAACAGCTATCTATCATGTAGATGGATCTTTAGCGTGTGAGAAAGCAAGCTCAGAAATATATTTGACTGGACTGTCAATGACTTGGAGCTTTGTGGGAATGGGAATTGTCGCATTCTATTTTGTAAGAACAGCATTGGCCTAACAGAAGTCAAAAGAAAGATAGTTGCTGGAATATCATCTTGCAAAGGGGCCAGCTCCTATCATGACTCTACAGAATCAAGTGAATAATGTATGACTTCTACTTTTTTCCCTGCGCTTTGCCCTGGCGCTTGAAGTGACACTGAGATGCCTCTCAGACAAAACAACACAGACGAAGCAAAAGAAATACTGACCAAATATGACTCAGCCCAAACATCAGGTTAAGTCATGAAAAGATGACAAACTGGTAGCTGGTGATGAAAGTGGCATTTTCAAGAAAGGAGTAGTCAAAGCACATTTCTTATAGTGAAGTCAGAGGAATGATTGAGGTCTATGATCTTGAGTTATATTTCAGACTAAAATATTTACCCAGTGTTGTCCAGGATTTTATTTTTTCATAGGTAACACTTGTTAGAAATATCTTAGGAATTACCTTACCTTACCTTAGGAATTAGATGCAATTGAAATATACAAATTTGATATTCTGTGTCTGGACAAACTACTTTGTCCGTTATCTGTAACTTTCCCCCATCATCCCCAATCCAATCTGTATTCAGAGTTGTTAACATACAGAGGTTGGGTTCCTGAAGGAATACACTGTTTTTCTCCTTGCTGTTAGGCCTTGTCTCCACAGCAACCAGCCTATTCCAGTAACTGTAACTTATCCCCATATTCCCCAATCCAATTTATATTTAGAGTTCTTAACATACATAATGGGTTCCTGAAGGAATACATTGCCCTTTTTCTTGCTGCTGGGCAATGTCTCCATAGCAACTGGCCTGAGGCCCAAGACCTCTACTGCTGGGTATTCTAAGGGCCCCTCCTTGAACTGTCAGCCCCAGGATTCCATAGAATCTTCACAGCCAGCCAATCATATGCAGTCTTCTCACCTCACACAGCCAATTGTATGAGGTTTGTGCCTGCCTGATGTAGACAAACAGACAAGATAACTCACAAACGTTGACTTTGATATAGTGGATATATTATGAAGTTGGTTTGAAAACTGCAATTGATGTGGAATTCAGAAGGCTTGTTTAGGGGGCATGGAGAAGTCCATTTAATACCAACAGGCCATACAACATCAGTAGTATCTAGCAAATTCTTTCCACCTCAAAGCGTCTGCGACATAAGGCAACTGCCACACTCTGACTGGTGGTAGGTCCAACTTCAAATTATCTTGTCACAGGCTAAGGTATTCATCCATCCATCCATCCATCCATCCATCCATCCATCCATCCATCCAACCATCCAAGTTCTGTCTACTGTTGTTGGCAACTGTTCTAAGGTGCAGTCTGCAATCGCATTATCTGCTAACTGATGCAGGAGCGTGGACTGAATCTGGCTCTTTGTTCACACAAAGCACACAGACTGCCGTGAAATTTCTATGGTTCCTCCCCATAAGCTAACTTTCAGTGAAAAATCTAACAGTGGGTAGATAAGAAAAAACTCAGCTGTGATTAACAAGGCTGTCTGGTATGAATACATAATTGAGTACTGTTGTCTGGAATTGTCTCAGACTCAATATTAGCCCCCTAAATGATCCATATGAGAAAAAAAATAAGTGAAAAGGTTTGCTTCAATAATGCTACCAGCAACTGTTGCAAACATCAGAACTATTCTTTGAGATACAAGGGTATTTATACAGGGCTTAACCCAGGAGCTTAAAAGCTTTGTATAGATTTCTTTCATTGCTCAAGTAAAAGTCAAGCGAGAGTGCACAATCAATGGGTAATAAAAGATCTGAATTATATTTGCTCTTTATGCAGGGAAAAACCCTCCCCAAAGAGAATCTGTTGCTACAAGGGCTGGTTGCAGCTGTGCCAACAACCAGAGCTTGGAAAAGTTACATTTTTTATTATTATTATAGCTCCCAGAAATTTGACATGGCAACTGCTATCATTGATGCCAACAGTTAAGGAAAAGAGAATAAAACTGGATAAGAATTTCATTTCATTTTGTTTTGCTGTAACATTTTACCAACATTCATAGATTTATTCATATTTGGGTTTGTGACACTGTAGGTTTCTTTCCAGTCTCTTAAGTTGGCTACCACCATGCAAGACTGGAAATTCCCTCCCAGCGTTTTACTGGGGTTCTTGCCAGCCTCCCAAAGCTGACTCCCATGCTTGGAATGACTGGCAATCTCCCCAACTCTATCAGGTATGCTGCCACCAACCCCCTGAATTATGAATATTTGGACAGAACAGGAAGGACCCTGCCCAATCTCTAAGCATAAGGATTTTCCACCTCCCCCTCCCCCTGAGTGAGAGAGATCCTATGTAGCGTGTGCCAAACCTGGCATGGAAATGGAGAGAAACGGAGGTTTATAGAAGTGTTTAATCAAAGCATGCAAATAAACAATATACACTTGGGAGACTCCCCTCTCCCAGGTACACTTATTTACAAGAATTTACAAAACAGATATAACAGCACAGATACATTCTTAAGATCAGCCAATTCCCAAAATAACAACATCCCTAACATGACTAACTACTGATTTCTAGTTACTCACAATTAGGTTATAGGCGTAGATGGTCTAAAGGAGAAGAGAGGGGGTTCCAGGAGACACGGCATGCCTGCCAGCCCTACTGGCCCAGCTCTCCTCTCTTTCTCTCTGTCTCTGTCTCTCTCTGGCCACATGGCCTCCCAGAAGTTTTATTTTTCCTCCTTGGAAGGATCTGGAAGCATCTCCAAGGTGCCCACCTCTTTTCCTTTTGGTTGGTCAATTCTCACCTTGTGACCTGTGATGCTGACCCTTTCCTTTTGGTTGGTCAACTCTCACCCTGTGACCTTTGATGTAATCCCAACACCTCATTAACCCTTGGTTTACCTGAAGAGGGAAATATCTCCCTTTGATAAGCCTAGATAATGGGAAGCCCCATTATCACAGGGTTGGAATGGATGTACTCTGAGAAACTGAGACATTAAAGCTCAGTCCTTTGAGTGGTAAATTCCTAATAGTCTGGCTTGGAATTCCTGTGTAGTCAATCATATTAGTAATGAATTGGTGCTACATCTTGTTTTGTTTCGTTTAAGGAAGAAAGAGATGCTTCTTATGTTTCATACCTACATAGCATGCATATATAACATGATCCTTACCATGCTAAGAATAGCTATATCTGTTTGGCCAGTTCAAAGGCAGGGGCAATGTTGGTCATGTTTGTTTCTAAAAAATTTACCAAATATTCAAATCTCTTCATATTTGGGATGAAAAGACCTTGAGGCTTAAAAATTCAGATGTGGTAGGCAACAAAATCAAGAAATTTCTACATCTTTTGCGTAGGCTATGTACATATATGGATCAGAATTCTGAAATCTTACTTTTTGGACCACAGGTCACATAATCCCCCAACCACCATGGTCACTGGCCATGCTGACTAGAAAATTCTGAGAGTTGTAGTTTTAAGAAGTAACAGTGCCAGGCTCTGCACATGTTGTTAGGTACCTATAGATGCAGTCAGCTGTATAGGAAAAGGTCAGTGAACCAAACAGATCATGGTAGCAAATGATCCCAGTAGGAGTCAAAATGCATCCATTTCAGCGTAGGAACAATTCTTCATCATCCAGAAAGATGACTTTGGCCATTTCTGCACTACCCTGTTACAGTGCTATTATTCCATTTTCAACATCCAGTGGAATCCTGGAGTTTGTAGTTTACTGAGGCCAAAGAGCTCTCTGGCTGAAAATTCTAAAGGCTTCTCCCTAAACTGTAAACCTCAAGATTCCACAAGATGATGAAAGTGGAATAATAGCACTATAACAGTGTAGGGTGGAGATGGCCTTTGTTTTGTGTCACCATTCACTTTTTTGGTGGCTTTGGGACTCAGAATTGAAGAACAATATACCCAAAGCCATGCCAATGGTCAGGAAAGTGGAGAAGATGGACATGGCTCCATCCATTGGCCAAAGAAGGAGCAACTGTGGGGAATGCCCTTCCCTGCCAGGAAGATTACATATAAAAACTTAGAAATATCACTTTATGTTCTCTCTCACACACACACTCATTCTCTCTCTCTCTCTCTCTCTCTCTGTGTGTGTAATATTTTTTGCTGATGAACAACCCTGTGAAGCTTTGAAAACTAGCATGGTGTATTTTATGACTTTTGGTTGGCCTGATAAAAGCATTCCCACGGGATAGATTCTGGGTCTGTTTGTGTTTGGGTTCCCCTCCCCAAAGTTTTTATGTGTTTGTTTTATGGCCAACACAGCTACCTCTTACAACATTTTCTGAACTGAAAATATCACATTTAGCTGGAAACAGTGAAATGAAGGAGTAGATTCAGTACCATTATAGGCTGAAAGCTGCTTTGCTTGTGGTTTAACCTTTCCAACACCAGGTAAAGCAGTCTGTGGGCAGTTCAACACTGCACTGTTAATAGTGCTATCATTCCACTTTCAGCATCCTGTGGAATCCTGGGGTTTGCAGTTTAGGGAGAGGCCTTTAGAATTCTCACTCAGAGAGCTTTTTGGCCTCAGTAAACTACAAACTCCAGAAGTCCACTGGATGTTGAAAGTGGAATAATAGCACTATAAAAGTGTAGTGCAGAAAGGTCCTGTTTCACCCTCAGTTGATAGATTTCACCTGTTCTATAGCCTGAGAATGCAAGCAGTCGTGTAGGGACATGGGGGGGGGCAATTTGCCCCAGGCGGCAATGTTTTGGGGGCACACCAGCTCATAGACATGCTCCCGCTTGCCCTGGCCATGCCCCCACATACCAGAGCCATGCCCCCACAGACAATGGCCACACTCCTCATTCTGTAGCCCCCCATGCCCCCCCACATACTCCAAGCTCCAATGCTTGGACTAAATGCATTCTTCAGTCATAGCAGCCCTTTGCTTCAAACTGGATAGATGCTAATACAGATCTCAGAGGAGGTGCTTTGTTTCTTCAAATAGAGAAGCCAAACAAAGGTATGGCCTTTGTTCCTGCTCAGCTTACAGCTATGAGGCAGACCTCACTTTTTGTCTATACACATTTCCTATAACATCCAAAGCAGAATGTAGATGCCAGAATTGCAGCATCTTCACTTTATTTCTCCTGTATGTATTTTTTGCCTATTTCTGCTTGAGGAAGAAGCCTGTAAAGATTCAGAAGTTAATGTGATATATTCCATGGTTTTTTATCAGTCCAATAAAGGTATTACCACAAGATGGATCTTCCATCTTTTTTTAATAGCCAACATGACTGCAGGGATGAAAACATTTGAAAATATTTTTTAAAACGGTCAATAAACATGTTTTTCAAGTGTCAAGAAACCTTGATGAGAAGAGTATTGGAATGACAAAAATCCTTTGCAGATCAGAACTTATTCTGAATACACACACACACACAAAAGTTGTTGCTTTGTGCAAAAAAGCAGCATTTTCTGTGCAGGAAAAAATATTTTTGCACAGAAGATAATATTTTTACACTTAAAATTCTGTTTCCTGTGCAGAAAATGCTATTTTCTGTGCAGAACAACAGTGCACAATTTTTGCATGGAATAGGTCACAAATTGCAAATAGCTCTGAAAACTATATTGGAGACTTTCTCACAGTGAAAAGTAAATTGCTAAAATTCCTCATTGCTTCCTTTGAGAAGAAAATTAGTGAAAAATGACATCCACACACAACTGCCTTCGCAACTGGTACCCAAGTTTTTTTCCCCCTTCCTTCTTCCCAATTTGTCTTTCTTTTTTGTCATGACTTCTAGATTTGGGCCTGACTATTTAAGATTCAACATCTATGGTGGAGGCCTTTTTAACTTGAAGAGAAGGGTAGAAGTAGTCTAAATAGCTACATAAGATTTGATTTTGACAATCAAAATTAATAGTGTAACTATTGACCTTCTCCTACAAATTTATTTATTCTCCGCTCATAGGGATCGCATTTCCTCAGCCCCTTTTGTGCTTCCAGAAATTCTAACTGTACAGCTCAGAATATCACAAAAACCAATGTGCTCGCCTAGCAGTAACTGCAGAAATCTTTGTAGCAGTTCTGAATCACACATTTCTTTGAAAGTTCATTTCTGAAACCTTGCCAGGTTTCTTGAATTAACCACTTGCAGAATATGACTAAGACAACAATTGAAATGTAGACTAGTTGATGTATGCCTTGATCATCTTCAGCATTTACTGTTACCGAATCATGTTCGGGAGCCCAAGGTTCTTTTGGCAGCAGCCAGTAAAGAACTGTTATTGTTGAGTCAGGGACTGGTGCCTTTAAAACCATGACTCAGTACAACCCCAAGGGGCACAGTGTGGTCTTTCAAAATTTATTGGGAGGTAAGCCATAAACTTCAGTGGAGATGAGGGTTGCAAGCCATGTTGGACACACTAGACTCTAAGAAAAAAGGAGATGGTAAAATGATGATAGAATAAGGAGTAAGAATCTGTGGCCCTCCAAATGCTGTTGGACCACGATTCTAATAATTTCTCACCATTGGATATGCTTGTTAGGATTGATGGGAACAGTAGCCTAGAGGGTCTCACATTCTCAGTCTCTGGAACAGGAGAATGTTTCTGCTTTCAGCCTACTACCTTTGTCCGCAGCTGGAATTCTGCTGATATTCTATCCATGCATGAGATTCATTATTGGACATTGTTTCTGATGAGGAACTCTAATAATCTCCTTCAGTTCAGGGTTGCAGAAGATGAATTGTGCATGTGGTGCCATTATCCATACAGATATGCATTGCACATGAGTGTGCATTGAGCACGTAAGCACATTGCACATACACATTTAGTTGCCCATTTTGTGTCTTGGTTCAATTGCATACCATTGCCATCCAACACATGAGCTGCATTGCACAATTAATGTGTGATTCTTCATGCATAATTTTATACTACACAACCCTGAAATAGCTTCTTCTCCAAAATGTGTTTGTCAGAGCCAATGTGGTCCCACAGGTGAGTTCTAAAGGAGACTCAGCATCAACAACTGATACCACCCAACAGCTGCTTGGGCAGTGGAATGTCATCAGAACTGAGAGCTGATGTCAAATTGTGTTACGAGGCCTGTTGTTTTGTATGATTGAAGGAATTGGTATTGCTTAGAGATGTAAGACTTTTGGAACTTGAAGATGTAGTTTAAGATTTAGTTGTCATGGTTATCATTGGTATGATGAAGTCAAGGCATGAATTTAAAAATCATTATATTAGAAAGGCTATCCTACGAGTTTGGTTTAAGTATAAAAAGAGACTTTTTCCTAAGATAATGTTAACCACCTTAGGAAAGAATGTGTGAAAAATTGGAGATGATTGTGTTATCATAGGCCATTTCTGTATTAGACTGTTATAGTGCAATTATTCCACTTTCAACATTCTATGGAATCCTGGGGTTTGCAGTTTAGGGAGGGACAGTTAGAATTCTCAGCCAGAGAGCTCTTTGGCCTCAGTAAAATACAAACCCCAGAATTCCACAGGATATTAAAAGTGGAATAATAGTACTATAACAGTGTAGGGCAGAAATGACCTTAATCTTCTGTATTTTCAACAAGAGAGCTGGAAGTTTAAATCAAAAGATATGATTCTTAAGGAAGGCAAAAATCTTAACTGGTTGGCTTATATGTCACTTAAAGACAGATTTAACCAAGGTAAGAGAAATGCAGCCACAGAAGTGAGAGTAAATGAGGTTTATTTGGAGCTGTGTAAAGATGAAACCATAGAATTTAAAAAGTAAATGGCTTTTGAAACTACAGATAGAAGATGAACATGTAAAACAGTACATGATAAGGTGGGCTCCAAATCTGGGGCATAATGTCCATATGTTTGTATGGTAGAATCTTAGAATCACTGAATCATATTGCTAGAAGAGACCACAAGGGCCGTTGTGTCCAATTCCCTGCCATGCAGAAATGCAACATCTAAGCACTCCCTGCAGACGGCCATCCAGACTCTTTAAAAATCTCTGAAAAAGCAGACACCATCATACTCCAAGGCAGCATATTCCACTGTTGAACTGCTCTTACCATCAGGAAGTTCTTCCTAATGTTTAGGTGGAATCTCTTTTCCTGAAGTTTGAAGCTGCTGCTCTGTGTCCTAGTCCTAAGCTTGCTCCATCCTCCATATGACATCCTTGCAAATATTTAAACATAGCTATCATGTCACCTCTTAACCTTCTCTTCTCCAGACTAAACGCACCCAGCTTCCTAAGCTGTTCCTCATAGGCCATGGTTTCCAGGCCTTCTACCATTTTGATCACCCTCCTCTGGACACGTTCCAGCTTGTCAATATCCTTCCTGAACTGTGGTGCTCAAAATGGGACACAGTATTCCAGGTGAGGCCTGACCAAAGCAGAATAGAGTGGAACCATCACTTCCCTTGACTAGACCCTATAGTCCTACTGATGCAGTCCAGAACTGCATTGGCTTTTTTAGCTGCTGCATCACGCTGCTGGAAAAATAGTCCAAAGATATAAAATTTACTTTGTTCAATAATGTAAAAGAAAACCTGTATGCGATGATATGTAGATGGTATCTAACTCTAAATAAGCTGTGGAAAAAGTCCTGGAATGTTTCAAACCGACGTTGGGGATGTCAGTACAAGGGGGGCTCTTTTTTTCTCTAAGTGGTAGATTTACAAGAAGATGAAAAGTTGTTAAACTAAGATTTATATATTAATCCAAAAGATTTCAAAGGTAGCTATTGTAAAGTTGCCAGAAATTTTTTTGTTGGGCATTATAATAAAGAACTGATGAGTAAATATGAATTACTTCTTCAACATATGAGAATAGAAGCAAGAACACTGTTTGCTCAAACTTGGAAATGGACTGAATGCTGATGATGAAAGAATGAAATGTTGAGGTTGCTGAGCTAGCCCAAATGGATTCTAAGTATATGCCAATTGAAGACTTTTTGAAAGATTAGAAACCGTCTATGGACTTTTTGAGCAACAAGAAACCTAACGATGTAATAATCTGTGGTTATGGTTGTTAATAATTTTAGTATGATTATTTAGTTGGATGTCTAATGTTACACAAATATTTTTTTTGCTTTGTTACTTTTCTTTTCCTTGCAGTCAGGACTGATGGGTCAGAGTCCTACTGTATATTAGTTATATGTCTTTTCTCTGACGTTTTCTTCTTTCTGTTTCTTTATTTTTTGAATCTATGCTACTTTGATTGTAAATTGGGTTGTTTGTGTCAAAAATTAATAATAAAAAGAGATTGTCTTTCACAAAATCTCATGCCACATTTTCTCCTAAAGTACACAAATTTTATGCATTTTCCCCATTGACTCAAGTATGTTTTGGACATTCTTTTCCACATACACACATTTTTTAATCACGCACATTTTCCAATGTATGCCAGCATTTCCGCATATATTTTTTTCAGTGAAATGCATCACAAGCCCCAGAAATCTATGAATCTCTGAGCCAAAATGCTCTTTGACTCACTGTCCCATTGAGAAGGTACACATCAAATATTTTGTTACAGAAAAGTAAACCCAGTGATTTTCTTTTCCATACCTAATAGTGATCTTCTTTTCTATCCCTAGCAGTCATCCAGCTGTGATATCACTGAAAATTATCTTGGGGGACTACACTTCCCAGTATCTAGGATTCTGAGAACTGTCATCCAAATATGTGACCTTTCCAAACTCTGTTGCAGCCAGTGGCTGGTACTTTCCCAAGGGTTTCTTCAAACCCAAGGTCAGATCTGATTCAGCAGAATTCATGTGACTGATTTCATGTGACCCCCAGTCCATGTAACCCTGAATGCATTTGGACAAGCTGATGATAAACAGTTCATGTTTTCAATGGCTGTCTGCTGTGATTAAGGCGCACTGACACCAATGGCAATAGAATAAACTACACTTTTGTTTTAAGAATTCTGTTCGAGATGGGAAAGCTCTTTAAGGGTGCTGGGCTAAGCTATTTTAAAAGAAGAAGAGGTAGTTTTATTTTTGGAAAAGCTGAAAGATCAAAGAGGAGATGGAGAAAAGAGGAGGAGTGAACCTTAAGAATTTTAGTCTAACAGTGGTTAGGATAGGAGGATAAGAAACGAGGGAGATTTTAGGTCACTGAAGCACTCATTAACCCTATCACTGTTGCTCTTTCCAATGCACATTTAACTCTTTAAATGCTGAGCACTGTTGCATGTCCAATATTCTGAACACTTCTGTGAACACTGGTCTACCGACAGGTACTCTCTTGCAGTGCCAGGGATTAATTTGGTACTGCACAAATGTGAAAAATACTCCAATCATTGTGCAGCTCCACCCTATTCCCACCATTCTACTTTTCTAAACATTGGTACTGTGCAAGTTCAAGATGTTTGTTTCAAAAATTTGCCAGTGCAATTTTTGCATTGGAAATGCATTGTTCCACACTGAAAGTGTGTGCCACTGTGTTGTTGTGCGTATTGTTACTTACTGTTGTTCCTTACTGAAAGCACTGACCAGCTTGCTGTTGCTCACTGTAAAATTGCTGTGTTATAACACATTCTTCCCCATTTTGCGCTGGGTACATCTAAGGATTGTCAAGAACCAGAGACAAACAGGAAACAACACGTCTGATGAGTTCAAATACATGAAGAAAAAGAAGAATTGGGAGAAGTCAGTGGGCTGGATCTTTCTTTTTTCTTGTGGCAAGAGCCTTTCCCAGATACCAGCAAATCTCAATTTATATTACGTCCATTTACAACATTTCAAATCAATGTTTCTCCAGAAATAAGAAACTAAATAAAAAGTCTCACCCATGACGCCAAGTTCTCACAGTGTGCTTGTGAAATTAAATGAGACAAGAGGAGAGAGAGGAGGGTGAGATGAACTGTGGTTTCAGTTTAAGAAAAAAAAAGACTCAATTGTGACCCTTTCCACACAAGACGTCATAAGCATAGTGTTGCATAGCTAAGACAGATTCCCTCGAAACGCATTAGCAACGCTGCATTCTGCACCTCTTCTCCCTACTGCAAATATAGGCGGAGTGTCTCTTCCACATTACAGCATCCTTGTCCACTTCCCTTGACTGCCTTTGCACCACCCCACCACCCCTGATTTGTCTCCTGCCAGCCCCACCATTTTCTTAATGTGCAGTAAAGCACTTTAACGCTTCCGCATTGAGGCAGCAGATGGGATGAATGTAAATGAAGCGGTGCAAGACAGAATTTTTTCCATAGTTCAAATCATGCATCTTAGCTACGCTTTTAAATCCAGCTACTGGATGGCTACGATGTCATGCAGAACCACAGCCCCTGAAACAAGTACAACCTGTAGCTACTACCTTTTAGCAACGCCATGCGGAAAGGGCCTGTGTTTCTTTAACTTGTCTAAGTTGGAGGAGTGGATAGGTGGAGAAAGCAACAGAAGGAAAGAGTTTCGTTTCCCTGTGTAGAAGGGTATGTGTGAGGGAGAGGAAGAAAAGGGAATCTTGGAGTTTTAGAAGAGAAGGAGAGAAAGGTTTTATCTGCTAGGGAAGATGAGGGAATCTTAATAGGGAGTGAGCAAGTAAAACTAAAAATGCCAAAAGGGGTAACTCTGCTAAGTACACTGCAGTAAAAATGATAAAGAACTTTGTGGTATCTTAGAGATTGCTTATCACTGAGGACTGAAGAAATCAGTGGGCATTTTGTGTAAGGACTTTTTGTTTTGTTTTGCTTTTAATGTAGCAAAAGTATATAGGAAACGTGCTGCCTCTTTCTCTCTCCTGATATGCTGGAGAAGGCAGAGTAGAAAAACACATGACTTACCAGTTGCTTTCTGTCTGTATACTCCTCTGAAGAGGGACTATAGTGTAATGGCAAGCCCACTGACCCAGCCATGCCATCTTGGGACCAGCAGTTGGTGCCTCTTCTGCTCCTCTGGAGAGCATCTGCACATTTCTCTTGCCAGGAAAAAAGGAAGCTATTATGTGTTGTTCTTTAAACTTCTTTATAACTGGTGGTTCGTTGAGTAAAATGATTAACTTTGTGGCCACTTCAGCTCTGCTGGAATGCATTAGCTCCAATGATTCCCTGTGGAATAGGCTTTTCCCATTTTTTCTGTCTCAGTTTACATCACAAGCCCAGCAACGCAACTCCAACATACACTGAGTGCTAGCTGGAGAGATATACTAAGAACTGTCCTGCTGATAGAAAAAGGAGGCACAGTCTCAATCCTATTGTTAGTCCCAAGCAGAACAGGTCCATTTAATTAGTTGGATTTACCTAAATATTAACTGACCAGGCAATAGTTGGTTCAATAGGGCTGCTTTGGTTGGAACTAACCCATAGGATACCATCTACACTGTTTGCTAATGTCTCCTCCCTCTGCACCCCCTGGCATCACTTCCCCCACTATTCTAGGGAATACGCTAAAACTTTGGAGCAGATTTTGAGTCAGGAGGAGAGATAGGCCCTTTCTGCACCCCACTCCCAACCCACAATGGCAACAAGATCATGACAGAACTGCAATGACAGTTCTGCATGACGGCATTGCGATCCCATCACTATCCCATCGTCTCCAATTACAATTGTGGAATAAATCATTGACAGGTTTTTCCCATCAATGAATTGTGATTGCGCAGTCCTCCTGTCTCCCTCCCACACTGACCTGCTGTGCAGAGGGTAAGGAAGTGCAATGGCTGTGCTTCCTGTCCCAGCACAGCCTGGGAAACTGCCGTTCTGCACTGTAGAAGAGAAGGATGGGATCATCGCACTTCCTCCCCTCCAGCAGGCAGCTGGTGCAGAGGGGAGCACTTCTGTCATGCTCCCCTCCCGGGAGAGCTAACCGCAGGATCCCCACAAAATGGATCTGGCAGCTAAGCTGCGGAACAGGCCATAGAGAACTGAAAGTGAATGTGGAAACCAACAAAGATCACTCATCACCACCACCACTAGTGGAAAACCTGTACTGGATTACATTTTTCCATGGTTTTGAAGGAATCATTTCTACAGAGAGAAAACTCTGGATGCAATCCAATACACATGTATTACTAGTATTTCCAAACAATGAAGAGTCAGAGTCATATGAAACTATTAATGTTATTGTCCAAAACACCAGGAAAAAGATTGGAAGACTAACAAACATTCATCTCATTTTCATTATTTTCCTTTATTGGGTGTATTTTGACAGAAAAATGAGTAGGGACAGATGCTTCCACAAATTGATCTGCCCAGTTCTTCCATTTGCAATGTTGTTGGGGTTTTTCAAAAATTAATCCAAGGTAAAAATAGGTATACAATTTTCCTGATATAGGCAATATATCTTTTTTCTAGTGTTTCCTTGTATGCAGTTTTTTATAAGATAGTGTATTTTTATGCATAATTTCATATAAGATAAGCATTTTGTGTACCCATTTCCTTAGCATACATATCTTGTGCACATTTTGGAGTAATAAAATGAGGAAATTCTGGAAAGTCCTGAATCTGGGACGTGAGCAGATCTGAATTTCGTAAGTTTGTGCAACAATCCAGATGTGAATAACATCCACATTTCTAGAAGGAAGGATCCTAGATCTTCAGTGCAGTCAGGTCCTACCCATGGGCTTCCTGGAGGCATTTGGTTGGTTACTATGGAAACTGAAAGACCAGATCAGTATTTGCTTTTATCTGCCTGTGCCCTTATTCCAGTTCAGGATGCACATTTAACTGCCTGGAATCAATCCAGACCACACAGCCTATATGAACAGATTTGAACTGTGAGTAGTGGATTTTGTCACAAGGAGTCATATCACTAGATCTGCCTTTATAAAGCATTGTCTCTGTGCCATAATCTGTGCATGAAAATGTGACATTTAGAATAGAATTTTGTTAATGTGACTGTGCATGCCCTCTAAGGGAAGAGAATTTTCATGAATTACGGTAGTGGGGGGTGTAGCTCCTGTCATAAATGATTGATTTATGACCAGTCAAAAATGACAGTCCCTATTGGTTCAGGGTGGTGAGGTGAGCTACTAGAGGGGTCACACTGGAAATAGCCCCCAATTGGACAGTTCAGACCATGTGGATCTGAGGGGCCAAAAACCAGTTCCTCTTGGTCAAGGGTGGCGCAGTGAGTTCCAGGAAGGGTCACATGATTCTTCTGGGGCCAATTGGAATCTGAATTGGAAGTCGACCCCATTGGATGACTCAGATCACATGGGTCAGAAGGGGACACATGATCCATTCAGGATGTCCCACCTTAGTACTTTCTGGTGAGGGAGGAGCATCAGATTGACAGGTGTCAATCATTCTTAACATCCATCAATCATTTTTGACAGGAGTGACACTTCCTACTACTAACTTTCTTTCTCTTACTGTGCCCAGTTGTACACCAGGGTACCTATGCGCGTTTCATGATGTAGTTCTCTGTGGAACCAAAAATGTAGCATCTGGCTAATGTTGGTATAGGAAACTGATCAAATTCACTAGTTTCTATGTGAGGGATGGAAGACATCTCCAGGTCCAAGAGCTCTACCTACCCCCAACAAGACTTCAGAGTGACACACCTTCTCCTATGCTCCCATTTTTCAGGTTTGGTATACTGTGAACCTGGACAGCCAGGGTAGTGTAGTTGTTTGAGTGTTGAAACAGGACTTTAGGATATCAGGGTTCAACTCTCCACTCTGCAAACTAATGAGGTGACCTTGGGCAAGTTGTCTTCTCTCAGCTTCAGAGGACAGCAATGGCAAACATCATTTGAACAAACCTTGCTAAGGAAACCCCACAACAGGTTCACCTTAGCACCTCCATAAGTAGAAAACAACTTGATGCTCTTAACACAACACCTGGGAAAATGGTCCCATGCTTCTAGAGGGTGTGGGGGTGCTTTTTAAGTTAAAATGCCCCCCCCCCATAAAAATAGATTATAGAAGGAAAGAAGTCATGGTGGGTTACACTGGAGCTTCAATGGGCTGCATGAAGGCTACACTTTGCCCTTCTCTACCCTACAACATATTGGTTTTCAACCTCTTGGATTTTTTCATCTGCTGACTTTTAGCCTAATGGGACACTGGCATGGTATATGAATACATCCTGACAGACAGGACTAATTTTCAAGTCAGTGTTTAGGATTTAGGTGTGGGAGTTCCTAGAATACATTTCCCAGGTAAAGGACACATGTTTCTTGTAATCCTCTCACCAACTCATAACGGAATCAGATGCATTCTTCTATTTTCCAAAGACTACCTCTGTTGTGATGACAGCGTTCTGTGTCAAAAGCAGAGAACAAATGGGATCAAATCTCTTTTTACTACCTGTAGAACAGGTTTGATTAATGAAACAGTAAGCTGATAAGCTGAAAGTATTAATTAATATGTCCTTGCAGCGTATCCACACATCTGTATGTGCCAGATGTTTGGGGCGATTTCACTTGTCAGAGTTAATCACACTTTATACATGACACATTTTTCACCACAAGCAGTCAGATGAACATGGAAGCATTACTGACACAAACAAGGACAACCCAACCTAATCCTCACAAAGGCTGGCCTGACTACAATAGAAAGGTGTGTTTGTGTATGGAATGTTAATGCATCAGCTTATGCAGAAAGAGAGCAAAAGAAAAGTGGGAAGGTGTGGAACTCTGGATAGTGGATGGATTGGAAGCAGGAACTTTCAGTGTAAATTCCTGCTCAACCACAAAAGCTCACTGGGTTACGAAGTACAATCTCAGCCAAGGGTCTAGCTACTCTGCCTACTCATGGCAAGCCTGTTGTGTCCTAATCATCCATCCAAATGTACATGTTGTGTCTAAGAAGAAGAGATAAGACCTATCTTAATTATCATTTTTCATCCTGCTCCTGATAGTTTTGCATTAGGGTTGTTGTAAATTGGAAATAATCTGAAGTCACACGACAGCAACAAAGCTATTTGTAACCAGTTGCTTCAGTGATCTCCTGTGAAATAAAGGAGGAAGTCAACAGGAGCAATGCAATCCTCCTGTCTTATTGAGTTCATTAGATCCAACACAAGCACAAAAATCAGCCTTTAATTGTCATAGTTTTGCCTCAAGATCTCCCCAGATTGAAAATGACATGAAGACCCTTTGTACACAGGCAAGAAAATATGGATTAATCCCACATTTTCCTGCCTGTGTAAACAGGACCACATACTACAATACAGCAATAATCCAGGTCAAAGCTGGCTTTTCTTTGCTTAGCTCCTTATGGCATCCTGGGGTTTGTAGTTTGATGATGTACCAGCACGCTTTGGCAGAGAAGGCTGTGAGACCTTGTAAAACTACAAACTCAGAATTGTATATGAAAGAGCTTTGCAAGGGAGCGATACAAAGGAATGTTTCAGCTGTCCTTGAAATCTCAAGCCTCTACCTTCCAATCAAGTGCTGAACTTAAATAATAAAAGTTCAATTTAAATATCTTAGAATACAACCCCAGATGTAATTTCTGAAATTTTTAGCAAAGGTCATGATTATTCCAAGGGAAAAACTCACCTACTTGCCATCTTCCCATGTGTGTCTGGTCTCCCAGGTTTTCAAGCATTCCGGTCTCCAACAAACTATTTGGTTGGTGGATTCGAAAGATTTGATTTGCCTATTTTGGCACAGGGATTCGGATTCGGGAACCTCGAATCCTTGCCCAGTATCCGAGGATTTGGTTCCCTATTCAGAAGTATTATTATTCAGAAGTATGCCCAATCCAACCAAGGATCGAGAAATCTAAACGTCTCACTACAAAAGTGGCAACAGCCACTTTATTCACCACAAGAGCCTTCTTCCCATAATCCACTAGATGTAGACAGATCTGCATTCAAAAATTAATTTTCAGCTCACTAATAGTACTGTTTGCATATTGTTTAGCACATTGACATCTTTGTGGTAGATCACAGGCTGATCATGAGTCAGCAGTGTGATGAGGCAGTCAAGAAAGCCAACGCGATTCTTGGTTGCATCAATAAGAGAATGGTATCTAGATCGAGGGAAGTAATGGTACCACTCTATTCTGCATTGCTTAGGCCTCATTTGGAATACTGTGTCCAGTTCTGGGCACCTCAGTTCAAGAAGGATATCGACAAGCTGGAACGTGTCTAGAGGAGGGCAACCAAAATGGTGAAGGGTCTGGAAGCCATGCTCTATGAGAAACGGCTTAGGGAGCTGGGTATGTTTAGTCTGGACAAGAGAAGATTAAGAGGGGACATGATAGCCATGTTTAAATATTTGAAGGGATGTCATGTCGAGGAGGGAGCAGGCTTGTTTTCTGCTGCTCCAGAGACTAGGACAAGGAGCAATTTAGTCAAGCCACAGGAAAGGAGATTCCACTTGAACCTCAGGAAGAACTTCCTCATGGTCAAAGCTATCCGGCAGTGGAATATGCTGCCTCAGAGTGTGGTGGCATCGCCTTCTTTGGAGGTTTTTAAGCAGAGGCTGGATGGCCATCTGTTGGGAATGCTTTGATGGGTATTCCTCCATAGCAGGGGGTTGGACTTGATGGCCCCTGGGGTCTCTTCCAACTCTATGATTCTATGATTCTCTTGTTCTGCAGATAGGGTCTCCAAAGGACATCATACAAAAATGTTATCTTTCTGCTATTATTTTTCAAGGTTTATTCTACATGAACCTACCTGGACTAACACATCATTTATATTTGCAAATAAAAGAGTATTTATGTATTTATTTCCAAGACTTGGATATTGCTTTTGTGGAAAACAGCCCCATAGCATCCTATGTCAATTTTGTATGTATTCAGGTGATAACTCTGTTCTATCCTATTTATTCAATTTGTATTTTTTTAAATACAGACAAAAACATTAAAAAATCCATCAAATACTAAGTTAAATATGCATTGTTTATGCTTTTCATTCTTGAGTACATATTTCTGAATACATTTTTATCCTAATACATGCACTCTTACATATATTTTATCCTAAAATACTAATTTTTGTAGGTTTTTTTAGTTGAGAACTGTTTCAAAAACATGCAAAGAGCCAGCAATCTGAAGGTTAACAGCATTTGGCTCAGTTTACTAGTCAATTTTCTTAACAATGTGGGCCAAGTAAAATAATTGAACATTCCTAGTGACATCACAATATATCAAATATAAGATAAAATTACACAAATATTGGCCTAAATACTGTTGTTGATTTCAAGAGTAAATCCACTGAATGAAGGAGACTTACCTATATATTGACTCACAATTCAGCAACTGAATTATTTTGGACATCAATCAGATTAAGCCAGTATAATATCAACCGTCATGCATTAGGATTTTTAAAATCTCAAACTTGTGTTGTGTGAGTTGTCAAGTATTTTCTGACCTCAGTGAGAATTCCAGTGCAGAGAGTCTGAAAGCTGAATCTGTGGTTAGTGTTAATATTTAACATTCTCAATGAAGGCTGACATCCTGTTAGTTAGTTTTGATAAAGCAGTTCCAACATATGCTATCATAACATTTTTTTTTCCTTTTTGGTCATTATAGAATCATAGAACCATTGAAAGAGACCACAAAGGCCATTGAGTCCAACCCCCTGGCATGCAGAAAAACACCATCAAAGCATTCCCAACAGATGGCCATCCAGCCTCTGTTTAAAAACCTCCAAAGAAGGAGACTCTGTCATACTCTGACATAGCATACTCTGCTGTTGGATTGCTCTTACCATGAAGAAGTTCTTCCTAATGTTTAGATGAAATCTCTTTTCTTGAAGTTTGAAGCCATTGCTCTGTGTCCTAATCTACAGAGCAGAAGAAAGCAGGCTTGCTCCATCTTCCCTTCAAATATTTAAGCATAGCTATCATGTCACCTCTTAACCTTTTCTTCTCCAGGCTAAACATACCCAGCTCCCTAAGCTGCTCCTCAGAGGCCATGGTTTTGAGGCTTTTGGTCACCCTCCTGTGGAAATGTTCCAGCTTGCCATTATCCTTTCTGAACTGTTGTGCCCAGAACTGGACACACTATTCCGGGTGTGGTCTGACCAAAGCCAGTCAGAGTGGCACTATCTCTTCCCATGATCTAGACACTGGTTAGAATTCTTTGCCAACCCTGCAGTGACCAAAATCCCACCCAAACCCACATTTTAGCTTTCAATATTGGACTATAACTCTGAGAGACCATGGTTCAAGTCCCTGTTCAGCCATGGAAAGACCTTGGGAAAGTCACGCTCTTTCAGCCTCAGAGGGAGACAATGAACAATTTTGTTAAGAAAATTCACTTTAGGGTCACCATAAATCAGAAATGACTTGAAGGCACACAGCAACAAGCAAGCAATGCAGTCTCCACAAATATAGCCGTTTCCATGTTACTAGAGAGCAGGGGAATCAACAGAGATACATTCAGCTATTTTCCTATTACTGGGTGCACTGTAAGGACATCACTTGCAGGGACCTCCAGAGGATCCCCAGAGGTTCCCTGAGGATGCATGTCACATTACATCCGGCTATGGAGAAATATACGGATACATCTTCACTGATCTCCCGACTCTTTAATAACACAGAAATGGTTGTGTTAGGAGGGAATTACATTGCTTAAAAGGTAGAGGAGGTAACACTATGAAATGTAGCTACATACCATATGTAGAATCTGGATGCAGGATCTCAACCAAAAATTCTAACATTTTCAAAGCGAAGAATCTTCAGTGTTCTAAAAATAGGGCCAAACTTCTTAAAACCAAGCATATCGCTCCTGTTTTGCTGCACTATGTTTTGCAATATGGGACTTTTTTTTTTTTTTGGTCTCAATCCATTCCATCAACTGGGACAAAAAAAGCACTCCAAAGGCAAAAAGCAAGAAGTTTGTTGGGACTTTTTTTACCACCACCACCACCAACAACAACAACAACAATCAAACGTGGTTTGGTTTTGTAAAGAAAAAACTGTACATGACAGGTGACTAAAATTTGAGATTACTGCTCACAACCATGCTGGTGGCAGTGGCACAGAGTATCTATAGATAGGTCTACTTCTGTGTAAATTCTGCAGTGGAATGTGAATCTGTATAACTAAATACTCCATCCTGGTACACGGGGGTTCAAATAAATCAGTTAAAAAAAATAAAGATCCAAGTATTCAAAAGCAGCTTGCAATGTTGTTGTTTTTTTAAAAAAAAGCATTTTTCCCCCCAGATCTATTTAAAAGCCATATGTATCTCCTTACAGGTGGGGGTTCAAAAAGCTTTGGGCCATTACTAAGAGTGCCCTGTCTCTTCTGTTGTTTTAACTGCAGTCATGTCAACTTCAACCTATGGCAACCTTGTGAATGAGAGACTTCGAAGTCACCCTGTTACCAACAGCTCTGCTCAGGTCTTGCAGATTCAGGGCTTTGACCTCCTTGATTGCATGCATCCATCTGTAATAAAATCTCCCTCTTTTCCTACTGCCTTGTATCTTACTAAACATTATTGTCTTTTCTAGTGAGTTGTGTCTTCCTATGATAGAAGCTTTGGTGGTGCAGTGATTAAATGTCGGTACTGCAGCCACAAGGTTGTAAGTTCGATCCTGCTGGGCTCCAGGTTGACTCAGCCTTCCATCCTTCCACAGGTCAGTAAAATGAGTACCCAGCTTGTTGGGGGCAATTATCTAACACACTGTAAACCACTTAGACAGCTCTTAGCTGATAAGCAGTATAGCAATACATGTAGGCCCTTTCCACATATGGGAAAGGAACCGTGCAAAAATGGGACTCACCGGACTTCTTCAGCGTCTGGGTGAATCTGTCAGGATGAGGAGCAATGTGAGCTCGTTGCTCTGCACTGCTCCAGCGTCCAAAATGGCAGCTTCCGGTTGGTGGAGGCTCTCCACCAACCAGAGAAGCTCGCCAGCCTAAAGCCCGGGGTGGCATGCACTAGTGCGCACCTGCAAATCTGCACCAAAGTGCAGCGATGGAGTAACACAGAGTCGCACGCTCCGTGCTTTTTAAAAACCTCTAAAAAGAGGTTTTTAAAAAACACACTGCGTGACCAGTTCCGGTTGCTCCGGAGCGGACTGAGGTGCGGAACTGCAAAAAGTAGTCCACCCCAGTCCACTCTACAGTGCAGAAGACCTCCGTCAGAGGTCACTCTGCACCGTTTAAAAAGCCCGGTGAGGAAAGGACCATACTATTGCTATTGCTATGATATGGCTGAAGCATCACAGTCTCCAGCTTCCCTGGAGAGTTTCCCTTCCCAATTTAGCTTCCAGGGAGAGTTCAGGCTTGATTTACTGTAGGGCCTATTCATTTGTTCTTTTAGGAGTCCAGGATACCTGCAGAATTCCCACCAGCAACACATTTTAAATGAACTGATTCTCTTCCTATCAGCCTTTCTTTACTGCCCAACTTTCACAACCATACATAGAAACTGGAAATACAGTGTCATGGACAATCCTAACTTCGGTATTCAGTGATATATCTTTACACTTGACTGTCTCTTGTGATCATCACTCTGACAGATCTTAGTGGTGGCCATGAGCAGAACATCATAAACTCTCTTTCCTTATAATAGAACTGATCCAGGCAAAGGGTAGAGTACGGTCTGAAGGCTCAGAGTATACTAACCTTGCTGAAGTACAGTAGATCTCAATCTAACTGGAAGAGCAATTGGGAAAACCTTGTAATTCTGGAGTGGAAGAAAGGAATGATACAAATTTAATTTAAAACCTTGCTACTACCACAGGTTTTTTGTTTTTTTTTTACAAAAAACAACAACTAAACATGGCATTTAAAGTTAAAGGAAAATGTGGTTTCAGAAGGAGGAAGCTTTTAGAGGCTGTCAGGCTGAAAACTTCATTGTCTCTGACTCACAAAACAATTAGCATCTCTGGAACATTGAAACGAGCAGAGATTGAATTACTTTAATTCCATACATTCCAAAACATTTAAACATTTGAATGAAAACTGCCTACTCACAAAAGTCATGGTCTGCTATATGTTAATTAAATGTCCACAGCTTCAAGAGCAAAAAAAGATCTTGCTATGATTTCCAACTTCCTGTGCTTGATATTGTGTTGAAATAGTATTACACAATGCATCTATTTATAGATGCATGTCAAGCCACCTGATATACCATTGTGTCTCATTATTGCATTATCTGTCAAACAGGGAGAAGGGAAAATCACATCAAATTCAATTTTCCAATCCCATAAATGCAACTGACATAATTAATGTAAGAGTGAGGGAGACATCATTTAGGAAAATTATATTTTAAAGAAGAAAACAGAACTTTCTGTTATGGCAACTCTGAATGAGGTTTGGCTTTCAGTCCATATTGGCATACGTTTTGTACTCTCCTTTCAGTTGGATAGCAGAACATTGAATTCTTCAGGAAAACAAGATGTTGCTCTTTCTTCTGTTTCAAAATTCTTTTGGATAAATACATAACCTTCTTAACAGTACAGTCCCATGGTCCCTGGAAGAGTATACTAGGAGTCAAAGAAAACAGAGGAAAATTCTTCAAAAACAGAGTCAGAACTCTTGAATATGGAGGAAAAATCCAATCTCTAATTCCCCTTCCTTGCTTCCATAGATAGATCTCTTCCCTACTGCTTCCCTGACATTAGAGTTAGTGAGGAGGAAGAATTGAAGAGAAGGATTGGAATCTCAATGGTTTCTTAGCAGTTATAAGTTCCCCTGTGGAAACAGTTCGGCATTTTTATGTGACAGGGAATGGCCACAATCAGTTCAAGGTTGTGGAAGTGAAATTTCACATATGATACCATTGCACATGATTGTGCATAGTTGTGCACATGTATTGTATATGGACAAACATAGATATGCTTTGAACATTGTAGATGCAGGTGCACGTTTGGTTGCACAACTTCACATTTCATTAACAAAGTAGTATCACACTACCACTTCGTAACATTGTGAGTACAAATTTCGGTCTTCTTGATGTAGGATCTTGGCCATGTTGTGCCACAGTGTGTGTGCAAAAGAAGGGATTTTTTTTAAAAAAAAAACTTAGAGGAAGAATGGTTCTTCTCATCCTGATGACATATGTGGTGCAGCTCCCCAGGTTCAAGGCACTTCAACCTTGCTGTAGGATTGTCTTGCCTATATATTTCTACAAGGAAGGGCTCACATCTCAAATGGTAATCTTGGTGCAGGAGCCACTGTGCTGTGCACCAATATAAAATCATAATAAATGTCACTAGGAAAACAAATATATTTCAAGTAAGGAAAGGGAAAAAAATCAAAAATTTGTTTAAAAGCAGATTTTCCAACAAGAAGAACCTGACAAGAAGTATGACTGATGAGAATTTTCACAGTTTGGGTCTTCTTCTGTACAAAATTGCCCTATCGTTGCTTTGCTCAGGAAACAGCATTTCCTGTGAGGAAATAACATTTCTGCACATCAATATTATTTCCCGTTGGGGGGGGAGCTGCTTCCTGGACAGCAAATGTTGCAACTGAAGACTTACTCTATGTAAAATTTGCACAGAAGTTATTTCTGTCGAAAACTTTCTGTGCAAAAAATGCAGTCTTCTGCACAGAAAATGTTGTTTTCTATGCAAAACACCCACGTTCAAATTTTACACAGAAAAAGTCCTGAATTGTGAACAGGCTCTGAAAACTGCATGGTTTTTGAAAACTTTCTTGCAGCTAGAAGAAAATGGCTAAAATTACTTGTTTCCTCCTTGGAGAAGAATCTTAGTGAGGAACTGCAATCCTCGGTACAGGTGGGACAAAATGGTGATTTTCCGATCTCTCACCATGGAACCCACAGAAATTTATAACATAGATTAAAATAAAGGAAAGCTTAAAAACTATGATTTTCATTTTGTAAAATGTAACAAAAAACTATTTTTGTTAATTTAAAGGAATTTAAGATAATTTAAACCATGACAATTAGAATCAATTCATGTGCAGTTACAACCTGTTTTAAACAATGGCCCTTGCCACAGCCTATTGTCTTGTGTGGTCCTCCAGTGGCAATCCTAGCAGCAGCTCAGCTGGGAATGGAGCATGATGGGACCACTCTCCTTAACACTGGACCAGCTCCTTGCAGAAGGGAGCGCGATGGACATACTTCTTTCCTTTGAGGCACAAATGGATACCTTGCCAGGCTGCACTGAGTCAGGAAGCGCCACCAATGACAATTGGGTCATTGATGAGGAAAACCCATGAATAATTTAATCCACAATCACACTACCTGGGGACAGGAGAGGCGTGGGACTGTGACAACATCATGCAGAAGCATCATTGTGGTCCCACTCCTCCCCGTCCTCATGCTAGGGTGGGAGGCTACTGTGGAAAGGGCCAATAAATCCCTGCTCCTTTGGACTTCCAGGAGACACCATTAATCCTGGCCCCTCTATCCCCCGTCTGGTAAATCTGGAGGGATTAGGGGATGCTAAAATATGTGATCCACTGAATTGAAGGGATATGTGATAGATGCTGCTGTTGTGATTGAGGAGCAACTGGTTGTACATGGGGCCGAGCCACTGAGTAGGATAGATGATGCCTCTGAGATCAAGGAGCAACTGACTGTGCTGAAGACTGAGACAGTGAGTGAGCAAGTCAACCTGCAAACTTCCCCTGCACTGGAAGGTCAAACAGAGACAGAGTTGCCCCAGCCAGCTCATGACAGAGAGGGAACCAGCAGTGATGCAGAAGAGTGGCAGCCACCTGTGCCCATCAGCCCTCAATCACAAAGAAGACTGAAACGGGCTGCTCAGAGGGAGGCTGCATGGACTAGGCTGAGGAAACAATAACAAGCAGCACTTGCTCACAGTGGCTATTTAAGTCTGCCGGCATGGCTGTTCTTTGCTTGCAGCAAATTACTAGCAAGCCCTCATGTCTCCTGCTTCCTGAAACCCTCCAGATGGATCTCTGCCTCCTGAACCTTTGGACTGAACCATGACCTGGCTCGGCTTGTGTTTTCCTGGTGTTTGGTATATTTGGATTCTCCCTGAAAATATTCCTGACCTCCCTCCTCCCTTGCTGGCTGCGGCTCAGCAGGGAGAGATACTTACATCTACAATAAGTAGGCTCGCCCTAAGTCAGAAATGACCAGAAGGCACATAACAGCAACAAGAAGCAGCAAGTGAGTAAGTAAATTCTGACTCAACTGAAAGGATACTTACATTTATAAATAGATAATAAGGTTGCCAGGTTGAATGTGGGCAGTGGTCCTATATTTTAATAGTTAATAGACCCTGGAGCAGGAAGACATAGCATAAAGTTCCAGTAGGTACAACTACATGAAGTTTCTTCCCTCACCCACACACCAAAAAGTTCAGTTTTTGAAGTCTCTCTCACCATGGGAAAAACCTAAACTAACTTGTAATATTCCTTGTGTTGTGATTTTTGCTAATGAAATGATCAAGGAATTGCATCCCGAGAAGAGGAGACGCTCTTGCGAAAACTCTGAGTACCTGATAGATTGCAAATCTTGTAGAAACCCCAAATCCATACAAATCTTGGAATGGCAATCAAGCTATCTTGAGATGAAAAATTTGCTCTGGCAATCAAGCTATCTTGAGATGAAAAATTTGCTCTGCTGCTCAGCATCAGTCTGGCTACACAGAGGAGGAAGAGTAGTGTCATGGCAGCCGCAGTCCAAGCCGATAGAGCCCCAACATTTGATATGAAAGACTTAATGACTCCATGCTTACCAAATGCTTGGGCATTGCTCCGGTTGGAACATAGCTGGTACATGTGCTCAAACACTGGATTTGGGGGGACATACGACTCAAGTACAGGATGTCTTCTATGTAACAGGATGCCTGGGAACCATAGGGGAACAGTGAATGTAATGTGAGCTGGAATTATACTGTTTCAATCATACCACTCCTTCAGCTTCGTTCAAGAATATTTACACTGCAGCAGCTGCTTCTGTGAAATCAGCCCAACAGAAACAATGGTTGAACTCAAAATGAGTTTATTTCTTTCACTGAACTGGCATATGTTTATGATCTCGCCTTTGTGAAAATTGCAACCCATTCCCAGCTCATGAACAACATATCTGGGTTCAGTCCCAGTATTTAAGTTTTACTAGTTTGCTTTTCTTCAGGGAGAGATTAGTCACTTTGGGCACATATTGAATTGTTGACAAGATGGGTTCATCAAGTGCAAACAGGGCTAGGGAAAAAGATAGCATATAACTAACTCATACAGATGTTCATGTAACTTGCCTAAGCCTTGGGAAAGCTTATATTAAGATATGGCCTTTCTCCGAAAACAGCTTCCTATACAGACCAGAGAAGCAGAATCTAAATTCAAGGAAAGAAGTCTCTAAGGCCCTAGTTTGGAAGAAGGTTAAAAATACATTTTGACCTGAATCCTGCTTGAAATCCTCAACAGAGCAGCATCATTGAATCAATTGGATTTATATACATATACATGTTCAACAATTGATTCAGTGGATCTGCTCTTGCTGGAATTAACATGATTATGGACATATTATCCAGGGAACCATACATATATTATCCAGGGAACCATTGGCAGTCATTTTCAACTTTAAGGAATATTTCTGGAGTTCTTTTCAGCTGGTACTTCTACATGAGAGAATAGCAAATTACCTTCCCACTTTTCCTGGGCAAAAATTATCCCATAAAAAACAGTTTACAGATTAAGGCTACTCACTAATGTTGCTTATTAATTGCTTAATAATTAATACAGGCTGCTGAATATAAGGTTAATAGGATCTTTCATTCCAAGAAAGGGAGAGGGATTAACCCTTAATGGAAGGTTAACCAGACAACCATAGACCTTGGACCCTTAAAGTTCAGACTATGGCCATTTCTGCACTAGACTATTATAGTGCTATTATTCCACTTTCAACATCCTATGGAATCCTGGGGTTTGCAGTTTAGGGAGGGGCCTTGGAGAATTCCATAGGATTCCCAAGGATGTTGAAAGTGGAATAATAGCACTATAATAATCTAGTGCAGAAATGGCCTATAACCCAGAGTAGGTTCACCACCTCACTGGCATGAAAATCATCAGCATCCACTGATGCTGACCATGAAATCAGATCAATATTGGATGCAGAAAGTTCTGACAGTGACAATGCCCCTAAATCCTGTTGTTATTCACAACTAGAATAGGGCCAGTTTGATTAACCTATGTGTTGATAACAATTCAACAGGTGATTTAATAGGTTACTCCATTTGAGAGTAACCAACAGGGTTCCAGCCACTGATATTATTAGCAGTCATTCATTATACTCTTGCTAGAATCTTGCAGATATTTTACACTAGCATAACTAGGGTTTACACCAGTTTTTCAGGGCATATAGCAAGTGGTCATCTAGTATCTCCTGCCAGAACTTCTCGCTTCCAGTGTGACAGTGCTGGATCACTCTCCCAAAGCCTATACGTAAGCCAGAGATTCGGAAAGATTAAGGTTGTTTATTATCCCCAGTTGTGCAACCACAGAAGGAAAGGGCCTGTGTTCCACTCAGCATCCCTCCCCCACTATCACTGACTGGGTCTGTGGGCTTGTGGCTATCAGGCTGTATTTTAGCAGCTGGCCTAAGGAGAAGCCCAAACCACCAGCTTAAGCATGCTGGTAGAACTAGTACTCTGACAACATACCTATCTATGGGATCATGACCTCCATGTGTTGACTGTCTTACTCATTTCCCAGAAACATTCAGAAAGGGGAAATATAGCTATTCTGATATTTGTTGGAAGTCAAACTCTATCTAGAGTGTCACGTCCAACAAATTTCTCACTTGCCTTGCAGATAGTTTTATAATCCAGAAGGTGGAAGAGGCAACAAGGTGGACAGCTATTTTAGATCGTATCCTTACCATCAATGATGACTTGATTAATGGGGTGGAGGTGGCAGGACCTTAGGTGGAAGTGACCATGTTCTTCTGGAATTTATTATATAGCAGAAAGCATTCTCAGACACATATTTTAGACTTCAAGAATGCAGATTTCAGTAAAATTAGGGAAATACTGAGTGTGATCCTGGGGTCAGGAATACTAAAAGAGATGGATAGGAGTTTCTTAAAAGTGAGACATTTCACAATTTCAAACAATTCCAATGAGGAGGAAATATGGAGGGTGTCTAAAAAAATCCAAGATGGATGTCCAAAAAACTTTCAACTCAGCTAAATTTAAAAGGGACATGTACAAGAAATGGAAAAAAGGGAAATCACCAAAAAGGAATTCAAAATAGCCAGCAAATGTAGGGAGAAAGTCAGAAAAGCTAAAGCACACAATAAGCTCAGGCTTACTTAAAGAGGTTAAAAACAATAAAAAGGGATTTTGTGAGTATGGTTGTGGGAAAAGAACCAGGAAATGGTATGGCCTCTGCATAGATAAGACTGTGAAATGCTAACGGGGGAGAGACAAGGCAGAACTACTCAACCCCTTCTTTGCCTTGGTCTTTCCTCAAAGGAAAACAGTGCTCTGCCTGAGGAAAATAGAGCAGATAATGCAGTAGGAGAAATGCAGCACAGTATAGGTAAAGAGGTAGTACAAGAATACCTGGCTACTCTAAATAAATACAAGTCTCCAGGACCAGATGAACTATACCCAAGGGTTTTAAAAGAATTGGCAGAAATAATCTCAGAACCCCTGACAATAATCTTTGAGACTTTCTGGAGAACAGAAAAACTCCCAGCAGATTGAAGGAAGACAAATATCGTCCCCATCTTCAAAAAGGAAACAAAGAGGAGCCAAACAATTATCACCCAGTCAGTCTGACATCAATATTAGGAAAGATTCTAGAGCAGATTATTAAACAATCTATAAGCACTTAGAAAGGAATACCATGATCACTAAAAGCCAATGTGGCTTTCTCAAGAACAAGTCATGTCAGACTAATCTCTCTCTTTTTGATAGAGTTACTAGCTTGGTAGGTGAAGGAAATGTGTTGTGGATATAACATATTTTGACTTTAGTAAAGCCTTTGACAAGGTCCCCCCATAATATTCTTGCAAACAAGCTAGTAAAATGTGGGCTAGACAATGTCATATAGAGGATAGAGCAAGAGACTAGATCATGGAGCAACGGTTTCATCTAAACGTTAGAAAGAACTTCATGATGGTAACAGCAGTTTGACAGTAGAATATGCTATATTGGGCTGTGATGGAGTCTCCTTCTTTGGAGATTTTTAACAGAGGTTGGATTACCATCCGTCAGGAGTGCTTTGACTGTGTATACCTGAATGGGAGGGGGTTGGACTCATTGGCCCTTGTATTCTCTTCCAGCTCTATGATTCTATGATTCTAAGATCTTTATATTGTCCCATATACTTTTGTTACGGGACAGTGCTAATAATATAATTTTCACTATCAGCATGTTCTCTCTTTTTTATATATAACTTTTACTTTCGAATACAACATAACATTATAATATTATTCAAAACAACACCCAAGCTACATATCTATATATCTACCCCCTTCTATCCCTATAACAACAGGAAACCAAAAACCAAAAAATAAAAATATTAAAATCATAACTACTAACAAAACAAATACACTATAAAATTGGTTTCTAACCCCCGCAGCATAGATTTTATATCATAGTATTAAATCAGCTTCTGTTAATATAATGGCTTCTAAGAAATAATTTCTAATGCAAAACCAATAGTAGATAAGGTGTTCTTTTTCTCCTTCATAAAACAAATTAATGGGTCTCACGCTTTCACAAAAGTCCCCAATGTTTTTTCTCTTAAGAAAATTGTTAATTTATCCATCTCTGCTAGGTCTGTTAATTTAAGGAAGCAGTCTTCTGTAGCTGGGATCTCTTTGCTCATCATATGTCACAGAATTCTGCCTAGTTTCTTTTCCAATGAAACATCCATTAGTCCTAACAAAGTTCTCGTTCTTCCTGAAAATTTAGATTCAACATCTTCTTCACCATCAAATGGACTTGGTTCCAAAACTTCTTGGCTTTATCAAAGATCCACCACATATGATAGAAGGTTCCCACTTGTTCTTCACATTTCCAACACTTATTTGAAGCCCCATTGTACATTTTGGCCAAATTTTACTGGTGTCAGTTAGCATGTTCTATATCTAATGTTGCTCTAGCCTCATGGTCAGCATTCCACCCTCAGCCACACGACTGTGCATTGTATATATGCCTGAATCTCCAAGGTTATACTCAATGTATTTGAGGAAGTAGATTATAATCCATGAAATCTCATGTTATAATAAGTCTCCTAGTCTTAATTGTGCCTGATGGAAGCAGAAAGTACAAACCTGCTTCACAAACAACTGCTGTCATATGAAATCTGCTAAGGATTGTTTCTGATCTGCATGGCAAGTCAAATTATTTCTGTCCTCTAATGCTGTATATCCTCATGCTTTCAAGTTGATTAGATGAATGCTATGATTCATGTTCATGTTCCAACATGGTCACATCACTAAACATGCAACTGTGCCCTGACAGATTGGGCCATAATCTTATAAATTATCCACACTACGAGAAAATGCATCCTATATTATATGCATCCACAATTATCTGTTGCAAAAGACCCATGAATATCTATTCACTTCTGCTGAGTTCAGGGTGTTTACTTACAGGTAAGACAGCGTTTGGCTTAAATCCAATTTACTCACAACTAGAGCAGAACTACTGAATCAGTAGAACTTACATATTTGTTGATTCAGTATTAATGAAATGGTTGAATTACCTACTCTAGCTGGAACTAACAGTTGGACTTAGGGTCAGTTGGCAGAGTAAATTTTTCCTCTCTTGAACATATATCTATGTCTTAAATGTTAAATAAAGCCAAATTTTCCTGAAAAAAAAAATCATTCTTTGTCTTACTTCTTAACCCAAATATTAGTGACCAACTTTAATAATTCAGTTATGATTTTTCCATTGTGGCTTCAGAGGTTCAGAAGACAGGCAGCTGCTGGACTTTTTTGGTTGAGTTCTAGAAATGAAAAACCTTCACAAGCCACATGAAGAAATTCCATTTCTGGAACCAAACTGAGGGAGTCAATCAGTTGTCTGTCTTCTGAACCTCTGGAGCTATCATGGGGACAACCACAATCCTCAGATAATGTTACCAACATACTCATGCATAACTGAAAATTATACTTGCATGTTGAATATTTTTGGTCACTGCAGAGGGAGGAATTCATTATCTCCCTCATGAAGTAACAAAGATTGCCACAGGACTCACCTTTCTCTTCCATGGCTATTTCATGGCTGTTGGAGGGCAGGGGTATCAGAGAAGCTCTGGCTATGTCCATATATTTAGATACAAAAACAACAAAGTCACCCTTCCAGAATCCTTCATAAGTCCCAGAGGATGAGAACATAGTTGTGTGTCTGGTTATAGACAGATAGCAGGATGCTTCTCTAATTCAACCCCTTTCATTGGCCACTAAATGGCTGTTGAGATGAGGGGCCCATAGGAGAAAGATGAGGAAAGATGAGTCCTGCAGGAGGAGATGGGAGAGATTCATCAGGAGTCTGCCTGCACAGAACTTTATGATGACCCCCAATGCAGGAATTCAGCCATTTTCTTTAAAGGAATGTTCTGCAATTTATCTGAGCTTTTGGTGGTTTTTAATATATTTTTGGCTGCCCTGCTTCTCTTCATATGTATAATTTATATCTGTGTGTATATGTTTCTTTTTCCTCAATCCCTTTCTTTAATTACCGCTAGATAGCTCTAATTGTTTGAATTGCTGTTTAATTTGTTGACTTGCTTTGTAAATGTTAATGTGCTGCTTCTTAAAGACTTCTTAAGTCCTTAAGTCTTATTAAAGACTTTGGCCAAGATCCAAAGAGGTACATCCGTACCCAGTGGTATATTTTCATAGCAAATGCCAGCAGACTTTCTACCCCTCCTCCTTCTACTCCAGCCCTCCATGTTACTAAAAATTTCTTCAGGAGAGTTTCCCAATACTCTAGATATTTCTAGGGTGTATGAGGTGTTGCACAAGGGCGATGCAATTATAGGGGTGTGCATTCTGACTTGTTTCTTCTTTGCATGGTAAATTGGACCAAAAAAGAAAAAAATCTTCTTGATGGGGTCACAATGAGGTGGCAAGCTTTTGTGAGACAGGGGCTTATCTTGGGGGAAATTTGCCCAGCGTTGATCCAGTGATTAGTAGTGACTCTGCTTGGCACAAGTGAAAAAATTTGCTGGAGTTAAAAAAAAAGTCATAGCTTTATTGGTTGGAGCTGAAGAGGCTCAGCTCATCTTGGGTCTGGATCTCTGCATCATTTGTGTCATGAGCCACAAGTCAGCTTCTCCAGGTAAACAGCAGTTCGATGGAGGACGGGCAGATGCAAGCATGCCAGGAGCTAATCAAACTGGGATGAGAGCCAGCTGGCTCTAGCATTTGTAAGGAAGGCAGAGAGCAGTGGCTTGACACCAGAAACAATGCATGTGTTTGTCAGCCCTTGCCTTCATGTGTGCTACTGATTCCCAGCTTGCCCTCTGCCTGCCTTCTTTGAATGTTGGACTGTCTGACCTTGCTGCCCACTTGATTCTGGCACTTGAGACTGACACTGGACTGCACTTCTGCTTCCCTCTGACCAGGCAAGCTATACTGGACTGCTAAGCTGTATTGTTTGGCCACCACAGCTGGTGCCTATGACAACCTGACCTGCCTGCCAGCTAAAGGAAAATTGTTCGCTGCATAGTTCTGGAGGGACAGATTTTCCACATAGGTGAAAGGTATTGTATACTTCCCCTGCCACCTGGGAGTGAAGCAGCGCCTATCACCCCGAGCTATGCATGTCTGATTGCCTATAGCCCAAAGTCCTCTAAGGAAACACTGGAACTGGACTAAGCTCATATTCCCCAATTGACTCTGATGCCATGCCAACTTTACCAAAGTTGTGACAAATTGGAATTGCCCATTTGCACAATAAAATCACACATAACCTCATGAAAACAAATTCTTTCAAAAACCTGAATACTGGGAGGGTGGATGGGAAGAAGGTTCCAAAACCCAAATGCCTACTGGCATACCTGGAAACCCATTATATGCTCCAAAGGGAGACTGAAGAAGCTTCTGTTTCACTCATTGGAGGCCCTTGCCATTAGAAAACCAGATCAGCTCTGATTTCCCATGCTTGCCCAGAACCCATGAAAACTGTGTGGCCAGTGCACAGGGAAAAGATCGCTCTCAGCCAATGCTTCACCTTCCCCAGGACCGCAAACGTGATCCCCAGTTAGTTCAGTTGGCCATTCAGTTTCATGACCAGGTTTGTAGCATTTGTTTAAATTGCACAGTGCTAGAAAGTGTGATAACTGTTGCTTGGTTGCATCAAGTAGTTTTTTTTTCCCCACTATATTGAATTAGCGCTTGGGTTTTTGTAATCAGTGAGCCAGTCCTAATGGGCTTCCTGTGTGCTTACCTTTGCATGGAGAAAAGATATACACTTAACAAGAGACAAGAGTTTCACACAAATTGGCTGTAACCCTGTTGGTTAGTCCCAACTACAGTTGACCTATTTAATCCATTGTCAAATGATGAGCCAGTAGATGGTCAAATCCCACTGATTCAATATCGTACACTAGCCAAGACTAGCCAGAGGATCTGAAACATTATGTGTTAATTGTGAAAAACACAACCATTTTAAACCAGAGTTGAAATCTCTCAAGATGGTTTGAGAACACTTTCAAGATGCTTCCCCAACATGCTGAAATCTCCAGACTCAACTAGAATTTTCACAAGAGCCAGATTTCTCCATGACTCTAAACAATTCTGACAGAAGCAATGGGATACAGCAAAATTGCACCACTGGATTTGAGCTGTTGGAAGCTGCCTTGAGCCCATTTTCTCCCAATTTGAAGAAAAGTTGGAGTAGACTTTTCCAAAGAAATTCACCTAGCCACTTCACTATAAATACATTTTGCTAATTGATTCCCATGGCAACAACTAAAAGAAAGGTTTAAAATGGATCAAAAACTGTATGGATTTGAGAGAAAAGAGAATGAATTGGATTATTGATGAAGAGAAATCAAAAGAAAAGAATTTTGAAATTCTATAAACTAGTGTTGAAAAGAGAAATGGAATCAGAAGTAGTCAAAAGTAGTTAAAAATAGTTCAAAGTAGTTATTGGGAGGGGTTGCTAATATGCCAGAGGACAGGATCAAAATTCAAAATGACCTGGATAGATCGGAGAGCTGGGCCAAGGCTAACAAAATGAAATTCAACAGAGAGAAGTGTAAGGTCCTACACTTAGGTAGAAAAAAATGGAATATAGAAATATAGGATGGGGGACACATGGCTGGATAGCAGTACGTGTGAAAGGGATCTAGGACCACAAGCTGAATGTGAGTCAGCAGTGTGATGCAGCAGCCAAGAAAGCCAATGCAATTCTCAGCTGCATCAATAGGAGTATGGTGTCTAGATCGAGAATGGTACTGGTACCACTCTACTCTGCTTTGGTTAGACCTCATCTTGAATACTGTGTCCAGTTCTGGGCACCCCAATTCAAGAAGGACATGGTCAAGCTGGAGCAAGTCCAGAGGAGGGCGACCAAAATGGTGAGAGACCTGACAGCCATGTCCTATGAGGATAGACTTAGAGAGCTGGGTATGTTTAGTCTACAGAAGAGAAGGTTAAGAGGGGACATGATAGCCATGTTTAAATATTTGAAGGGATGCCATGTCGAGGAAGGAGAGGGCTTGTGTTCTGCTGCTCCAGAGAGCAGGACAAGGAGCAATGGATTCAAGCTGCAGGAAAGGAGATTCCACCTGAGCCTCAGGAAGAACTTCCTGACAGTCAGGGCTGTCCAGCAGTGGAATATGCTGCCTTGGAGTGTAGTGGAGTCTCCTTCCTTGGAGGTTTTTACGCAGAGGCTGGATGGCCATCTGTCAGGAGTGCTTTGAGGGTGTTCCTGCATGGCAGGGGGTTGGACTGGATGGCCCGTGTGGTCTCTTCCAACCCTACATTGCTATGATTCTATGAGTCTATAAAGATACAATGGTTAAATGGGCCCGCATTGTGGGACACTCAATTGAATTAGAAGTTTGGGAGAAAGTATGAAAAACTGATATAAAATTTACCCCAAACTTAAATTTAAGAGAAAACTTTTACAAAACGTTACATAGATGGTATATGACCCCAGAAAGATTGTATAAAATAACTAAAAATGGGAATGTGAAATGCTGGAAGTGCGATGAAAAGATAGGGTCCTTTTTTCATATGTGGTGGACTTGTGGAAGAGCAAGAAAGTTCTGGAGGGGCATATATGATGAAATTCAAAGAATCTGTAAAATGAACTTTGAAGTGATACCGGAATTTTATTTGTAAAATATGTTAGGACAACAAAGGGAGATTAGAAGTCATGAGAAGATATTGTTATATTTGATAACAGCTGCAAGGTTGACATACGCACAACACTGGAAAGAAAAGAAAGATATTGATTTAGGAAAGTGGAAATTAAAAGTCCTAGATATGGTAGAGACAGAAAAATTAGCATTTTCATTGAAAAATAAACCCATTCAGAACTTTGAAATGGAAAGGAAAGGAGTTTTGGAATGGATAGAATCATAGAATCATAGAAATGTAGAGGTGGAAGAGACCACAAGGGCCATCCAGTCCAACCCCCTGCCATGCAGGAAAACCCTCAAAGCACTCCCGACAAGTGGCTATGGATAAAAATTTAAAAGTATATGAAAGCAAAGAAAGAGATAATGTAATTGTTTTCTCTTCTGTAAAATGTAACTGTTATTTTTTCTTTTTCTTTTGGTAAATGGAAACAAAGACTCAACTGGAGTAAAATAATATGGAAGCGGGGGGAGGGTGTGATATATCCAAAAATGGGGTATATCCACTCTGTTTTTTATGCAATGAAACTTTTAATAAAAATATTTTTTTAAAAAATTAATAAATACATTTTGCTGTTTGCCATTCTTCGGGTGTGCTCTTTCTTTCTGGTTTTAGTAGTTGACATGGACTTTTCTAGAACTTACTATAAATAATAGTTCCTCTTTCAGTTTCCAGTGTTTGGTTGTTCTTTCTTGCAAATTGTTCCTAAATCATCAGCTTTTCTCATAGATACTGACATACTGCATCTGTGGAGTACAACCACAAAATATGTCATACAAGAATCATAGAATCATAGAAATGTAGAGTTGGAAGAGACCGCAGGGGCCATCCAGTCCAACCCCCTGCCATGCAGGAAGAACCTCAAAACATTCCCAACTGACGGTCATCCAGCCTCTGTTTAAAAACCTCCAAAGAAGGAGAGTCCACTACACTCCGAGGCAGCATATTCCACTCCCGGACAGCCCTGATTGTCAGGACTTGACTTATGACCCCCTGTCAGCAAAATTTATAAGGGTAATTGATTTCAGCTACCAGTAGTTCAGAACTGGTATAACTCTTACATCAATTGAACATACAAGTGCTTACTTTGGGCTAGATTATACCCTGCTGATTTTAAATGTTATTTAGAAATCACTGAGGCTATGGATCTCTTTCATGGAACTCCCTCGTCAATACAACAGCATCTGTTAGAAAAGGTAATTATTTTGTCATGGATTTCCCAGACTAATGACAGTAGCATCTAATGGGTCATTTGGCAGATATAGTGGACTTTAATGTAAGCATGGCATTAAAGCAAATGTTGAGGTTGATAGAAGTGGCCCAAATAGTTTATCTTGTGCTCTGCAAACAGAAATGCACAGTGGAAATGTTTACTGGATTTAGCAGACAGCAATGTAGCCATATTTGATATCCACAGTCTGGAAGGACACATATGCAACACAACTGGAAAAGCACTTTTCTGAAATAATAATAATGACTCAGTAGAATCCTGTATCAGCTTCTACTTAAGAGAACTTTGCATGTACTTAAATAAGTACCAGAGGAGCTAAGAAGCCCTGTTAACGAATTGCAAAGATGTGTACCAGAACAACGGCAAGAGTGAATGATGTGCATTGGTGCCTAATGTGCATCAGGACAAAGACACATTGGTGCCCGATGCACATCACTCTCGACGCACATTAGTATCATCGTTTATCAATCCCACTACACAATGCTGTCTCTGCTACATGGTAACGTTAGCAGCAGTCCTCAACTGGACACAGACCTTATAAAACTGCCCAATTGTAATTCCTTTATATGTATGTCCATTCACAAAGATGTATCTTCAATGCGGGATTCCAGATAACAAGAACAACAGCTACCTACTGATCAGAATGAGCCACAAATTTACATTTTGAAAGGAAGAATGTTCCAGTATGTGATAATAAATGGTGCCTTTTACCCTAAAGGAAATTTCCTGTTGTTATTATTTGCTATCACAAGTTGTCTTCAACTTATGATGACTCAATGAATCAGAGACTGCCAAAAGCCCCAGTCATCAATTGCCTGGCTCGGGTCTTGGAAATTCAAAAGGAACTTTCCTACTTCTTGTCAATGGCCATTTCTACACCAGACTGTTATAGTGCTATGATTCCGCTTTCAACATCCTATGGAATCCTGGGGTTTGCAGTTTAGGGAGGGGCCGGATGGCCCCTCCCTAAACTGCAAACCCCAGGATTCCATAGGATGTTGAAAGTGGAATCATAGTGTCATAACAGTCTAGTGCGGAAATGGGCAATGTAATTGAAGTGCACAGATCTGATGTCCAAATCGTGTCACAGCCAGATACATGAGAGTGAATAATGTCTTATTCCCGGGACACTTTCTCTCCTGCCACCCTGTCCTCCTTTGACAAAAAAATGGTCATGAGGGGACACCCTGCTGCAGAACAGTAAGTGAAGAGCATTATTCATTCTCATATATCTGGCTGTGACATGATTTGGACATCAGATCTGTGCACTGCAATTACATTGCCCATTTCCGCACTAGACTGTTATGGCAGTATGATTCCACTTTCAACATCCTATGGAATCTTATTGAGCAGCAGATGGAGGTGCGGCATAGCTCCGTTCACAGCAACCAAAAAAAAAAAAAAAGATACAGACCACTGAACAGGATTCCAGCTGCTGTTGCTTTTCCTTTTTCTCTTCCTCCTTCTTCTTCTTCTTCCTCTTCTTCTTCTCCTGCTTCTTTCATTTATATCCTACCTTGGGATTCCTCAATGAAGCTTGCAAATAAAAACCAACACTAATAAAAACAGGTATAAGATATAAGTGAAAACACAGAAAAAGTAAATTAAACTTTCTGTAGAATTCAAACCATTTAAAATAAAAAATAAGCATTTTAAACAATATATATATCAATAATAAAGAAAATAGATAAATTAAAATATAAAAGAAAATAGAAGAACACACTGTGTTTGGTGACATGGACTGTAATCCCAAAAACATACCCCACAATAAATCTAGTAAGCCTTAAAGTGGCAACAAGACCCTCCTTTGTGTAAAAAACCAAAGGGAAGCCAGCGTGTCAAGGAAATAGAAGGAAGTGAAACAGTGAAACAGAAAAGGAAAAAATAGTGTGATGCACAACTACACAGGTCTTATCAAAGTTCCCACAGGTATTACTTTCAATGAAAACATTGATTGGAGGCAATGATGTTAATGTTTACTGAGAAATATCCCCCACTGAATGCTTTTATTGAGTGTTATGTAAGCTAAATCAGTCAGTGTGTAATGGATGGCATGAGAGAAAAAAACAAAAAGGTTTGTTCTTTTGAGACAGACAGGTGACAGTTGTGAGGAACATAATGTATAAAACTGAATAAATACTAGGTAATACTAGACTCCTTCTCTCCCTGGGTAGAAAGTTATGAGAAGTTGTCCAGTTTTCTTGTGAAGTGAAGATACTTGGGAAGAAGACTTTTATACCTTGACCCAGTGGTCCCTTTCATGGGGTCTTCCCATTCACAGAACACATAGAGATCACACATATTTGCATAACTTTTCCCATGTATTTTTCCCATGAACAGGGGAGATTTTCTGTGTTCAGACCAAACAAGAGAGGGTAGTTGGCATACTAGAAGCTCCTATTTATTTTTACAAGTACACAAACTTAATACCCTTTTTTCTCTTTTTTTGCAGTTCAAAAACTGTATGGATTCATTCATTCCATACTAGTGGATCCCCTTTCAATCAAACAGTTGTCTCAGCTCTTCACACTAAAGTACCAAACAGTGACCAACATCCCATATGAGGGCTAAATAATGTAAATCTCCACATGTGGAATGTGGATGTCATTTATCAGGAAAGCATTGTATAAGATCCCCCACAATATTATTATTTAAAAACTGACTAAACATGCACTAGATGGAAACACTATCAGATGGGTCTATAACTTATTGGAAAATCATGCTCGAAGAGTTGTCATCAGTGGCTGTGCTTCAAAATGGAAGGAGGCCTCAGGTGGAGTGCCAAGGTGTTCCATCCTGGGGCCGACAAGCTTCAATATTTTTATCAATGATTTAGATGATAGAGTAGATGAAATCCTTATCAAATTTGTGGATGACACAAAACTGAAAAGCATAGCTGACACTTTGGGAGATAGGAACAGAATTCAAAAGGACCTTGATAAATTAGAAAACTAGGCTGAAATTAATAAAAAGAAATTCAACAAAGACAAGTGTAAAATTCCACACGTAGGTCACAAAAACCAAATGCACAGCTATAGGATGGGAAATACTTGGCTCAGCAGTACTACGTGTGAAAAAGACTTTGGAGTTACTGTTGATCACAAATTGAACATGACCCAGCAGTGAGATGCTGCAGCAAAGAAGGCAAATGCTACTTCAGCCTGCATTAATAGAACCATAGTTTCCAGGTCAAGAGAAGTAATAGCCCCACTATATTCTGCACCTCTGGAATACTGTATTCAGTTCTGAGTGTCTCATTTTAAAAAGAATATAGGCAAGTTGGAGGAGGTTCATAGAAGATCAGTAAGGATAATAAGAGGTATGAAGAAAAAAAATGAGAGGAGGTTGAAAAAGCTGGGCATACTCAACTTGGTGAAAAGAAGACTAAGGAGGACATGATCACACTCTTTAAATACCTCAAGGGCTACCACAAAGCGGAGGGTGCAGGTTTGTTCTCTGCTACCTCAGAGAGTAGAACTAGATCTAATGGTTTGACTTACAGGGGGGAAGGTTTTTAATGAACATTAGAAGGAACTTCTTGAAGTTAGAGTGGTTCAACATGGAGAGTAGAGCCAATTGTCCAGAAAGGTGCCGTCTCCTTCTCTTCAAAAAGAGGTTGGACAGCTACCTACTGGGAATATTCTAGCCAGAAACTCTGCACTGAGTAGGAGGTTAGACCCTGGCCATTTCTGCACTAGCCTGTTATAGTGCTATTATTCCACTTTCAACATCCTGTGGAATTCTGGGGTTTGCAGTTTAGGGAGGGGCCTTGAGGATTCCATAGGATGTTGAAAGTGGAATAATTGCACTATAACAGGCTAGTGCAGAAATGGCCCCAAAGGCCCAAGAGGCCTCTTCCAACACTACGATTCTATGATTCTGTGACTGTGTGATTGTGCTGTGTAACCTTTACATTCAGTGGTAACATTGTACAACTGAATGAACAACCCATTGTGCAACTGCACAACTCAATGTACCTGGACTCCTGAATATACAATGGTACCAAAGCTGTGACTTTGCTTCTGCAACTGAATACATCCGTTCCACAACAGCCAAATATGACCACCTGCTTCCCCAGAGGAAGTTTACAAGTGTCAAACACCGAAAAGATTCCAGACAATACAATATATGGAAGAAAATCAAAACAATAAAAGTCACAGTCAAAAACAAGCCATTCAATAGGAGTCCTACAGTGTGCTAAAGATTGAAAATGTCCCAATTACAATATAACACTGGCAGGCAACTCCTAGTGCAAATGACACTTTCTTTCTCTCCTTCCTACCACACTCTCCTGCATCCCTCCCTGCCACCTTAAAATCTTCTTTGGGTTGGGGGAGGTCCCAGTTCTAAAGACCAGATGTTGAACACTCATGCAGAAAGAGCAAAGAGGCATATCAAGCCCCCTGGGATCTGGCTAAAGTTACTGTGTTATAAAGCTTTTGTGGATTAGAACTCATTTCATAAGATGAACCTTATCAAATGAATGGTAGTCTGTGAATGTATCTGCACTACACAGTTACAGTACAGTACTTTGACACCGATTTGCTGCCATGGCTCAATCCTACAAAAACCTGAAATTTGTAATTTGTCAAGGAATTTAGGCCATTTTCACACTGTGGTGTTATAGTGCTATTATTCCCCTTTCAACATCCTATGGAATTCTGAGGTTTGTAGTTTACTGAGGCCAAAGAGCTTTTGGGCTAAGAATTCTAAAGGGCCCTCCCTAAATTGCAAACCCCAGGGTTCCACAGGACCTTGAAAGTGGAATAATAGCACTATAACACTGTAGTGTGGAAATGGCCTCAGACTTCTCTGCTAAAGAGCTCAGATTCTGTAGTTTAAGGGAGTGGACTATTACTGTCTAAAAATTAATTCTAAGAACCTCACCTAAGCAAAACTCCCAGAATGCTTTAGGACTCAGCTATTGGAATTGAAGTGGTACCAAACTGCTGTAACTCTAATGTATATACTCTGTGTAAACTTACACTAGTCATCTTTAAGATGCTAAAGAACTCATCTTTGGTTTTTCTGCAATAGACTAACATGGCTACCTGTTTATAAGCCTAGCTCAAGCAAGGCAAGAAGTAGAGTCAGCCAATAAAATAGCATGAACTGAAAAGTCTGGAAGTCAAGGAAGACAAGAAAGTCTTCATCTGCTATTCCAGTGATAAATGAGTCTTCCTAGTAACCATCCACTTTAGACAGGGGTGTGTGAGCAATGAATTTTATTTGCGTTTTCATCGAACCTACTGAATTTGTACTCCTCAGATCTAAATACAAACCCAAACCAAACCCTACTTGCAGTCCGAAGTCCATAGATACACAATGGTCCAA
The DNA here is from genome assembly GCA_948472985.1 of Iguana delicatissima. Taxonomy (NCBI): domain Eukaryota; kingdom Metazoa; phylum Chordata; class Lepidosauria; order Squamata; family Iguanidae; genus Iguana; species Iguana delicatissima. The sequence goes on along the minus strand of CAOKZL010000094.1, from coordinate 500,925 downwards.
TGTAACCTGTACAAAAAAAAAGTGTTAAAAATGTGTACTTTTGGAAAAGTTACATGGAAAAATGTGTACGTTTGAAAAATATGTAGAAACACAATGAAAAGGAGAAAGCATAAAATTGTCTATGCTTGAAAAGTATACACAAAGGGTGTGTAGGTTTTCAAAAAATGTACAGGGAAAAACATGTGAATTTCAATGTCTCTGCCCCCGACAAAAAGCTTACAATCCAATAGGGTCCCAAACTGCAACAAACGCTTACTTATTAGGTTGATTTGTATCCTTCCTCTCTCCCAGAACTGTGATCCAAGGCAGCATTGTTTGTGAAAAACCTCCAGTAAAAACACTATAAATTATAAACATTTGACTACAATTAAACTAGCTAGAATATTAAAATACAAATTAAGTTTAAATAATCTTTAAATGTCTCCATTACGATAAAGGTTTTTTTTTTTAAGTACATACTCTTCAAATCCATGTCTGTTATCTTGCAATCAGTTGCTTATGGCCTGTCTGAACAGAAAAACTTTTGTTCTCTGGCAGAAGGACAACAGTAAGAGGAGTAGCATGAACTCTCTTGGAGAACCTTCTTGTGGTCATGTTTGGTAGATTCTCCCATACCTAACCTACAAAGATCTTCCATTCATTATCTATACATACCCTCCTATGCTTTAGCCCTTATTAGAATGACCAATTGCACATTCCCAAAAAGAAGAGCATCAATAAGAAAGAAGAAAAAAGTAACACACAAATTTGCACATATTTATCCATAGGTGTATATGCAAACCTAGAAATAATAACTGCAATTTATATACAGCTATAACAGCATAACATAGTGGTAAGTGAGGAGCAAACTCTGACCAGGTACCCTGCTTGCTCAATCTGCTCTCTAGGCGTTGCAACTTCATGACTCCACCTGCTCTCTTGTCTTATGATTCTGTATCTAAATTTAAATCAGACTTGTCACGCCACCAGATACAAATGGTTATAATCCTATATTGGGGCATTGACCCAAACTTTACAGGAGTTAGGCAGCAGTTGCACAACCACAAGTGCATGCACATCAGTGTTCAACAATGTGCAACACACGCACATCAATGCACAATAATGTACAATATGCACGTGCATCAATGCATGCCATGAAACTACGAGCAATGGCACCATCTGAGTAACTGCTTCTGCCACCTTGAAATGAACATAGGAATTCCGTATCAGACAAAAAATTTCCATAGTGGAAATTGCTTTGGCCAACATTTTATAATAGAAGACTATACTTTGTGAAATAGGACAAGTGACCGAAATCTAGTCTTCACCTAGGTTTATTAATTAGAATATCTTTAGAAAGCAATCTTGAGCCTTCATCACAGGTGGCCCTCCACATATAGGCCTACAAGTGCAGGAGATCAGTTCGTACAGATGTTCTCATGAACATAGATAGATTCGGAATGGAGTCTGCTTCCATCATGCCACTCATTCACTTTCCACTTTCACCCCGACCCCTATACATTCACTGAGCTCACGAAAAACATACTTAGGGCTATTGCTTACAGAGAAATCACTGCACTTCTGTGATGCATCTGCAGGATATGATGGTTATGAGAGAAGGGATTTCAGAACCTGCTTTCAATTCACATGGGGAGGTGGCCTGGCCAACAATGCTGTGTTTCACCATGGGGACATACAAGTCAACAAAATAGCCTCCAGTACACCAGATTCTCTTCTCCAACTGTCTATTGTGAAACTGAAAATAGCCACCAAATGATTTTTTCTCCTCCATTCTCTGTTTTCTCTTGTTCAAGTAACCACCAGATCTTCTGAGCAACCCCATAGTCCCTCAAAACCACTGTAGAATAAAGATTATTCCTCTTTATTTTGCATGATCAGAAAATCTCTCTACCACACTGGTCTCTGAATTCCATGTTATAGCAATTTATATTGTGACTGCTGCATGGGAAATTTCTTGCCTGATGTGTTTCTAGATGAAGGACGTAATATTTGTACCCGGAATTTTGTTATAGTGACATTATTTGTGGCTTCTAAATACCATCTTCTGCAACCTTATAGCAGAAATAGTAGAACAGAGTGTTGTCTTTGACTAATAAAACATGGGCTTGCACTATTTTCAGACTTGACCTTCAAAATAATATAGATTCAAAGTGAAAAAGTATCTGATTTGTGGTTTTTAAGAGGATCTGAGTATTTTTTTAATAGTTCAGCCCTGTGTCTAAAATGAAATGTTAGCAAAAAGGTCTTCACTTTGTTAAACACTAAGAGGTTCCAGTGAGCACCCAAGTATTGTTAGGCCTGTATTTGTCTAACGCCCTTTTCACATGGCATCTGCCATGTGAAAGGGCCCCTCAAGCATCGCGTGAATGTGAGGAGCGGTCCACGCAACGCACTCACAATCGCGCAATGCTCCAGGGGCTGGCAGGGGCCGACTATGCACTTTTTCATTTTCAGCTGTGAGCTGAAAATGGTGTGTGATCGTGCATCACTCCGGGGCCCTGTGCGCACTTGCCATGCTTGCGGAGCTCCAGAGCTGTGGCGCTCATGCTTCCTGCCCCAGCACAGCCTGGGAAACTCCCAGGCTGCACTGCGGAAGGAAGAGGCGGGGCTCTTATGTGAGTAGGCGACAGCTGTGGAGCTGAAGGAACTGGGACGCGAAAGCCTCTCGCTAGAGGCTGCTCACGCAATCCCTGAACCCCAGCTCCGTGAAAAGGTGCGTTGTGGAAAAGACCTAAGTTTGTATCTGCTTCACACTTCCCAGAACAGATAACAGTTACATATACCTGATAAACCTGCACACACTTTAGTTGCATACAAAAATATATATACTGGGAAAGCGAACATGTACTTTCTTTTCTTTTCTTTCCTTTTTTTTTTAGTACACAAAAAAGATACATGAATTCTATTCAGTAACTGGGGGCATTTCCTCACTACACTGTTATAGTGCTATTATTCCACATTCAACATCCTGTGGAATCCTGGGGTTTGCAGTTTAGGGAGGAGCATTTAGAATTCTCAGCCAGAGAGCTCTTTGGCCTCAGTAAACTACAAACCCCAGAATTCCATAGAATGTTGAAAGTGGAATAATAGCAGTGTAGAGCAGTGTAGAGCAGAAAGGCCCTGGGATGGGAATCTTGCAAACTGTTATGCAACTGGGACAGGACAAAAATTCCAGAATACCAGAACTATAAGCAGACCATACCACTACTAATTAGTGATCCCAAGAAACTGTCTGTTTCTGTAGAGAACTCATCACTGTCAAAAATATATCCATGCAAGGGTGAAAAACATCTCTTTAAAGGAAATTATGCTTGTGTAAGACACCAACAGGATTTCAGTTGTGGAATCTCAGGAGCAGGGGAAGGAGCTGTAGGAAGAGACAGGGGAAAATGGCTTACTCAAGGTCCTAACAATTTACAGTAGATATCCTGGAGGAAGAAATACATATAATGGCATGGATATATGTTCAACTCCACTCCTTACCCTTTATAGAAATGGCAGGAATGACAACAACATCTTGTTGCTGGCCACATCAGTACAGGTAAACAATTAAATTTACAGTAAATTTAAACAATTATACCAAAGTGCTTCCCAGTCTTTTGCACTTTGCATATGCTTAGCGATCCATCTTCAAGAATTCTTTTTCAACAAGGAAGTCATGGCAGAAAGGAATTTCTGGAAGCAGAATATTTGGAAACCTCTGACATTCAGTAAAATTTGATACATGTTTCCTTGGAAGTAGGTCTCATGGTCTTCAATGTAACTCCCAAGTAAGTGTCCTTAGAACTGCAGCTGCAACTTGTAAAATGTATTTCATTACCAGGAAATCAACAGTTTTAAATCAATACTTCATAATTTCGGAAACTGTTCAGAGGTGCATAGGGGGCTACATTCCTTTTGGTTAGTCCTAACTAGAGCAGACCCATTAAATGAATAGTTGAATAGGGAAATCCAGTTAACGCACTGAGTCAGGACTAACAATAGAATTTAAGCCAGGGATGGATGACAATTTTTCATTATTATTTTGATGAGGAAGACTCAGCAAGAAAGAAGAGGAGATGAAGTTATAGATGAAGAAGAAAGAAAAGAAGAGGAGGAGGAGGAGGAGGTTGAAACAGAGGACAAAGAAGAACAAGGGGAAGAACAGCAAGTAGTACTTGTTGAAGAGGAAGAGGGGAAAAGGAAGGGGAAGGAGGAAGAAGGGGGAAGGGGGAAGGGAAAAGAAGAAGAGAAGGAGGAGGAGGAAGAAGGAGAAAAACAAAGAATCTCTCCAAAGTAAATCTCAATCTGTTATAAGTGGCTCTGAAAATTAACCATGATGGATATTAAGGCATTAACTTGGAGTGTTCGTGGCGTTAATGTGTTAGCTAAGAAGAGGAAAATATTTCATTATCTAGAGAAGCAGAAGTTAGATATTACCAGTCTACAAGAAACTCATGTTAAACAATCAGACAGTAAATATCTGAACAATCCCAAATTGGGAGAATACCTTGTTTCTGGCAAATAGGCGAAAAAAGAAGGGGGTTGTGTTACATATAAAAAAATGACTGGCACCAAAAGAAGTATTCCATGACAATTCTGGCTACTACATCATGGTGGAAGTCAAAATACAAGATGAGAAAGTATTGTTAGTGGATGTTTATAGCCCTAATAATAACAAATCAATTTTTTTTTAGAATCTTTTTGAAATCCTCGCTGATCATCATTATGAGAAAATTATCGTGATGGGAGACTGGAATGCTGCCATAGACCCGATCCTAGATAAGAAATCTCAAAAAGAAATAAAGATGTCCCAAAGGAGATTGCCTAAAAACTTTCTAAATTACATCACCAACTATGGTCTGATTGATATCTGGAGGTACAAAACAGGGAGTGAGAAAGATTTCACATTCTTCCCACATTGATATAAGTCATGGTGCAGAATTGACATGTTTTTTGCTTCTAAGACTCTTTTGAGATTTGTTAAAAAGATAGAAATCCTCCCTCAAACAATTTCAGACTATAATCTAGTTCTGCTTTGTTTAAAGAATCGGAAGTCAGAATATCTTTAGAGATGTAAAGATTATATGTTCAATGATGAGAAAATAGTCCAAAGGATAAAACTTCAATTGAATTTATTCTTTCAAGAAACTATGAACAAAGGAACACCAATCAATGTGGTATGGGACACAGCAAAAGCATTTATATGTGGAATAATCATTCAACTGGAATATGAAGCTAGGAAGAAAATATTAGAAGAAGAAAACCAAATCCTATCAGAAATCAAGAAAGAGAAGAAAAACTTAAAAACTCTCCCTCTAATACTAGATTAGTGAATGAAATAAGAATTCTGAAAGATCAATTTGCATCACTCTTTGATACACAAGAAGGAAGAAAGATTAAATACCTAAAACAAAAACATTTTGTATCTGCCGACAATCCAGATAAATGGCTTTCATATAAACTGAGGAAAGAAACAAAGGAGAGAATAATCACTGAAATCAAAGTAGGAGAAGAAATCATCACTCAGCAAGAAAAAAATCAAACAAACTTTTTATCAATATTACTCTAAATTGTATGTGGGTAATCAACAGCAAGAAATCCAACAACATAAAATAGATGAATATCTACAGAAAATTGATATTATACAATTAACAGACAAACAAAAGAACAAATTGAATCAACCTATAACAACAGAAAAAATATCTGAGGTGATTAAAAAGCTAAGCTAGGGAAGGTCCCAAGACCTGATGGATTCTCGGCCAGCTTTTATAAAATGTTTGAGAAAGAGTTTATTCTGCCACTGTATGAAATCTTAAATCAAGCTGAAAATGGAGAAAAACTCCAATCTTGGGCAATTGCTAAGGTTACGCTGATCCCTAAAGAAGGCAAAGACCTAACAAACCCACAAAGCTATAGACCAATTTCATTACTAAATCAAGATTATAAAATATTTGCCACAATTCTGGCTGAAAGACTAAAAAAAATTCTTATTGACTGGATTCGTGAAGATCAATCAGCTTTTTTGCCAGGCTATCAATTTTAGAGATAACATTTGGAAATATAATACAATATTATGAATCTCACCAATATAAGAAATTGGGACTTTTATTTTTAGACAATGTAAAAGCATTTGATAACATTTCTTGGCAATTTATGATTGAGGTTCTTCAAAAAATGAATGTTGGAAATCATTTTATTAGATAAAAGCAATTTATTCTAAACGAGTGGCCCATATATTTGTTAATCCTGAGAGAACTAAACCATGTAATGTTGAAAAAGGAACTAGGCAAGGTTGCCCACTGTCACCTCTTCTTTTTTTGATTTTAACTGAAATATTGAATAATGCAATAAGAAATGAAGAAGGTATAAAAGGCTTAAAAATTAAAAATGCATTTAAGCTTCAGGCATATGCAGATAATCTTGTCCTAATTCTAGAGAATCCTATCAACTCCACAGATCTCTTAACTCACACTTTGAGAGAATTTGGTCAGGTGAGGGATTTAAAATCAATCAGGAAAAATCAGTAATATTGACTAAAAATCTATCTAAGGTAGAAGAAGAAGAATTAAAACTCAAGACAAATTTTAGAATCAAAAAGAAAACTAAATATTTAGGCATCTGGCTTACTAAGAATAACTGAGATTTATATAAAAATAATTATGTTAAAATTTGGAAAGAAATTAAGAAAGAATTATTAGCCTGGAGTAAATTAAAACTATTATTATTAGGGAAAATTGCAGTACAAAAATGAATATACTGCCAAAAATGAACTTTCTTTTTCAAAATATTCCTGTTATAGTTAAACGAGATACCCTTATCCAATGAAAGCGAGACTTAACTAAATTTGTTTGGGCTGGGAAAAAGCCAAGAATAAAATGGAACCTAATGATGGGTCTTAGAGAAAAAGAGGGCCTAGGATTCCCTGATTTTCAACTGTATGCCCATGCTAATGTCCTAACTTGGATAGCTGATTGGATCAAACTAGATAATAAAAGATTGCTGCCACTAGAAGGAGTGGGTCTAAATTTTGGCTGGCATTACTACATATGGTATCTTAAGAAACACTCTGACAAAGAATTTTGTGAGCATCCTATAAGAAATTAACTTTTTAGAACTTGAACAAAATATAAATACTGGCTCTGTCCACAAATGCCATTATGGGTTTCTTTGCAAGAGTCTTTTTACAAATCCATAGCTAAAATTCAAGATAACTACTGGACATATCTGTTTAAAGTTTCATAACAATGAACCTATTTTCAAAACAGAAGAAGAGTTTTCAGATGAGGGGATGGATTGCCCCTGGTTTTTACATGAGCGGTTATATAATAAAATCAAAGGGGATAATAAGAAAGAATTGCTAAGGAATTCCCCCTGAGAGTTAGATGCCATCTTAGAGACTGGTAAACAGCACATCACAGCTAAACTTTATAAACTTCTCTTAAAATGGGAATCAGAGCAGGGGATTGTTAAAAGTAGCATGAGAAAGTGGGCAAAGGACATTGGATATCCCCTTCAGTTAGACCATTGGTTGCAGACTTGGAAAGATTTAAACTTCTCAACCTGTCAATTGTTAAAAGAAAACTACTATAAGATCTTATATAGATGGCACCTAACTCCAGTAAAAATTGCTAAGATTTATAAAGGAGGGAATGAAAAATGTTGGAAACACAAATATGAAAGAGGTTTGTTCTCTCGTTGTTGATGGAATTTTAAAAAACAAAACAAAAAAAGTACTGAAAAACCATTCATATAGAAGTTACAAAAATTATAAAGAAGAGCTTCCCTATGAAACCAGAACTGTACCTATTAAATATATTTAATGCTGTGGAGAGCTATGCTGAGAAAAAAACATGAGAAAATTATACTAAATTTGATAACCAAGGCTAGAATTCCTTTTGCTAGAGAATGGAAGAAAGAGGAGGTCTCCACTATTGATTTATGGATTATGGAAATATATGAATTACTGGAAGTAGATAAGTTGACAATGCTATTGAAAGATAAATCACTAGATAATTTTACTAAACAATGGGAAGACTTAATTACATACCTTGAGGAGAATTGTGGGGACTCATTTGTTATAGCTTTTAGAGGCTGAGTTAGTTAAGACAGAGTTATATCTTTACTAGTCCAGTATTTTCCTCGTTAATGTATGTACTGGGTAATATGTGTACTGAGTATATTTTTTTCTGTTACATTTTGTTATCTTCGTAATTTGTGCAGATGTTACCTGCAACCAAATAATAATTGTTATTTACTGTGAAAAAAAATGATGATGATGATGATGATGATGATGATGATGATGATTGCCCAAACTCACAAATGTCTTCCTTAACTAAACAAAAAGTTGAGCTTTCTGAGGGAAAAAATGTAAGAGAAAACTGAAGGGCCATCAAAAGGGAAAGAAAGCAATGCGGTGAAGGGGGTTTAAGTGTTTTAACTCTTAAATGCCTGGTTTTGAATCTCTGTGTATTCATATTTGCTGTGTCTGCTTAAGAGTTGGCAACTCGTTCTATGGCCATTTCTGCACTACGCTGTTACAGTGCTATTATTCCACTTTCAACATCCTGTGGAATTCTGGGGTTTGTAGTTAACTGAAGCCAAAGACTTTCTAGCTAAGAAATCTAAAGGCCCTCCCTAAACTGCAAACCCCAGGATTCCACAGGATTCCACAGGATGTTGAAAGTGGAATAATAGTGCTATAACAGTGTGGTGTGGAAATGGCCCCTATTTATCATTAATTAGCTGCTATTTGGCATGGTTTTTTCCATACTAGGAACAGTGCACCAAATGATTCTATCTTATAGGTCATAATTGACCAATTTTTCTTTTCTTTTCTCTTCTCTTCTCTTTCTCTTCTCTTCTCTTCTCTTCTCTTCTCTTCTCTTGCCCAAATTCATATTTTCATCCCAAATCCTTCAGAAAGAGCTTGAGATTTTTTTTTTTAAAAAAAAAGAAATAAATAAATCTCAGATGTAGGAGGAAGCAAAACTGATGAATGAATCCATTCCAGCCCAAACACTCTATATTGGAGACAATGGAACAAAACTTCCTTTTCACTCATGCCTCAGTGTCAGTATTATAAAATCATAGATTTGGAAGGGACCAAAGAGCCAACTAGTCTTATTCCCTGCAGTGCAGGAATTACAAAACTAAAGCACTCCTGAGAAATGGACATCCAACCTCTGTTTTAAAAACCTCCAAAGAAAGAAAGTCCATTACCTCCTGAGGAGGTCTATTCCATTGCTTAACAGCTGTTAACAGTCAAGAAGTTCTTCCTAATGTTTATGTGGCATCTCTTTTCTTATGAGATATTATAGCATGAATGGGCAGATTCTGGAAATCTGGGCCAATTTTCAATCCTCAGAACCCATCATGGACCACACGAGCCCCTCCCATGCAAAAACCCAAATATTGACCCACAACTCCTTCTCAATTTGGAGGTAGCTGGTTTCCCATTTTGGGGGGGAAAACCTGAGTAACACCTTGCACCTTCTTTTATAGCAGAACTGTAACTCCAGGAAGCTTCCTCAAGCAGGAAAAAATGGTGAGATATTATATAGTGAAGCATGTTTTTACATCCTTAGTTTCAGCGCAGTCTTTTACAATAACTTCTGAAAGCTGCAACCTAAACAATTTTTTTAAAAATGTGCAAACTTAAGTTCCTCTTACAGACTATAAAAATTGCTGTAACAGTATGCATGATGTTTTTGCAGGTCCTTCTAACCACAGAGACCAATATGACTTTTGAAGTTATCAGTATACAAATATTCATGGTTGCCGTGAGGTGAACAGAATGTTCCAACCAATAACTTTCAGTAAACCTGTGCTGTGAACATGACGCTGTACTTGTTGGTCAAATGCATTTCCTGTGGCAGCTACAATACTGGCCAAGGAAAGTGTAGGAGGAAATTTGGTGGTTTGCTAGTATGCTCAAACTGCTGCTGTATATCACAAATAAGTACAAAGTTACAAGTAGAGACCTGATTCACACAAACATGGTGAATGAGCACAACAGCCATTGTGGCCAAGCATATGGGACTTTGCAAAAATTTCAGGTTTCTTTAAGAGGACAAATAGATGACTGTAGGAGATATGGTTCCTAGCAAAGTTAAAAATCCCATCTTAAAATCCCATATATTTTAAGTTAATTGTGCTTTCCTTAGAATGATGTTTATTTAGTATGCCCAAGTTCAAGGTGCCTTATTCAGAAATGAGTGCACATAGGATTACAGTCCCAATTGTAAAAGACCCTCATGCTTTAAGAGTATTTGCTATGTGTATTTTCTACATATCAGGCCCCAGAGATGTATGTCTTTCTGAAGGATTATCAAAAAAGAGAGGGGAACAAGGCTTTCCATCATCTCCAGAATACAGCCATCAGGCTTAGATCTGAACAGGAGAGCTTTGATGAGGAGAGGAAACAGATTGATGACCATTGGTTACTCTGCTGAGACTATTTCATGTGCTATTGTGTTAGAAGGTTGAGTTGTCAAGAGGATTACTGCAAGCTCATCAGCACCAGAGCTTCCCCACTGATACAACCTAGCCATGTCCTGAGGTCCCATCTGACCTGTTTTTGCACCTATTCAGCCAGTCCTCTTTGCCAGCATGGCTTTTTCAGCCATAACAATGTATGATTTATATTTGTGCCAATTAAACAATGTCCATTGCCAACCATACCATGGAATGGGGGTGCTGACAACTTTTGTACTTTGGACTAAGTTTGCTCCAACTGAAGTTTGCTCCACCTGAAGCTGAGGACCAAGGGGGAAAATGGGAGGAGAAGAAAGAAATGGAGACATTTTCTAAAAGTAGCTGAAAAATGGGATGACGAAGGATGAATTAGGAATGTCCATTCAGAATCAAGATAGTCTGATGACATGTGGAGTAGAGACATGGAATTAGTGGGATTTACATAAAAGTTGTCATATGAACATTCAGTGGGTTTATTCTAATTAGGACTAGAAGTTGGATTGAGGTCAGAAGTGGAAACACATGGTTTCCCCAGCTGCTTTTGGATTGCAGCTGTGAGCATTCCTCACCATTGGATATGCTGGCGAGAGTTGCAATTCAACATCTGGAGGACTACACCAATTCCCAGCTGTTACTGAAGCCACTGAGTCTGGCAGCACCTTAAAAGGCTAACACATTTAATCTGGCATGAGCTCTCATGAACTGTAGCCCACTTCATCAGAGGAATGAATTGCGGATAAAGTGGGACACAGTTCACAAAAACTTTGCAAGTGAAACTTGCTAGTCTTTTAAGGTCCCAGAAGACTATTTGTGGTTTTCACTGCAACAACCACAAATCGTGCTAGACTAAAGCAGCATGTCAAAATAACAGAACAATACCACCCCAACCTCCAGAAACTGTTTCTGGGAACTGCAGTTGATTATCCATGGTTGTCACACACTACAATAATGGATCTCAGGGGACTGTCCTCAGTGTGGTGAACAGTATGATGTCACTGTAGCATCTGAAGGGCATGAGTGTGGGTTCAGCGGTGGAACCATCACTGTTTGTGCTACCACTGCTTGTAGTGAAGCAATGCTTCATGATCAGCTGCAATCTTTAGGAAACAAACTGGAAAGATCAAAGGTTAAGTTAAGTTCAAGAAACTTTGTTATAAAGTGGTACAAAAATGCAGTGATCTCACAAATATTCATTAAAACCATTATACCTTTCCTACCAGACATGTTTCTAATTCAACCCTGATTTGAGTTCAACCCTGATTTGGTACAATTCAAATTTAATCCAACCCAATTCAGAGCTACACCAATGCTCAAAATTCAAAAGAAAAAAAAGTTCTCCTATCTCCCATTGATTTGCTTTGGGAAATAAAAATTACCATAACTTTATGGATTTTTTTTTAACATAATTGATTATATTTGATAACATGTTAGTTTCTCAGAGGGGCTTAGCCCTAGTAAATATCAGACAGATTGGTCTGAATGTTGGGTGTGTGCTAACCACTTTTGTAATATGCCTTAAAAGCAGCCATTACTTTTTTCCATGTATTTGGTTGGAAATTATTGCTATGATATTTCCCTTTGAGGCTTTTTATCATGGCAAATGGAAAGATCAAGTAGCTTGTCTGTTACCTGCTTTTAAATTCTGCTTTAATATGCAACTTGCTAATATAGTTCACAAATTGGGCAAGGATTCTGGGAAACCAGGATTCAGATCCCTGCTATATCATGGAAATCCAGTGGCTGATTTTGGAGAAGTTACACTCTCTCGGCCTAAGTGGAAGACAATGGCAAAACAAACATTCTCTGAACAAATCTTGCCAAGAAAGACACACACAACAACAACAACAACAACAACAACAACAATAGCAATGTGCAGCCCTACTCAAATGTTCAAGTGGATGGGGAGGGAATAAATATATGAGCAGATCAAGCAGGCTAGTCCCACTCTGCTCTACTGCCATTCTCTTCACACAGAATAGTATGAAAAGAAAACCTTTCACTACAAGTACATTCAAGCCAGTGCACTCCTTCTGCTCACATGTTAATTTTAAGCCCTTCTGAGCACTTGTGTGCTGGGCAGCCAGTCTCTAAAGTACATTAAAATCAAAACCAAGCTTAACCTTGAAAACCAGGACAAACATGGTGATGTAGAAGATAAAGGAATGGCCACTAGGTCATAAAACTGCTCTTAAAAGAACCTTGGGAGCAACATGCATTTACACAAGCTCAAGTGAACAGCAGCTATAAGACTATAGAAGGAAGAGATTGGGTTGGGAAAAGGTTAGGTAAGGGGAAATGAAGCTTGGAGACTGGTGGGGTGAAGGGAGGGGAACTGCAAACTACAGTAAATACAGAACTGCTACCAAGTATCTTTCTGAAACTTTCCTCCTCCTGAAAGAGAACTAGGAAAACAGCAAAAGAGCATATCTTCTCTAAAAAGTATTGTGATCAAAAAGTGTTCCTGAGGTCTTTCTCCCAGACTGAAAACAAAAGTTGTCAAAGTTCTGCTCTCCCTTTCCCCACTGATCATCCAAGTGTTTCTCTTTCATGGTGCCATAAATCCTTTGGAGACAGCTATGTTGGCTTTAGCTGGTAGGTAGACTGTCATATAATTCACATCCAGATGGCATGGAGTCATATGTTAGCAACCACCTTGATTATGACATGGCAAAAATTAATAGGGTAGCAGTCTTATTATCCAGTCCTCCACATTCTAATCTGTTGAAATGTTTGAGAGATGGCAGTGTGTCTCTAAAGCAAAGTAAACAATTGACATGGCAGAAGCTGAACAACAACACATTCCATGTCCACACATACAGACCATCTAGGAGAGATAAAAGGAAGCGTAGTCTTCTTTAAACATAGAAAATTAGGCTTACTAAACATAATTCTGCATAATCAAAATTCATGGTCTAATGGAGGAGAGAGGGGGAGAAGAAAATGGCTGCCAGTTAGAAAAAGGCATGGGTACAGTAAAACAAGCAGACAGGAAGTCATCATAATGCAAATTAGCAATTGCAGAGTATAGACATGATAAGTTTGCTCAATAATAAGTGCAGGGAACTGAGGGCCTGAAAATATGGGGGTGATATCTTCCTAAGCCTTAGATGACTAAGAAAATATTTTACCCAGACTGATGAGTATGTTGTGAATTTTATTTCTTCATTTGTTTGTTTGTTTATTGGATTTATACCATACCTTTCTCCCAGGATGAAAGTCTGTGTTCTTGGGATCTAACCAAAACTGATCACATTTTATCATAATGGTGTTCAAGTATGGTTTTTTTAAGCAATTGTAGATTACTTTTCTCAACTATAAAAAGTCAGTAGATGATCTCACAGACTAGTAAGTACTGATAGTTCCATTCAGGTTGTCAAAGGTTAAGAAAAGATTCTTGACTTTTTTTTGACCGCCGTACTCTCCCTGTATGAACCACCTCTTTGACGTCTCTGCAGTCCTCCTTCAGGCTGATGGCCTGCAGCTGTTAATCAGAGCTAAGACAATTTCCTTCTTTGGTCTCCAGCTTCCAGAACCTCCTAGAACATGTTGGCAGGATGATTCTGAAACCTGTAAAAAGAATCTTGCCCAAAGTTTTATCTCATGTGGTCCCCAATTTTTTTTTCTTTTTCATTTGTTCTGTTGCAAGCAGATGGAATCATCTTTGAACCCCTAGTTGTTCACTCCTCAAAGTTCCTCAGAGATCTTCTGTGTAAAAATACATGTTCATAGCAAAAGGTATGTAAATATTAATTCAATTTATTTTGCACATTTTATCCAAAACCATGAACAATAATAAAATTCAAATAAAAACAGAAATACGACTATAAAAAATGAAAAGAACAACACAAAAACATCAGCAACCAATCAGCAGAAACTGACATACTGAAAACTTGTCAAAATAAAAATGCTTCTGCCCACCAGTGTAAAGACAGCACAGATAGAGCGGGCCTTGCAGAGAGTTCCAGAGCTGTGAAGCAGTCACCAACAAGACATACCAAATGTACCTCTGATGGTAGAGAGAGTAAGAGAAAGACTCCCTCTTAATAGCTTAAATAAGGAGCCTCTTAGGGGACAACATGGTCTGTTCAAATAGCCTGCTCCCAAATCCTACAGATTGTGATCAACACTTTACATTCTTCCTGGAAACACTCTTGTGGCTGGTGGTAAAATTGTTATAACAAGGAGGTCAGATGTTCCTTGTCACCAACCCCAGTCAGAGCTAAGATCTGGCCTCTGCATCCTAGACCAGCTGATATGCTTCAGGCAACCCACTATAGGGCTTATTACAGTAAGATCGAAGGACTCTGTTGTAAGGATGATCCATTCCTTTTCCACTTCAAATATAAAAATTTTGATTACTGATGAAAACAAAACACACTCAAAACAAAATGGAAAAGCATGATTTTGATTTGCATTCTTGGAAAGAGGACAGGAAAGATGAGTGAGGCATACAAGACTCAGAGGCAATTTTCTCTCCTGTTGCTGAAACCACTGTAAACAGCCAGAATGCAACAACTGAACTTTCCAGCGGAAGCAAATATGTATCTTAGTCTGTTTGCTATACAAATCTTTCTTGGTTGTGAATACAAGTGAGTACATCTGGGACAAAGAGACAACAATTGCCCAAAGGCAGACTGAATGTGATTTTCCATGCAATAGTGCACATGCCCAGCAAAGAGAACAAACCTGCATTGTTTCTCCTGCTAGCCCAAACTGCACCATTGCTGTAACAACTCTTGATGGCTTGTTTATTTTCTATATGAAAGAGAACAAGAAGAGCTGTAAATGAATAGCCATAGGTCAGCTTTCTCACCTGGGGCCCTTCAGAAGTTTGGGACTGTAACTCCTATCATATCCAGACATCTGTAACCATTGGACATGCTGTCTGAAACTGGTGTGTTGTTACCCCAAAATGTGGGTGACTCAGGGGTCCAGTCATGATGCCAGTATCTCCATAACACAGTGAGGAATATTAGCTCAAGAGAAGGCCTGCAAGGGGGGCAGGGAAAACTTACAAGATCTTTTACATCTATGTCTACTGGTACTAGTGCAGAGAAGAACCAGCTGGAGATCCAAAAGTAAACTTATTTGTTTTATTGGGGGAATTACAATGATAAACACAAGATCCAAGCAGTCACACAATCATACACAGCTAACTGAAGGAAAAAGGAGGAAAGTTTTGGATGGCAAGATTTTCAGGGCGAAGTAGATTATATTTACCAATCTGTAGAGCAGTAGAGAAGAAGTGATGTGGCTTAGACTAAGAGTTCAAGGACAGTACATAATCAGGGATCAGAGTGGCAGAATGATAACCAGCAACTAGTGTATTGCGAGTGACTAGTCCAAACTTTAAATACTCTTTTTCTGTCTTGAGGGCTAAGGTACTAATGGCTCTATGGCAGAGTGGAGTCCAGAGAGTGGACAATAGGGTCCAGAATGAGCTAATGGTCTTAGCATTAGGTGACAAAGGGCTAATGGTAGTTCTCATAGCTCTTTAATTTTCAGATGGGTGTGGGGACAAAAGGGAAGTTTGCTTGGTCAGAGGGAGTGGAGCTAAGACAATCAGCTGTCTTGTGAGAATATGGTGGACACTATTGTCTCTTGAAGGTTGTGTCATTGGAGGCTAACTGTAAGACCATTCTTGCTGGTGTTTTCCTGACCATGGCCATTTCTGCTTCACGTTGCAGTCCCACTATGGAGATGTGATGGCAGTGGTCCACAGGTCATGCTTTCGCACAATGTTGTCATGGTCCCATTGCCATCACATCCCCATGCATTGCAATCACAGGATATTTGCTTAACAAATTAAATCCATTAAGCAGCCGCAATTGTGCAAAGCTCCCATACTTACTTGTCATGAGGAAGGGCAGGAGGTGCAATGG
This sequence comes from Iguana delicatissima, assembly GCA_948472985.1. Classification (NCBI taxonomy): domain Eukaryota; kingdom Metazoa; phylum Chordata; class Lepidosauria; order Squamata; family Iguanidae; genus Iguana; species Iguana delicatissima. The sequence continues at coordinate 484,588 of CAOKZL010000094.1, read as the reverse complement.
AGATGCTTCCTTCCCCAGCACACCATGGGAAAGAGCCTGGCTGTGCTGCAGAAGGCACACACATATTACTCAGGCTCCCTTCCTCAGGGAAGCCAGTTGGGTGCAGAGGGGAGCATTCCTGTCACACTCCCTTCCCAGCAAAGGTGCTGCTGGGATTGCAATGGGATGACGTGCAAGAGCATCATTGTGTAGAAATGATGCATGAGCTGGCTATGCATTGAGGTCTCTTCTGATCTGATTTTGCAATGCACATGTGCAGCCAGCTTTTCCTCTTGGTCAGCATGGTCATACAGCCATAACAGGGTATATTTTATTTGTGCCAATTAAATATTCATCAATTAAATATATATTTGCCAGTTAAACCATATCGAAGTATGGGGGTGTATAGCCTGGTAACAGTGGTCCATACTGTCAGAAGCGCACCAGATTGCAAGACGTTGTCATAGGTGAACCAGGATGTCTACAAGACATACAGATAATACTCAAATCCACAGAGTATTTTCCAACTAGTTGACTATAACTAGTCTTGATAGTACAATCTGACATCCTTGGCAGAGCCAGTCCTATCATTAGATAGGATGAGGTAGCAACCTCAGCTGAAGGCTGGAGCAGCAACCTCACCCTCTGCGATTCCTCTTGAAACAATTCCCTTCAGACAGAGGAAATGGCTGTGTTTATCAATATCATCTGCCCAAACCCATTGTACTATTTTCTGGCCCTGAGGTGTTGTGGAGAACAGTGTTCATTCACCACTGTGAAAGAGAATTCAAATGTCAATACAGTTCACTTCCATACATTAAATCATAATAGGCTTCCTTCCTGCCTCAAGAAGCAGAATGTCGTGGGCCAGCCATGAGACACGAATATCTGCTGGAAATCCTGCAACCTATCAGACCTCATGGCTGTGCTGAAACATTGCTGGAGGACAATGAACCATGTTAATAAGTCTGACTGGCATGTTGACTGGGAGACTTTGGAAGGTGTAGTCTGACTTTTCTGAAATCTGATTTTGTCAACAACACTGCCTCAAGACTGGGGCAAAACCAGTCTAGGAACACTTTATATAATTGTGGAGACCCATAAGATGAGTGGCTTCACAACTTAACAGCATGGATCAACAGCCATGGAGAAACAGGCCCTTTTCGCACGGGTCTTCTCTCCCGCAAGAGCCCCGTGAGCCTCGCGGGAGTGGGAGCGTTGCTCTCCACGACACACTCCCACTTCTGCGGTGCTCATGGGGATCAAGTGGCGCAAATGCTTCCGGTGCCGCCGTGCACTTACCTCCAGTGTGGTGCGTCGGCGAGCCGGCCGGGTTGCGCTTCCTCCCCGCTTCCTCCCCCAGCGCCGCCTACAGCTCCCAGGGAGCGCTGCGGAAGCTGGGGACGTGGCTGGAGAGCGACCGACACAAAAGAAGGATCCACGTGCGTTAAGGAGGCGTGGGGGGAGCGGCGGCATTTCGGGAGAGGCTTCTCGTGCAAGCCGCCCTCCCCCATCGTGCAATCGCCGGCGCTGCGAAAAGGGCTACAGTTTCCCAAACCATCCATTTAATTCCTATAACATGTAGGCTGCTTTTTAGAATACATAAACAGAACAGACAGAAGTGGGTTTCATAATGGCTTCATATAAGATGTGAAGACCCTAGTTTAACAGAAGAAAGATTACAGGAACACCACAATATTAATTAGAATTTTAAAGGTATATCCAGAGACAGCAAGGGGAAAGCACTGAAGAGGGTAAACGGTAAGAGGGTAAATGTGAAACTAGGCAAGATAGATTTGAAGAAAAGATAGTGAGATGAGAATGGAGAAAACAATGCAAATTTATGAAAGAAGAAACAATATGAAGAAAGTAATGCATAAATGAGTCATCACAGATACCGGTGTTACAGGAAATATTGTATACTGTGAGAATAGAGGCATCACCAGACATTTTCTAAAAACGGAACAATTTACAGTAAAAAAATCACTGGAATGAGTCTGGAGTGGGCGATAAAGGGTAAATTGACTGAATATTGTCCAACCTGAATGCCATTCCCTCCAACATTTCTCAGATGAAAACTGGACATGTGAGGCTAAGCAACATCAGATTATGGTCAAGATGGTAAAGGTTATTAATGAGGAAGAGCAGACAACCTAGGAGAGGCTGCAGAAGTTTGTTTTAGCCTGAACCTACAGGGAAGGGCAAGATCCCAGCCTTCTTCTGTCCACCACTGAGCTAACTAATTGCAAATTATTTTTGCAATTTGAAATCAGCTTGCAGCTATTGAAGTAAAGTAAGGACAAAGAGAGAAAGTGGAAAGAAGAGATAGGCATAAGGACATTTTAAAAGCAGCCAAGAAGGTGGGGTGACAGAGGATTAATCAGGACTGTCCTTGACAGTTTATCTACTCTAGTTGGAATTAATTAATTGGAGTCAGGTCATCTCTATTTACTAGCCCATAAAGCCCCAGAATTATTCTCACCCTGTGTAGATTATCCAGGCCCAGTGAATCATATAGACCTCTGCTGTAAAAGTGAAGCTGTTTCTTATAGCCTGCTTATGAGCTTGCTGTGGATTCCCGTATTCAATAGAGAATATATCATTGGAAATGACTGTACAGTATGTAGGATTGCCAGTTCAGGATCATCCCAAGCCCTAAGTTTTCAGAGCCAAACTCTAAGGCCCTTTCCACATGGGGTAATTAAAACGGGGCAGTGTGACCTCTAATGGAGGTCTTCCACGCTGTAGAGTGCGCTGGGTCGTATATAATTTTGATGTTCCACACCTCAAACTGCTCAAAAGTGACCGGAAGTGGTGGCACCATGTGTTTTTTAAAAACCTTGAAAAATGTGGGGGGGTTTCCCCCGATGTGCGCTATAGCATACGTGCTCATTTGTGTAGAAGCACAGATATGCGCTGATTCGCGCACGAGATCCACGGAGGGCGGGCTGTGGGCGTGGACAGCTTTAGCGGTTGGTCCCGCCCCATAAAGAACAGGACGGCGCCATTTTTTGTTCCTCGGAAAGCGGTTAGGAGCTACAGCAAGAAAAAGGAAAAAAGAGTACAGGTACATAGTTTGGATCAAAATGAATATGTTTTTATCTTTATCAGTTTAAAATAAGTTTTGCATGTGAGCTGTTGGCAGTTCTGGAGGCTGGGGAATATGTGGTTAGGGGCTTATATTTCAGGGGGGACTGCTGAATGCTTTCTCCTTCCTCATATCAGAACAAAAGACTGCCTGTTCTCTCGCCTGATCTGATAGCACGCCCGTATCCCCCTTAATTATTTTTAAAATAGCCTCCATGTGTTGGCTGGCATGCTGTATGGGACCTACAATATTTTCCCTTCCCTTTTTACTAATCAGTTTTTCATTTTTATTACAGTTTTATTTTGGGGGGGGGGTTCAAAGTTTATTTAATTTATTTATTTATTTATTATATTTGTAGGCTGCCTTTCTCCTGGAATTGGAACCCAAGGTCTGGAGAGCCACTCAGTGTCCACCTCTGCTGCTTATATACCTCAGACGAAATAGATTTCAACTTGTTTTGAAACCAGAAATTTTTTTGGGGGGGAGGAAGAGCTCAAGAACCTAAATGCCAATAAAAAAAGATTTTAAAAAAACTTGTTTTGAAATCAGAGAGGGTTTATGGGGGGGGAATCCCAAGCTGACATTCCTCCCCCATAAAAAAAAATAAGCTACAGATGGGGAAAATAGACCCCTGCAGTTGTCTTTGGACTGCAGCTCCCATCATCCCACATAGGAGTTGCTGGGAATTGTAGTCCCGAGACTGACAGGCTCTCCCCCTCATCTGACTTCAGACGGCACCTTAGGAGTCAGGGAGGGGGGATTCATATCCTTTCCAACACCTTGGTTTTGTCAGATGAAAATCCCCAGCATTCCCCTGCCAGCCGTGGATACTGGGCATTGCACTATAGCCCCATCTGGAGGGCTGCATGCATCCTCACCCTTGCGGTGTCCGTGGGAATCATGCAACTGTTGGGATGTGGCTGGACTCCCAGCATCCCTTACGACTGGCCAGCTGGTTGGGGACACTGGGTGTTGCAGTAAAGCCCCAATCTGGAGGGCTGCGGGTATCCACCCCTTGCAGCTTTCCCCTTCTCACTTCACTGGGCTTCTCTCGCCAGGTTTTGCGGCCATGGCCGCCTCCACCGCTCCCAGGCGCTCCCTATTGGACGAGCTGCGCCGCTCCGGGCGCTCCATTGGTTGCCGCACCGCTCCGTCTTCGGAAGACCCGGGAGACATCATCGCCCTCTTCCCAAAAGCACGCCGGGAAGTGTAGTTCTGGGCGGGGCAGGCTTTGACAGCGCCACAGAGGCATCCAGAGGAGCAGGGGAAGGATGCGTGCCCCTCTGCAGGTGCAGGTGCCCCTCTGGCAGACTGCAGCTCCCAGCAGCCCCAAACCAACTGGAAAAGCCATGGCCATGAAAAAGAATGCTGGGAGCTGCAGTCCAACGTCTGGAGAGAGTGGCATGTGGTCACCCCTAGACTGAATCCTGGCAGGAAGGGAGGGTGTGTGGCTGTAACGGCCTCTGTTGCAAGTGACCCAAACGCTTCCCTCCCCAGCTAAAACGAAGGCGTACGTCTCCATCCGAAAATTGATTAATGGTAAGGTGTGCCAACATTGCCTTCCTCTGAGGCTGAGAGAATGTGACTTGACCAAGGTCACCCAGTTGGCTTCCACGGCTGAGTGGGGATCTGAACTCTGGTCTTCTGTAGTCCAGCACTCAAACCCCTGTATTCACGGTATCTTTCGGAGCAATGGGACCCTGGCAACGTTGGTCATCCCCTCTTCTTCCATGGCAAAGCCAGCCGAAAACAGCAGAAAGAATGGGCGGAGAAAAACTCTCAAGCTAAAAATAACTCAAGGCTAAAAGGAGGGAGGGGCGGAGGGAGGGAGGCGCCGTGGGAGGACCTAGGTGGCTGTGCATACGTGCACACGTGAGCACGTACGTAATGACACACGGAACCATTTTTTAAAAAAAAAACAACAGCCAATCACAGCCAAAGGGGGCGAGGTAAGGAGACTAACGGGGGTGGCCATGAGAAAATCATGAGGATCTATTAACACTCGTTAGACCGGTTCACGCTAGAGCCGTACGGAACTTCATAAATTAAAGTCCGCGTTAGCGCAGATACAGAAAAAAATGGCCGGTAGCGTCACAGCGTGATTTCCTCACCTCATGTGGAAAGGGCCTAAGACCTAGTGATGGTCTCCGGTGATGTGTGGACTGCAGTTTCTCACTTGCTTGAGGAGACAGAATAAAGAACACTTAATCTTGCCTGTTGTTTCTTGCCAGAAAGTGGGTGCAGAGTAGAGCGAAGGGTGAACCCTGACATCATAGCTGGAACAGAAGAAGGAAGCTGAGTAAGTAAATATGTAGATGCGCCCTACGCCTCCCTGGCCCACTGAGAGTCTTTGCAAGTTGCAGTAACAAATCAATGTGTCCTTGCGAATTGTAGCAAGCTGCCACTGTACAATCTGAGCTGGTGATTTGTACAGAGCCCTTTGTTCTTCCTCAGAGCTGAGCCCCACCAAACTGAGACTTTGTACCTTCATCTCCCACTGGACATGACATGTGAAAACTGGAGACGCAGAGACAGACCCTGAGATCTGGCAACCTTGTCTGTATGAGTTTAAACAGGATGGTGAAAAAGTCACACCGAGACAGAAGGGCAAAAGATAATGGGCAAAACATCCAGTCTACATCATCTAAGGTTCCCTGATTTCAGAAAAGTGACTCCAGCCAAAGCTGTTTAAAAACCTGGCTTTTGTTGCTCCTCGTTGCAATCAGCAAGAGAGATATATCTATCCACATTAGCTTCAAGTACGAAAAGTGGAGGGCTGAGACAGGCTATGACAGTAAGCCAAGACCATGTTGGCATAGATCAGATGTTCTGATCCAGTGATAAGAACAACATGTGGGTGTGATGAAAGGGAGGCATCATACAATAAAGAGCTGGTGACAGAACAGCCCTGTGGCAGTTGTGGAAACCTGAAAAACATCATAGCCCAATTGTTCTAGAAAGGAGAGTAAAAAGATAGTAAGAAGGGCTTGCACAATGTATTTTGTGCACTTTGGGTACCAGGGTTTTGTGGATTTCGGATGTTGTATTGAGAACTGTTTGTCACTGTTGATATTAATGTCAATGGATTATCCTAGGCCCTGCAGCTTCTAGACCAAAACCTGGAATGTAATATCAAGAAGAGTTATGCACTGACTATCAGCAAAGCTGCTTACAGTGTGTCATTTAAACACCACACACACATAGAAAGAGAGAGAGACAGAGAGAGACAGAGAGATTCAAAATATATATTTTCCTATTTGGAAATTAAGACAGACATCTTACATGAGGGGCAATTTTAAGCAACTAATCAATTCTTCCTTGCAAATTGTAGCAACTCACTGCTCTAGCAACTGAGATGAAGATTTGCATCTGGTCCTTTCCTTTCATCAGAGCTGAGCCCACCAAAACTAGAGAATTTGCATCTTCATATCCCACCTGGAGATGATCAATGAAAACTGGAGCCTCAGGACTGAGATCCGGCAACCCTATATGAAGAACCACAAGATTCCCATCCCTGAGCCTTGAGATTTGGCAACCCTATTGATGTCTGTGGTCCCAGAACAACTAGCCCCAAACCAGAGTCCACCTTCACCAATTATGAAAGTGCAGAATCTGAAAGATGCATGGTAATTAAGATAAAAAGGAAGGAAAGAAAAAAAAGTTGGAGAGAGAATTTAGCAGTATCTTTGAGATGAGTTGATTTATTTACCTGTGGCTTTGATATCACTCAATCAGTGTATATGATGAAGCAGACAGCTATCCATATTAAACCTCATATTAAACTAAATCATGTCTTGAGGATGCTGCTAAATTGTGCTCTCCGCCAGTACCACTTTTTTCTCTTTCCTCGACTTTATATGCCAAAGAGGGATTAACACACTGAAACAGAGTAACGGATCTGCAAATATATTATTTAGTGTGATCTTTACAACATTATTTCCACATCATTGCTCCTTTGCCCCTCTCACTTTAGCACCAGTTCACCCAGATGGTTTTTTTGCAATAAAGCATTGATCAAAGGTTAAGTGGGAAATGATCACTGAGGACAGGAGATCTGTTTGACGTTTCCCAATAAATGAATGAATGAATGAATGAATGAATGAATGAATGAATGAATAATCAAGCTTTTGCACAGCTAAACCAGGTAGTTGAATGTGAATTGGAACTCTGGGATGTAGTAACACAAACTGCACACTACATTATGCATAATTAGCACATCATGTGAACAGCTGTTGATCTGGAAATGCTTTCCTATATTCTCAAGCAGTGGAGGACAACTTGTGACCCTCGCAACATTATTGGCAACAACCCTTCCATCATTTCTCAGCATTAGCTGGGCCGACCTTATCTGAGCAGAGTCACAACTGAACAACTTCTAGATAGTCACAAGTTTCTCACATCCCCATGTTTTATAGAGATATATGGAAAATATAAACTGGCTACATGCTCATATGCTTTGCATCCCACTAAACTAGAATACTAATCAGCCAACTGAATATTTTTCACCTATCGTTTTAAAATTTCTTTTTTGCACTGATGGCTGAGAAAACTCAGTGAAGCAAAGCAGATGGGTTTAAGGGAGTGAAAGCTAAATTCAGAGCATGCATTTAGAAATTAAGTTTGGATCATTAGGTTCAGGATGTTTGCTGGACACAGACAGCTGGATGAACCATCTGACTGCCCAACTCATAGTTAATAATATCTGGGCTGACATCAAGCAGCAGTAGATGAGTGTTCGTACTCTTTGAAATCTCACAGTAGTGACATTTCCAAAATAGTGACCTAGCATCTACTCATCAGTTATAGAACCTCTGCAGTTACTTGTTTAGTGAATGCCAAGTTTCTATCCTAACTTCTTTCACTGTCTTAGGCACATATGAAACTGTCCTAAACAAGGCATTTGGTCCATCCATCTAGCCCAGTGTTATCTACATCAGAAGTGAGCAACTTCCAAACCTTGATAGTAAACCAAGTGTTTCAGCATTTTTAAAACAAATCAGAATCACTTGATTTAGGGAGATGGGGGTTTGTCTGTGTGGGTGTGGTTTTTCACTGACTTCCAGCTGTACACTGTTGAAAACTCCTTTAAAAGGAACATTTTCTGATTGTTCTAAAAGACTTTCACTAGCATTGGGGATATTTGGTGAGGTCTAAGCACCAAAAGAAGATTTGGGAGTGTTATTAAATAGAACTGAAACTTCAGAAGGAGAAGAGAAACCTGAGGTTCTAAATTTAAAATGCTTATTCAACCAAAAAAAAGCTGGTTATTTTGGATTGTTTGTCTACATTTTCAAACATCAGCTGATACTAAGAGCACTTCTGTTTCTTCTAATTCCAGCAACCCAAACCAATCTCATCACATTTTAAGTCAATAAAATGCTATACATTAATTTCCCCCTGTCTGAAGCAATTTCTGAGCAGATTCTACATGGCAAGCCATGGAAGAGTACAGGTATAAATATGGAAAGACAAAAATACATTTTCCTGAACTTGGAGAAAGTCATATACAGCAATCCCCCCTTATCCATATGTTCCAAGATCTCCTATTGATACCTGAAACCACGGATAGTACCAGACTCTATAGTATATAGAGAAGAGAGCCACTTCCAGCGACTTCTGGTGGTGTTGGTGGAAGGGTTGGGCAGACAGGTAAAGTAAGGACAGGTAAAGTAAAACAGACCACATGAGTGCCATCACTCAAATGCCAGTATTTTCTATTTAATATTTTTGGACCATGGATAACTGAAACTGGAGAAAGTGAGATCATAGATAAGGAGAGATTACTGTATCTACCAGCATGGTGTAGTGGTTTGAGCATTAGACCACAACCCTGAAAAACAGGGTTCTATTTCCCACTCAGCCATGGAAACCCACTGGGTGACTTTGGGTGCATAACACACTCTCAGTCCCCAGAAAACCCCATGATAGGTTTGCCTTAGGGTCATCATAGGGTAGGGTTACAAGCTTGATAGGGTTACAAGCTTGATAGATGAAGAGAATGCTGTAGACGTAGCATATCTTGATTTCAGGAAGGCTTTCGACAAAGTTTCCCATGACATTCTTGCAAAGAAGCTAGTAAAATGCAAGCTGGTTACTGTTAGATGGATTTGTAATTGGTTGACCAACCAAACCCAAAGGGTATTCACCAATGGCTCCTTTTCATTCTGGAGAGAAGTGACTAGTAGGGTGCCACGGGGTTCTGTCCTGGGCCCAGTGCTATTCAACATCTTCATCAATGACTTCGGTGAAGGAGTAGAGGGCATGCTGATCAAATTTGCAGATGACACCAAATTGGGAAAGGTTGCTAATACGTCAGGGGACAGGAGTAAAATTCAAAATGACCTTGACAGATTGGAGAGCTGGGCCAAAGCTAACAAAATGAATTTCAACAGAGAGAAATGTAAGCGCCTACACTTAGGCAGAAAAAATATAGAATGGGGGACGCATGGCTGGATAGCAGTACATGTGAAAGGCATCTAGGAGTCTTGGCAGATCACAAGCTGAACATCAGTCAGCAATTTGATGCAGCAGCCAAAAAAACCAATGCGATTCTTGGTTGTATCAATAAGAGTATGGTGTCTAAATCAAAGGGGGTAATGTTATCACTCTATTCTGCATTGGTTAGACCTCATTTGGAATACTGTGTCCAGTTCTGGGCACCTAAGTTCCAGAAGATATTGACAAGCTGAAATATGTCCAGAGGAGAGCAACCAAAATGGTGAAGGGTCTGGAAGCCATGCCCTATGAGGAACGGCTTAGGGAGCTGGGTATGCTTAGTCTTCAGAAGAGAAGGTTAAGAGGGGACAGAAGATTCTACCTGAACCTCAGGAAGAACTTCTTGATGGTCAGAGCTGTCCAGCAGTGGAATATGCTCCCTCACAGTATGGTGGAGTCTCCTTATTTGGAGGTTTTTAAGTAGAGTCTGGATGGCCATCTGTTAGCAATGTTTGATGTGTGTTCCTGTATAGCAGAGGGTTGGACTGGATGGCCTCTGTGGTCTCTTCCAACTCTATGATTCTATGATTCTATGAAGGCACACAGCAACAACAATGACAACTATATCCGCTCTGCAAGCCTACATATTGGACTCAGAGTGATGAGTAGCAATGTTTCCACATATTGTTTATCACAGTGGTATTGAAGTCAATTTTCAAGTGGAAGCACTCAGCAATTTTGGCAGCCAAGCCTCCAACAGAAGTCCAAAATTCAGGCAACTGTGTTGATCTATACGTCTGGAGTGGGAAGCATGCAGGCCATATAAAACTGCCCTGTGCTGCTTTTGAGGCCTTCAAGCATCTTTCATTCTCTCTCAAAGTTTTCTTTTCAATCTCCCAATTTAACTGTGCAGGTTTTTGGTCACCACAGATTGCTGCGGAATTTTGGTGGCAAACCATGGTGTCTACAAAAAAAAAAATACTCCATCCTCACCTTCTGTTGTATTCCCTCCTTACCTTTTATCTTCTTTCCCTATTCATCCACTCTCCTTCTTCAGACATGAAAGAAAGAGAAGAGGAGACAAACAGTGATTAATTGAATTCTAGCATCCCCTGCTAGCCATTGAAAGGAGAGGAGCACTTAAGCAGCGTAAGGCCCTTTTCAAAATGTCTTCTTGTTCCCAGCGATCCAAAGAGCAAAGACATTTGTGAAGTTGACAGAGAATATTGCATTTGCAAGCACAGTACACAAGCAAATTTCCCAGTCACTTCTACTCCAGAGAGTTTGTTCCCAGAATCCCCTTGGACACTAGAGAGTGGCAAACTGCCACTGATGCTTCTATTATCACCTTTGTCATTGATGATGGCATTTTTCCTCATGTCAAGAGAACAAGGAAATAGGTGCAACCTCCTGAGGACTGAAGAGAGGAAAAACCTGGCCATCCAGATCTTCTGCTCTGCCCATTCTAATACATATCAACAAATCAGGTCATGCAGTTTTAGTCTCCATCAGAAACATGTCTTTCATAATGATCAGGGTTTTAATTGTCTACTCAAGACTGATGCCTTTTCCGCACTTTGTTTTTAAAACAGGGCAGCACGTCCTCCAGCGAGGACATTTGCACTTGGGGGCGAACTGGGTTCGGACTACTTTCTGTAGTTTCAGACTTCAGCCCGCTCCAGAACGACCAGAACTGGTGGTTCTCTGTGCTATTGAAAGACCGCTTAAAACAGGTCTTTCAATAGCCCAGCGTGCCCCAGTCCATCGCTGCGCTCCTGTGTAGATCTGCAGGCTTGCACCAGCGCAAGGCTGCAGATCTTCCAGGGGCGGGCTTCTGGCTGGCGAGCTTCTCCGGTTGGTGGAGAGCCTCCACCAACCGGAAGCCTCCATTTTCATCCCCGGAGCAATGTGCAGTGTGGGCACGCACTGCTCCGGATCAGCGTGGACCGTCGAAGGGAGTGCGCCAGTCTGGTGAGTAACAGACTGCCTGTTTTCTTCCCAAAGTGTAAAAAAGCCCTGAGATATACAACAGCACTAGTTCACAACAGTATTTTACTACTGTGAAAATACATCTGCCCTGTCCCCAGCTACTGTGAGGACTGAAGGTAAGCTTAGAAGTCATAAAAAATAGGGAAGCATGAAGTGGTATGACAGATGATATTATCAGCCTGGCTAATCACAATGTTTCAGTGTTTCAACCTTTTGAGCCCTGCTTTCATTATCCCATGATTTGCCCATATCTCTTTGGAGACAAAGATGCAAAAAAACTACTTTTGAAGGAGCCAATAAGAAAATGTGTCCATAGGGAGAAATGGTGACAATATTCACACCATTCTCCGTAAATCCCACTGCCTGTTTTAAAAACTAATATTTCAAGTTAATGGAACAATTTTCAAAAATTCAACTAATATCAATTAGCATCATTAATGACCACAAATGAATCTCTTGGTTTCTAATATTGAATACAAGTGAATTAATTTTCAAGCCTAATGTTCCAAACTCTAGTAAGTTATCTTGTCCATCCTTCCTATCTTTGTCCTCCCAGGTATTTGGTGTAGCAACAACCCAGGTTGCAGAATGACAGGGGAGAAAGTGGTATCATCCATAAGGATTCCATCTCCCTTATGAGGAAACCCATCTGCCCTTGCACCAACTTTGAAGATTTGTACCTTGTATTGCACCAAAAAAAAAATAAAGGGGATGTTGCTGGTGTACAGTTCATCCCATTGCTCAGCAGTTCCCCTGCCTGAGTCGGCCAACATGGTCTCCAAAGTGGTACTGAAGAAACCCAGGATAGTAGTTCTTAAGGACTTCAGTACCTATGCTGAGGCCATTCTGAGAGGGCCAACTCAGGATTTCATGTCACCATGGGGCTGTCTCACTACACTGTTAGTTCTACACATGTGGGAGGACATATCCTTGATTTGGGCCCTTTTTGCATGGCATTTACCATGCAAAAGGGCCTCTGGAGTATCGCACAATTGCGAGGAGTGGTCCACATGACTTCCTTGCAATTGCAAGATGCTACCTGGGCCGGCAGGCACCAATTGTGCACTATTTCATTTGCAGCTTGTAGCCAAAAATGGTGTGTGACCATGCATTGCTCCAGGGCCCCACACACACTTACCATGCGTGCAGAGCCTCTGGAGCCGCAGTGCTCACGTTTCCTGCCCCAGTGCAGCCTGGGAAAATCCCAGGCTGTGCTGTGGAAGGAAGAGGACGAGCCCTCATGCTGCCTGCTTGCCAGCAGGCAGTGGCTGCAGAGGCAAAGCAGCGGGGACGCGAGAGCCTCTTGCAAGAGGCTGCTTGTGTGATCCCTATGCCCCAGCACCGAGAAAAGGTAAGGTGCAGAAAGGGCCTTGGTCTTTGTGGGTGGCTGGCTGGCTAGATAGAGGATGATATGATTTGAGGGAGGGGAGTTCAATAACACTGTTGTGGTGGTCAGACTACTTCCCCATGTTGGATTGGCAGTAGAAGACCCTTCCTGCAGAGGTGAGGGACCCCAGAAGATGATCTGCCCCGAGAAACTTATGAAATTTGAAGGGTCCATGAATGCTTTGGGAATTTTCCAGCTGAGAGGACTGTCAATTTGGTTGAAGCCTTGATTAAATTATGGAAGAATGAGACGGAAAGGACCATCAATACAATTGCTCCTAAGGACCCAATCCAGTGCTGTGGAACCTGTAATTCACCTTGGTATACAAAAGATCTACAGGCAAAAAAGCAGGAGGGTTGATGGCTGTAGTGAAGGTGGCACAGGTCATAGAGCATGTATGATTGAAGCTCAACAAAAACTCTTCAATGTGCTTATTAGGTGGTAATGAAGATGTGAAATGTCATTCTATGCCTCCACTATTGAACCCTTGCCATGCTGCCCAGCAGAACTAATCTGCATGGTGGAGAACCCAGCATTGGAGCCCTCAGTTACCTGCTGTTACAACTTTTCCATGCATTTCAAGGAGTTCATATTCACTCACAGCCTGATTCCACAGTTTTTGCAGTTCTAAGAAAGCATTTAGTGCTCCATCTGATCAGTTTTTCTGGGATCAGCTTCAGTCATTGTGGGTTAACAATGTGGAGAAGACATTTGAATTAGTTTGTCTCACCTCTTGTAAATTTAATCCTTGTCTCTCTTGTTTCATAAAATCTAGCAGACACGGATTGAATAGGTGGGACCAGGGGTACCTGTTGCCTTGAAAGAGGCTGTGGTGCACCTTCTCCTGAAGATGACCTCTCTGGACTGAGAGGTACATGAGAACTGCAACCATTGATGACATCCCCTTCTGGGGCAAGGACATTGAGTATGTGATTGCTAGGCAAGTTCAAATGTTCTTGGAGAAAACAGCTTATCCAGATTCATTTCAATTTGGTTTCAGGCCAAGGTACAGTACAAAAAAAACAGCCTTAGTCACGCTGACTGATGACCTACTCAAAGGGAAGAACGGGGGGATGCTATCCTGTTGAGCTTCCTGGATTATTCAGCAACTTTTAACACCATTGATCATGTTATCTTACTGAACCCACCCTTTTGGATGGGAATGAGAGGCTCTGTGCTACAGTGGTTTTGCTCATTTTTTCAGGGTAGTTCCAGAGTGCAGGATTGGGGGTTTCTGCTCAGCCTTGTGGCTATTAAAGTGTGCATTATTGAAGGGCTCTATCTTGTGCCCTATGCTGTTTAATACAGTTGGCCCTCCATATCTGCAAAGTCTGTATCCATGGATTCAACCAACCACAGCTTGAAAATATCCCCCCCAAAAATAATAAAGCAAACTTTGATTTTCCCATTTTCTATAAGGGGCACCATTTTACAACACCATTGTACATAATGCGACTTGAGCATCCACTAATTTTGGTATCCTGCCACCAATTCCTAGTGGATACCAAGGGCCCATTGTATCTATATGAAGCCACTGAAGATCATAAGGAGTTTTGAGCTGGGTTGCCATTTATATGCTGACAGTATTCAGTATTGTCAATGTCTTTGTCATTGGAGTCAGCTATGGCTGCGCAAGTACTGAACTAGCACCAGGATGCTATAATGGGCTGGCTGAGGGCCAATAAATCAGAATAAGACAGAAGATGTATGACTTGGTGGTTCTTGAGTGTAGGAACTGGACAAGCAACAAGCTTTGGATGGGGTTGCACTACTTCTAAAGGAGCAGATATGTAATTTGAGAATACTCTTAAATCCATCTTTGTCACTGGAGGTCCAGTGGGCCCTGTGGCTTGAAGTGTTTGGCACTGCCTCCAGCTGGTGTGAGCTATAGCCTTTTCTGGACAGGGACAACTTAGCCAGAGTAGTCCACACACTGGTAACTTCCTGATTAGAGTACTGCAATTTGGCCTATATGGGGCTGCTCTGGATGATGACTCAGAAGCTATAGCTGTTGCAAAATGCAGCTGCAAGATAGCTGACCAGGACACCCTAGAGACATAAAATTGGTCTTAAACAAAATGCATTGGCTGCCAATTTGTTTTCTGGTCTGCATTCAAGGGGTTGGTGATGTCACTGAAAACCCTAAACAGCTTGGGACCACGGAACTTGAAGGAGTGACTCTTTCTCTATATGCCTGCCTAAGATTGAGATCTGCCTTCTCTGTGTCCTACCACTGGGAAAAATGGACACATGACACAGGAGAGGGACTTCTTGCCTATGGTACTCCATTTATGGAATGCTCTCCCCTTGGAGTCTTGACCAGGAGCAACATTGGTTTCTTTTTTGGCAGTGGGTTAAAATAAGGCTTTTTTATTAAAGCCTTTGGGACCTAACTTACTTTTAAACATGTGCATGGTTTTCACTCTTTTACTCTTTCAAGTTCTTTTAACTTTCTTTGAATTCGTTAATATTGGTTTTATCTTGTTTAAATTATTTATTCATTGTAAATTGAAATTGTTTAAATTGTTTATATTGTTTTAACTGTTGCCACCTCGACATCTCATGATAAAAAGGCAGGATAAAGTATTGTAATGCAGAATAAATAAATAACTATCTAGACGTCTGCTGTTTTTTCTAAAGGGGAAAAATATTTTAACAGTCCTTTTAAAATGTACAATAAAAATGGGCTCGTTTACATGCACTTGAGGTCAAGTCCCATACATTTTTAGAAGTGGAAGAACTTTTAAACATTTTATTGCTATCTCTGTTATATCTTCATCCCAGAAAGGGAAAGCACCATACTGGATGGAGTTGTGTAATTCACAGCCTTAGTGAAACAACAAAACTAATGGAATTTCAAATATCTCTTAAAAAAACATGTAAAGTTCCTATTCCAGACATAGTTATATTCTCTGCTGTTGCAACCCACTCATTTATTCCTGTGTGATGGCAATGGTTGTGATCCAACATTATGTGATGCACTCAGAAACCCATTGAAATAAAAGACCTTAATGAGACTTTACTCTGGATTAGAGTATGACCAATGTATTTATGAGACAATGGCTGACATTGTTTGTTTAATTTCACATACCACTCCATGGCAAAGATCTCAGAACCATTTACAGTAAGGAAGAGAACAATTAAAAAAGAGAAAGAACAGAACAAGCAATAAAAATCAGAACAGAACAGAGAGTAAAAACAAAAGTAAAATATATAAAACAATAACAAGGATAAAGTTATAAGACAAAAAAAAAATCTTAATACTAGACTTGGGGCTAGCCTTAACATATGGCAAAGTGAGGAGGCCACTTCTATCAAAAGGTTTAGAGTGCCATGAAAAGTCGCTAAATCACATTAGTAATATCGAGTTTTCAGAAATGGGGAGACATACTTGTGGGATTTTCTGGCTCAGTTACTCAATGAACGTGACTGGGTTTGAACACTTTGGGAGGGGGTGCCATTTTCTGCTGGAACCTGGGTTTTGGGGAATGCCATTTGTCATTCCACCTTACTCAGCAAGATGTTTTGAACTATGTATAAAATTTCTTGAAAACAAGCTGTTTTCATCACTCACCTGAAAGCCAGTTAAGGAGGGTGGCAATAGGAAATTACATGCCAAGAGACAGTCTAGAAAAATTGCACCCCTGGATTTACAATCAAGGTACCCTGGAGGAGGGAGAAGAAGCTACTTACCTCAACCTACAGAGAAAAAAGTGGGAGCTTATGGCAGCAAAAAGGAAAAAGTCTGGATTTTGGTAAACACCTGATAACATCATCTGAAGAATAATGGGCTCTCAAAAGCTCTAGTGCAGTAGTTCTCAACCTGTGGGTCCCCAGATGTTTTTGGACTTCAGCTCCCAGAAACCCTGAGCATTGACCATAGTGGCTGGGGCTTCTGGGAGCTGAAGTCCACAAACATCTGGGGACCCACAGGTTGAGAACCACTGCTCTAGTGCAAAGTTTGGAAATAAGCCAGCTGTATACCAAGGAAATATCTCCTTTAACCAAGCTCATTTACAAACTAGGGACATTTATCCATTACTTCTGTATGCCTTGCTCATAAGGCAGCATGACAGAATATTTGGAACTGGCTTTTATTGCAACAAATTACTGACACACACACACAAAAAAGCATCTATTAGACACAAGTAGTCATATGATAGAATGAGAAGAAACACCCCGCAGACTCACTGGAATCGCTGCTACCATGTTGAAATTGGCCTTTCCTTTTGTCAATGGGCTGGAAAGTGGAGATGTGGAGCTATAGTCACAGCTAGAATTACAATGTTCTTTCAGGCTAATATCCCCCTGAAATTGGCCTTTCCTTCTGTCAATGGGCTGTGAGCAGAAAAGTGAAGTTACCATTACACTTACAGTGGTCTATTAGGATCATATCCCCCTTGACCAGGTATCCTATCTATTGTGATAATATCTCTTGACTAGGTGCCCTGTTCCTCAGTCTGCAGTGCTTGAATATGTTTATTTAAACATGAGTGGCCAGGACAGATTAGAAATTCTGTTTGTATACTGTTCACCCCATTGCTCAGCAATCTCCTTTCCTGAACTAGCCGGGATGGTCTCAAGAGTGGTGTTTGAGTGCTTGCTGCTTGTGATGCTGGGGGACTTCCACATCCATGCTAAAGTTATCCTGTTGGGAATGGCTCAGGACTCCATATCTGCCATGATGACCATAAGTCTGTCCCAAGTAGTATCTGGCCCCATGAATGCTGATAGGCACACTCTAGACCTTGTTTTCTGTACAGGGGATGATGATGGTGGTGGTGGTGGTGGTGGTGGTGGTGGTGGTGGAATGGAGGAGCTTTCTACTGTTCCATTGTTATGGTAAGATCACTACGTGGTCAGGTTTAGACTCACTGGGACTCAGAGATTCTGCAGGGGGGTTGAATGATTAAGATGGTCAACCCCAGGTGGCTTGTGGATCCAGATGGATTCCTGATGGTCCTTAAGAAGTTTCCCCCTGCCTTGGCAGGTGTTCCTGTTGAAGTCCCGGTTGATTTCTGGAATGGGGAAATGACCAGGGCAGTGGACATGATTGTTCCTGAATATCCCTTCTCATGGACATGAGGTAAACCAGCCCCTGGTTTTCTAAGAAGCTCATAGCAATGAAACAAGTGAGAAAAAGACTAGAGCAACAGTGGCAGGAAACTCAAAGTGAGGCTGACTGAAAATAGGCTGAAATCTGTCTGAGAGCCTATGGTGGGATAACATGGGTAGTGAAAAAAGTTTTGTTTGCTTGTTTGTTTGTTTTAGTTTAACACCATTGCATCCTCACAGAACTGTTCAGCAGAGCTGTTTCGAGTGGTCAGGGATCTGTTACAATCTGATCCAAAGGAAAATTTAAGCTACTCAACAGCCCACTGCAAAGAATTTGGCCACGATTTTTCAGATAAAAATAATTTGGATTAACTTTCACTTGGATACCAGAGTTGATGCAGGCCCCAGGGATGCAACCTTGACTCCTGCTTGTCCAGTGTTGATGGACATTTCTCAATTTCTATAGCCCCAGGATAGGGACAGAAGCAAGAGCCACACATGTGTACTAGACCCATGCCCTCCCTGGCTGATTAAATAGGCCAGAGGAGGACTGGCTGAATGGGTAAGGGAAATGATATACTTCTACAGCAAGGTAGGATCCCGAAATGCCTGAAAGAAGCTTTTATAAGGCCACTTCTGAAAAATTTTCCCTGGATCCTACTATATTGCATAACTATAGGCCAGTCTCCCAAATGCCCTATGTGGACAAGGTACTGGATAGTCTGGTAACTTCACAACTCCAGGAGTTCCTGAATGAGACAGATTATCTAGATCCATATCATTCTGGTTTCAGGTCTGGTTTTGGGATGGAGACAATTTTGGTCTCTTGGGTGGGTGATCTACACCAGGAACTGGAGAAGGGAAATGTGTCCCTGTTGGTTCTGCTGGACTTCTCAGTGGCTTTTGATACCATCAACTATGGTAACCTTCTGGGTCACTTTGTTGGGATGGAGCTTGGAGACACTATTCTACAGCAGTTCCATTCTTTCTTGGAGGGGTGCTCTCAGAAAGTAGTGCTGGTGGATTCTTGTTTGATTCCTTGGACATTGGCCTGTGGAGTTCCTCAGAGTTCTGTCTTGTCCCCTATGCTATTTAAAATCTACATGAAACCACTTGGACAGGTTATCCAGAGTTTTGGGATTAGGTGTCACCATTATACTGATGATACATAGCTGCATTACTCCTTTCCACCTCATTCCAATGAAGCTATTTCTGTGCTAAACCAATGCCTGGCAGCTGTAATGGACTGGATGGGGGTGAATAAATTGAAGCTTAATCCAGACAAGACAGAGATGCTCCTGGTCAGACATACAACAGATCTGGAAACAGGGATTCAACTTGTGTTAGATGGGGTTACACTTCCACTGAAAATGCAGGTTCACAGTTTGAGGACACTCCTGGATTCAGCCATGAGCCTGGAGGTCCACTTTTCATCAGTAACCAGGAGTTCATTTACACAGTAAAGCTAATTCCTGAGAGTTGGGCCTGGCCACAGTAACACACATCTTAGGTACATCCCATTTGGGTTACTAAAATGCATGGTACATGCTGCCTTTGAAAAGTGCACAGAAATAAGCACCAACGGTACTGGGAGACACAAAGTGTCTGCTGCTCATTTGATCTCCCATTGTTACATTTCCATGTTCTTTCTTCCAGCAGATGGGCTAAGAAAAGGGGCTTCAGCAGAGTATAGGTGGATCACCAGATACCAAGAATCATTCCATATGCTCTACCAATGCACTAACAGCTAGTATCAAAGAAAATTATGGTCTCTTTTGTTTCTCTAATAATATGGGTTCTTGGGTACTTTCTTTTCACCACTAGACTTGCAAAAAGTATAGAAAGATAGGTGGCAAGGAGGGAACATTTAAAGAGAAAAAAAATGCAATTTTCAGTTGAATTCAGGATCAGCCCACTAAAACATCTCCTGTGTCTGAACAAGCAGAGTCTCTTGAAACAATTATGTCTATAGGCAACCTTATGATTTCTCTCAGCCTAATGCTTTCCAACAAAGGAGTGAACAATACTAGTGTGGATTTGGGGAAGAAGTTGTCACGTTAATTTGTTGGTTTAGTAAAGCAATAAATTTCCTTAGAGGGAGGACACAAATAATGAAAGCTTTTGCTGTTTTTGCTATGGCTCAGCAGTCTGCCTCACAATTGGTGTATAGGACTGCACAGTCAGCACAGTGGAGACAGCAAAAATGTCTGTTCACGGCAGGGCATAACAGGTTCTACTTTAATGGAAAAGCCCTCACAGTTGGTGGCATTTTCAATTTACCACTTGTTTTCTTTTCAGTCAGAGCAGGAAGAGCTAAGCAGGACAAACCTGTGGCTCAGAGAGAACCATCAGTAAAACATCTGAAGAAAGACTGTGAAAAGTTCTACAGTCTCAAGATGGGGTGTCCTATGGTTGGGGTGGGTACCTCACCCCAAAATGGCAGAGTGAGGTAACTTTTCCAATATCCCTGTCTCTGTCTCTCTCTCTCAATCTGCCTCTCTCTCTCTCCTTTCCCCTAGCATGGAACCCGAAGTAGCTTATTGTCAGGATGCATAGCTCCTGTCATCTACGGATCTGCTGGATGTCTATTGAAATGGTGTATGTCAGTGTAGAGACAATGCCATAAAGCTTCCTGGAGTTTAGCTAGAGCACTGCAAAGTATTGAGTGTTAATTGATGATTGTGCCAAAGTCTCTGTTTGGAGTTTGCTTGTGTATTACAATGCATCAAGGTGGAAATAAAAGCATCAAGAAGTGTTTCTGGAACTCAAGGTGTCTAAGATGAGGGGCAGGAAATATGTCCTTGCCCCAAGGATGAAAAGAGAGTAAACAACTGTTGAGTGATGTTAAATTTATGATCCTCTCCAACCACACCCCTAAAATTTGTATATGTATGTGTAAAGCCTGTGAACTCCATGTATGGTTTAGTCTCAGCAGCTTCGGAAGAAGTATGCTGTGTTGCCTGCTTTGTTACAAATAAACACTACTGTCTTCATCTGAGCGGAGCTTGTGGATTGCAAGTTATCCAGGGCAGGACATTTACGGGCTAAAGGCTAAAACAAAGTGCATGTGATCTTGGGTAAATCACTATGAAGTCTTTACACTATGAAGTCTTTACACTTTACACTGTATGTAAGCAATTCAGTAGATGACCAAGGTACAAATTGAACTCACATTAATGAAACAGGAACTTGTGAATGGTGCAGATCAGGAGTGGCTCCACACTTAGAAAGAGTGAGGCAGCATGGGGAGGCATGGCAAGAAATGATTATTTAATTCATTTTCAATGTATTTTGATTGTCAGGAAGAAAGCGGCACCCATGAGATATTTCTGCCTCTGCTGATAAAATAACATGGCATTGGGTACTATGCACATCACTCTGAGTAGAAATTCAGGTGTTTTTTTTTAACAAAAACTTTTTTTGACATAACAACAAAATCATTCGGGAGTTTTATCTCAGGCAGCAGAAGACCTTAGAGACTTGGGTCATTTCTGCATTACACTATTATAGTGCTATTATTTCACTTTCAACATCCTGTGAAATTCTGGGGTTTGTACTTTACTGAGGCCAAAGAGCTCTTTGGCTGAGAATTCTAAATGCCCCTCCCTAAACTGCAAACCCCAGGATTCCATAGGATGTTGAAAGTGGAATAATAGCACTATAACAGTGTAGTGCAGAAATGGTCCTCATTAGAGATGAACTGTGGCAGAATCCATCACTGCCATTCTCCTCACACAACTGCTTGCATCAAAAGAACCAGGTTAGAGTGAATATTCCCCTTCCCTTTTAGATATTGCACGCTCAAAACCTGCACTAGACAGTTCAGTGTTAGAAAATATGAGATATAGTAGAAGATATTTCAAACAGAGTACACAGCTGCAAAGCAGAAGCTGAACAACAACTAGCCCCATGCCCATCATACAGAGGAGCTAGAACAGAAAGAAGGAAGTTCAGTCTTCTTTTTAAATATGTAAAGATAACTTTACTTTCCATATCTCCTGCTTAATGAAATACAGGGTCAAAAGGAAGAAAGAGATAAGAGAAAATCGCTCCAGGTCAGAGACAAGGTGTATGTGGGAGGGAACCCAACAAACAGGAAGTTACCACAAAAATATGATGTGCCTAAACTCCTAGATAGTAACATGAAAACAAGCAACTGTGAGTATAGATGTGCAACAATTGCTAACGCTGGGAAGACTCAAATTTCTAGAATCACAGTAACTTAAAACTTCAGTTGAGCATTTAGATAGTTTAGGTATCCAAAGAAAGGGGCAAATAAAATTACCAAGGAAATGCAAACACAGCAAATATAAGAGTTATAGGCACGGATTGTCAGCGCAGGCCGAGGTCAAGCAGGAGCCGGTCCAGAGTTGGTCACAAGCAGCGTTTATTACAGTCTATAACAGAGGCACTGCAATACACCAGCGGTTTGAACTAAGGTTAGCCTTGACAGCAGGCTTCAACAGAAAATAACAGCGGGTTGCCTCACCCGAAACACAAAGTGGTTACTTCACCCTAACGCAGGGTAGGGTCTTGGAAGAGCCGGGCAGCAGGACACAGACACGAGCCGGACTGGAACAGGGCATGGACGACAGACGCGCGGAAAGCTGACGGTTGTTGCTCCGTGCCCCTCCCAGCCCCGCGCCAGCCTTAAGAAGACTCCTTGAGCAGCCGGCAGCCAATCTGGCCCGAGCACGTGGCTGGGACTCACAGCTGTGCTACAGCTGGGAGCTCCCAGCCCCCAGGTGTTTCTCCTGCAGCCGCCGGGACCGGCGGCTGGCCTCCTTGAGCCGCCGCCGCTGTTGGAACGTCGGCGGCGGGGCGGAGGCTTCAGCCTCCTCAGGAGCGGCCTCACGAGTAGGCGGTGCCCCGGGATCAGGCCCGGGGCCCGCCTCCTCCAACGAGTCTCTGCCCGCCACGCCCAGCAGCACGGGAGCCGGGCCAGCGGCCTCCGCAACGCCACGATGATCCCCTTCGGCGGCGGCAGCCTCCGTCACGCCGGGGAGACCCTCGTCGGGACCGGCAGCCTCCGTGGCGTCCAGGCCATCCCCACTGGCGGCAGAGCCCTCCGGGGCGACTGGGCGGTCCCCGTCGTCAGCCACAGCCTCCGGAGCGCCCGGGCCCCCCTCCTCCTCATTGGAGGTGGCCGCTGCATCGGCCTCGGTGGCGCCCTCCAGCGCGGACCCACCCGAGGCCCTGACATGGATGATTTTCAGTGTCTCACTTTCTGCAACGCTTGAAATTTGGGAATTGAAGGAAATTTCCAAAAGGGGCAGAATTCTTATGTGGCTGGCAAAGCCTTCATTTTGCCTGCCTCTGTAGCTATACCTATTTCCTTGTCTCTTTTGCATTGATCTGAAGTCTGTCCTGCATATAACACAGCTCTTATAGCATCTCTTCCTTTCTGAAAAGACACAAAGGGACTTGAGAATCATGTTCTGCCTTGTAAGAATGAAGCTTACACACTTGTGGGGGAGGGCAAATTGGGTTCAGGTTATTACTTTCTATATTAAGAACACTTATCTTTGTCCTTGCATTTCTGGCATCTGGTGTGATGAAACCTCACCATTCACCTTTTCACTGTGATTTGACATTCAAACATTGTAGAACTTCCTGTTCCACATAAACTGAACAAGCAGAAACACATGAGGATTTGCATATTGTCAACTACATGAAAAGCAGATCACCTGCCTATGTTGAAGCAAGCCTGACTGAAAATCTCTGATGTGGTTTAAGAATCCCAGCCCAACTCTCTATTTTAATTTAAGCTGGGTAGTAATTACTAAAGCTACAATCCTATATGCACTTGACTGGGAAGAACTCTCATTGACCTCCTATTAGGATACCCTATAATTCAAGCAAAAATACCTTATTATTAATATGATACAATTGCATATATCAGTTTTTCTCTAATTTGATGTCCTACAGCATGTGTGGGACTTACCTTCCCATAAACCCAAGCCAGTATCTCCAATGGTGACACAGTCACCTGATGATGGTGGTAGTGGTACATTCTCTAAAATAAATTCAAGGTATCTTTAACAGATGCCTACATGATTAAAAGTCTATTTTTCATTTGTGAGAAGCGACTTGCTTGTGTTCAGTGAGTTGCTTTCTAAGACTGATAGGTGAGATCCTGGAAATGTAACTGGTAGAGATGCATATACCTCAATGAACTAGACACTTCTATGTCAGAGTTGAGGAAAACATGACCCTTCAGATATTATTGAGCTCCAGTTCACCTTGGTCCTAGCTTGTCAGATATTATTGAGCTCCAGTTCACCTTGGTCCTAGCTTGTCTGACCAATGGTCAGGGATGAGGAGAGTTGGAATCCAACAACATACTAGAGGATTATACATTTCCATCTCTGCTTCACAGAATTCACCATGCCTTGAAAATGTGTGTTCCCATGTGTCCAGAATTCTTCCTGTTGAATATGACTTTCATGTTTGAAAAAACTTTCTTAAAGAAAGATAATCAAATCTTGTTGTATTTGGTTACGGCAGCAAGAATAAATTTTGCAAAACTTTGGAAAAAAGCAAATATGCCAGATATAGATCAATGGTTATCAAAAATAATAGAACTGAAAGAATATGACTTACTTACCCATTATATAAAGGGAAAACAAATTGATCAATTAGAAAAAGATTGGGAGCTTGTGACAACATACGTAAACAATTGATGGGGTGTTAAGATATAAGATAAAAAGAAATAACATAGCAAAATGTATACTTTAATTAATAAAACATAGATATTAATTTTAGAAGAAGGATATATGGATTGTGTATGGAGGACAAAAATGTAAATTGAGTTGAATTATGATATTAGCTTTTCTTTACACTTAGGGAAAAAAAGTTTTGATAAATAAAATATGTTATGTAAAGAATTACAAGGGAAAGAGTGCACTCAAACTATTTGAATATATTTAGAATGAAGTAGTAGGGAGTTTCACATATATATGGGGGGGAAGCACGTAAATAGTGTTCTAGATAGATGGCAAAAGCAAGTAGACAACCACTTTTCTTTAAATGTTCTTATTTCTAATTCAATGTTCACATATGGTTTTCTTTCTTTATTGGATGGACAGATCTGTATGATAAAT
Organism: Iguana delicatissima; assembly: GCA_948472985.1. NCBI lineage: Eukaryota > Metazoa > Chordata > Lepidosauria > Squamata > Iguanidae > Iguana > Iguana delicatissima. The sequence goes on along the minus strand of CAOKZL010000094.1, from coordinate 459,552 downwards.
AGTACTGGATTAGCGTTTTATTTGTTTTTCTTTTACTTTCCTGAGTTCTGATTTTTCAATTTCTGTGTGTTCTTACTACAACATTATAAATGTTTTTAATAAAAAGATAAATTAAAAGAAAAAGAAAAGAAAATGTGTGCTCCCAACATGGATATTTCTATTACATTATGGCTTTCAGGTCACCAACATAATGCATTTGGATCACACAAACCAGTTCTAGGCAACAATTCAGCCTTTTGGTCAGGTCATTATATCAAGTCTCCCCTTGTAAGGCAGTGGCGGAGTTTGGAGTATGTGCAGGGGTGGCAGAAGGAGGGGCAGGGCTACAGTGCATGGGGGTGTGCCCACAGTGTGTGTGGGGACCATGTCATGTGGGGCGTGGCCATGGTGTGTGAGGGCATGGCCAGGGCATGCAGGGGTGTGGCTACAAACCAGGACGCCCCAAAAACATTGCCACCTGGGCAAAGCGCCTGCCCCACCCCCCTGTTCCTACAAAACTGTTGCAAGGCCAACTGCTGATCAGATTCTGGCCAGACTCACAGAGACATTTATCAGAGAGACTGTTAATGACCAGAAGACTCTTTTCTTGATCTTACTACCTTTCCAGGCACATTTGTGGATGAGAACATAGCACAGGACCTTGTTTCTGGCTACTCCTTCCCTCGGAAGACTAAGAAATAGGTGAAAACTTTGCTGACCTGACTGACTTTTAGGAACCAGTCGCTAGGATTTTTAACAGTGTGCTGTTCTGCTGATTTTTACATTTTGCTTTCCATGGATTTAATTCTATGAATAGTTTAATTGCATTTTAATAACAGCTTTTTATATGTTTTTTATTCATGACTTTTAAATTGTTTTCAAATGCAATTGCTTTAATTTTTTAAAGCTGCCATGAGTTTCCAGGACTGTGGGAAGAAAGTGCAAGAAGTGGAAGAGGATACAAGGCGGCAGCAGCGGCTGCCACTTCTATGCATACCAATCATATGTTTAAATACATATGTTACCCCAAAACGTGGGTGACTCAGGGGTCCACCTGCAATGCCAGTACCGCCATGTGATAGAGGGGATTTAATTAGCTCAAAATTAGGAGGTCTACGAGAGGAGGGTAATAACGAAATCTTTCTACCAATGTTTATGGGTCATGCAAGAAAGAACCAGCCAAAGATTCAAAAGTTAACTTAAAATGTGTTTTATTGAGGAGAATTCATTCACATGTGCACACAAGAAACAAACAGTCACGCATTCATACAAGAGCTAACTGAGGGATAAAGTGGGGGGAAATGATGGATAGAGAGGCTGATGGTCTGGGGTTATAATTACCAATCCAGAAGAGTAGTGAAGAAGCAGCCAATGTGGCTTAGACTTGTGTGTCTAAGGGCAGTACACAGTGAGGAAGCAAACTGGCAGAGAGACATTCAGCAACTGGTGAACTGCAAAACTAGTTGCTCAAAAACTGGGGATTTTTATTCTCTATTTTCCTCCCTGAAGAGGTGTGAATTAATCACTTTCTGGTAAAGTAAACAAAAGGGGCCTGGAATGGACTGATTTTTTTCAATGTTTTGGTTGGAAAATATGACTGGGCCAGGCTTTGGTAGGAAACACACACAGCAGAGCTCTTGCTCTGTCTCTGAGCTCAACTATTGTTTTCACTGAGAGAATTAGCTTAGAGCTATTTAGTCAGGCTTTCTTGGCTAATTTTTATGACCTGGCCATGTTAAGGTCACCTCTGACCTGCTCCCAGACAGTGTCCCTTTCCACACGGTCTTTCAGCCGTAAGTGTGTATAATTTATATTTTATGCCAATTAAACATACCTGCCAATAAATATATTTGTCAATTAGACCAAATCAAAGCATGGAGGTACACAGCCACTAACACATATGTTATACCACCTTATTATGAAACAACTGTTCTGACTTTCTATGCATTCAGAAGAAGGAAATGAAGTTATTTTAGACAGCACATCATTCTAAGAAGCATGTGGTTATGCATTTGAACCCAGGTGCTCATAAAAAGCAGGATGTGGTAGAATAGCAAAGCTGTCAGCTTACACATCAATCTACAGGTGAATTTCCAAGAAACCTTATTTTTTTTCCTTCTATAAGCTTCACAGTCTAAGGACAAAGGAAGTTCCATCATTTAATTCTGCTTGTTTTGTCTTTATACCAGCTCAGCTTCTTTCCTGACATCAAGTTAAGCCTTCGGTTGTTATTTCTCTAGAAGCAGGTGCCAGATAAAGACTTGTCTTTTTCACTAAATTGCTAGAAATGAAATGAAATTACTTCTTCAAAACTAGACAATGTCATGTCAATGTAATGGACTAAGGGAAGGCATCCAGACATATAATAAGGCACTGACTACTTCACTGTTACCCTAAGACTGTCTGCAATGCCAGCGTCTCCTTAGAATTTAGGGGAATTTTAGCTCAAATGAGGTCTGGGAGAGAAAAGTAATGGCAGGATATTTTCACCTATGAATACTAGTACTAACTGTAGAGAGGAATCCAGTTAAGTTAAACAAAGGATTTTATTTGAATTGACAAACATACGAGAAATCAGACACTCCTAAGAATCATACAAGGCTATCAGAAAGTGACGTGAGAAAGGTTGGATAGAGAGAGATTAGGGATAGAAAGGATGATAGTTAGCAGTCTTGAAGAAAGAGGTCACAGCAGAGGGATTCAGAAACCATCTGGGGGTAGCATGGAGGAGTGGCAGTCTGGACCATGTTCTACGTTCCACAATTGGCTGGGGTCAAAACTAGAGTTTTTATGCTGTATTTCACACCCTGAAGGGATGTGTTGATAAAGCTGTAATGGTTTTCTCATGGGACCGACAAAGGGGTCAGGAATGGGCTGATTGCTTGACTCCAAAGTGACAAAACATTGATGGGACTCATAACACTCTTTTAATGTTTGGTCAGGTAAGGTGTATAGAGAAGATACTCTATGGAAAATGGTCTCTGCTGTCCAATCAGGGCAGTGTGTCTTCCACTGTATGCCAAAATACCAAAAGCCTGAAGTGGTGAAGTGATTAGCACAAACCCATCAGGGTCAGGGTTTTTGGCATAATCCTCTCTGAATATTCATGAACCTGAACACATCTCCTGTCAGCATAATCCCAAACACATTCACTGGCCAGCATAACCCTGATCATGTTCTCCAGTCATTAATAAGTCAAATTTATGAAAACTGCATATCTTGTAGAAGGGGTGGCAGGATATGGTAACATGACCAAGGCTTAAAAGTCTGAAGGCTGACAGCAATTTCAGCAGAGTTCTCAAATGCCATGGTGGGTGGAGCCAAATGCAAGAAGATGGAACACAGCAGCATATTTTAGCTTAACGTTATTAATGACATTAACCAAACCTTAGGAGAGTGGTTTCAGTGTTTTCGAAAGGAGAAAAAGAATACAAAAATTGGGGAAATATCAAGCACAGTTTACAGTTGGTCCTCCACATTCACTAGGGTTAGGAGGTACAGGACCCCTGCAAAAAAAGAAAAACTGAAAATATCAAAATGTATGTGTGTGGAGGGGGGTAGGAATGGGGCCAAGGCATGATGGGGAGAGCGGGCACCCAGGGACCTGGTCAAGAAGAGGAGTGGTCGGTGGGTTGGCATGGTGGGCTATACTTCCTCTCTTTTGCCCATCTCCTTCCTTGGGTGTGTCAGAGGCATCAGGAGAGGGTTTGTGGTGCTGAGAAAGTAGGCTGTGATCCATTCTTAACTGGCCAACCAGATGCTGCTGAAGGAAGAGGAGGAGGACCAGAATCAAGCTTTTAAAGGGCTGCACAGCCTGATTGGAGCCACTGAGGTGGAAGGTTCACTCAGAAAAAGCATTTGAGGTGGGAGGAGGGATTGGAGAAACTCACAAATAATCAAATCCATGAAAGTGAAACCTGCAGATGTGGAAGGCTGACTATATATCTGAGGGAAGGCAATGTGGCTATATGGGGAATCCCAAAGGAATAGATTAGAAACCCCAGAATATTTCCAAGTACTACTAGTTGGAACCCATATCTTATCTGCCTTATGGCTAATATTTCTCCCAAACCATGGCATTTTCTCCTTGCAAACTCAATAAATTCATCAGAAACAAACACACAAACAAAAATTCTGAACCCATATGACAGCAGGCTTGGTCAGCAAACCATTAAACCTCCTAATGTTGAAGAATCTATGTGAACGTAAGCAGCTCTTCCAAGCTCTGGTTTTGTTTGCAAATAAAAGACTACCTAGCTAAGGGTAAAGAAGCAAGGACAGTGATCTTGTTAATTTTGAATTCTTTTCACTTGAAAGACTCATAGCTTCTGCTCAGCCTACTCCCATGAGACAATATGAACACTCTTATCTGACCAGGGTGAAGAATAAATAAGAATGCCACAGCTCTTTGTCTTGGTTTACATAAATAAGTCCTTTTCTTGATAATTGCACAATATGTTCTTATCTGGTTTCTGGGTCCACTTTTACAACCAAAAATGCTTCAGCCATCCTGGTAGATGGCCTCCAATGGAAGATGGAGAAGATAATGCAGTCCTGTTGATTCTCCTGGACTTCTCATGGCCATGATACTCGAGGTGTCTTCTGAAGTTGTAAGAATTTATTTATTCAACTGCAAATAGAAATTGTATGCTCATATCCAAGGGGGATGGGATGGAGGAGTGTCCCTCACCATTATCCTGATTAAAATCTCCCCTCAAAAGCTCTCAGGGTATTTGAACTGGGAAGAAATTCTGCTGCCAGAACTTGGAACATTTACTTTTTAAGCTACAGCTCCCAGAATTCTCAGATGAGGAAAGTCAAGGAGTTGTGGTTCAAAAAGAAGTTTCCTAAGTTCTTCCCACTGCATGTTTGCTTGTAGGTCTGGGGGCAAAGTATAGTCTCTTTTTCATTTATTTGCATTACCAGCTACCAGCACTGATGTTAACTGCCCAGGTAGGCAATTTCTTCAACAAAATGAGATGAACTACAATGGCCTTCCCTGAATATATCTTGCCAGAAAACCACATAATAGGTTCACTTTAGGATCACTATAATTCAAAAATGACTTGAAGGCACACATCAATAACTACAAAGTTGTGGGGTCTTGCAACTGGGGCATGGCTTTGAGAAAGGCTTGATTAGATCTGAAGAGGACCACTGTTCTAGGCATAATCAGGGTGTTCAAGTACACAATGTACACAAATAAGGCAAACAAAGGCTCTTTTTCTCATATTTGCTGATGCTTACCTACTAAAAGAAGAATGATAAGCAAGGAAAAGCAGCCACAGGGCTGGGGGCTATGGCGAAAAAATGTGCAACAGGCCATCTGTAGCATGCAGGATTTAAGAATTTCCTAGCGATGCTGGCCCCAATGCTGACCATTTATAGATGCAGAAAGAGATTAACTCCATACAAGAAAAACATCTTTTCAGTCTTTTAAATGTGACACTGAAGAGCCATGAATAAAGTGGAGCTTTTCCCTGTCTGTATTGAACTTGATGGAAATATTGGATGTAGCCACAAGCATCTGAATCTCAGGCTGCTGACTGCATACAAAATGTGTGACTCATCCTGCTTTATGCCCAAAGTGTGTAATGACCCTTGCTCTAATGAATCTCTCTGACTAATGCAATAAGAATGCTCAGCTATAGAACTCATAGTTTGTCTCATTTACAATTAGAGATGACAGGCTAGGGTAGATAACATTCATCTTGGAAACCTTTACCACCCAAAAAATTGGTTTCTGAATGAACCAGGTTTGCATTCAGTTTCTCACAATACAGCAGGATTAACCAGCATGGCAAGTTCATGTGTACAGTCCCTGAACCTGAAATGCTTGTCCCAACTTTTCCGTTTTGCCCAAGTGCATTTTTTTCCACGTATGCAAGAACCGTCCTGATTCATACAGCAGAGGTAGCATCTATGGTAAATATAACAACCAAAAGACATACAAAATTGGTTTAATAGTAGCATGGGAAGGTCTTCCCCACCTCCCTGAAGAAGAATAACAGCCTGTCTTCGTGAAATCTAGTTTATCATTGGCCTAAACCTATTGACTGATCAGTATCTCAATTTCTTTCATATGTGATCAGAGGCTATTAGGCCCTTTCCGCATAACAGCACCATCCTGTCACAGGGATGTATTGTTGCCGGTCCATGACATGTGCCATCGTACAACATCATCACAGTCCCACTGGTCTCACATCCCCAGCTATAGCGATCATGCGGTAAACCATCACCAGAAAAAATCCGGTAATGGTCTACTGTCATGCAACAATCATGTCACCCACAGCCATGTGGAAAGGGCAGATGTGCAATCAAGAAGAGTTCGGCTGCACTGTGGAAGGACAGAGCACATCCCATATGCTGCCCATCCACAGGCAGCTGGCCGGCTGTGGAGGGAAGAGTTTAGGTTCTGCTCCCATCCCAACAGTGGCACTGCCAGGATCACGATGGGATGATGCAGGATCACGATAAGATGCAGAAAGGGCCTTAGTTGTAATATGTGGTCTACCTGGTCAAAATAAGATGTTGAAGCCCATAGGAATTGAAGGACATCACTTGTTTCTTCTGTCTAACAAAAGAGGGGTTTGTCAAGGACATATTCAGTACATGCGATGTGAGGTCCTGTTTATTTATTTATTTCCCTCTTTCTCCTGAATAGGACTGAAAGTGACTTATAAATTAAAATAACACATCTTAAACAACATGAAGTATACAAGTTTAAAAAGTATTGAACTGGACATCCAAAACACTGGTTGGAATATTATTGGGATCTTTACAGCATCTTAAGTGAACTTGCATAAATAGGAATTAGAATTGCACAGTTTTGTAACTTCTGTATCCACTGGATTGCTGTTCTTATGTTCCGATGTAACAGAGTCAGCTACATAGTGCTTGATGTGCATTGTGCATGGATGTAGATTGGGCATAGATGCGTATCATGCACTTGTTCCTGATGGGTGCTGGGCACTCCTACCGACATTCCCAATATCTTTGCAATTCACTTACAGGGCTTCTTAGTGCTTCTGCTTCTTAGCTAAGTATACATAAAGTTACATTAGGTAAAAGGTAGTAATAGGATTCCAAAAAACACCTTTAAGACACTATGAATTAAAACAACTAAAAAATTAAAACCCATATTGCATATCAAAGCAGCAGATCCAACTGCACATCAGTCCACCCCAGTTAGCCAAGAAGGCTTGTTTAAACAAGAAGATCTTTGCCTGCCAGCAAAAAGACAAAAGAGAAGAGTCACGTCAATCTTCCCTCAAGCCTGGAAGGATGGTGAGATGAAGAGAAAGCTCTCCCCTGAGGATCCTAAGAGTTGGGCAGGCTGATATCCTATAAGCATATCAACAGAGGCATGAAAAGCTCTACCACATAAGGGACTTTCTGATTGGATGCTTTCCAAAATATGAAGGAAACTGACACTTGGGTTATATTTCCTATTTAGTGGTCCCTGCCTCTTCTGTGCAGGAACACTGAGCTAACGCCTCCTTCTCATGTTCCAGTTGGTTTCTCAGTTGTTGGCTTAAAACGTCCAGCAGAATGAATTTAGGCTCATGAAAGCTTGCACTAGAAATGTGTTACACTTTATGTTTTTGCACAATTTTTGTGTCATAATAAGTTGCTAAAGCATTTGTTAGTCTATATAAGTAATGATCATTTCCTTTGTGGTTTTGGTATCATATTTGCTTCACAAATAGTCATTTATTCATAACGGCAACATCTTTTTTTTTTTCCAACAAAGAACCTGCTGTGCTCAGGTGCCTTATTGAAAATCATTATAGAAAAGGCTACTGTGGTTGTTTGCTCATGGGTTTGTTGTCCTACTCTATTTATTAACCTATAAAAATATATTGCAGGGAATAAAGTGTGAAATCGTAAAGCATGCAAACAACGTGATCCTTAAGTGGCTGTCATTAAAACATGTCTGGCAGTTGCAGCCATGTCCCTAAATACAGCCAAGGTCAAGGTGAAAGAACAATTAGCTTCTGCAGGGTGGGGATATGGGTGGGAGTAACAGCAGTGAGGAAAGAATTAGAAAAACCCATACTGGCAGATGGTCTAACTAAAAGAACTCCTTAATGACATAGGTACTACATGCAAATGCTTGGATTATCCACTTAGATTTGCTGTTTCATCAGGATTGTGTATATTCTGCACGCCTATGATCTTCCTTGTATAACAAGAGTGGGTAACTGCATTGGGAGGGAGTACATCCTTCAACTGCCCCAATTTGTCAGGGACAATCCTGATTAATCTGCTGTCATCCCACTTGTTCAGCTGCCTTTGAAATGTCTCAGGGCCTTTCTGCACTACACTGTTATAGTGCTATTATTCTACTTTCAACATTCTATGGAGTCCTGGGGTTTGCAGTTTAGGGAGGGGCATTTAGAATTCTCAGCCAGAGACCTCTTTGGCCTCAGGAAACTACAAACCCCAGAATTCCACAGGATGTTGAAAGTGAAATAATAGCACTATAACAGTATAATGCAGGAAGGCCCTCAGTTTCTCTCTCCTTTTCCTACTCTCACCCTTTGTCCTCAATGTACTTCATTTGCTGCAATCTGAGTTCAAAGTACAAAAGTAGTCTGCACTCCATTAACTCAATAGTGGGAAAGGAAGGGGTGTAATCTTGCCATTCCCAGTAGGCTCAGACAAAAGAAAACTGCTGCAATCTATCCTAGTCCTCATTAGTAACTTTTGCCATCTTGACCACACTTTGACCTTTTTTGCACGGCATTTGCCATACAACAGGGCCTCCAGAGCGTTGCGTGATTGCGAGGAGTGTTTCAGAAGACGTCCTTGCAATCGCACGATGCTGCTGGGGCCGGTAGGTGCCAATCGCACACTATTTCATTTTTGGCTTGTAGCCAAAAATGGCGCGTGATCACGCATTGCTCCAGGGCCTCACGTGCACTTACCATGCATGCAGAGCCTTAGGAGTCATAGCACTCATGCTTCCTCCCCCAGCACAGCCTGGGAAAATGCCCGGCTGCACTGCGGAAGGAAGAGGCAGAGCCCTCATTTTTCCAGGCTGCCAGCAGGCAGCAGCTGCAGAGCCGAAAGAGAGGGGATGCGAGAGCCTCTCACAAGAGGCTGCTTGCATGATCCCTGCACTCCAGTGCCAAGAAAAGGTAAGTTGCGGAAAGGGCCTCTGATGCTGCTTGGACATGTGTCACAGTTTTCATCAGGGGAATGAGTGAGGTGGGGGAGGACATGGTTTTTGCCTTTGCCCCCACTCCTAGTGGGCCACAGTGATGTTAGCCTCTTAATTTTAGAGAATATAGGTTGGAGGCAAATTTAGCCCAGTCACCATATTTGGTGGATAGTTTTGGAACAACTTTTGCCAACCTTTGGGGTAGGGTTGGAGATATCCTTAGGATACAGAAAGGGAGATGGAGGCTCCATGCAGTCTATGGGCAATGTTCCCTCCCCTACCTCAATCTACATAATCTAGGGATATGCTAGGAATCCTATTTCAGTCTGAGATTTTATTTCTTTATGTTGTTCTGCACATCCCAGAATTCCTGTGGGGCAGGTACAGTTTGCACCACTGAATCCTCACATTTATCGATAGCTGCAGGCACAGTTTGGAGAAAAAAATACAGATCTGAAAAACATGCATAGAAAAATATGCCTAGTTTAGATGCATGCAACATATTGATTAAAGATGCTTTAGTCATTGGGACAATGTCTACAAGCAATGCCCCTAATGTATGGCACTGTACACATACATATCTGTGTGACTTTGGAAAATAAAAGGATAGATTTCATCCTATTTACAAAACAAAAATAAAATGGATGTGGAGCAGACCTGGAAATGAGAAAGGGAAGATGCAAACTTTATAGATGTGCACATCCACAGCACAATCCAGTATCATCTGGTTACTTGAAGCTCATTGGTTTTATGGCTTGCAAGAAAAAGACCTGTTTATTATAAATACTGGCTTGAGTGAAAGCTATTTGGTTTTTAGAAAAACAAATAAATAAATATTTTCAATATACACCATTTTGAGTATTTCCTTTTAGCCTCTTAAGAAAACACTGACAAGCTGGAACAAGTTCAGAGGCACACAATATATACTGCCTGAAATGATTGTCATAGGAAATGAAGTCGTATGAGTAAAGATTAAAGGACCTGCAGAAGTTTAGTCTGGAGTAGAGAGTCTGGGGAACAGACTGAGGGAAACGTGTGATAGCACTCCTCAAATGTCAGAAAGACATTCACAAAGAAAATTTTCTTTGTGGCCCTAAACGACCTGTTTCAATCTAGAGTTGAAATTACAGAAGGAATAATTCCTTGATGACAAGAGCGGTTCAGCAATAGAAGCAAGATCCCAAGAGTAGCATGTACATCTTTAATGTGGGAGGGGGAGCTTAGCATAAACTGGACAGTCCTCTGTCGATGACACGCCCATTCTGGATTTCCTGTACTAAGCAAAGGACTGGATTCAATGAATTACAAGTTTCCACCTCCATTTGTGATTGTAGGAATAATTCCATTCCCTTCTAATTAGGTTGGCTTTTTCTCCCTCCAGCAGGGTGCTAACTCACATTTCAAACTTTTTCTTAAGAAAAGATAAGTCATAAGCATAACAAAAAATACAGCCTTCTCATGCAATTAGAAGCAGCATTTCCTGCTCTTTAATTTGATTCTATGAATACAGGAATAGCAGTTCCTCAGTACTGCTGTTACAAAGTACATGAGAACAAATGGGTGATTCATGAGTTCTTAACAAGGTCTATCAAACAGAAATGAACTATGACATTTCCAAGGATTGCAGGTACATTATTAATTACATGATTTGGGGAGGAAAGCTATGACAAGGCTCATCTCCTGCTGTGAGATGTTGCAGTTACCAAACATAGCAATAGACGTCTGGAAAACAGAAGTTTGTGTTAGACGTTGTAAATACAATAGATAGGTGAAACCTGCAAGAAAGTGAAACAAACTTGTTCAAGCAGTTCCTGTTGTCTCCTCCCACCTCTTATGGCTGTTGTTTGTCCCAAAGATTTTTGTTTTGTTTTTACTTTTGTAAGCAAAGACCCGACTTCATGTCAGTAAAATCATATAGAAAATGAACTAAAGTGCAATGCTCACCCATCTCTATATTCACACAGCCTCTTCAAACTTTTCTCTCTTCTTACACTTTTAACTAGGGCCATACAGGCCCACTTCAGCTTGAGCCTGATTTGATGAACTAGATGAAAATTGGTCCCAATTGATTTGGACCTGCTGAAACCAGTTCAGATCTGAACTGAAATTCAGGCCATTTCCGCACCTTATCAGTTCCCATTGACATCCCATCATGATCCCAGCCGTGCCTTTGCCAGGATGGGAGTGCTACACAAATGCTCCCTGGCTGGCTCCCTGTGGAAGAGAGCACAAGCAACACAGACCTTCCTTCAACAGTGCAGCCTCTTTCCTAGCCTCTTTCCAGTGCTGCGCTGGGGAAGGAAGCACCTATATTGTGCTTCCATCGCTTCTGCATGGCTAGTGGTGATAGGAGCATCGCATGATCTCAGGCAGTTGTGGATTTACTCCGGTAAGTGAATATCCCACTATCACAACAGATAGGGACAGGTTGGCAGTGAGACCATGACAACATGCGAAAGCAAAACTCGCAGACTGCTGCTGAAGGGGTTAAATCCAATGCCACTTGAATAGGAAAAATAAGCGAATTGAATTGTGCCTCTGAGTAAATTGCAGATGTCTGTCTTATCTCAAATTTTAGGAATGGCCTTGCAACATTCAAAGGTCTGGGAATTCACAGGGAGGCACTATACTCCCTACCATTATTTTGTATCATTTTCTAACTAACACTTTTGTTCTCCTCTGTGCCAGTCAATAATGTAATGGAAAAGTTAACTAAAGATCTTTTTCTCCAGTGATGGGCGGGCTAAGTAAATGATTGATTGCTGACATAGAAGGCAAAAGGTATATAGTGATGCTACCTCAATTAATTGACACAACAGTTCTGGGATAACTGTTGCCCTTGCGCAAGGTATTGTTAACAATAAAATGGCTTTTTGATTTTTCCCTGAAACCTGGTCTTTTCTTGGCCACAACACTGCCATTATGTCCCCATTGCAGGATGGTGGTGCTGTGTGGAAATGGCCTCAGAAAACCACATTTTTGTGCTGGCCAATGTTTTCCTCGAGAAACAAAAATGGTGATAGCTGTTTAGTTTTTATCTAAATGTGCATGAAAGCTAGAGCTATGGTACTCCCTCTTAGAGCACATTGATCCTGCCAGATTTCAGGCAGATAAACACACACACACACCCAAAAAAAATCATAAGTGAAGACTGGCACCACCATCCTCCTTTTTCTTTCAGACATGGTGCGTGCCCTGAAAGCAGCTGTCTCTGCTGTTGCTGTTTCTGTCATGAAACTGTGTCCACCACCACCATCACCACTGCTGCCATCTCCTCATTCCCCTCCTTTGGAACCCTGCCCAAGCACTGGCTGTTGCTCCTTGACCATCCAAAAGCTCAGCTCAGAGAGTAGAGTGAACTTGGGGCTACTGCAGCTGCAACACCAGCCAGGGCAGTTCCTCCTGAAGCAATAGAGTGGTGCTGACTATCAGCACAGTCAGTGAAGGATCAGCTAGATGAGGTGGAAGAAATGGCAGCAATGAAGATAATGAGGAAGGCAACAAAGCATAAGTTTTAGCGAGGGCAGCAGCTTGATGGGTGCAGGGAGCAAGAGGAGCAAAGACGAGGAAAAAGGCAGCCACCACTTCCACTTCCTGCTCCTCCTCCTGGGGTCTGAAGCAAGGTGGGAGCACTCTGGGCCCTGCTACTAGCAGGGCTGCTGCCGTTATGTGACCACTATGGCCCCCTTATCTCAGAGCTAGTTCCAGGAGGAGGAAGAGGAGGAGGGGAAAGTGGCAACCTCAACCATCATGGTCACAACCATAGTTGCTAAGGGCCAAGCTGCAGCCCTCCAGCTCCTCTTCTTCACTTTTGCTTCCTTCACCTAGCATAGCTGAGCCTTTGCCAGTCAGGCCATCAGAGCTTCATCGTTATTTCAGGAAGGGCTGATTTTCTGCACTCCTTGCTTTACTACTTGCTAAGTAAACTCCTTGCTTTGGGGTGGGGGGAAAGCTTGGAATTGTGAGGGCAAACTGGGATATTTTAAAAGCATGTGAAAAAGTGGGAGGCCATATAAATTAGCCTAGCTCTCCTCCTTAACGCAGGACAGCTGCAGGCTGTGAATAAGTACATGTCCTGAAACTGTCTCAATTTGTCAGGGACAGTTCAGATTAACTGTCTGTCCTTCCACCTTTTCAGCTGCTTTTTAAATGCCTCTATTTCTCTCTTCTCCTCAGTGGCGGAGCTTGGAGTGTGTGGAGGGGAGGGCAGAAGGGGGGTAGCTATGATGTGAGGGGCATGGCCACTGTGTGTGGAGCGTGGCTGTGTGGCACGGGGGCATTGCCAGGGCACGCGGGGGCATGGCTGTGGGCCAGGATGCCCCAGAAACCTTGCCGCCTTGGGCAAATCGCCCCTCCGCCCCCACGTTCCTATGCTACTGCTTCTCCTCCCACTTCCCCTCCTTTGTTCTCCACTTACCTCAATTGCTGCAAATTTAGTTCAAAATGTGAAAGTAGTTTGCACGTTATTAACTAAGCAGAAGAGGTGAGGTGGGAGTAGAATCTTTCCTTTCTCCAGTGGTTCTTAAACTGTGGGGCATAACCCTAAAGGGGACTATGATAAGTGCTCAAGGAAGACACAAGAAAAGTCAGCCTGCAAGTACAGCAAATGTAAAAAAGAAAGCCAAGTCTTTGCATTGAGGATTGACTGCTCCCTGCAACAGAGCATCTTCCCCCACTATGCCTTCTTCCTACCTCAGACATAGCAAAAATTGGCTTCTCTTTTTTATGTTCTCCCCACTCAGCTCCTCCAAACATTCTGTCATTGGCCCAGCAGGTGTGTGCCCCTTAACAGCCACAAAGTGACAAGTTGTTGGATGCAACATCAAGCAGGGCACAATGTCTACATGTAAATAGAAAGGGTCACAGAAGTAAAAAGTTTGAGAACCACTGCGCTTCTCAGTAGGTTCAGACAAAAGCAAACTGCTGCAGCCTCTCCTATCTTGTGTGTGCTTCCTTGTTAATAAATTTTGCCATCTTGACAACTCTTCGGTTGTGCTTGGCCACTTGTGTTCTGGTTTTCATCTGCGAAATGTTGGAAGGTTTGTAACTATAGGGGGTTTGGACCAGCCACATTTTAAGTTTGCCATATGTTAATTTCTTATTAATCCTAAAATAAATAAATAAACTACGTAGTGACTTGGGCACAATCCAGCCAAAGAATTTTAAAGTCCCATTACTTTGGGGGGCAGGGTGAATTTGACTGTCTTCCATTAATTTAAATATGGCTTAAAAGCTGGACTTTGGCTAGATTGTGCTTGTGGTGCATTATTCTGCATTAATTTCTGGAGGAATTGTCCAACCTATGTAATCTGAAGCCCGAGGCCTGGATATCAATCACAACCATTGCCTATGTGGCTAGTCAAAAAAAACAAGTCAGTCAAAGGAATGCAATACAACCTTGTAAGCCTTTTTCAGAGCATTACAGTATTGCCTTACTTTAAAATCTTGCGCTCCAGTAATGGAAAAAGCAAATCTGAGTCACTTTGCTCTAGTTCTGTATTTATTTGACATCTCTCTTGAAACGCACACTGCAATCATTTTGTGATCTTCCTTGTCTCCTCTGGTTGAAGGCACCAAGAGCTGCTGTGCTTCTTACAATGGCAAACCTAAGATGTCGCAAGATTTCATTTAACAAGGAGCATTCCAGAACAGGCATCCTGCAAATAATGCTACAGGCCATGACAAGCATTCCTTTCTACCTTGTTAAGACACTTCGGTATGCAGAAGTGCCTTATGTGGTACCTTCATGCTCATCCATGCTTGCTTTTTTTTTCTTTAGTAGCAGGAAGGCTTACAAGAAGTTTTAATTAGCACCAGAAAACGAAATAATATTCCAAAGGAAGTCTCAGCCAACACCAAAAAAGCAGAACTTATTGCCATGGAACTACTTCTTGCTCTGTAATTGTGCCATTGAAAGTGACGAGAGAGAATTTTGCTTCATTTTCCCCAAATTTACATATGTCTTCACATTTGGAATAGAAAAGTCATTTTCTCCATCCCTAGCTTTCCAGCTAGTCATTGCTTGCATCTCCTATTCAACTTCAGTAGGAATTGAGTATTACAAGCAGATTAAGTTGGCAATGAAAATAAATTTTAAAAAAAGATTTAAAGATCAAATTGGCAATGAAAAATCAAGATCTGTGAAAGATCAGTGAAATATGTATAGATCTGATTCTAACTCAGCAATTGTGCCTTTCAGTTCTTGTGCATCCTCCTTTTATTCCTTACTGGCATGTGTAGTCAACCATTGGTTAGAAAAGTTACTTTTTGGATAATAACTCTCCGAATCCCTTATTCTGGGGTCATTCTAGCTAGGAGGTTCTCAGAGGTGTCATCCTCTAAAAGGCAACTTTTCCATTTAGTGAACCTTCCATTTCTGTTCTGGATCCTCTAGGAACCTAATCAACAAACAACAGAATACTATTAACTTGATGGAAGGATGCAAACTGCAACTCTGGTACTCTCACGACATTGACTCGCTCCCACTAGTGGGAGGATGAGCGGAAGGGATCCCTGTGGCGCAGATGAAATGATCAAATCTATAATATGATGATTGTGCACTTGTGGTATGATAGACATAGACGCACATGCACACAGAAGTACAAAGTCCTCTATCCATATCTTTTTCAATCTTAGAATAAGAAAAACTTTTATATTTTACTATTTAGTGGGAAGGGGTGTATCTTGGGGGGGTCAAATGAGGGCATTGTTCCCCATAAGAATTCTGACACATGAAATATTCCTTCAGTCCCCAAATTTCTATCATTCCAGAGTGTGAAAATTGACTATCATTCATACCAAGGGCTCTTATATTTGCTGCATTCAGATTCTTTTGGTAACTCTGCCTGCCTTTTTTTGTTTGGTTGCTTAAGTTACTGCAAGGCTAAGAAACTGAGGACGGAAGGAAAATTTCATGGAGGGAGAACAATTGCAATAACAAAAGCTGAGCCCAGAAAAAGTGGGATTCTGAGGTAGCTGATCCTAATGTAGCTGTGTATATCTGCCTACAAGGCACACAGCAGCTGGCCTCAGAAAACCTTACTGAGCATGTGTGAACAGTAAAACAGAGAGAAAAGGAAACAACATATAAGCCTTACTCATCCCCAACAGGGAAATGGAAATCATAACAAAAGTGGAAGCTAGTGAAAGAAAAGCTTCCCTAGATGGATTTTGGAAGAATTCAGGTGGTCTCTGAAAGGTTGCTTGCTTATGCAAGACTTAGGCCCTTTCCACACCACATCCCAGCATTGCCATTTCCATGACGGTATCAGGTTCAGAAGGCTCTCTACCGCACTCTTTTGCCTTAGGGGGATGAGTATCATGATTGCCACTGGGGTTCCCTCCACATTACAGAGTCATTGGCAAGACCTTTTCCACACCTTTTCCCCACCCCACAGCTCCTGATTGGTTGGGGGGAGGCTGTTTGCTTGTATTTTTTTTAAAAAAAGCCATACTAGGACAGCGATGTTGTATCAGCATGACATGTTGGTACACTATTGCATTTTCATGCTATAACACTAAAAAATGTATTTTTTAAAAAAATGAAAAGTTTTAACTCAAAGGAGAACTTTAAAATAAACATGGAGAGGTGACAGATTCCGAATTTGCCATGCCATGGGGGTAGCTGAGGGAAGAACAACCTAGGCATGCCCACACCCCACCGCTGCTGGATAGGCAACAACAGGAAGTGCTATCAAGCACTATTGAGGAACCGCACTCACCCAGCTGACAGGATTGTAGTGCTAAAGGAAGCTCTTAATGGATTTTTTCTGGAAATGAAATAGGATAATTTGCAACCCTTGGGGACATGATAGCAGCTGTTTAGCAGCAATGTCATGCAGTAGAACAGCTCCTGGACTGGAAACAACCATTGCTATGGTAGGATGACAAAGTCATGCAGAAAAGGCCTTACCAGACCTGGTTGTTTCATGTCACATGTACATATTGTTAATCTTGAATAAAGGTTTGCTGAAACGAGTTGAACTGCTCTTTTTTTCGATGGTGTAAGAAACTAACCCTGTTTTTTTCATGTTATTTCTGCCTCTGGTGCCAAATTTTCTGTTAAAGAAATAATGCTGGGAAACACATTGGCTTTGTTAACTAAGATATTTCTGTATGCATTTGTACAAGGGTGCCAAACGTGATAGCATTATCACACAAGATGAACATATATAGTTGAGCTACTACATCAAGAAACTTCAAGCAGTTAGGAAAGTGACCTTCTTGTCTTGTCTTGTCTTGTCTTGTCTTGTCTTGTCTTGTCTTGTCTTGTCTTTTCTCTTCTCTTCTCTTCTCTTTTCTTCTCTTTTCTTCTCTGCTCTGCTCTGCTCTTCTCTTCTCCTTTCTTTTCTTTTCTTTTCTTTCCTCATGAATCTAGACATTGATGTCTTTTTTTCTCTATTCCTTTCTGTATATGCATTTCTACAGGTCATGTTTCAATGTTTTGTTTTTGTTATTGTGAAGTAATAATTAGAAAAGTCAGACCAGTACAACAAAGAGATTATGTCACACCACAATTGCTTTTGTACATAGTTGTGCAAATGAGGTGAGCCATCTTCTTAATGACACAAACCAGTACCTTTTCTTTTTTGAAGCTGTGTTATGTAAGTGCTTCTTACGAGGTGTGGCTGCTGGAGAAACATTGCAGGAACTGAGTGTCCCGTATGCCTCTGTGTGTTCAGTTTCATGTTCAGGTTTAGAGGTCTCTGCGTGACAACAATGAGGCAATCATACCACAAGTCCTGCTGTATAATTACCTTACAAGTAAATACAAATAGACAGAACACCCCAAGAAACTGTGCTCTTTTTTGCACAGTTCAACAAAACAGCCTTCCTTTCCATTCTATGGTTTAGATGGCTATGGTTGTTTTCAGCCTTCATTTTTATGCCTTTGGGATTGCCTTTATTTATTTATCCTCGCTAAGTCCCAGTTCTTACGCCTTGACCTTTGGCCAGTAAGAGATTAGTTAAGCATGTATGGATGTATTTAATATCGCACAGTTCTCCCCAGTGCAAGACCCAAGATAGCTTAAGACATGAATTAAAACAAAACACAGGCTTTGCCCACTGATCTGACACATTAGGGACCGGAGCACTGTCAGAAAATAAAATTGGTTGAAACATGGAGCCCAGGTACTGTACTGTAGGAAGCATGAAGGACCTATGGAGGCATTTTTATGGACCACACATATGCTGCCTGCAAAATCTCTCAGCTGGTTTAGCGCCTTTTCCCCCGCTCTCAGTTCACTTTGCAAGTAGTGCACCCGAAACTCCATAGGCAAGGAGAACTGATGAAAGACTGGAACTCCCGTCAAATTAATAGAGCTTGTCCTTAATTTGGAAGCATCAGAAGACAAAATCACCTGATAATGGGGCATCAAAAGATGTGGGCTTCCTGTACTGCTTTGTTCAAATAAAATACTAAAAACCAGCACAGTAATAAAACAGTTTTTAAAATGTTTTTTAAAGTTCAGTGAGAAAAGTAGAATACCACACTCCACATTAAAGGACAATTCCGTAGTAGATATTTAACAGAGAAAAACTCATTTGAACAGAAAGTCTTTACCTTCCAGTGGAAGGAAAGCAGAGAGGAGTCAGGCTAGCTTCCCAGGGGAGAATGTGCCATTGCCTGAGACCAGATGCTGAGAAGATACTGAGAAGTGGTGTGCCTCCGTATCATGAAAACTGCCAGCTGCTGGCCCTTTTTGCATGGCATTTGCCATTCGAAAGGGCCCCTGGAGCATCGTGCAACTGCGAGGAGCAGTCCACACGATGCACTCACAATCATGCAATCATGCAGGGCCTGGCAGGCGCTGATCACGCACTATTTCATTTTCAGCTTTGAGCTGAAAATGGTGCGTGATCACATATCGCTCCGGGGCCCTGCGCGCACTTGCCGTGCGTGCAAAGCTCCAGAGCCATGGCACTCACACTTCCTGCCCCAGCACAGCCTGGGAAAATCCCAGGCTGCACTGCGGAAGGAAGAGGAGGGGCTCTCGTGCTACCTGTTCGCGAGCAGGCAGCAGCTGCGGAGCTGAAGCAACGGGGACACAGGAGCCTCTCGCAAGAGACTGCTTGTGTGATCCCCTCTCCCCAGCTCTGCAAAAAGGTGAGTTGACTTTAATCGCAGCTGTAAAAATGAATGTACTTCCGAAAATGAGTTTTCTTTTTCAAAATCTCCCTGTCATTACAAATAGTAAGCCTTTTATACAGTGGAAGAGAGAGTTATCTAAATTTATATGGCAAGGAAATAAACCTAGGATAAAATGGAATATTATGGCTGATTTAAAATTAAGAGGAGGACTGGGGCTACCAGACTTTCATATATATTACAAAGCAGCTGCAATGACTTGGATAAAAGAATGGGTTAACTTACAAAATATGAGAATGCTTGCACTTGAAGGAGCAGATTTGAGAATGGGGTGGCATGCCTATATGTTTTAGAATAAAGCAGAGATTGACAAAGAATTTTTGCATCATTTTTTAAGAAAATCATTACTGAAAATATGGAACGAATACAAGGCTAAAAACATTAGGCAGCTCCCATCATGGGAGCCCTCAAGAGGCTTTTTTGGAAGATGGACAGAAACAGAAAAATGGCTTAGATTCGAGGATATAATAGAAAAGTCAGCTGGAAAGATAACTAAGATTAAAACAAGAGAAAGTTTGGAAGAAGAAGATTGAATTGGTTTCCTTACAGACAACTAACTGAAAGATTTCAGATGGATGTAAAAACCTACGGAATTGAACAAAAAGAGAGGGAAAGTGCGATAAAATGGCTGTTTGAAAATCCCCCACATTTATTATCTTGCGTATATCAGGAAATGTTACAGCAAGAGAGGCAAGAGGGAACAATTAAGTCTACAATGATTTTATGGGCTCAAAATGTAGGACATTCAATTCAGTTAGAGTTCTGGGAGCAGAGTTGGAAAAGAACACAGAAATTTACAGCAGCCCAGAATTTAAAAGAAAATTATTATAAAATGTTTTATAGATGGTACATGACACCAGAAAAACTTACAAGATTTTACAATACAGGAACAGGGTAGTGTTGGAAATGTCAAAAGGAGGTCAGTACGATGTGTCATATATGGTGGTCGCGTCCCAAAGCAAAGAAATATTGTGGAGAAATGCATAATAAGATCTGTATAATACTGAAGGTACAATTTGATAAAACACCAGAAATGTATTTGTTGAATATGACACACATGATTGATGTTATTGTTCAAAAGAAATACTGGCGGATAATATTGTACATGATCATGACGGCTCGAATTGAGTTTGCAAGACTATGGAAAGCTCAGCAAATTCCCACAATTGATCAATGGTGGGCAACTTTTATTGAAAACAGAAATGCAGATATAGTCTCACAGAGGTTAAAGGGGAATCAGACGAAGAGATTAAGAAAGAATGGCAAATAGTGATGGGTAATTGCTGGGTAATATCAGATGATAATGCTTAATGTAAAATAGTATAGATTGTATATTAAGAAAATGCAATTTGGAAGGATGGAAATTATGTCATAATATACTGTATCTGATGTATTGCAGGGTCTATCATGAAATATTATCATTTGGCAGTGTGGTACGTTTAATTTTAACATGTTGATTATATAGAAAAAATCGACATCTAGTGAGGGATGGAAGACTAGCAGAAATAATTCAATGATATGTACAATTATATATGTTTATTTTATATGATGGAACTTCAATAAAATTACATATAAAACAAAAAGGTGAGTTGACTTCAAAACAGATCAAGCTACTGTTAAAGAGCAATTTGCAACAGTTTATTTTTTGTCTATTGGTGACAAGTAATGTTAACAGGTTTCAAAACTAGCAAAAAGGGACAAACAAAATTCATGGCATGCATGCTTGACAATCAGGAAACAGTTATTAACATATTTGTGCTCTACCTAAATGCCAAATGAAAGCATTGATTTGAGATAACTTTGTCATGTATTTCTTTGCAAAATTAACATCTTGTCCATTTTCTTAAATTATACAATCCACATATTCCTCTCTTTTTGAAAGGCCCACAGGGTTTTGTGAGGAGAGTTGGCATCTTGTTCATTCTGCATAAAAGGAAAAGCTTCTGAATCCTCAAATACAGGACACTCCTTATAATAAGGGATGGCTACCAGTCCAATAAGGGACAACATTTCCAAACCTCAAATTAGGGACATATAGTGAGGGACATCTGGTAATGTTCTCATGCAATTTTAAAAGAAATTTAACACATAAGGTAACACTTATATATCATGATTTATTAATTACAGCAGTAGCCCATATTTCCTTCAGTCAACTCAAGACAACATATAGGCTCTCCTCCCCATTTCCCCAACATAGCTGATCCTCATAATATCCAGTGAGTTAGGTCAAGCTGAGATAAGATGACCAGGCTAAGGCCATTTCCGCAGTAGACTGTTATAGCGCTATTATTCCACTTTCAACATCCTATGGAATCCTGGGGTTTGCAGTTTAGGGAGGGGCCTGTGGCCCCTCCCTAAACTGCAAACCCCAGGATTCCATAGGATGTTGAAAGTGGAATAATAGCGCTATAACAGTCTACTGTGGAAATAGCCTATGTTCACTCAGGCCTTTTCTGCATTAGACTGTTATTGTCCTATTATTCCACTTTCAACATTCTATGGAATCCTGGGGTTTACAGGCCCCTCCCTAAACTGTAACCCTAAATGTGGAATAATAGCACTATAACAGTCTAGTGTGGAAATGACTTCAGTGAGATCATTCCTAAACTGTATAATTATGGTATTTCAATATCACTTTAGCTCTCATGCCTGTTCCTGTGGAATCCTGGAATTTGTCATTAGGTAATCAGAATTCTTTACCAGAAATCTCTCACGCCCACCAAACTACAAATCTCAGGATTCCATGGGATGTCATGGCAGTTAAAGTGATGCGAGTTTCAAGTTTCTCTCTTTATCCTATCCATATGCTAGATACGGTATAGTGGTTTGAGCGCTGGACTACAACTCCAGAGACAAGGGTTCAAATCCCCACTCAGCCATGGAAACCCACTGGGTGGCCTTGGGGAAGTCACACTCTCTTAGCCTCAGAGGAAGGCAAAGGTAAAGTCCTTCTGAACAAATCTTGCCATGACAACCCTGTGATAGGTTCACCTTAGGACTGCCATATGTCAAAACGACTTGAAGACACACAGCAACAACAATAGATGCCAGGAAATCCCATCCTATCACTAAACCAGAAGGGGAAAAAAGCAGCAAAAGAAGAACAGAGTGGAGGGAGAGGAGAGAAAAAAGACAGCAAACTCAGATACCTCGGCTATAGCAGTCATCAGGCTGTGTAGGAGCCATTAAGCTCTGACTGAACTGAGTTCATGAGATAAAAGGTAAACAGGATTAAGTATGTAGACATTATTCAGAAAGGCACACCTTTCTTTGGTATTTTTCCTTAATACTTAAGGTACTGGATTTTTTTTTTCCTTCCTAAGAAAGACATATTATTCCAGACAATGGTTTCTGTATTCCTGCTAAGCAAGGCAAATTATTCCAGACAAGACTGACAATTCCTTCTGAGTTGTTCTCACAAAGTAGTCTGTTCATTTATTATCTGGGTCCAGTGCAAACAGAAACAAGCCCTGCTCCAAAGTCATATGTTCATGAGGAGTTCATGAGGAGGAGGATAGTGCCTCATGCTCCTACCCCTTCCCTCTTGGCTCTGCCCCATCACTGTTGTGAGTGTTTTTGTAACACAGAAATAATCGAGACCAAGGTGGCTGGATGATTTGGGGAGTGCTAGTAAAAAAAAAAAAAATAGTGGTATGTAGAGGGAAGATTTTTCTACACATGTAATTTAAAAGTTGTACTAGCTTTTAAACCAGTGTAACCCCAATGACTCTCAGCCTCTTGTGATTCCTCACATTACCTGTGTGTGTGTATCCCAAAATGGAAACTCATGCACCTAGGAGCCTCCAGAGACATTCTGCACTACTTAAAGTGGTATTATTCCTCTTTCGACCTTCTGTGGAATCCTAGGGCTTGTAGTTTAAGGAAGGGAATTTAGAATTCTCAACCAGAGACCTCTTTGGCCTCAGGAAACTACAAACCCCAGAATTCCACAGGATATTAAAAGTGGAATAATAGCACTATGACAGCGTAGTGAGGAAATGACCATTATTCTCCAGTTTAAGGTATTTTACCGTTGGCTCCGTTTGGGGTCTCAAAATAGCTTTCCCTCTCCCACACTTGGAAATTGGGGGTCACATCTAGTTTTAGAAAAGATAGATAGGTGCTGTGTTCCACCTGTGTGTTAACCATGGGGAAAACTTCTGTGTCTATAGAAAGCTCACTTGTGCATATGGATGATGGGGATCAGGTGAAGTGAGAGCGCAGTTGTGGGACTCTTTTAATTAATTGAGAGAATCTGCTTTTTGGTGTTTTCATGTGTGGTGGCTATATAGTTTTACAAAGACATACAACTTGGACCTTTGAATCTCTTGGCACATTGAAAAGATGAGGCTGTCGTAACTTCTCCTGGCTGTTTCCTCCTTGGTCTCGTCTTCTGTTCTTCTCATGCTCATTGTAAAAAGCATTGTATGAAGGGGAGGGGGAACTCCACAGTGTGAGTTTATAACAATGAAGTGGACTTAGGGTGAAGGAGCAATTTCCTGGAAAAAGCACGGCCTTGAAAAGTGTGAATGCCTTCATGTGTGTGTTTCTTTCTCTCTTTCTCTCACTTATTAGGCATGGTTTTTAAAAACTTTTTGAGTGATGTACTCCATGCACACAGTACCCCACTTGGCAACTCTCTACGTCTGTGCCATCATACAGTTGATGCCATAACATATTTACAGTTTATGACATAATGTATTTTACAGGTGAAGATAGTCCTGTGGCCTGGAACACAAGTAAACTTTAGAGATGCAGTCGCATTAGAATTTATAGACTACCTCGCATGGTGATGATTATATATTATTAGAGTTAGCTAACTTTTATAGTAGCTTACACAGTGGCACAGGAACATTATGTCATCATAGAGTTTTGGATGCTGTCCCACTTTAACCTGAAATGACTCGGTCACAGAATGCCACAAAGCACTTTTGGCGTAGGATGTGGGCTTCATGGTTCTGAGTTAGGGAGGGCCTCCAGTGTTTTTCAGAAACAGACAAGATTTTTATGTATACTTGTGGGAGACACCCAAGGAAGAAAAAGAGCTACATTATTCTAGGCAAAGCATACTCTGTAACCACAGTGATAGTAGGAAATCATTTCTACATGAGCCTTGAAGTTAATATTTAATTTTGCTTCTTGATTTGCACCTGGTACTTTGGAGCTGTTTTTCTATTACAGCAATACCAAGAGAGAATCTGTAATCTCAGCATATCTTCAAGCTAAATTTAAGAGCAGAGTTGGAAAGAATTTTTTTCAGTTACAACCCAGTGGTCAGCTGGGTGAACTTGGGAGTTGTAGTCTTAAACACTACTTTCCTGAACCATTTTTAAAAGTAAGAAAAATGACTCTTCAGACTGCTGCTATCACAGACTTTCAACAAACAAAGGCCATTTCTGCACTAGAGTGTTATACTGCTATTATTTCATTTTTAACATCCTATGTAATCCTGGGGTTTGCATAGGATGTTGAAAATGAAAAACAGTACTATAACAGTCTGGTGCAGAAATGGTCAAAGACAGTTTAAGATCATATGTACCCTCTGGGCAGTGTTTTGCTTTTAGAGCTTTCCTTTTTTTCTTATCCACCTTTCTATCAAAAATGTCCTAGGTGGTGTATAAATTAAAATAAGAAATATTAAGATATTTCATAATAAAAACAAACAAACAAGCAGGACAACAAAAGATCAACAAGCAATGACCTGGAATCATTTTAGCAATTGCACCAATAAGAAGAAATTCCTAGCAATGCCAACTGCCAACAGCCACAAGACTGCAAAGACACCCAACAGGGAAATGACCTTCCTTCAAAGGATTCTTTTACATTACACACTTACAGCACTATAGCCATGTTAGTCATGCCACAAAATTCAACAAAATCCACAAAACAATGATACCTTTATTGGGCCAACCAAAATGCACAAAATATGTCATGCAAGCTTTCAAAACTTCCCTGGCTTCTTGATCAGGCAAAAATCTTAAAATCATACACTATGCAGAAATAGTATTTTGTGCATAGCAAATACTGTTACTTGCACAGTAAATGTTACTTTCTGCACTTTTAAAAAAATGTGAATTTTGTGCAGAATAAGTCCTGAACTGCAAAATTTCTCAGGTGAGGGGGAATGCTAAAATTATTTATTATTTTATTTGGGAACAAAACTACTGAGGAATTATATCTCAACAGGAAGGAAGGAAGGAAGGAAGGAAGGAAGGAAGGAAGGAAGGAAGGAAGGAAGGAAGATTGCAATTCCTGGTAAATTATCTCTCCTATCACCATAAATTTTTGAAGACTTGCTCCATATATTTCTATTGCCTATATTTGGGGGCCTCAGAACACACATATATACACAAATACTCCTTCTTATTTTAGTGCTTGCTGGATGGGGAAAACCACAGCATACTAAATAGCAGTGATGTAGACTTGTGTCGTCTGACTCGGACTCAAGTCGGATTTAAGTCACTTCATTGATTCAACTCAGACTTTACTCGGCAAGAAATGACGCAGTGACTTGACTCGACTCGAGACTTGTCTATTTTTAGTGACTGACTTGCTGCCCTCAGTTCAGTAACATAACACATTCATCTAGAAAACTTATGACTTTGAACAACACCTCCATCTCTTTTTTGTCTACTGGATACATGACGATTTATCTCAAGCCCAGAGTGTAGGTGCATTTCTCACAGGGGATCAGCAAGCGGGTTAGGCAATGAGCTTGAGGCAGGCTTGAGGTCTGCTCAGCAGCCTGTCCCTGCTGCATATCAGAGGAGTCTTCTAAAGCTTTTCCTCAGAGCAGAAAACAAGACTCACCCCAAGAGTGCAGGGGGCATTTCTCAGAGGGGAACAGAAAATGTGTTAGGCAACACGCTTGAGAAAGAAAAGGATCCTTCCTTCTAAAGCTTTTGAAGCTTCAGTAATGGCGAGAAAGAAGGATCCTATTCCGCACTTCCAAAGGTGCAGACTCTTTTATGTTCATTGGCACAAAAGCCTCCAGCTTGGGGAAGGGAGAGTAAGAAAGATCCTATTCCCCACTTCCAAAGCTGCAGATGGAAAAATCAAAAATGTGGAAGGCCAACTACGCTTAAATTGTTAAAATTGACTTTATGTGACTCTGTCCAGAAATTCTGGAGTATAGCTTGAGGTATAAAGTTGACTCTCGGACTTGAGACTTGACTTGAAAGTATTTTGCAAGGACTTGAGACTCAACTTGAGACTTGAAGGTAGAGACTTGAGACTTGACTTGAGACTTGGAGTAAAAGACTTAAATGCATCACTGCTAAATAGGAAATGCTTCAAGAGTGCTACAGTGTGACCCAACATAGTACTATTATGTAACTGCGTGCTTCACCCACCAAAAAAAGTTACATCATGATTATCATCATCATCAGTCCATCTTCTCTGTTGTGTATAAAGAGGCAAACTGAATGAAATCAACAACAGAAGGCAGATAAATCAAACAGTTCCTAATTGTAGATTTTTTTGTAATACATCATCTCACTTCTGCAGCAAGTACACACCTGTCTAATCAAATTTAAATCAAAGAAGGAAGAAGTATACATCATAGTCTTAACACAAACATAGGGGAATCCAGATGGTGGCAATTGAGCCCTTCATGTTTACAATGCTTCTGTGAATTGTTGGCCTTGGTTTCCACCACCCACACCCCACCACCCTAAATTGCTTAGCTCCACTTTAGATTTGATTTGTACATCGCTTTTGTATTAAAGCTACACATATTTTTCTGCAATCAATCATGGAAGGATTTGCAGAATGTACTAGATATGGTTTTACATGGCTGTAAATGCATGACACTTGATTGGCAAGATCGTCATACAACAGAGAAAATAATTTTAATATAAATTAATTTTGTAAAATATATGTATGTCTGAGTTTAATGAAGCCTTCCTACAGATGTGTCAGCAAGAAGCGCTGTCCCTATAAAATTTTAATTTGTAATCCCACTAGTGATGCAAGAAAAATCTGTTCAGTTTACATTTTAATGCAAGCTAGATTATGCTTCCTGAATTAAAATGCATACAAAAATGCAATTAAACAACTTTATTCTCACTCTTCTGAATTTTTGTGAATTTTGTGCAATCCTCTAGTTTTTAAAAAAATACCAAGAATAACACTGAAAAATAATATACAGAAAAATTAGGGCAAAGTGCTTGCAAAAATGTGTGTGTTGTGTAAAACTGTAGAGACTGTGCATATTCAGTAAAATAGAGACAAAAGAAAATGTGTACCCCACATGAAACTGGGAATGAAACAAAATTAAAGTTGAAAAAATGAAAAACTATGCAGAAGGTTGACAGATTCATCCACCACTCGGCACTACCAGGACAAGAGGGAGGGAGAGAGAGAGGGAGGATGGATGGATGGATGGATGGATGGATGGATAGATAGATAGATAGATAGATAGATAGATAGATAGACAGACAGACAGACAGACAGACAGACAGACAGACAGACAGACAGATAGATAGATATTTTTAAGTGGATCAAATTGTGTGGCATTTTGAATGATTACTTCTTCTTTAAAAAAAATTTTTTTGCACGCCTTACTCTCCTCCTTTTAGGCAAAGGAGACATATATAGCTTTGAAGTCCAGTCACTGGAAACCTTATTTGATCTAAGGAAGCAAGAGTAGTCCATTCCCATGGTGGAGGGGATATTATATTCCTATTAGGGCAAGTGAAAGTAAGAAATTAGTAATGTTGGCTCTAAGCACTTCTAAAATAATCCTTAATTAGTATTTCTTAATTTATTGGTACAAGAATGGTCCCTCCTTTTGCACAAACTCTGCACACACAAATGTGAGGTCATGCAAAGCATCATGTGCCATCATGGTGGGCACACACCCATGCTGCTGTGGGTGGGCACACATTGCATCTATTGATCATAATGAGATGCAACAGTTGACATTTTTTTTGTTTTACACAAAGGTTCCTGAAGCAGAACCCCCTATATACAGTGGGCACACTGGATTAATTTAATGGATTAATTTAATCTAATATATAAAAGTCAAAGTGTGAATGTTTGATTGTCTGTGTCAGGTGAAGACCTCACATGATTGGCTGCCTGAGAAGATTCTATGGAATCCTGGGATTTGCAGTTTAGGGAGGGGCCTTTAGAATTCTCAGCCAGAGAATAGGCCAGTTGCTATGGCAACAAGGCCTATCAGCAAGAAGGAGGACAGTGTATTCTCTCAGAAACCGAACCTCTGTATGTTAACAGCTCTGAATACAGATTGGATTGTGGAATATGGGGAAAAGTCACAGGTACTGGACAAGACAGTTTGGGGAATTAGAGATGCAGGATCTGAAATCTTTCTAACAAGTATTATCTATGAGAAAATAAAATCCCAGGCAACACCAGGTATATATGCTAGGGTATTAATATGATTGCATACAATCAGCACTGAAAGTATTTCCATACCAGTTCCCTATCATCCTTTGAGCAAAAGGATGCAGTTATTACAAGCAGTTCAAAACAATTTTGCAATGTTAACTGAACCATCTCAACAAGTGGCTTCAGCCACTTTTTTTCCCCCTGTAAGTTATTTTTAGTTCAGAAATAAATAAAAATGCTGCTCTTGAAAGTTCAAGGAGGGAACTCAATTCCCTGATTCAGCAGCAGAGAGTACGTGCAATTTGGTGACTTGTTTACTTTGTGGGCTCATAATCTCCCTTTAAATTTGCAGTGATAATTATCACTTCCCTTGCTTGTAGGTGTTTTCATGAGGGCAAGTGCACTCTGGATTGTCCCACACTCCTATCTTCTGTGAATGAAAAACATACAAGGACCTCAGAAGGACAAGTTCATCAATCTCAGTCAAAGGACTGGCTCATTAGTCCCACCAAAAAAGGAGAGAGATTAAATTAATTGCTACGTTTGGTTGGAGCACAGACACTTGTACGTTGGTTTGTTTTTTCAATTGAGTTACAATTATTTAGTTACTGTATTTCCTGACTGGCTTCAAGAAAAAAAAAAAAGATACAACAAAGCTGAGCTTCTCAAGACTAGGAAGGATGAACAGCTTCCCTTATGTGGAACAGCTCAAAATTAGCTGGCTGTAAATTTACGCAGAATGAGCATGAAGGCAAACCAGAATCAGCATTGTCCAGAACAGAAGTGGGTAGCGGTTCTTTGTGTCGCTTCATATTTCCTAGCAATTTTTGTTGTTTTCTTATTTTTCCTATATTTAGTTTCAAAACCAAACCTATCAGGGTGCACTAAAATGCCTGTTTACTTGGAATAAGCCTGATTGTACTCAGTAGGCCTTTAATGTTTGTGTAAAAGGGGGTATTGCAACATATATTGCTTGTTACCTGGTCGCATGACAAGTAACACCTGTTGAAATTCTCTCCTCTACACAGTCATTAAAGGTTTAAGAGCCCTCTCCAGTTTTCACTCTGGCAACCCTAGGGTAGGCACTTCTTGGACTGTATTGCAAAGGCCGCTAACAAGTTGTGTTTTCTTTGCAAGACTCAGGTCTTCAACAAGCTAACAGCTGTACGATAGGCAAAATATGCGCAGCTAGCATTCAAGTATAATAAGGTGGACAACTTCTGAGATAGGAGCCAGGTTGCTATTCCCTAAAGCCCTCAGTGGATTGCGCATGGCTGCCACATGCCTTGGTTACATCCCAGTTGGATTATTGTAACATGCTCTACATAGGGCTGCCTTTGAAGAGTGCTCCAAAACGTCAGCCAGTCCAAAGAGCTGTAGCCAGTTTTTAACTGAAGCTGGTTACAGGGATCACACAACCCCACACGCACCGCTGCAACAGCTCCACTGGCTGCCAGTCTGTTTCTGGGCACAATTCGAAGTGCTGGTGATGACTTTTAAAGCCCTACACGGCTCAGGTCCAGGTTATTTGAAGGACCATGTACTCTACAAACCAGCCCGGGCTTTGAGATCTGCTAGAGAGGCCCTTCTCTCTGCCCTACCACCTTCACGGCTGCATTTGGTGGGAACACAGGAGAGGGGGCAGAGGGCCTTTTCAGTGGCTGCCCTCAGGCTCTAGAATTCCCTTCCCAGAGAGGTCAGACTGGCACCCTCCCTGACTTTCTTCTGGAGACTACTAAAGACATTCTTATTTCGGCAGACACTTAATACTTGATTAGTATGAAGTAAGGTGCTGGTTTTTAAATTGTCATTTGTTTGTTATTTTTAATATGTATTTTAATATTGTTTTAATTACTATTGCTCGTTTAATGTGTGTTTTAACTTTTGTATACTATAGTTTTAACTATGTTCTCGTTTAAATTATTCTAAGCTGCTTTGAGTCCTTTTGAGGAGAAAACTGGGGTATAAATAAAGATAATAATAATAAAAACAACAACAACAACAAAGACTGCCATGAAGCCAGATTTTGGTGCTATGGCATGGGTACCCCAGAAGGGAATTTTCCTATGTGTTCCTTGTTTTTGCAGCTGATTGAGATTTATGAGAGGCTTTGTTTTCCAAGAACATCTGAAAATATATAAGATATGATGATGATGATGATTTATTTTATATGAGCTGGCATACTGCTGGTGTTACACACATGTAAGTTCCCTTACACATGCAGCTGTACTTTTTTGGCCATACCATAGTGTCTGTATTCAGAGCACAGCTGCATAAATAGAGTTCTACAAACATAACTGTTTCACATGCAGCTGCACATTTTTGGACTGTGCATAACTACTCAATAGTGCCTGCAATATACTAAAGTTGCAGACACATCACAGATAACACGATTGGTTGCTCAATGTCGGTATAGGCAGCAGGAAGGAAGGCAGGGCCGCCACCACTTAATTGTGTGAGTGTAGATTTACACTGTGAAGTGTGGTGCAAGATTTCAGCTTTTATTATTTTATTTTCTTTCTGCAGTGTGGCAAATTCAGCAGTGACAGTGAGAGCCACAAAATGCTGTAGGGGAAACACACATGACCTATGGGGCCAGGTGTGGCTTTCCTCTGGTTTAAGGAGAAACAATTTCCTCCATGGAGCTTTGTCTAGTATGCAGAAGTTACTGAGGAAAGAAGAAGAAGAAACGGTCACAGATTATAGTATAGTATAGTATCCTATACTATACACTATGAAGGACCATATCTCCCTTTATGGCCATTTTCTCACTACACTTTTATAGTGCTATTATTCCACTTTCAACATCCTATGGAACTCTGGAGTTTAGAGTTTAGGGAGGGGCATTTAGAATTCTCAGACAGAGAGTTTTTTGGCCTCAGTAAACTACAAATCCCAGAATTCCACAAAGTGTTGAAAATGTAGTGTGGAAATGGCCTTTGAGCCCATTAGAGCTCTAAGGTTAGCTGGAGAGGCCCTTCTCTCAGTCCCACCACCTTCTCAGACTCTTTTGGTGGGAATAAGGGAGAAGATCTTTTCATAGCTGCTCCCAAACTTTGGAATTCTCTCCCTAGAGATGCTAAGATGGCCCCATCCTTGATCTCCTTCCATCGGCAGGTCAAAACATTTTTGTGCCTTCAGGCTTTTATAAACTGACTAGGGTTGAGCTTTTAATGCTGTGTGGTGCTGTTTTCTATATTGTCTTTTTATGCATTTTGATATTAATATTTTTAATGTTTTATATTTCATAAATTAATTGTTTTTAAAATGTATATTTATACTTTTGTTAATGTTTTTGCATTGGTTTTATTTTAAATATGTTGAGTCCCATTACTGGGAGTAAGGTGGGATATAAATGAATCAAGAGGAGGAGGAGGAGGCAGAAGAGGAAGAAGATGGACTCAAGTCCTTAGGTACTTAGTACTTTCCACAGCAGAAATTCGTGCAATAGAGGGAATATCTATGCCTGTTTCTCTGTCTCTTCTTGATATATCTAGTTCCATTTATCAGAGGTCCCTTCAAGATTGCTCTGAATCATGTTGGGTTTCAGAAGCAAGAAAAAAATAATAGTTGCTGGAATGAACTCCTAATCTGATCTCCATTGCTTCTAGTTTATAATTATCCATCTATCAAAATCTATCTGCTGTGCCAAGAGCCAAACGTCTTCTGAAAAGAATTAGTCCCAAAGCCTCTGCTGATGGGAGATCTGAGACCACAAGCTTGCACTCCGCCTTCTGCGAGGCTGAGGCTTTGGCATCAAAACAACACAAGAGATGGAAGGGGGAGGATGGGCAACTTGAAATCCCTGAGAGAGGACACCCTGACCTTGGAGGCCAAGCCCGATATGATCTCTGCAAACACATGGCCTCAATCTAATATTCACAAGATAATAGGGGAAAGTATGCATGGCTGGGTGTGCACAGTGGTGGAGCAAATCAACAGGTAGGAGTGCTTACCCCCTTATGTACCTCAGAGCCCAAAGCATTTAAGTTTCTGGTCTACAGCTCCCAGAACATAGGAAGCTGTCTTATAGTAAGTCAGATCATTGGTCTATCTGGCCTGTCTTGTCAACTCTTGTTGGCAGTGGTTTCCCAGGGTTTCAGAGAAAATTATTTCCAAAGCTTACCTAGAAATCTCTGGTATTACCAGACCTAGAATTCTCTGGTATTACCAGGTATTACCAGACTTTGCTTCTGAGATCAGTGTCCAGGTTGGTAAGGTGGCATACCATAAAGATTAACATAGTGCATACCCTCCAATATTTCACAGATAAAAACTGAGATATGGGTGGTCAAACAATATCAGAAGATGGTTAGATGGCAGAAGTCTTCACAATTCAGTTCTTCTGACCTCATGTCTCCTAGCTACACTCTTCTGCTTCTCTTTCTCTTCTATGTAGAGCATTAGAAACTTAATTTCCAACCAGAGAAATGTTGACATATACTGAAATACTGACATATGCAGAAAAAATGTCAATTTTCACCTGTGTATGTCCCTTAGTGGTTGTTGTGGAAGAAGATATCTACTACCTCTCTTCATGCAACAACCCCTTGTCCACAGAAAACCACACGTCTCTTGTCACCAACTCTCATGGTCATGTAGTAGCTGGAGCAGAGCATCTTTTCCCAGGCCCATGAAAAGGCACAGGGGCTTCTGGGAAGAAGAATATCAGTGCACCAATGAAAACCTGGTTACTCCCTACTGTCTTGCACTATCTTGCAGCCTGAAGACAGGCCTATAGGTAAGCGTGGGGATCCTGGTTTAGGGTTAGAAGGATGTAGAAATTTGTGGGCATGATAATACCTCGACTGCAATTCATGCTGCATAATTAAAGAAGTTTGGTGCCATGTTATTTTATTTTATTTTTTGTATTTATATGCTGCCTTTTCTCCCAAGGTGGGACCCAAGGGAGCATTTTAACTGCCATGATCCACCCTATAGAATTCTGGGATTTGTGGTCTGGTGAAGCACTTAGAATTGTTCGTTAGAAAACACTCATCCACTAGAGCCCTAGGACTAAACTACAGATTCCAAGATTCTATAAGATGGAGTCATGACAGTTATGGACATATCAAACTGCATACTTGATGTTTTACACTGGAGATTATATTATGGGATTCTAATGAGAACTCTCCCTGGAAGAGGAAGTACTAAACTGAGGCCATCATACTTTGGACATATCATGAGATTGCATGGATCATTGGGAAAGACAAGAATGCTCAGGAAAGCTGAAGGCAGTAAAAACGGAAAATACTACATTGTCAGTGAATTGGGTGAATCAAGAAAGCCACACCCCTAGGTTTGCATGATACATCTTGCAGGATACATCTTTTTGCACATTTAATTTATTTTTTAAAAATTACCTTTCCTGCTGTGTGACTGTCTAGGAAGGGCAACTATGAAGGAACTAAATAGGTGTTCCAGGGTAGAAGCATCCCTGCTATAGTATTTCCTAGTTATGTATATGGCTGTGAAACCTGACAAGAAGAGAACCAACTCTTTTGAAACAGGGTGCTGAAGGAGATACAGATACCACAGACTATCAAAAAGACCAGAAAAAAATAGATCTAAGAGCAAATTAATCCTGAACTATCACTGGAGATTGTTGTACTACAGACATATCATGAGAGGACATCAATCATTTGAAAAGACAATAATGCTCAGTAGGTGAAGGGCAGCAGAAAAAGATGAAAACCACATTATGAGTGGACTGGTTCAGTCAATGAATGAGTTGACAAGACCTGAGGAGGGTAATGACCACAGCTCTTGCTTGTCTCTAGTAAGGGTTTTCATAAGTCAGAATCAACTTGATAGCACAGAACAACAACTGAATTCATCTGGCAAGAGTGCCAGGTCAAGGAAGGCAAGTTTAAGGCCCTTTCCCCAGCCTACCTTGTCTGGCGACATCCAGTGCAGGTCCTGGCATTGTCTCTGCCAGAAAGGGAGTGCTCCTGTCACGCTCTCCTCCACACTGGCTGCAATGACATCCTATGGAAAGGGCCTAAAATGACAACATAAACTGTTGGAACAAGCCTGACTTGGGAGGAAATCTCATAGTCTAGGAGCAGCTACTGAGAGGACCATCTAAACAACATCCACCCTAACATCCAGTTCACCATGGAGAAAGAAAAAGAAAGAAAATGAGGGAAAACTACCATTTCTGGATATCCTAGTCACCTGCAAACCCAACCATTGATTGGGCCACACGGTGTACAGAAAACCTACACACATGGACAGATATCTACACAAAGACTCCAACCACCACCCAGGACAAAAAAGGAGCACAATAAAAACTCTGGTAGACCATGTAAAAAGAATGTGTGAACCTCACCTCTTGAATGAGGAACTGAATCATTTAAACTGGGCTCTAAAGGCTAACGGGTACTCCAGCTCAGATATCAGAAGAGCCTCAAGACCCCGAAAGAACTACAGGAGTAAGGATAAACAGCCACCTGAAGGGAATGTGTCTTTACCATATATCAAAGGAGTCACTGACCGAATAGGGAAACTCATGAAGAAATATAACCTCCAAACAATTTACAGACCAACCAGGAAAATTCAGCAAATGCTTTGCTCAGCAAAGGACAAGAGGGATCCCCTAACTTCTGCAGGAGTTTACCGCATACTATGCAGCTGTGGTCAGGTCTACAAAACCACAAAACACAGCATCCAAACACGAATCAAAGAACACGAAAGATACTGCAGGCTGATCCAGTCAGAAAAATCAGCAGTAGCAGAACACACTATAAACCAACCCGGCCACAGAATGTTATTTGAACGCACATAAATTCTGGACCATTCTAACAACTACCAGGTCAGGCTACACAGAGAGGCCATTGAAATCCACGAACACTTGGATAATTTTAATAGGAAAGAGGAGACTCGAAAGGTCAACAAAATTTGGCTGCCAGTATTGAAAAACACCAAAATCAAAACACAAAAGATACTAACGAGCCCTAACGAGCCCCACTTGGGCTCAGGAGGTCTCCCTCCAGGAACAAGTATTCAATACACACAATAGGACTATTATGCTAATTGCTCCCTCCCCTCGGCATATATATTCTCCACTCCACTTACAATTCACCATTCCTCTGAAGATGCCAGCCACAGAGGCAGGCGAAACGTCAGGAGAAAATACAACCAGAACATGGTCTCAAAGCCCGAAAAACCCACAAGAACCAATGGACTCTGGTTTGGTTTGGTCTTCTGAGATCAGAGGCAAAAAGCCCTCCATTTTCTCCACATCTTATGAAATTTTATATATCCCAATCATACTAGACATTCCTTGGGAACTAGAAATTGGTTGTTAAAAAAAAAACGTGATCACTACACTGATTCATAATTATCAAAATCTCTTGCATATATCAACCCTAAGACAAACCTGTCAAGAGGTTTTCTAGGGGATGAGAGTGTGTAATGTGTCCAAGGTCACCCAGTGTGTTTCCACGGCTAAGGCCATTTCCGCACTAGACTGTTATAGCACTATTATTCCACTTGCAACATCCTATGGAATCCTGGAGTTTGCAGTTTCGGGAGGGGCCACCCGGTCCCTCCCAAAACTGCAAACCTCAGGATTCCATAGGATGTTGCAAGTGGAATAATAGCGTTATAACAGTCTAGTGCAGAAATGGCCTAAGCAAGGAATCAAATCTTGGTCTCTAGGATCAAGGACCAACACTCAAACCACTATACCTTGTTTTTCATGAATTACAATGGCATAAGTCTGACTTACACTATCAAAGTTCATTTTTACAATGATTGCTTAAGTTGAAAGTCTTGTACAACCACATGAGAGACAAAATTCCCTCAAAAACTACCTTTTTAGCAGTATAGCTAATGCAGCTACTGGAAAAAAGCTGGAACCATGCCCATTTATCAGTGAAAATACAGAAATGGCCATGCTTTTGGAGAGTGTACTGCATAAAAGGTAGGTTTTGTGGTATAAAATCAGAAGCTGTAGCAATGGAGACCTTTCTTGATGCATGATCTTGCCCAAGCTCTGTAATCTGTCTTGCTAGATCAAACTTTCTGGATTGGTGACTCATTTGTCCCTTTACTCTGTTCCTGCCTAGCAGAAGCTGTTTACCTATCAGGTACACCTGCAGTGTCCTCCCACATAGGAAATTATTTGGGCACATGCTGTGCTATTTGTATGTCTCCTGTATCTTATTCACACTGACATAATGCACAAGAAAACACAGTTCAAAAATTCAGCTTCTACATTCACTCAGCTGTTAAACCTAGCCTGCACAGGAAGATTCGCCCATCCCCACCCCTGTGCAAAGAGGCAATTTAATGGCGTGACATGATGGATGATAAAGGAGTGTTGACCAATGGAAGTTGTTGTATCTTGTCATCCAAAAGAGGAAGCATACAGTAGGAGGAAGTAGATAAGATGGCCAGCAATGATTGGGAGACAATGAAGAATGAAAAAGGTCATACTGGAAAACTTTATGAAAGTTCACATCCTTTCTAAAACTTGCTAAATGGCCTTCAAACAATCCACTACCTATAAACCTCATTAATCACACAAGGTTGTCTCTAAGAGAATAAATCAAAATAAGCATAGGTTGTAAGCCTAAGTCTCAAAGCTATTGGGATATGGTGGAAAGAAAATCAAAATAAATACAGTCAGCCATCCACTTTCACAGAGGTCAGGGGCATAACATCTCTATGAATGTGGAAAAAAATTTTTTTTAAAAAAAAATGCATTTTTTGGTGCCTTTAGGGTATTCTGGCCTTTGCATAAGGCTAATTTCTTGAGGAATGTGAGGATTGTTGCCTTTTTTTTCCCTTTGGTATCTAACTCTGCTCCAATGAGGAATTTGTGATTCTGTCTAGAAACTTTTCCCACCCTCCCACATGGTTTATTGCCTTTTTTCTTTTTCTTTTAAAGGGACGCTGGTATCTAGCTCTCTTCCAAAGAAGAATTTGTAATTTTGTCCAGAAATTTCTCCCCCGCCACCCACAAGTTTGTTCCAACTTTCTTCCACCAACCATGTCAGCCAAAAGTCTAGCTTATGGAGCCAAGTGCTCAGTCAACATCCTCAAGGCAGACCAGGCTGAAGTGATCCAAGCAGTCATGACAAGCAGATGCTTCTAAGAGTTGCTGTGTAGATCTCAAACTTTTTCTTCCAGGTCATTCTGAAGCTGAGCAACTTTGCCATGCGAAATCCTTGTTCACTATCTGCACCCATACTGATTAAAATGGGGAGACAGCAGTTCATAATTCTGAGACACTGTTTTACAATAGGATGCTATGTACTAATTAAAACAGCTATGCTTTGTTTCTCTGACACACCAGCGGGACCCTCCCACTAGACAACACTATTAAGAATATAGAAGTGTAAGTACATGTTCTGAACTCAATGGAAAACTCTTGGATGAGAAAAAAAGCTTTGACTCACTGGAGGTCCAGGACAGCAACCCGAACAACCTTTCCTGGCTGCAGAACTTGCCTCCCTGTGTTTTCTAGCCAGTAAACAGTCCATGCAAGTCGCCAGGAGCTTGAAAGTTGCCTGGGTTTGTGTTATTTGGATATTTCATGAAGAAGCCATGAATATCTTCTTGCTCAATGTCCAAACAAAAGATATATGCATGTATAAACCTGAGTTAGGTTGATGTACATTACCAACAGGATTCCAGCCTTTAGATTACAGATCTAATTTTTTTCCCTTATTCCTGTTGACCCTTATTTATAAATACAAGAATATTGTAGCTGTATTCTGGTGAATTAGTATAGATACATGGCTCACGACATTCCATTTAACAATATGATAATTTCTCCACAGAGTTGAATTTTAGGATAGCAGTGGGAGCAGGGGAGGTAGGGAACAGTTCTGAAACTTGCAAACAGAAGCTAGCTGTGTGTGACATTGATTGCCTCACCTCCTGTTGCATCTCCAAATCTTACAAATGTTCATTTGCTCACAGGTAAAAGTAAATTGAGTTTTATGGGACCCCTTAGAAAACATGAAAACAATGGTTATCTCTAAGGATAATTGAGGGATTCCAGTCTCAGTAGCATTGTTATACAGAATCTATTGAGCATATATAATTAATTCAACTCCAAATTCATATTAGCAACTTTGTAGGGTGAAATTATGTCTGCTACTATGAAGGCAATTTCTACCATAACATGGTCTGAAATATCATATTTGTGTCTGAAGTACTGAACTTAGGGCTGAAATGTTTCAGTGTTAATCACCTCTGAAACAAAATAAAACACTAGGGAATTATTTTTAAAAAAAATAATAATCTGATATTTGCATTTTTCATTATGTGTAAATTAAAGAGGATAGTTCTTGGTCTTCCCATCTCTCTCTCTCTCTCTCTTCCTCTCTCTCTGTTGAGGGGGGCATTCTGTGCATGTGCATATGTGTGTGT
This sequence comes from Iguana delicatissima, assembly GCA_948472985.1. Taxonomy (NCBI): domain Eukaryota; kingdom Metazoa; phylum Chordata; class Lepidosauria; order Squamata; family Iguanidae; genus Iguana; species Iguana delicatissima. The sequence goes on along the minus strand of CAOKZL010000094.1, from coordinate 420,520 downwards.
ATCTGGAGAGAATGAGAGGGAGGCGATACAGGGAATCAGGGCCTTTCCACACTTCAGTGTTACAGTGCTATTATCTTACTTCCAACATCCTTTGCAGTTTGCAGTTTAGGGAGGGGCATTTAGAATTCCCAGCCAGGGAGCTCTTTGGCCTCAGTAAACTACAAATCTCAGAATTCCACAGGATGTTGAAAGTGGAATAATAGCACTGTAACAGTGTAGTGCAGAAAGGCCCTCAGTCTTAGAAAGACTGACTGATTGATTCATAAGCCACTTGGACAAGTGGAGCCCTTTCATTCAGAAATACAAAACAAATACATTTCACTTACTGTCAGAGAAATGAAGTCAAAAAGATGCTTCTTTGACTTCATTTTTCTGAACGTAAGTGAAATGGATTTGTATTTCTTTTCTCTGACAATATTTTTTTTTGGTTTATTTAAATTACATTTACTGTTTTAAACTCTTTTAACTTGTTTGTTTTCATTTAGCTTGTACACTGCCCTGAGATTTTTTTTTTTTTTAACATAGGGCAGAATAGAAATATTTAAATAAATATGTGTAAATGTGGCTACACCTGAAGGCGCTCGGGCCATTTCCGCACTAGATTGTTATAGTTATAGTGCTGTTACAGGATTCCACAGCATATTGAAAGTGGAATAATAGCACTATAACACACTCATGTGGAAGGCTATTAAACCCTGCCTGATCTTGGAAACTAAGCAAGGTCAGCCCTGTTTGGTGGTTGGATAGGATACCACCAAGGTATAATAGGTGCTGTAAGTTATATTTCAGAGGAGGGCAATCACAACCCACCTCTGAGCATCCCTTGCCTATGAAAACCCCACAAAATTCATGGAGTCACCATAAGTTGACAGGGAACTTGAAGGCATATACACACTCATACAAACATGGCTTATGTGCAGGTGTGTCTCCTTTTGGATGGTACGCAAAGTGCTATTCTGTAGCCTTTGGTGCAGTGTCCAAAACTACCCCCCCCAAGAGCTGTCAAGCCTGGGAGGGACTGCTCCTGATGCTTCTTATCAGTAGGGAGGGGAGAGAGGAGACAGTGGCCATTTCTGCACTAGACTGTTAGAGTGCTATCCTCCCACTTTCAACATCTTATGGAATCCTGGAGTTTGCAGTTTAGGGAGGGGCCTCTGAGGCCTCTCTCTAAACTGCAAACCCCAGGATTCCATAGGATGTTGAAAGTGAAATGATAGCACTCTAACAGTCTAGTGCAGAAATGGCCAGTCAATTCAACTAAGGTAACTCTGAGGGAAAGCAATAGGAGGATGAACTCCATCTGTGATTGTGCTTCCAGTTCATTCCTCCTCTAAGGTCATTTCTGCCGTACACTGTTATAGTGCTATTATTCCATGTTCACCATCCTGTGGAATTCTGGAGTTTGTAGTTTACTGAGGCCAAAGAGCTCTCTGGCTGAGAATTCTAAAGGCCTCTCCCTACACTACAACCTCCAGGATTCCATAGGTTGTTGAAAGTGGAATAATAGCACTATAACAGTGTAGTGTGGAAATGGCCAAAGCCACGCTGAGCTAAATTATCAACACTGGAATAGCCCCACCCTGACTGTCTCCCCTCCCTATTGGTAAATACCAAGAATATCAGCAGCAGCTGCCACAACTTGACAGCTAAGAGAGGAAGCTTTGAATGAGGCAGAAAGAGACAGTGGAGAGCCCCTTTAATCAAACAGGACACAGAACTGTGCGAGTAGAGCTTTAATATAGAATCTCATCCATTGTCTGCTATGGATTAGAGACTAGGACTGGAATTTGTAATCCCAGTTACAAATGCATAACCTAGTCACACATTCCTGACTGCTTTGTATTCACAATCCCTATGTATTTAATAGTATAGGGAATATGTAGGGATTGTGACACCCTCGCCACATGTGGACTCACTGGGAAGCAGCTGCTGTGAGTGACAGAGGTCTGTTTCCCTGTCAATCAGGATGCAGCAACTAAGGTAGTTATGTAGCTAAGCAGCAGACCTAGGTTTGTGATCAAAGTTGATCAACCACATCATAAATTTTGTCAGTCTTTATTCCATATGATTCTTCAGTCAATATGTTCAAAGATTTCCAGTTTTAGAAGCATTTGTTTTTCACAACCTTGCCCTCATGTTATTCCCAACCTTCCTTCTCATAAACAGTCTATGCTGTATATTTTAATTACAGAAGTGTTTGCCAATTTAATTGGCTTTGTGACATTCTCTATTGATAGGGAAAAATCAATGCACTAATGGAAAACAAATTATAAGCACATGCCGTGGTTGCTACATAAGCAAAGGGTACAGGATTTAATAAAAAAAATCATTTGCATCAGATCTTTTCTTCAATGGCAGGAAAGTATGTGAAAATGTTTAGCTGAATTGTCTGCCAGGCTTCTGGTCTTGCCAACTCTTAATAATATTTCTATATTCTTCTGGTCCATAGGTAATAACTACAAATGAAAAACTCATTTTATGACATTTGAAGCCAGCTAGGATATTCAGTTGACTGATTAAAGTGATATCATTTGGCCAATTACTGGGGCCATTTTCTGTCACCCTGTTAGCTATACATGAGGTGATTAATCCAAGGAGTGAGTCTGGAAGACATTTTCCACCCCTCTGGACCAGCCAGGCTTCATTTCCTGCTCATTTTATCTCTAAAAATGGGGTTCAACACTGAAACCAGGTAAGAATGAGCAAGTCTTTAGATAAACAGTAGGTGGAGATGATATTAGAAACACTCAACAGCTGGCTCTCAATGTGATGTCAAGAAAACTATACTTTGGGGAGGGGTAGGAAAGAGAAACATTATGTCCCAAATGCCATGTACCATGGCAATTTCTGTGCAAGAATGTTCTTTTGCAGTTAATCATGTTTTCTGCAAAGAAAAGAACATCCCCGTGCAAAAATAACGATTTTCTGTGTAAAAACCTCAGATGGATTTTCTTGTGTAGAAAAGTCCCAAAGTGTGAAGATTCTCATTGCAAGGGAATTCTCCCTGTCGGGATTTCCCAACACTTGAGAAAATCCCTTTTTGTCTATTGATCTAATGTTTTAGTTTGAGGTTCCCCTTCCTATCTCACACATAAAGGGGACCTGCCTTTGTTTTCCCAATTTCCTTCATACATGTTATTGGCATGTGAGTGAAGAGAAGCTTCCATTGCCCCAAACCAAAGTCTTTCTTTCTATGCAAATAGCAGGCAGGAGGGCTCCTGTGCAAAGTGGAACAACAGTGGGAGGAAAAAAGGTTAAAGCCCTCTTCTCCAGATCCAGTTCTTCCTCCTTGCTATTTACTGTTTTAAAAGTAATCTGTATAATTACTAATGCTAGAGTTATTGTCTATTAGCCCTGTGGCTTTGGTATACAGGATGACCATACAACAAAGAATTAGCTTTTAGGACAGGTCAGACAACACAGCCTGAAGGGACTTACGTTTCCTGCATCTCTTACCGGTCTGACATATGCTGACTGTTGTGCCAGATAATGCGAGCAATCATTCTTCATGTACAGTTTACAAGAATTCGGAGATGTGTGTGTGTGTATATATATATACACATACATACATACATAGACTACAGTGGCCATGAACATGACCACTGCATAATTGCTTAGAACACCAATGATCTACAAGAGAAGCAAGCAACTCCCCTGTGGCCCCCTCCTCATTTCAAATCCTGGTTCCCATGACATACTGGTTTTAATATTTCCTGCTTTTATTTCCTGTAAGCCTCAGACACAGCATTCTAAGTAGCAGAGGATCAACAGTAATGAAAAACATGTCAACAGAAACTCTGAACTATTGCCCAGCGCTCTTGAAGACTCTGAAATTTCTTCATTTTTTTTTTTCCTTGGGATTCTAGGAATCAAAATTTAGGACATCCCTTCTTTGCCTCTTTTTCCTCTTTTCCCTTTCCCAAACCATTTACATCCCTCTGATGCAAAAGCCTTGCTGTTTTGCTTCCGTATAATGGGTTACGATTGTTCACCCTTTACGGGTAAAGATCCTTCATACTTGATGTTTCTAATTACTGGCATTCCTTTAGAGAGAAAGAAGATCCCAGGAACATTCATGAAAACCATAAACCAACAGTTTGAATGTGATTTTGATAAACTGAATTATGAAACTCGGATGGAAATAAGTTGCCATGGGGGGGTGAAGAGCTATAATAAGGAACATTGCTTTTCACCCCAAAACATACCTCAAGCTCAGAACAGCATGTTCTAGCCTTGTGTTTCGGCATAGCTCTTGGATGGTATTCCTGGTCCTTCATCGCCACGTGTCTGGCAGGCATCAGTGTTACCCTGTGTGCTGGGGGTCCCAGGAGGGGCACCCAAATAACCAAACAACAACAAGCAAAGATGGGGAAATTAACTGGAGCACTCACTTAAGCTAACGAGAGGCAGGGTAACTTTGCGAGGATCTTGTAACCCTATGTATAGGGGTCAGGTCAGTCAAGCAGTTAGACAGTTTTTAAAATAGCAAAAATGATGTTTTATTAAAGACAGACAAACACTTAAGACAACACAACCACACAGCTAACTAAGAAATAAGAAATGAGAGTTTTTGGGGGAAATGGGTGATACGACACCTTTCTCGTAGTCCTGAAGAAGCTGGAGCTGGTAGTGAGGAAACTCAGCGTGGTGGCCGAGGGGAGTTCGCCCGACAAAGTGGCAGCAAGGCTGGATGGTAATCCGGAGCGATCCGAGGAAGCTCTTGGAGCTTGGGGTTTTTATGGGGGAAAATATGACCATGGGCTAGTCTGTACTTGAGAGAGAACAATGAGGTTTGGGCGCAAGACAATGTCTCTGAAAGGTCAGAATTTAACATGATTGAGTTAAGTTCGAATTGACAAAGGAATGGCCAGTATACAGATGCAGCTCGCCTGGGTAGTTGAGCTTCTAGTTCGTCAGGGTGCCTGCTCGGGGCAGGGGGCTTTCTGTATTAGCGTGCATCCTTAATGAAGTGTTTGTCTAGGGAGGTCTCCTAAAGCAAGATCTGGCTGAGTCTGGCTTGCTTAGGTGGAGAAAGGAATGTTTCAGCATTTAATAGCCATGCCTAGCTCCGTGCTTGTTTGGGGGCCTCACAAACACTTGGCTGAGGGTGGCAAAATAAGACCAAACTGTGATATCAAAAAAAAAATGATATCTAATGTCTACCAAAGCCAGGCCAGTTCACGGTGATAACATCAGTACCTGAATGTGAATGACATACATGGGCAATGGCAACCTGAGGTTGGTGCAAATGTATTCAGTCTTGTAAATAGCTTGACATTAATAAGAACATAAGAACAATAACAGCCTGTTGTCATACTGTGTTCTGAGCAGATCTTGAGAAAGTTGCTTTTTCAGACTGCAACTCCCACAATCCTCTTGCCAGCCCACCATGTTGTCTAGGTAATTGAGGAAGTCGTAGTCTTTAAAATCAACTTTCTTCACTTCTGATCAAGAGATGGCTTCCTGTCTTCCTTCTATTTTATTTTGGTTGGGGTCAAGAGGTTTTGCACCATCTGGTTGGCTACTGATGGAAGCTGGACAAGATGGACATTTGGTGTGCACCAGCTGTACTTTCTTTATGCTCTTAACTACCATTGTTTTATTGGTTTAAAGCCAATAAACTTGGAGAATTTTGGACATCTTTAGCAATTGGCATAGGAAAAAATGGAAATTATGCTTAGTATGCTTTTCCTTTCCTCCCTCATACAGAGAGAGAGAGAGAGAATAAGGCAGTTGCCTCTGACAACAGGTGCTAGGGAGGAAATGAGCCATTAGGCATGGCTGTGTTTGCCATGTGGCTGACCTTTATATAAAACAGAAGACGCTACCCCATTACTAGTGTTAAGGTAAGACTGAACTGCCAATCTAGTCCAGAATCCTATTGGCTAGTCCCAGCTAGAATAGACCCAGTGAATCAATTGTTGAATGATGAGAGAACTACTCTCTTTAGGACTAAAGCCAGAATCAGGGTCTAGTGTGTAATGCTTCTAGTCACAGAAAAGAAAGAGAAGTACCAGCTTGTCCATCATCTCAGGGAGAAAATTACCTTGGGCTAGTCCTGTAAGCAGACCGTTGGTAACATGTCACAACTATAGCTCATGTGGACTCTAGGCATATTCAGACGTTTCCTCATAGCATGATCAGAAAACTGCACAAAGAAGAGAGTGGGGACATACAGCTGGCCTTGCTGTTACCATCATATCCTCAGTGTGTCTTCCCCACTAACCACCAGCCATATGTTGGGCACACATCTGCAGAAGAGAAGCATTCAAGTGTGTATAGCTTTCCCTCATGATGCAGTACCCTGCACAATCATTAGAAAGTTCCTTGAGAAAAACAAATAAACAGAGCTGGTTTACCTGAGAGTCAGGTTTAGCCATCAGTAGTGTTGGCAGGTGGCTTCCATGTCAGTAGAGTCAACTTGTTCAGGTTTTAGTCCAAATTTTACAGGAGCCATCCAAGATGCTGCACCCTAGCCGCAAAAATATGCTCAGTGTCTTAGATAGCTCTTTTAAAATTCACACTAAAATCCAGAGTGGATTCCCCACCCCCATTTACATGGGATCCATCAGGTGCTATTGGCCATCCGTGTCAACCATGGAAAAACCTCTATCCATTTGCTCAACACATAGCATAAAAATCAATTTCCTCTTTTTCTGGCATGGCAACATTATCTTCCATCACTTAAAACTGTACTGAAAAGAAATTACCCAAAGACCTAGGGGAGTGCAAAAGAATTATTTTTATTTTCTTCATAGACCATCCCCCTAACCCTCTTTGCAATGGCAAACATTTGAAAACCTAGACGACGAAAGTGTGAGAAACTTTTTTAACAAAACAATAAAAGAAATAACCTAAAATGAAAAGCACAGCTGCTACCCAGCTGTTATAAGATCCATGCACAGATGTCCAAAGCATTTATGATTAACAAGACTTAGGCAGAATTGGAGGTGAAAAGCTCTGAATTCTGCAAGGAGTTTTTATAATTATAATCTACAGAAGATTTGCTTTCATTGGCTCCTAAAGTGACCATTACAAGTGTTTACAAGTGCCTAGCATTAAATCTGGCTCATCTCTAGACAATGTCTAGAGAAGAGCCTTGGAAAACGCAAGAGACATTACATCCCAAATCTACACGATAAATAATATATCAAGAGCACCGTGGTATGCTTCCTTTTATTTACAGCACGTATCCCCAAGCTCAGCTTTGCCATGAAGCTCTTGGCTTCATCTCTTAAATTCTTATTGCAGCTGAAGCTAAACCTAAGTACATCAGTGTGTAGAAACTGATCCCCTAATCTTTATCTCTCCTTTCTTTGCTTTGACTGTTTCCTTCCCATTCCCTTCTCTAAACTGTAAATGCTTTAAACGGAATCTAACTTTTGTACGTAGTTCTGTAAAACACCCCATTCATTGTTAATGCCATTAAATAAATTATTATTATGGTGTAGTAGTAGCAATATTGCATCAGGAGCAGAAAGCTCTGGGTTCGAATCTCTACTGTGTCATAAGGATTCATCTGTTTTTCTTCCTCATACATTCAGTTTGTTCAGATATCACATTTTTCCATAGACAGTTCTTGAAAAATTTGCAAAATTCAGCAGGTTCTTATCAAAAATGAACCAAACAAAACCTCAGCTATCTTTACTGGCTAAATTCGATAGATACAGCTTTTCCCTTCTGAACAGAGCCATGTTGTACCTATCATGCAGCTGTAAAAGACAAAGGGTTTGTTAGAAAAGAAAAGGTGGTAAGATTAATTTTCAACCGTAATACACAGGGATCAAACCCTTACCTTAAGGGCAGAGGCTAGATGGACAAATCTTTACATTTTGCATTTTCACATTTTTCCCATCCTTTTGCTTTTTAAAGAAATTTACAAAATTCACTAAGCTGTTAAAAGAAAAAAAATCTTAAGGAATCTCCTTTGCTACTCATCACTAAATAACTGTCATTAAGGGATATTCCCATCTATTTTACAAGTTTTCTTGTTATAAACCTGAAGTCCTTTACAATTTAAGGTGATCCTCTCACAGGGTTTTCTTGGCAAGATTTATTTTGAGAGGGTTTGCCACTGCCTTCTTCTGAGGCTGAGAGACTTGCCCAAGGTCATCCATTGGGTTGTATAAGCTGAGTGAGAATCTAGATAGATAGATAGATAGATAGATAGATAGATAGATAGATAGATAGATAGATAGATAGATAGATAGATAGGCAGGCAGGCAGGCAGGCAGGCAGGCAGGCAGGCAGGCAGGCAGGCAGATAGACAGACAGACAGACAAAAATAAAAAGACCTCCAGTATAAAAATAAATCAGTAAATTTGACAGCATTATTTAATGACTTAAAAAACACTCAGATTGAGCAACAGTATATGAGAGCATTGTATTAATGATAATAGTGGTGTATGTATTGTCTGACTGGGGAAAATGGAAAATAAAGAGAACCAAAAAATTTAATCAAGAGACAAACATATAAACATAGAAGAATTTACACAAATATAATGATCTGAGTGCGATAAGTAACCAGCTACTACTAAAGCTTGAGTATCAGGCCTTTTCCGCATTTTATATTTAAAACGGGGCAGCGCGTCCTCCAGCGAGGACATTTACATTTGGGGACGAACTGGGTCCGGACTACTTAATGTTTGTCCGGACTTCAGCCCACTCCGGAATGCCCAGAACTGGTGGTTCCTTGTGCTGTTGAAAGACCAATTAAAAGAGGACTTTCAATAGCCTGGCGCGCCCCAGTCAGTCACTGCCTTAAGTGTAGATTTGCAGGCTCGCGCCAGCGCGAGGCTGCAGATCTTCTGGGAGCGGGCTTCCAGCTGGCGAGCTTCTCCGGTTGGTGCAGAGCCTCCGCCAACCAGAAGCCTCCATTTTCGTCTCCAGAGAGTGTGTAGCGCGGGCGTGCGCTGCTCCAGATTGTCGTGGATTGTCGCAGGGGAGCGTGCCAATCCGGTGAGTAACGGACTGTCCCGTTTCCCCCGCAAAGCGCGGAAAAGCCCTCAGTCGCTGAGTAGAGTAGTTGGGCTGTGATTGGGGATGGTTATCTATACGTGTGTGTTAAAAAGAAGTAGAATGAATTTCTACCTGTTAAGAGTAATTGAAGTGTAGAGAATTAAAATACAACCGTTTCATCTAAAGACCTGGGGGAAGGAGCAACGAAACAAAGAAAAAATATGGTTACTTATCCCAAGGCACACCACTATGAGCTCAGATAAAAACAGAGGGAGATTGTTCCAGGAGGAAACTGAGGGAAAGTGAAATGATGATGTTTGAGATTCACAAAGAAAAACACAAACAAAAATGTTAAAATCTTTCCCGTTTACATATTTTTAATCTCAGGTTACTTCCAGCAAATTTATGGAGAAAATGGGAAATTTCTGGTCAATGGAAGTTACTTTTCTGTTGCTAATGCAGCTGAAATTTTATTACCTGTCTTATTGCCCTTTGGCCCCTGCCTGCACTGAAAGCCCTCAGTACTATTTTAACTGACAACAGAGTAAATCTGAGACAGAATGCATGCCTGTGACTCTGACACTGTCACCTTTTTTCTTCTGTATGATTTGAAATATCCTAATGAAGAAGCCAGTAAAGCTTCAAAAGCCTGCATAATGTATTTTACGCTTTGGAACTGGCCCAATAAAAGGATTGCTGCTTTTGGATTTTGTTGTATTTTGCTGCATGGCCAACATCCTGTGAATATGTTTCCTGGTCAAAACCTGTAACTGGACTAAATTCTTACCCATCCTTAGAAGGAATATGATACATCTGCCCATGATGTAGAGGGGCATAGCTTGTGCTACCAGGTGTCTTCTATGACTGCCAGGCCTGGTGCTAAATATTGATTGGCAACTTCAGTATCTACCTAGAACTGGCTTTGGATTTGGACAGGACATCTCTTTAAACACAGAGTGTCTTCAAATAATAGATTGTCCTCTGTAAACCAAGACACAGGCAGCTTGATTCCTACTGAAACTCTCAACTAGAGCAAACCCCTTACATCAATGGATTTTGCATATGTTTTCATTTATGAATCATCCATTGATTCAATGAATCTACTGTAGTTGAATCTACTAACAGGATTCAGACCAAGGCTTCCCGTACTGTGGAGAACTTCACTGTGGCAGATTTGAATTAACAACAGAGAACTGATCGTAACTGCATAATAATGTCGAGAACTGTTTCGAGAAGAAAAAAAATGTCACAACTTGCACAATAAATAAATATGTTTTGCATTGCTGATTCAGATGAAGGGATTTCATAGGTCCTGTAAAAAGCAAACTAGTGCTTCCAGACCAAAATATTCACAATAAGATGTTTTGGAGCACCAACAGTGTGAAATGCGTCATTCACCATGTGGCTGACAATCCTTCTACTTGGAGACCTAAATGGCTAAAGTTTCTGTTATGCAAGTTAAACTCGGTGGATTATAGACTTTACTATAAAAGAAGAAAGATAGCTTTCTGTCTGCTTTTGTCACAAATACTTTAGAAATCCTTCAGTCTCAGGGCCCTCTCACATTACACAATTATAGCACCATGATTCCACTTTAACTGCTCTGGCAACAGCCTATAAAATCCTAGAGTATGAAGTTTAGGGAGAGAACGACCTTGAACAAACTTGATCTCATTTGATTTCAGAAACTAAGAAAGATCAGGCCTCATTAGTGGAGGACAATACAAGAGATCTCCAGAGAGGGCTAGGAGACATTTCTGTCAGAGACAAATATACTGGGCTAAACATACAGATGGGTTCCCTCATTATAAGGCAGCTTCCTATATTGCTGTATTCCTATTTTGTTGAAGACTACACCAACAGCGCACAAACTGTACAAGTACACAAGGCTTTGAAAATGTCCTATCAGCAGAATGTATGTCTTCTGGCCCTTTCACTTTATGTATTTATGGAGCTATGATTCAATTTTAACTACCAACATGGCAACATCCTATGGAATCCTGGGATTTGCAGTTTAGGGAGGGGTATTTAGAATTCTCAGCCAGAGAGCTTTAGGGCTTCACCAAATTACAAATCCCAAGATTTTTAGAGGACACAGCTGTGGCAGTTAAAGTGGAATCATAGCTTTATAAATGCATACTGTGAAAGAGCTTTCAGAGGTCATTGCCAAGATCATGGGTGGCCAAAATCATGGGTGGATTCTCTAGGTTTTGCTGGGCAGCAGCTACCATGCTTTATTGGTAGTTGTTTGGGCTTTTTTCACCCTTATAGATAGTTATTTTTATGTAAACTGCTATTATCTTCATATCCTGACTGTACTATTGTACTATACTATTGTACAGTACTATACTACTGTACTATTCCTTCCCATTGGCCAAGCTGAAGAGGGAGATGTAGGTCAAATCCTGTTGGGAAGTAGTCTCCCAAAGTCACTTTTCCAAACTTTACAGGGGACCGGAGTTCAGCAGCAGAACACATGCTTAACATACAGAAGAATGCCAGTGATCTTCCCACATCAAAAGGAGACACAGTGAGCATGAAACACAAAGGCTTTGGCTACACTACCAGTGTCACATGGTGAAGGCATGTAAACAGATCTGGAACTTATTATTAGAGTTTCAGGGAACTCCAAAGTGAGATGGAGCTCAGAAACTGGATTTTGTGTCCATTCCTTTTTATAGAAACCCCTCCCCAGGGAAAGTCACTTGGCACTGAATCTGACACCATTCAAGTACCAGGACAAAAAAGAAAAATTGTTAAGGTTTTCCCATGCCTCTTACATTGGCGAAAATTCACCATAGAAGATGCAGCAGCAGCATGCAAAGCACAAGGCCCTTTCGGCAGCTTACCTTTTTGCGGAGCTGTGGTGTGAGGATCACACAAGCAGCCTCTCGCGAGGCTTACGGTGATTCCATGAATTTCATGGGGTTTTCCTGCTCGGGCAGGAAGCGCAAGCACTGCAGCTCCGGAGCTCCACACGCATGGCAAGTGCACATGGGGCCCTGGAGCGATGCACGATTGCGCACCATTTTCAGCTTAAAGACGAAAATGAAAAAGTGCATGATTGGCACCTGCCAGCCCCTGGAGCGTCGCGCGATTGTGAGCGTGTTGTGCAGATCACTCCTCACAATCACGCGACACTCCAGACACTCCAAACAATGGTAGAGAAAAGATAAAGCCTTTGTGATGGACTAATTCCACATTTATTTGTCCTGGGAATATGGTATGGGCATTTGAACCGCCTATTCACACGTATATCCTTCTAAGTTAATTGTGCATAAGAGAGGAATACCATCTACCTCTATAAAGTAAACTTAACCTGCAAGGATGAACATGTAGGAAGGATTCATATTGAAAAGTACAAGAGTAGTGTTAAGGAAGGAAACGCATCTGCCACATTGGATTGGCACTGGCTTTGACATTTTTTTTTTCTTATGCCAAGGAATAGTTTCAGCACCACAAGCATTACTAAATGACAGGAATCCCAAATCCAGACTTAAAAAGGTTAAGCAACTCAAACAGTCAGTTTCATTTTAACAGGCATTAACATTTCAAAAACCCCAAGTTATTTCTATTCTGAATGAGATAAATTTTAGGATTTGGTAAATTCTTATTTTAAAAACCTAAAATTAATTTCTTGCCTATCCTTTAGAATATTTTGTGTCTTATCCCATAACTGCACAATTTAATTTAAGATTCATTGGGCATGTCTACATGTTGGGATGAAAGGTCACCTGCTGTGGGAAGAAAAATAGAGCTACGTGATAGGTGAAGGAGGAAAATACTTGAAATTGCCAAGCCCAGCTGTGATGGCTTTTAAAAGGCAGACTGTTCAAGAATCCTTCCTGCTAAGATCTTCCTTGTATTTACTGGGGAAATTCCCTCGTATGTCTTGCTTATAAGAATAGGTGTTAGGTAGCTCAGAGGTCACCATCCAAATCTCCTAAACGCTCATTTATAAGATAATTTCATAAGTCTTTCTTAGCATTTGATATGTAGGCCTCGGTAGGTTTTCAAACATGAGAAGCATTTATTTCTATGCTGGAAGCAATTATGAATGCTTTCCTGTGGCAGTAGGTACTTGCTGTAGTTTGAAACTTAGCAGCTGGTCACATCATTGAACAATGAGCATTCTGGCACTCCCTTCCACTCAGGTTTTGGATGAGGAGAAGCCAATATAGGCCACATTTTAATGCAAACTTGTCACACTCTTGAACTAATGCACAAACTGAAATTCAGTTATCCCACGAAATTTACTTTCCTCTACTTAATTTTGCTGTGAAATTCTCCAACAAAATGCATGCAAAATTATGTATATTAGGAGAAAGTGCATACAGAAATTCATATATCAATGAACACACAATTTTAAAATGCAATATGTGAAGAAACTGGCTTGCAGATAGTGTACCTCCACCTTGACTTATTTGTGGATTGTTTTTCAAAAAAGCTTGAAGTGACCATCATGCAAACCCCATATCCAACAACAGCTCCTGCCATGACAATCCTCTGTCAAATGTTCACAAGTCATACGGCGCTAGACACAATAGTATCAGATGATGACACAGCCTTCAGCACGGAAATCTTCAAAGAATTTCCCAACCTCAGTTTCATCATGACTACCACTGTTACACCTTGCAGGCTTTGCATGAAAAGTGAATTGTAGATGCATCAAAGCTCACAGGGGACAGGAAGTCAGGACTAGCAAGATCCCTGTATCGTGTAGGTGGGGTGATGTACAAAGACCAGTGTTCACTGGAGAAAAGGAAGGCACACATTGAAATGCAGGGGACAAATGAAGAGAAATAAAGGAAAGGAGAGAAAGCAAGAGAGTGGAAAGACAAGATGTAGGCAAACAGAAAAGAGAAAGAAAAAGCTGGAGCATGTCTCTTGTTTCAGCTTGCACCAGCCTGTGTGTGACAAGCTGCAGCAAGCATGAGTTCTGGAGACCTCACACTTTGTTGGGGGGCTTGGATGCTGCATAAATGAGTCTGGATGTGCACTTTGTCCACTCTTTCATTACACTGTGCTGTACAACTGGGTCCAGTCTAGCTGAGCTGTGGATGAGATGTCACCTAAAGATAGGCCTAAGTCATATCCACTCTGATCCTGCTAGGAACTTGCTTACAAATAAAGTGTCCGTTAGGCAAAGCTCCATACCCAAAGGCACATATGAAAAGACATATGCTACTGACCATGCTGGCTTGGACATTCAGAGAACTGTTGTCTACAAAGTTCCTTTGTGGGTAGTGTGCTTTAGATCCATCAGTACAGAGATCAAACATAATTCCCTGCCATCCCTAGGTAGCATCAGTGAAGTTACCAGCACTGTAAGAGATCCAGAGACATGCTTCTTGAAGGAGCTTATGTGTCAGGCAGAAAAACATGCTGGTCCAGCCCTGAGTAAAAAATGGAATAGCCATAAAAGGTTATCTTATATGGTCTCGTTGTTACCCCACTGGAAAACCCTGTCCTGGGGTCTACAATTTTGATATTAAAATATGATTCCATGTGCCTGAGAGGTCACCCGGATGGGCACGTTGGCAGCAACAGTTGAACGATCAAAAACCAGGTCAGGCCAGTAAAATCCCCAGTTATGTAGCCCCAGGAGACCTCAAGCTGTGCAAACCCACAGTAAACAAAGGGTCCTCAGCCCCTGAGAAGCTGACTTGAGGGGATCAGTGTGTTTACCCCAAGTTGTGCAAAATCCTATCAGTCAAAGACCATTTACATGAAGTCACACCACAACTCAATGCAGCCAAAGATCCTGAGACTTTGGAAACACCTTGTAATCTCATCACGCAAAGGAAGTTACCATTGTGGAGCTTCTTTCTCGTTGCAACACCCATTGTTCTCCCTGGGAAAGGATTAGCCCTCCAGGTACTTTTTCCCCTACAAATAATCCCAGTTTTTGAGCAGTTCTTTGGATCACTCCCGGTCATCTCAGCAGACCGTTTCTTCATCTGTTGAATAATTCCCTCAGCCCTCTCTGTGCTGAGCTCCACTTCTTTGCTGGTTTTCCCGGACCAAGGACTTCAGGAAAAGGTGCAGTATTACCTCAGCTACAATCCCTTCAATATTCCCCCTATCCAGTTTCCTCTGTTTTGCTTCTTAATAGGCCTTGAGTGAGTATATGAGTGATTGCATTAGTGCATGAGACTTTCATTCAATAAAATCATTTTGTTGGACATCTTCATTTGGTTTTTGGCTTGGCTTGACCCCGTAAAAACTGGGTAAAAAGACCTCGCTAGGTTACCCTGCCTCTTGCATTGCTATTGCTCATGCTCTGGTTAGTTTCCATTCTCCATCACATGGAACATATTAAGGCGTCCCCCATGGGACCCCAGAAATCAGGATAACATTATCGCCTTAGGCCAGGAGGATAGGTATTTATTAGCCCTTTGCATTCACAAACAACTATCCGCATTTCCTAAATCAAGTAGAAAATGCCCCAAATAGACCTATTGATAGTGTCTGTTGGGGAAAGGAAGCGATGTCCCACAGGAGCTACTGTGCCATTTTCAGAACTACTTCAGAAAGCTATGAGAATATGCTGGTGATGATAGTAGACAAAAGCATATTCTTCACAATGTTAAAGGGAACTCTTTGATACTGTGTCCTTATCACATTGTTTTATTGTTTAATGGTGCTGTTATAAACTGCTTTGGGATTTGTGCAAATGAGAAGCAATATTGAAATATTGCTATGAATAAATAAATAAATGAATAATAACTCTCCATTGGGCATTCTGATTTGCATTCTGTTTTTATCTCCTTTCTGTAAAATGAAACAAGATCATATCAGGGAGGCAACAAACTCTGCACATGCACTGAGAACAATTTTTTAATGGTTGAGCCTTTTATGTATGTTGGAGCTACAATCATACCCCATATGACTTGCAGATCCATTACCCATCAATCCTTTCTTTTCCCTTTGGGGAAACTTTCTGCATCTGCTAAGATCAAAATACAGGTCATTTCCACACTAGGTTGTTATAGTGCTATTACTCCACTTTCAACATCCTATGGAATCCTGGGATTTGCAGTTTAGGGAGGGGTACCCAGCCCCTCCCTAAACTGCAAACCCCAGGATTCCATAGGATATTGAAAGTAGAATAATAGCACTATAACAGCCTAATGCAGAAATGTTGACAGCGCCAGAAAACAAAAGCTGGCAATGCTGTCTGAGAATTTCTGTTTGCCAGAGAATATCTCAAGAATCAATAAATACGATGTGCCAAACAGCCACTGTTTACTGGCCAGTGTCAATATTTTCCAGGATGTTGTATGTATTTTATGAACAAATGAAGGCTTCTCTTTGTAGAGTTTCTCGTTTGGCAAATTCGCACATCCTAAAGACACAAGGGATCAACGAGATTATTTTACACTGCTTTCTGTCCTACATGTTATATGCAACTGTCTAGACCTTCCCCATACATAAATTGTCATTGCTATCTTGCTTCTCAACACACAGAGTGAACAAAAATCAGAAAATTGTATTATGCAGTATAAGCATTTGACAAAATTCTCATTTTTTAATCTAATTACAATTATCTGAGTAAAGCAGAACTGAAGTGCTATGATTGTGCAGTGTGAAAGAGTCAACTAGGTGCTAATGATTCAGAAGTCTATAATAAAACTCCTGCCTCCAGTTGGAAAAAAAAAAACAATCAAGGAGCCCCCCACTCAACCTACTTCTTGAAATATGAAATCACACATTTGGAAGATGTGAGTCCTTTTCCTTGTCCTTAGTTATGCAGGGCTCCATTCTACATGCCTTTGGGACTATGCTCATCAGATCTAGTGTGTACCACAAGCAAAATGTGGCTACACTGTGTATGGTGCCTACCAAGTCCATTGAACAGCCAGCATGGTATAGTGGTCTGAATATTGATTTAAGACTCTGGAAGACTAGAGTTCAAATCCTGCTCAGCCATGGGAATTTGTGGTCACTACTAGCATCAAATACCATCATTGTGTCCTTCCCCACACCTGTTTTTCCCTAGACATTCTTGTTTTGGAAAAATAATGTGGATGTGGAACAGGGGCTGTTTATTTATTGCTACAGGAGAAGTCATAAAATGGGGGTTTTGGACCACAACCCCTGGATTGTTTGCTATTATTAGACAACTGAGAGTCAGAAATCTTTGCACACTTCTGAAAATTACCCTAAGATCTATTGTCTATTGGAAGCTCCTGAGGCAATTTCTGCACAGCTTTGCTATAATGCTATAGCAGCAGGTTGTTACCAAACCGGGAGCCGTGCTTCTATATGACATTGCCACTATCCAGATGCTATCTCATCCTCAAGCATCGCCAAATCGCCACATTCTATTCTAGAAAAAAATTGTTAAGAGCCTCCTATAGCACTTCAATCCCATCTTCCGTAGTATTGTAGGTAGGTATTACAGAGCTATTGCAATAGCGTTTGATAGAACTTCCTGTTTTGGCAGATTCAGCAGTGGTCAGGCTGTGGATGTGCCCAGCTCATCCCTCCCTCAGTGACTCCCATGGTGTGGTAACTTCCTATCACTGCTCCCTGTTTATTTTAAATGTTTCCTTTGAGTCATTTTTTTTTTATTTTTCAAATACATTTTTAAACAGTACCTAGGGCAAAAGTGCAACAACGCACTGGCATGTCACGCAGTTACCACATTGCTATGTTAGTACAGCTTCTTCCCGCCACTAAAAAAAAAGAAATCAGTGCCCAGTCAGGGGTGCAGGGTAGAATGAAGGTGGGACATGGGAGTGTCCATCTGCTTAAGAGGGGAGGGTGCAGAAAAAAGTGTTGTTATCCTGACGGCATCGTGTGAATGGTGATGCTGCCAGTATAATGGTATAACGTGCTAATGGCCCTTAATGCGGAAATGTCCTGAGTTTCCTTCTGCCCATCACTGGTGTAGTGGAATGGAATGTCCAAATCAGGAAAGAAATGGATCTCAATTAAATTACTCAGCTAATTTTGCTCTCTTGGTCTAACCTATTTCATAGGATTGTTGTGAGAACAACACTTCACCAGGGGAGAACCTGGTGACCCAAGACATGCTCCTTCCTTGCCCCCACTATAGATCAAAGTTAAATCTAAACTGGGTCATTCACCAAGAGGGGAACATGTGTTACCGGGAATTGTAATAAAATACAATCTTGGGTTTAAGCCCTGAATGTAAGAAAATAATCAGATTTTGACTCAGATGTCATGTGTCAACAGCAGAGCTAGAATCAAGGCTGAAATGCATTTTCAGGTCTATGTAGCTTGAGCTGAAGATGCAGATACACCAGCTCCTACTTCTCGGAATTAAAATAATAAACCTCACAAAAGTCTGATAGTATGTGGCACAGCAATGTCTTTTACTTCTCTTTTAAAATATCTAACTGCTGACTTGGTGGTTCAGAGCAATAAACTGCAAAGCATTCTCCACCCCCCACCCCCACGCCCCAGGACAACAACCATGTTCTTGTTGAAAATGTGTTTTGTGCTCTTCCTGGGTTGAAGCCAGAGAACGAAAGTGATAAAGTTGGTAAGGTGATTCCCTTTATTGAATCATTCCTGCGCAAGCTGAAACAACAAGAGCAGTCTCCAAAACAAGCTGTCATTTACCCAGCTTATCTGAGTAAACTCTCCGACAGCTGGGAATCCCAGTTTAGAATAACTGCAGCTTCGGTGTACTAAAGATGCAAGGCTGAATTGTTGGTTCAGGGTCCATGGGCAGGATTTCCCTTTCTTTTATGAGGAACAGAAAACTCCACTGATGCAGAGACTCTACATACGTCTTAAGCATCCAGATGTTCAAACTGTATATCAGAAGTGGACAAATACAGAAGGGTATGGGGTATCCCCCTCCCTGCAGCCACCCAATGTGCAACTATTTCAGCTGATTTTTACTGTCCTTGTCCCTGACTACATACATGTTGAAGTCCTGCCCTTTGGTGAAAAGGGCATTGTAAATAAACATCATCATCAATATCAGCAGCTGCTGCTGCCAATTCCAATTTTTTAATCTTTTTTTCAGTGTTTAGAGAGTTAGGGAGCTATGGGGGGGGTCAGGGAAGTAAACTGCTGCATTTGGAAGTGGTTTGGGGTGCTTTGGGCTAGTTTTAGCTGAAAAAATGGCCAAAAACTGACTAAAAAAAGAAATTGATCTTGTGTCTAACAGCTTGGGGGGACTTGTGGGGGGGGGGCTTCAGATGCCACACCTTGTGTATCCTGTAGCCGGCAGGCCGCACTTTTGGTCCACCCCAGTTATAGAAAGTCACTATCAGATATAAAAGGCTGGTAGCAGATAGCCAATAATAGCCAACCCATTTTTTTAAATCTTTTAGTCCAAAGTTTTTGGTCTGTGGCCAAAATCACAGACCCAGCCTTTTTCTGGCTATTAAAAAAGACTGAGAATTCACCTTTCAAATAAGTTTCGGGCTGGCCCCTCCCCATGCACTGTGTAACTTTTAAAACAATTTTAAAACCCTTTTGGTTTTTATTGGGACATTTTTGGCAGCCCATATGGCTCTCAGAAGTTCCCAAGAACAAAAAAATTGGCCTCCAGATCCACCACAGTTGCCCATATCTGTTTTACCTTAAGATTCCTTTTAAAAAAAATCTTGGAGTGGGAACTATGCAGCCTTCCAAGTGTTTTCCAACTGCAACTTCCAGCAGCCCTAGCCAGGATAGTCAGCTATGGGGAATGCAAGGAGTTACAATCTGGAGAACTGTACAGTTCCCATCCCCCTCTTTTCAGCCATGCATGTCCAATGTTCAACATGCCAGCCAGCAGACCTTGTGCCATTTATGCCCAGGCTTATGGAGCATCAGCTCATCAGCTGTGACCTTAACATTCCACACCCTTCCTTGCACCAGATGATACAATGGAGCCAAATCTATGCATCCAACTTTCTGTGTCTGAGGTCATCCTTCCTCACTTTTTGGTCCATTGATATTGTAGAAGTACAACACACATGCAAACACTTCTTCACAGAGCCAAAGAGTCCTGGTATGTGATGGAAATCTGTGGAGATAGGTGCCCAGGCTTTAAAGCTGCCTCACCCACAAAAAGACCACTTTTTTTCTCTATTGGCATTGCTCATCCTGAGATTGGTCTCCCCATCTGGAGATCTGGGGAAGTACAGCAATTCTCTGATGCTTCAGCCTACACCCTGAGATCTAGCAACTCTAGAGGCCAGTGATGAAACATCAGCCAACCATTCAGAAGTCTACCTAAGAATCTGCCAAAGAAGGGGTTGTTCAGTCACCATGAGGGTCCAGGCATCCTTCAGTCAAGCAAGCCTCTGACAAAGAAGCTCCTTTTTACTGCTGCCCAACCCCACCCCACACTTTTCTCCTTGTTCTATCTCTAGCTGGAAGATTTTTGGCAGCACTGCATTGGGAGAAGGGAGAAGGAGGGCTGAGCAACACAAACTTTTGATGTCAGGCTGTAGCAGCACATCTGCAGTAAACAATGCAATAAAGTTTGGGAAAGAATGAGATTCCACTCTAAGTGACCCTACTGTAGTTGTGTGATGCCTGCCTAAAACAGGCAAGGTAAACAAAAGCTGCCAACAGATTCCTTTACAGGGCATGCATGAACAGCAAAACAGAGAGAATAAGAGGGG
Source organism: Iguana delicatissima (assembly GCA_948472985.1). Lineage (NCBI taxonomy): Eukaryota > Metazoa > Chordata > Lepidosauria > Squamata > Iguanidae > Iguana > Iguana delicatissima. The sequence goes on along the minus strand of CAOKZL010000094.1, from coordinate 399,962 downwards.
GAGCAGATAAGTCTACCTCACTAGCTCCCCCAGTATGTTTTAAATAGCATAGATCAGTAAGTTTGGCTACCAAAATGGAAACTGTAAGAAGACAGGAGGTTGGTGAAAGAAAAAGCCATCCCTGGAAGAAGAAGCTTCAATTTTATTTTATTTTTTTATTTATGCCAAGCTTACCTGACCTGATTGTTTAATTTCAAGTGTGCATTTTGTTAGCTTTGAATAAAAGGTTTGCTCAAATATGTTAAACAGCTCTTCTTTTTAGAGGTCTAAGAACCTATCCCTATCCTTTGCATGTTATTTCTGCCTCTGGTACCAAATTTTCTGCCAAAGAAGTCATGGCTGGGAACACACTTACCTCATCAACTGAGGTGTGTTAGGGAGAGAGCCAGTATTTTCCTGTGCAACATTTAAGAACACAGGAAGCTATCTTTTACTGCTGTCATTGGTCCCTCAAGTCCAGTATTGTCTACACAGAATGGTAGGAAAGATTTTCAGGGTCCTTGGAACTGTTTTTAAGTGGAGGAAGCTCAACATTACCTCAACATTATCCATTTTGCCTACTTGCAGATCCTTGCAGGGGGAGTTCAAATTCCTTTTCGTATCCAAAATCAATGAAACACATCTAGATATGAAGACAAGCACAATGCATACTTAGAAGTGCCCTTCATATGTTCACTGCAGATAAGTCCAAAGTAAGCACACACACAGAATGGATTTCAGGAAGCCTGGAGGGCCCAACAACAATAGCTACCCTAATATTTCTCATTCTTTGGTCTTCTAATACACTTCTATTTCTGAGAAAGTTCAACTACAGAGGACTCTTGATAGTTCAGTTTTGCAAAGATCATTTTGGGGGGGGGGCTCAGATGCCCTGACTTAGTCTTTGTGGGGGGCTTGACCTCCCACCTGTCATTTTGGGGTCTATGAGGCTTCCAAGGAGCATTTCTTATTCAGCAATAGCTAGAAATGCAAAGAAGAATACCTGGAACCTTGTGCATGCAACACACGTGTTCTACTACTGAAGCTACAGCCCCAGCAGCCATGACAGAATGTGAAAAATGTATTTCTTTTTCTATGCCATCCCCAGATTGCAGCAATTCCTCATCTTAAAGATTTGTTGAGGTAACAAGGAGGTTTTGGATTCTGTTAGCTCCCTTGATCCTATTCCAGCATGCTTCATTTTTATTCTCTCTCTCCCACCTCCAGAGCTCCAGTGGCAGATGAATGATATCATGGAAAGCTGGTGCTTCAGCACTGAGCTACAGCCCATCTCCAAATCTTTTCCTTAAACTCAAATCAGAATGGCCCATCAACTTATTCTGGTTTATTTTAATATAAGCGGAAATAGCACCAAAGGCAGCAGGACTTCCTCTTCATTTTAAGACAATGGAAAATTCCATTGGTATGAGAGGTCTATGGACATATTTGGGTCAAACCAGTCCAGAGATCTAGGCTATAATATTTTGCCTATCACAATTCATGCTATCTTGCTATGCACAGGTAGTCAGAGAAAAGAGAAGGATTGGTAAAATTGCTCCAGTACAAACTGAAAATGTAGACAGAAGCCTACTAGAACTTTTCATTGCTTCCAGGTAGTCCAGCCTATAGAAACAGACAAAACAACTGCTATCACCCAGGCTAGAACTTGGGAAAGTTACTTTTTTGAACAACAGCTTCCAGAAGCCCTCAAACTACACAGCTATTGATCATGCTGGCGGGGGGGTGGGGTGTCTAGAATCTGGCATATTAAAACTACAACAAACCACAAAAGCAGGACTCTTATGGAAAGCATATGGACGTTATTCATACATTGCTTAACTTGTTTGTTTTTGCTATCAACCTTTGTGTGTTGTACCAGACATATGCTGATTAGATCATTATTTACTTGAAGTGACTAACCAATGTAGTGTGCACAGTGCTGGGGAAACGCCAAAAAGCCACAATAGGTTTGAGGATTACAGACCTCCTCGTGCTGCTTGTCACAGCCAAAAATCAAACACCCTGCATTTTTAGCTAATGGGGCAAACAATAATGCAAATGTTACCAAGCAAAAAGAGAGGAGGAAGAGAAGGAAGCATCCCCAAAAAAGCAGTGCCAGAGATTGCTAGCAGTTAACAGAGAAGTAGTGAAAGGAATCTGAACAGAAACCCAGCAAGTTATAGGCAATGAGGTGATGTGTGCCAAAACTAGGGAAAACATTCTTTCCTTGAGGGCATAATCTGCTGTAGGATTTCAGTACTTTGAAAACAGAATGAATTCTGAATAAATAGTAGTTTTTTTTGTTTTGCCTTGTTTTGTTTTTGTTTTTAATGAGTTGCATTGTTCATATCATAGCAATAGCAATAGCATGTGTATTTCTATACCACTTATCAGCTAAGTGCTCTCTAAGCGGTTTACAATATGTTAACTAATTGCCTCCAACAAGCTGGGTACTCATTTTACCAACCTGCAGAAGGATGAAAGGCTGAGTCAACCTGGAGCCTGGCAGGATCGAACTTACAACCTTGTGACTGCAGTACCGGTATTTAACCACTGCGCCACCAGGACTCTATCATGTGGTGATATATCCTACAAAAACATTTACATCAGTACAAATTCAGGTTGGAAACATGCTGAATATTGGGATTGTTCTGTATTATAAAGTTCAGATCCCCTCCAGCAGCATAGCTTAGGAGTAGCAGCCCTAAGGTAAAAATTAAAAATAACCCCCACCCCTCATTAGCACCTCTGGGAGGCACTTTTTAAAAAGCAGCCATTACAGCAAGTCTTCAATGCCATTAACACACAGTTTGGTTGCAGTCAGGCCCACACCACCTCTGACAAATTCAATACAGCACCTCTAGTACACTATTACAGCCCTATATGCCACTTTTAACCATTGTAGTAAAATTCTATGATGTCTCAGCCCGCTTCTCTGGCTGAGAAGGCTAAACGCCTCTCTCAAAATGATCCCAGGTTTCCACAGGATGGAACCATAGCAGTTAAAGTGGAATCATAGAGCTATAATTGTGTAGTAGGAAACAGTCTCCAGAGAGGAAGAGTCATTGGTGCTGTTGCAGCAAGAAAAAATAAGGGAGAGGAAGAAGAGGCTGAAAGAAGACACAGGAAACTGGCAGTGGAGTCCTGCTGAGGAGAAGAATCATCTGGGAAAGCTGCTGCTACCTGTCTCAATCCTTCCTGCTACCACTGGTGCTAAAATCTGACCTACCTCTGGTCCATCTCTCCCACAGCACCATTTTCTCTGCCCTTGGTATTATCCAATGGAGATCCTACTCCTTCAGATGGGGACTATGGAACCCCACATTCCTACTTGGTACTGAAAGTGATGTAGTGGTTTGAGCATTGGACTATGACCCAGGAGACCAGGGTTCAATTCTCCATTCTGCCATTGAAACCCACTGGCTGGCCTTGGGCACATCATACACACAGCCTCAGAAAACCCCATGATAGGTTTGCTTTAGGCCAGGTCTCCATAGTCAGAAAAAACTTGAAAGCACACAACAACAACAACAAACTGAAAAGAACAGCAACCATCACGGCCAGCCACCATGGTGAAGAATTCTGAGCACTGTAGCCCAAAACACTGGAAGGTTAGTTTGTAATTTTCTTTCCTTCTGAAGTAAGAAGGAAGTAAATATACATTACAATAGAGGTGGGCCAATTTCCTCTTGCCCCTCTGCCTATAGGCCACCCCTCTCTCCAATGCACACGCATATATGCCAAGCAAGTCCAAATGCCTACATCTTCCTCTCCAGTCCCTCTCAAAATGTCAACAGAATGTGATGGGACTAGAGGAACAAGAGATGGAAATGGAGGTATTTGGGGATATTATAGCATTCTGGAATGTTTGTGGCAATGGCATGACATGGAGAATTTTTGCATATTTTGCATTTGGAGGGCTTTCTTCAAAGAGTGTACAAACAAGTATTAGTTTAACTGCCCCAGCTTCCTCAAAAGAGTGCTTGGTACTGAATTTGATAAGGACAGTGTTACAACTAGGGCTGGGCTTCAGTGCTGACCTCCAGAGAGAATGACAGTGGGTGGGGCAGTGACCAAAAGGCCTGATGGCAGCATGGGGGGCCAGCAGAAGCATGCCATAGTTCGGTGGGGCTGATGTTGCCTGCTGTAGCATCCCCTATTCCTCTTTCTTCTTCCTCATCTTCTTCTTCTTCTTCTAATTGCCTTTATCAAATGTATTTAGCATCTGGGCAAGAGAAGAAAACTGCAGCTATGTCAGTGCTATGACTTACGTGAGTTTAGAATATTTATCTGCACATTTGTCAGAGCATTTCTTTTGTTTGCAAAAGCTGGCTTGTTTTTTGTTCCAACCAAGCAAATATATGAATTAATGGAGTATGAACATCCCACACCTTTGTGTTTAATGAATGTTCACATAAACGATAACCTCCCTAAACCCAGCCACAACTTTTCTGTTTGCATGTAATGTTTAACCAACACATGAACTCATGTTGATTGCACATAAGAGTACTTTCCACAATTCTGAACCTTATGGGGGAGGGAACTCCATCAAAGACCATGTTTTACATATCATTGTCAAGTGCTAACATGCTGGATTGCTAGTAAAATCCTTGTGTTGAACCAAATAGCTGTCATTAACATGCCAGTATCAAGTCATCAGAATGGCTGCAACAGGCAGTGAGTTGATTCTACAGATGACAGACCTGTTAGGTCTGGATATTCTTTCATATTCACAGTGTGTAACACACCAAGCAGATAATGAATCATGTCAAATTATCATCTCTGTGGTTGACAAGAATGTCATCTAATAAAAGCGTTTCCTCAAAAGTCACCCAAGAGAAACTTTTTCTGTTATTAAAGGGATGGATCCAATACGTTTCAGAGACAATAGAAGTCTTTCCTTTGGATTATATTTATGGTACTTGGACTAAATCCTTAACAACCATTTCCTTCTTCATGAAAAACAATTCTGGGAATGAAAGGCCCATTTGTTCCATTTGTTGCAACAGTGACAATATGTACCAATAAAAGACCTTCTTCATCCCTTGTGATCTTTGGCTGTCTGCATTCACTATCAAAATAAGTGCTTTCCTCACTGTACAGGTTCAACGCATAAACATTCTGGCTGGCATAAACAGTCGGGGGTGGCCCTACCATTAGGCAGAGTATGACAGTTGCCTCAAATGGCAAATGCTGAGAGCAGGGAGCAAGGTGTTGGAAGAAATATCACTGTTCCGTTGGTCCTGGTGTTAAATCCCTAAACCAGCCTGCTGCTTTCCTGTGCAATGAATAATGTAGTCCCATCACCAGTGTCAAAAAGAAAAAAAGATTCAGTTGTCTGTCCAGCCAATATTTGTACAAGGAATAGGAGAAGCTGCACTTGGAACATTACTTTTAAGAAAAATTAATATAATGCTTTGCTGAAGCATCTGTAACTAAGTATCAGTGGCATGATGATCTGAGACCCAAAGCATCATGCTATCACTGCTCAATTACACGTGGGTTTAACATGCTGACCTTGATTCCACATCAGTAAACAAAGCTACAAGATATAGCCACAATCGTCTCCCATCCAATGTTTCCCCTAAACCTATCTTTTCTAAGCTGCAGCAACCCATTACCATCATTTTCCTGGTCAGTGGAAAGAAGCAGACAAGTCTGCAGCTCTTTTCCGATAGCTGGCTGAACTGCTACAGAATCTGCAAGGCCCTCTGACGACCCTCTGGAAGTCCCTGCAGATGATGTCATTGCTCCGTTCAGAGGGCTGTAGCTAAGACAAGGTAGATTAGGTGGGGGACACTTTCACCATTGCACAGTCAGTAGTGAATTCCAACCTCCACAATAACCAGAAAAGGGAGTTGTAATGGTGTAAATTCAACTTACACCACTGTAATTCAGTAACAGGATTCCAGCTGTTGCTATATTCATTTTTCTTTAACATAACATTCCAAGCTCTGGGAGTGGTTCCTTATTGTTCTTCGGCCATTTCCACATGGGCATATTGCCCACGCTAGAGCGACCTCCTCAGGAGGTCTTCTTCACCGGGGTCTGCACTAGAGCAGTTAAGAAAAGTGAGGTTCTAAACCTCAAACTGTTCTAGCGCAGACCCGGGGGTGGCGCTGTGAGTTTTATAAAAACCACCCTCAAAAGTGGTTTTTATAAAACTTACCGCACTGCCCCGTAGCAGCCCCCGGTCAAGAACTGCAGGGACGTGGCAGCGCGCCCCTGCAGGTCTGCCCGGGGGCGGGCTTCTGGCTGGCGTGCCGTCCTAATTGGCGGAGCGCCGCCGGAAGCCGCCAGCCGCCATTTTGGGCGCCGCCGGGAGCCGCCGAGCGCCACTGAAATTCAGCGGCGTTTGGAACGGCGGATCCGCGCTCTTCAGAGGGACGGAGCAACCCGTTCTCGGGTAAGCTCCGCCCCTGCGTGCACGGCCCCGTTTCCCCCCCCCGTGAGGAAAGGGCCTTCATGTCAAAATGTCTTGGGCCACCCTTACTCACCAATGACTGTGTCCTTCCCAGGTTTATTTTTTTAAAAAAATGAAAACCTGCATGAAGTTGTGCTTTTTACAGTCAAGAGTTGGTGACAAACTGAGATTTCAAGCACCAGAACTGAGGCCAACAGATTTCTTGTTTTCAGTGGAGCCATTCCATTTGGCAAGGCTTCCAGCACTAAACTCCCTATGGTGACAAGAGGAGCTAGGGAAAATAAATTAAACTGGAAAACTACCGAAGGGGCTTTTGGAGTTCATGAACTCCCAGCTAGGCCTAAAGAAAAGGTTGTGCAACCAGGCTTGCTGAACTATCTGGACACTGGAAAATGATGGACTGGTATGCACACAGATCAGTACTTGCATGTGACTCTTTGCCTGAGGACTTAAAATCACAGACTCATGTGCACACTTAAGTCTCTCCTACTGGCAGCAACACAAACTAAAAGCACTGAATTTTAAAGCAATATCATCAGGGCCAACCAAATCCTCGAATCCTCAAATCTTTGGCAAGGATTCGAGATTCAGGAATCTGAATCCCTGTGCCAAAATAGGCAAACAGAATCTTTCAAATCCACCACTCAAATAGTTTGTTGGAGACCGGGACACCTGAAAACCTGGGAAACCAGGACGCCTGAAAACTTGGGACCAGGACAGGATCCCGCTCTTCACGTGTTTCCCCACCCAATGTGCGCACGGGTGATTGGCTGGCAGACCAGCATAAAGCCTCGCAAGCACTGGAGGCTGCCATTTCTCCCTCCTGCTGCCTGTTCCCCTAGTGCTGTCTTTCACTTCTGCTGCCTCCCTTTGCAAGGTAATTTTGGGATAGGGATTGGGAGGTAAGGGACAGAGGAGCATAACTGAGTTTGTGTGGGGGTCTAGGAGCTTGTGGGAATGTCCCAGGGGGTTCCAAAGACTGCAAAAAGGGGTTCAGGGGTTCCATGCAAGCCATGCCAGCCATACTTTCCCCTTCACCAGCTTTCTTCGGTCAATTCTGGGACTAAGATTGTCATGATGCCACTTCCTCTCTTAGGCCCTTTTCGCACAGCATTTGCCATGCAAAAGGGCCTCTCGAGTGTCGCACGATTGTGAGGAGCGACTGCACAACGCACTCACAATCGCACAATGCTCCAGGGTAGGGCAGGCACTGCTCATGTACTTTTTCATTTTTGGCTTTCAGCCGAAAATAGTGCACAATTGCACATTGCTTCAGGGCCCCTCACACACTTGCCATGCATGTGGAGACTCCGGAGCCGCAGCGGTCTCACTTCCTTCCCCAGCACAGCCTCTCACTGGAGGCTGCTTGTATGATCCCCGCGCCCCAGGGCAGAAAAAAGGTAAGGTGCAGAAAGGCCCTTAGTTTCTGTGTCTTGAATACATGAATACTTCAGTTAACCCGTTTTGAAGCTCCCTTTTAGAAAGTCTTTCTATGCTTCTCAACCCCTTTTCCTCTTTTTCCTTTGTCTAGTTGCAAGTTTATAAGCAGCATTGCCATTGAAAAGGTTGCAAAGGAGAGCTGGAGAAACACAGGCTTTTGGTCTTGTGTTGCAGCAGCATGTATATGGTAAACAATGAATGCCAAAAAACTTGAACTGAGAAAGAATGGGATTCTACTCTAGCTGATTCTATAGGAGGAGCATGTGTTGCCTACAACAAACAAAGTGAACAGTAGCTGCCTTCAGAATCATTTCTTGAGCATACATTAATCTGTATTATTTTTTGATTTGAGACTGGATGGTAGGGATTGGGAATTGTTGAGACAGGCCTAGAGATTTGACTTGAGTGTCCCTTGCAGGACTTGAGAGTAGAGAATTGACTTGACTAGAGGCGTGTGTGTGTGTGTGTGTGTGTGTGTGTGTGTGTGTGTGTGTGTGTTTAAGTGCTTTCTTTGCGGCAGGACTTGAGACTTGACTCTTGAGACTGCAGGGTGCAGAACTGAGATTGGATTAGAGGCTGTTTGTTTGTTCGTTTGTTTGTGTGTTTCAAGTGCCTTCCTTGCTGCAGCACTTGAGACTTGACTGGAAGGTACAGTCTTCTGAGATTTCAAGGACAGCTGAACATTTCTTTGCATTGCTCCCTTGCAAAGTTCTTTCATACACAATTCTGGGGTTTGTAGCTTTACAAAGTGTCACAGCCTTCTTTGCCAAAGTGTGCTGGCGCATGATCAAACTACAAACCCCAGGATGCCAGAAGGAGCTATGCAAAGAAAAGCTAGTTTTGACCTGGATTATCTCTGTACTGTAATATGTGGCCCTGTTTACACAGGCAGAAACATGTGGGATTAATCCACATTTTCCTGCCTGTGTAGAAAAGGCCTTCATGTCATTTTCAATCTGGGGAGATCCTGAGGCAAAACTATGACAATTGTCCTGGTCAGATTTCTTCGAGGGAGGTTTGCCTTTGCCTAGGCTTTTGCTAAGGCTGAGAGAATGTGTCTTGCCCAAGATTATCCTTCTTTCCCTTGCTTTTTAAACCCTTTTTAAAAAAAGGTTCGAAAGATTCAAGATTCGTGAGATTTGTGGATTCCTAGAACCTTCCAGGGATTCGGATCCAGATTCAAATTTGGAAAATTCTGGATTCATCCCATCCTTATTACAAAGGCACAGTCAAGGTATAATGGAAAGTAATCTGATTCAAATGTTGTCTCCTTTCCCTAGGCTGTTTTGTGGGCTTTGAGCTAAAACAAAAATGGTTCTCCACCACTATTGTTCCTGTCCTGGGCCCTTTCTGCAGTTTACCTTTTTGGGGAGCTGGGATGCGGGGATCGCACGAGCAGCCTCTTGTGAGAGACTCTTATGTCCCCATTGCTTCAGCTCCGCAGCTGCTGCCTGCTTGCAAGCAGGCAGTGTGAGACCCCCTCCTCTTCCTTCCACAGTGTAGCCTGGGATTTTCCCAGGCTGCCCTGGGGCAGGAAGTGCGAGTGCCGTGGCTCCAGAGCTCCACACGCACAGTAAGTGTGCACGGGGCCCCAGAGCAATGCATGATTGTGCACCATTTTCGGCTCAAAGCCAAAAATGAAATAGTGTGCGATTGGTGCCCGCCAGCCCCTGGAGCATCGCGTGATTGCGAGTGCGTCATCTGGACTGCTCCTCACAATCGCACAATGCTCCAGGGGGCCTTTCACATGGCAAATGCCATGTGAAAAGGGCCCTGATCTGAGTCGTACTTATTTCCCAGCAAATGCTATCCTTTCTTCTTTAAACTGTTGACACTCATACTGCTATGGTCCTTTTCTTAACCAACAGCAGCCCTTACTCATGCCTTCTGTGAGATCACATTGTCTCAGAGGAAAAGGCACTTTTTAAAAATACAATTCCCAGAATCTCTGGCCAATAAGAGCACTGACCATGCTAGCTGGGGGTTTCTATAAGCTGTAGTCCACAAAAAGAACTTTCCCAAGCTCTGTATTGCCCTATATATATGTTCTTCTTCATCAAAGAATATGTATTGCTCCTCCAAGAAAGCAACATTTGGTGTGGCAGTTTTCACAGATAATACATTAGGGCCTAAATATCCTAAAGGCGCCAGATCTTGTCTGACCTTGGAAGCTAAGCAGGGTTAGCCCCACTTAGTACTTGGATGGGAGACTGCCAATGAATACCAGATGCTGGTACTCCTTTCTGATAGAAAGTAACTGAAAACCCTATGAAATCCATTAGGTCACCGTAAGGCATATACGCATATCACTTCTACCTCCCGATCAAGTATGCTGGATTTTTGTTTATGTTTTACGGTTCACACATCTGATCTCATCCATCTTTCCCATCTCTTAGTTCTCTCCGGGAATAGTCCTTCTATATTAACTTCTGAAGTCAAAGGAATCTGAGTATTGCAGAGGTATTTGTGGCTTGGCTGTATCTTTTTTCCGCAAGTGCTGTTCTCCCACCAGTTTATACTTTGATGGTAATGACAACACAAAGATATTTCACATGCTTTTCAATGAATCCTCCTGTCTGTGCTTAAGGAGAACTTACCAGCAAGCCTAACAATAGATTATGAAACTTTGGGACTGGATAAGGATGACCAAAGAGGATTGTGTTAGGAAGTCATACACCCCCACATTTTGGTATGGTTTAATTGGTGAAATATGATTTAATTGGCAAAATATATTAATCGACATAAATATAAATTATACCCTGCTATGGCTGTATGCTCGTACTGATAAGAGGAAAAGGCTGGCTCAACATGTGTATTGTGAATTAGGTCAGAAGAGACCTCCATGCATAGCCAGGCCATAGGAAATCACTGGGAAACTCCAGCTATAATGGCCTTCCAGTTAGCCTCCAACCTCTTAGAGACAACAGCATCTGGAAGATTCCCACAACGTGGCTGATTGCCTTAAATTGTCTCCCTCTGACCAAGCAAGCTTCCCTTTTGTCCTCACATCTGTCCGACAAGTATTGAGCTATCAGGACTACCGTTAGCCCTTTACCACCCAAAGCTAAACCCATTAGCTCATTCCAGATTCCATTGTCCGTTCTCAGGAATTCGTTGTCTACTCTGCAAGAGAGCCATTAACACCCTAGCTCTCCAGGCAGAAATAGAGTATTTGAACCCCAGTTTTTGGCCAGTTAACTTGCAGTACACCAATTACTGGTCGCCACTCTGATTCTCAACTGTGTACTGTCCTTAGCCTTGCATCTAAGCCACATTGCTTCTTGGCTGCTCTTGTGGATTGGTAAATATCACCCACTTCACTCGAAAATCTTGCTGCGCAAAACTTTCTTCCACTTTCCTTCAGCTAGCCTTGTATGATTGTGTGACTGCATGGATCTTGTGTGTGTGTGATTTCAGTTCCCCCAATAAAATACATTAAGCTTACTTTTGGACTTCCAGCTGATTCTTCCCTGCACTGGTACTGGTAAACATAGATGTAAAAGATCTTGTAAAGTTACCCCCCTCTCACAGGCCTCTCTTCAAGCTAATATTCCCCATCTTTTCACGGAGGTACTGGCATTGTGGGTGGACCCCTGCATCACCCACATTTTGAGGTAACAGTGGGATGGCATATTGTTTTTCTGTGGCTCAAAGCATTGGCTGTACATGGTTTTAACTAAGGATGGGTAAAAACCATGGTCTAATAAGACCAAGATGCACATCTGAAACCTTTTAAAAGAATGGAACTGATTAATTAAATAGGAACATTTTAAATTTGAAATTAGTTTCTCACTTTCTTAGGTCTAGCAATTAGAACTTTTTTACAGTTGATGGAAAAAGCTTTCTAAGGGTGGTTCCTGGTTCAGCCAGTGGGGCATGATTTTGTGGTTGGATGCCTAGAGCCAAACCCACAGAAGGAACAAGAGGGTAGTACCACTTATACGGCACTAGTAATGCCTCTGCACAGCAGGAATGGATTAACATATTTTGAAGGGAGTGACATTATACCCATTACCATGTAAGGAAGGGGAGGCCCATATGACCATGCATTCCAGAGTCTAAAATAACTATAGCACTAATGGTGTTTAAACCTTCACACCAGCTTCTCATTATTGTGCGGAGATTCTGCAAGCTTGATCCTTTTAAGGAAACCAGAAAACCTATACCTGTCATTATTTTTAAGACAGGCTTCTTAACTTCTGTTTACTTTTATTGTTGTTTTTTAAATGCTACATCTTGGTTTTATTTATGTATTTCCCTATTTATTTGTTTATAAAATTTATTCTGTCTCCTTGCAGTTTACTGTGGCTTTATGACTTGTTTATCCCATTCATGTTTTAAATTACACCATGCTTTAAAAATATTTATGCATGAAAATTGGGGTATAAATTGCTTCTGTCCAAGAGCAACAAAACAAGTGCATGAGTATGAGATCAGAATCTTCTCAAGAGACAGATGTTGCCTGATTCACAGCCTGGGACTGTGGCCATGTGTCCTACTTTATCAAGAACAGTTCTTTATTTGAAGGACTCTCAGAGATCGGTCTATATATTTTTTAAGGCATGACCCATTGCATTGCAACTATGTCCTTTCAAGCTGTTTTGGGGACTATGTCCATTTCCACACTACACTGTTATAGTGCTATTATTCCCCTTTCAACATCCTATGGAACCCTGGAGTTTGCAGTTTAGAGGAGGAGATATTTAGAATTCTCAGCCAGAATGCTATTTGGCCTCAGTAAATTACAAACCTCAGAATTCCAGAGGATGTTGGAAGTGGAACAGTAGCACTATAACAGTGTAGTGCAGAAATGGCCTATATCTCTTAGGAATCCTATTCAGGAGAGCAAACAGAGGGCCACAGTTGCTCACCCCTGCCCTGTTTTAAAGGGCTCTGCAATCCAAGATTAGTTTAAAGATGATGTACTCTAAGAAGAGAGATTACCAGCAGTCATGACGTTCTTTTAAACAGTGGACTGAGATGACACACTACTATGGCAAGATGTGTATATGTAATATTTCCTGACAGTTGCAATTATGGTGTTTGTGGAGAGTTTTCATATTGTATCACTCAAATTACATATCCTTGCTTCCTGCTTTTTCCTGTTAATTAGTTTAGGGTCTGCTTGGAGCCATATAGAGGGAGAGAGAATAGGGTGACCAGTGTGGGAAGACTTTTGAGAGCCTTTGTATAGTTTATTTGTTCATTCTTAATGTTAAAAAGTAATAGTTTTTTCCCCTCATTTGTTTTCTTCTGGGGCTGTTTATATACAACTCATGTACATAATTTAAGGCTTACTTTAAACATCTTATGTTTAAAATAGGTGAGGACTTACTTATCATTTTCTGAGGTAATATTTTCAGTTCTTTTTGTGAACTCAAATAACCACCTTATTTTGATAGGAACAGACTGCCATTTAGGGAACAAAGGGAAATACGTGTGCATGTGTGTATGAAAGGAATCACTTTAAAAGTCATTTTCTTAGCTTTTACGATGACTACTGCACTGTTGCTTAATTGCTTGAGTCTTGAGCCCGTCTAGTTATAATCATTCTTCATTTCCACTTCTTAATTATTCTGCAGTCTTTTTGATTGTGAAATATAGACACTAATTTTTTTTCAAACCTAGATTAACACTATCATTCCAAAAACAGACAGAGAACACAGCCTTTTTTCATTTGTTTGTTTGCTAATAGAAAATAACACGACACATAGACACATAGATAGAGAAGCCTTCACACATTTGTTCCATCAAGGACATTCAAGAACTTAAAGATGGAATTTTAGAGCTGCTTAACTTGATAAACTGTGAAGATACACATTGGCAATTTTATAGATTTAATTCCCTCTTCTGGATCTACCCTGCCTCTGAGGCCATTTCCGCACTAAACTATTATAGTGTTATTATTCCATTTTCAACACCCTATGGAATCCTGGGCTTTGCAGTTTAGGGAGGATCCAAAAGGCCCCTACATAAACCGCAAACTCCAGGATTCCATAGGATGTTGAAAATGGAATAATAGCACTATGACAGTCCAGTGTGGAAATGGCCTGAGTTCCATCCAGATATGTGAGGAAAAAGAAATATTACAGCTGTTAAAAGTTCCTAACAGAAGTGAATGGGGAAGAAAGCACTGAGGAAAAATCTGAATAATCAGACCAGGCCCCAAGTCGGGGGGGCATATACAGGCCTACTACATATTCCAGGAGTCAATAGGATGAAACCATGAGAATTAAATTGATACCAAATTGGTGTATTCATGGGGTCACCATAAGTTGACAGGCATCGTGAAGGCACACATATAACTGTGTAGTATAGATATATAAAATGTCACCAGTTTTCATATAAGAACCTGCATGTACATGTTTCACTAAATTGTTTCCTGTGGTATTTGATTATGTGGCAAGGGCCGATGTGCTTTGCCTCTTGTAGTTGCCATTCTATCATGGGTTTCCATGCTGACCATAACAGCATAAGAAACCTAACAAAGCAGAGTAAAGGCCAATCAAATCCAGCATCCTATGGCCAATCAGTTGCTCAAGAGAAGCCTACAAACAGGACATGTGGGCAACAGTGCTCTCCTGCTGCACTTCCAATAGCTCCCATGCCCAGTAGCTATCAATGCTCTTTTCCATCATACATTTGTTAGAAGCCCAAGACTGGACCTACACAGAGACCCTATTTCTCTGGGATAAAAGATAGCATTCCTGAATTCTCAGTACCACTCTTTATGAATAAAGCGTTAATCACACTACAAAAGTCAAGTCACTAGAAAGCAGACACCAAGGAGTCTAAAGCAATCAACAACTTAGGTAACTGTTAGTAACACATGCCATATCTTGGCCATTATTCAGTGGATTTTAGGCAGTCAAATAGACTCCGAGTTTCTATATTTGGTTTACACCATGTGCATAAACTGACATCTGATAACGAATGTCTACAAATGGTAGGCAGATGTAAATCTTAATATGATCATTCCTTCCATGCCTAGCCCAAATCCAGCACTTTCCGGGAATCAGTAAAACTCTTCTCTTCAAGTTTTCTGGCAACACTATTCCCACAAGACTGAGAACACTATTTAGTGAACTGTCACTTGATGAATGTCAAGATGATGGAAAGGGAACGCAAACATAAGGTCCTGTGATAAACACAGTTTCCAATCCAATGTTAAATAAATGACAGAGGAATGGCTTTTATGCAGATTGGAAAACTAAACATGGCTAACATACAGCAGTAAAGCTGCCAGGAGCTCTCCTGAAGTCTAAACTATTTTGCTATCTTCTTCATTAGTTATTGCAATCAACAATCTGCTTCTTATTTTAATGGGGTGGAAATAAAGTGGCACTGTTCCCAACATTTGAAAGGTAAAAGTCATCAATTCTAAATATAGGAACTATGTAAGGATACCAGGTTGTCTGCTCAAGGAATGGGCCACTCATGCTTTATTCTTCAAGCCAGAAAAATTACCACAAGTCATTGTAGAGCAGCATGAAGGGAAAAGCTGGATGAATATCTGGTTTTGGAGTAGTAGGTAGGTTTTGCAGGAAGAGACACATTCATTGGATATTCCAATAACTGGTTGTTGTGATATGCCTTCAAGATGTTTCCGACTTATGGTGACCCTAAGGCAAATCTGCCATGGGGTTTTCTGGAACTGATAGTTTATAACACATGGCTGAGGTTACCCAATGGGTTTCCATGGCGGAGCAGGGCATCAAACCCTAGGTTCCAGGGTCTTAGTCCATCATACTATGCTGATTCTCCCAACAACTGAACCATTTTCTAATCTCAGCTGCCAACCAGTGAATCCAGGGCTCACAGGATTGACTTCCAGGATCTTTTCTCTACCAGGAATGATGTCATCTATAAGCCCCCTTCAAGGTACTGTTACCCTGTTCTCTGGGAGTCCCAGGAGGGACACCTAAATAACCAAGCAATAAAACACAACCTTGGGGAAAATTAGCTGGAGCACTCACTTAAGCTAGCAAGAGGCAGGGTAACTTAGCAGGATCTTGCAACCCAGCGTTTACGGAGTCAGGTCAGTCAAGCAGCCAGACTGGTTTAAAGTAATAAAAATGATGTTTTATTGAATACAGACAAATATTAAAGACACCACAGTCACACAGACAACTAAGGAATCAGAGATTGAATTAGAGATGGGGATTTTCAGAGGGAAGTGGGTGATACGACACCTGTCTCGTCATCCTAGACCTTAGGAGAGAAGCCAGGGATGCGGAGAAGAAGCTCAGCTCAATTAGCTGAGGGGAGCTCGCCAAACGAAATGGCAGCAAGGCAGGATGGAACTCTGGAGCAGGCCGAGTGATCCGAGGAAGATCTCGGAATCAGGGGGTTTTATATATGGTGAATTGTGACTGCAGGCTATGCCTTACTGGGGGACCAGCAATGAGTTT
Organism: Iguana delicatissima; assembly: GCA_948472985.1. Taxonomy (NCBI): domain Eukaryota; kingdom Metazoa; phylum Chordata; class Lepidosauria; order Squamata; family Iguanidae; genus Iguana; species Iguana delicatissima. Next base: position 383,708 of record CAOKZL010000094.1, on the reverse strand, counting down.
TGGGTGCGAGACAATGTCTCAGAAGGGTCACAACTTTGCATGATGGAATCATAGCCGAATTAACAATAGTGTAGCCAGTATGCAAATGTGCAGTGCTTACCAGTGGACGGCACAACCTTTGTCCAGTAGCCTGCTCGGGGCAGGAGGCTTTTGTTAGTATCACGCATATGTAATGAGGTGTTTGCGGGAGAGGTCCCTGAAGCGGCAAACCAGCTGTAGCTGGCCTGCCTGGGTGGAGAATGGAATGTCCAGCAATTATCGGCCGTGCCTGTTTGTGCGCTCATCCGGTGGCCTTGCAAACACATGGAGCGGGGTGGCAGGGAAAGCCAAATTGTTTGATATCAAAATGATATCTAGGGGTGTCCCCAAGGAGGTCTAAACTGCAGTAACAGTACCCTCAGGCTTCCCTTAGCTACTTCCTCATGGTAGCTGGGACAGATAGATTTTCTAAGCAGCCCTATCTAGTGCAGAGCTTTCCAAACTTTTCATGTTGGGGACACACTTTTTAGAGATGCATCATTTTGCGACACAGTAATTGAAGTTTTACTAGCAAACGGAAGGTTAAACTGATTCCTTATAAGAGATGCAGACACATACATAAATAATAATAACAAAAGGTATGTGGACACAACATATCTCATGAAAACCTTTCATATATTTTTAAAAAGATATGATTATAAATAATAACATACATTTCCAAGATTGTAGGTGACACACCTACACACTTCAGGTGACACACTAACGTGTCGCAGCACACCATTTGGAAAGCCTTGACCTAGTGATTGCCTTTTATTATAATTCAAAGTATTTGGGGATTGTTTGTCTTGAAGAGACCACTGAGGACCATTAGAGTTAGCAAAGATCTGCTCCTGGCAGAAATGAGAACTAACAGAACTGTTTTGTTGATGTGGAGGTAATCAGCTGCCTACATTTTTGGACTCTTACTGGGGGCTTTGCTACAAGGATTGTCTTGATGGGTGCTGACATTTCAAAACGTACTGTTACACCAGTGTCCCCCAAAAGTTGTGATGGATTAATAGCCATAATTCTTTCATCTCTAAATAAACTGGAGTATTTATTTGGAATGGTCAAATTTCCCAGAGGAAAATAGGTTCAATAGTTTAAAAGAGATGCTTGAAGGACTTGATATCCTCTTTTGCTTGCTAATCTCTTCCTAGGAAGATCTCATGATCTCATGATCAGAAAAAAAAGTTATTGAGTTCCTCCCTCATGTATGAATCAGTAATATGAAGAATGTGGAGAGAAAAGAGCCAATATCCCTAACCTTCCAGCTGCAGAAAAGGACAGCCAATATGATGAAAGGGGTCATTTTCCCTTCAAGGAAAGTTTCCAAAGAGATAGCCCCATGGTATCTGGGGGATGTGTATGTGTATGTCAGGGAATCAAGGGGAGTGAAGGAGGAGGGTGAAGTGATCAAGCATCACCTTTAAAACTTAAGTGGTTCATTTTAGCAGGAGCTTTCATGGATATTAATCCACTTCTTCAAATATACTGATGGAGTTGGAAGTACAGTTGGCCTTCCATTTTTGAGGATTCAGCATTCACTGATTTCATTATTTGCAGGTTATTTTATGGTATTTATTTATTGCTGTATTTACCCCTGCCACAGAAAAAATACATTCTCTCAGTATTGCTAGCTCCTCTAGCATGGCTCTATGGCCCATTTCTGCCAGAAGCTGGCCACAGAATAACACTAGATGACCAAGAGATTCCTAGATAAGTGTTCTCAGCTTTTTTTTTTTTTAAAAAAAAGCATTCACAAATTTTATTTTTATTCACAGTTTTTCCACTTTCATGGGGTCTTGCACCCCTAACCTCCACAAAAGTGGAGAACTGATTATATAGCCACAGGTGTATAGGAATTACAAAGTTATAAGGGAGTGTAGCATCAGGGTGTAATAGGACACAGAAAGATGCAAACAAGGAAAGGATGCAACATTTGAGGCCCTTAAACTTAGGGGGAAAAAGGAGGGACAAGACATGACAGAAATGGTTTGAATGAGTATTGGACTAAGACTCTGGAAGACTAGAGTTTCAATCCTCACTCAACCATGGAAACCCACTAATCAGCCTAAAAAGAAGGCAACAGCCAACCTTGACAAGAAAACTCAAGAATAGGATCCTCCTAAGTTGGAGCTGACTTGAAGGCAAGTAGCAATGATAAGGTGTTAGCAGTCATACGCCCCACATGTTGGTACGGTTTAATTGGTGAAATATGATTTAATTGACAAAATTTATTAATTGGCATTAATATAAATGGTGATGTGACTGTAAGGCCCAGCTAGGCAGAGAAAAACACTGGCTGGATATGTGCGCTGCAAAGTAGGTCAGAGATCCCCACTAGATATAGCCAGGTCATAATCAGGAAGTCATCAGATAACCCCAGAAATAATAGGCTTAAACTAAGCTGTAACAACTCTCCTGTCAGACAATAGCAACAAGGAAGTTCCCAGCAAACCATTCATTGTATCAACCTTTCTCTCCATTGACCAGTGCATTTCCCCCATTATCCACAAACCTGTCTACCATTACAGAGCAATCATAACAGCCATTAACTCTTTGTCACTTAACACTGAGATCATTAATATAGTCTGGCCCTCACCATCCACTCTGCAACCTCCCTTGTTTACTCAGCCAGAGAGCCATTAACACCCACAGCCTCCAGGCAGATTTTGGGCATAAAAACCCTCTGTTTTGACCAGTTATTTTACAATATCTCACTTGCTGAAACTCTATGCTATCACACTGATTCCTGAATGTGTACTGTCTTTGGGCATGAGTTGAAGCCACATTGCTGTTTCTTCGCTGCTCTCTGAATTGGTAATTATCATACAAGCCCTGAAACTCCACCATCAACCTTTCCTCTCTTTTCTTTCACTTAGCCTTGTGTGAGTACACGAGTGTTTGGATCTTGTGCATGTGTGATTAAATTATCTTAATAAAACATGTTTTAGTTAACTTTCTGAATCTCTGTCTGGTTTTCTGTACATGGAACTCCACAAACATTGGTGGAATATCTCACTAGGTTACCCCCTTTATCTCAGGCCTCCCACTTTTTTCTACAATTTCTATACAGGTATATTCTCATAAGTGAGACTGCACAGAACCCATTAAGAAAAACAACATAATTTTACTTAGCCGGAAAGTAACTCAAATTCTGTAGAACTGATGTGGTTTGAGCATGGACTCATTCCTTACTGAAAGGACTCCAAACATTTGAGTGAAATGACACTTACTTGACTCACCCCACTGGCATTCCAACCATTTCACCTATTAGCTCTCTCTATGCTAGGATTCAGATCCCAAATGAAACTCTTGCATGTATACCGTACAGTCAGAGGCCCCTTAAATTTGGCAGTACATTTATCGAAATGGGAATGTTTTCACAGAAACATATGGTTCCAACAAAAAGTGATGCTGAAGATTGCTTTATAGCTCAGTCCAAGAGCAAAGTGATAACTGTTCCTATATGACCCAGCCAATCCATACACAGAGGACACATTCAGGCTCTTGGCGCAGGTGGAAAAGGGGTAGATGAAACAACCGATTGGGCACCTATTTGGCAACTCTCATGTCTCTGGAAAAGTGAACATGAGACAAAGTACACATTTAAAACCAGGCTCAGAAAAGTCTGTGGTTGGCACTGGACAAATCCAGATTCCAGAGAAGGTTTTGGATGTCGTGTGGGCAGCTATGTGCAAATAGAATGCTAGACTAGACGGGCATTTGACCTAGCCAGCCGGGCCATTCTTATGTATGCAGTCATTTAATAGAACCAGACAACAATATATAGCGGACAGTGGAATATGCTCCTCAAAGTGCAGTGGAGCCACCTTCTTTGGAGATTTTTAAACAGAAGCTGGAGGCCCATTTGCTGGGAGTGCTCTGAGTGTGTGTTCCTGCATGGCAGGGGGATGGACACAATGGCTGTTGTGGTCTCTTCCAACTCTATGATTCAGTGTATGATATAGTTCTACTATTGTGACCAAGAACATCTTATATTGTATGTTACTTATATTGTATGCTGTTTTGATAAAGACTTTATTTATTTATTTATTTATTTATTTATTTATTTATTTATTTATTTATTTATTGACTTGGTTATTGTTGTAGTTAACTGTAGATTTAGACCACAGCAAGCTCAAGTCAGCTTGCTGTGATCTAAATCTAATTGTAAATCTCAATAAGAATGGACTCACTGAATTAATGCAACTTGCGTAAGTGCTGACTCACCAAGTTCCCATGATTTAATAGATCTACTCTATGTGAGATTAACAATTAGATCAGGACCCATGTATCCTTCTTTACAGAGAATAATCCACTACTTGAAGAGCCCTAAGAAGATAACTTCTATTTGAAGGTGCCCTTTATTAAGGGCTGTGTAATCTAAGGCCCTTTCTGCACGCGGCGAGGGAAGCGCTCCCTGCCGTTACTCACCAGCTTTTTGGTGGGTTCGTTTCAGTCCATCCTGACGAGGAGCAGTGTGAGCTCGTCGCTCCGCACTACTCCGGTGTCCAAAATGGCGGCTTCCGGTTGGTGGAGGCTCCCCACCCACTGCTGAAGCTCGCCAGCCTAAAGCCCACCCCCGGCAGATCTGCAGGCGTGCACTGGTGTGCACCTGGAAATCTGCACCAGAGCACGGGAATGGAGTGGCACAGAGTGGCGCGCTCCGTGCTTTTGAAAAACCTGTAAAAACAGATTTTTAAAAAGAATGCTGCACGACCACTTCGGGTTGCTCCGGAGCGGACTGAGGTGTGGAACTGTGACAAGTAGTCTGACCCAGTCCGCTCCCAAGGTGAGGACAACCTCTGTCAGAGGTCGCACCGCACCGTTCTACTTACCCTGTGCGGAAAGGTCCTAAGTCTGGTTGAAAGATAAAGAACCATAAAAAAATTAATGATAGGGGATTTGAGGTCGTTCATCAACATTTAAGACCTTAGTGGCAAACTCAGCAGGCATGCAGGTTGGTCTTTTCCTTACAATGAGATACATTGCATTTCTATTGGAATTCTAGTAATTGTTTCCAAAGCTGTATCTGTACCTACATATTACCACGTGCATGTGCAAATCTCTTCTGCTTGGTGATGCATAAATGGCCATCCTAATGGAAACTGTTTGAAGACCTGGCATAAACCTCTCTGAGAACAGAGTATGTGACTATATATGTATATATAGAACTTATATCCAACATTTCTCCCAAGATGGATTCTGAGTACAGTATGCCTTCCATACATGTAAAGAAAGCCATGTGTAAAACAAAAAACACAAAGTGTTGAGTCCCATTATAGTCAATGGATGCAAAGCATGACCTTACATTCATGGGTGAAGAGGTCGTATTAAGGGAGGGTCACTGTATAAAAATAAAAAAATATGCATACTACCTGCAACTCTGTACTTCAGTTTTAAAAGTGCAAATCCTGATCATACTAAATTTTGTGTACATAAAGCTAGAATGTCAAGGAGGGGTTTTAGGCCAGAACATTGCTTTACGATATCATATCCATCAACATTTCACAGGTGAAAACTGAGACACATTTGGCCAAGCAACATGAGAGTGTACTTAAGATGGTAAAAAATTTTAATGAGGCTGACCACACCAACTAGGAGAGGCTGCAGCAATTTGCTTTTGCCTGAGTCTATAGGGAAGGACAAGATCCCGCTCCTCTCTTCACTTCCTGCTGAGTTAATTAAGTGCAAACTATTTTTGGAAGTTGAACTCAAATCTGAAGCCACCGAGGTAAGCTAAGGACAAGGGGGGAAAGTGTGAGGAAGAGAAAGATACCCCAGACATTTTTAAAACAACTGAAAAAAATGAGATGACAGAAGATTAATCAGGATATTCCCTGCCAAACAGAGACAGGTGAAGTGTATGTCACATCCAGGTGAAGTGTATGTGATACCTAGATTATGTGCTATGAAGATGCACACAAACAAAGGCATTCTCCCAGAAAATAGTTGAAAGTCAAGAACTTGGAAACACCACCCTTTGGGACAAGACAATAGATGCCAGAAAGATCACCACTGGCTGTGCTCACTGGGGATTCTGGGAGTCAGAGTAAAAAGAAGTAACTTTTACAGGCTTCAGAAGAGGTCCAGTCCAGAACAGTTTTGCATTTTAGTTGAGCTATTCTTATAGGCCAGATATGACCTTCAATAACAAATATTCTGGGCCCAACATTAAAATACTCTATTTGCTGGTGTAAGACTCACTTTTTTCCCCAAGAAATACTGTTTGAAAATGTGGTGCATTTTATATGCCAGTACATCTTATATGCTGGCAAACAATATTTGTTGGTGTATAAATGGGGCGTGTCTTATACCCTGGTGTGTCTTATACACCAGCAAATACAGTATTTACAGTATTTAGTTGACTATGTAATCTCATAGGCAAACTATGTTTGCCACCTGCTTGTAACAAATAAAACAACTGCTGATAATATTGAACCTTGGAATCATTGAATCTGATTACGGGTTGCACAAAGAGGAACAACTTAGGCCAAATCCCCACTTGCTCCATTATGTTCATTTGTACAGCCTGTTGGGATTTTTAATAGACCATGCAAACATGACTCAGGTTTTGACTGACTAGATTACAGTCTCTATATTTTGACTAGGACTTGGGGAAGCTAACTTTTTGGACAACAGTTTCCAGAATTCCCAGAAGATTCTGAGAGCCATCATCCAAAGAATTAACTTTCTTGAGTACTGGCTCTTGTCTATGACCTGGAGTTACATATTCAGTTTTGAATTGCAGAAGTATTTGCTGTAGGTCCAGCTGTTAGACGGGAGATTGTTACCATATCCTATCACCCCTCCTAGAAGATATACAATTGTCATAAATTGGATTTATTAATGACCAGACAACATGATTGGAGTCACGCTGACTGGAGACGTGTTCGGGGTCATGAAAGTTCAGATAGGCTTATGCAGAAAACCCCAACACTAATAGGTTTGGCATTTTTGAATACGATGAAAGATGAAGTGCCCAAACTGGTGAGCAACCAGAGACCATTGCTCAATCTCACCCTACGGAGATCCTCCCTATAGACTCTACCTGACTGAACATTAAGAGATTGTCATGAATCCCATCAATGATTTGTCACTCCGGAGTCAAAGCAATCAGCCCATTCTGGACTCCTTTGTCAGTCCCATGGGAAAGCCATTATGGTTTTGTCAACACCCCCCCTCAGAGTAAGAAATAGGGTATAAAAACCCTAGCTTCAATCCCAGCCAATTTGTCCAGACTGCTGTTCCTCCATGCTACCCTCAGACAGTGTCCAATGCCTCCACTGTGATCTCCTTCTTCAACACTGGTAACTATCACCCTTTCCACCCTATATCTCTTTTTATCCAACCTTTTTCACCTCAATTTCCAATAGCTTTTTCTGATTCTTAAGGATGTCTGATTTCTCATATGTTTGTCAATTCAGATAAAATACTTTGTTTAACTTCAACTGGAGTTCTGTCTACAATTAGTACCAGTATAGATAAGTGAAAAGATCCTGCCATGATCCTCCTCTTGCTGCCATCTTTTGAACTATGATTCTCCTAAATTCTAAGGAGATGCTAGCATTGCAGGTGGACCCCAGCATCCCCCACCTCTTAGGGTAACAAGATGGCCAAGCCAAGATTCAAACTCTGGTCTCCAGAGTTGTAGTCTAATGCTTAAACCACTATACCATACCAGCTCTCGGAGGCAGACAGATTGAAAAGTGGAGAGGGCTCCTGTACTTTTAATGATTGTGTTGAAAGGGAAAATTTAGTAGGTGTTGATTGCCCTACACCCAGGTAACAAGCAGCACTAGTTGAAAATCTCTCTTCTATGCATCCATGTTCATTTTTTCTCTGATAACTCTAGAGGAGGAAGAGGACAGTAGAGAAAGAGAAAGAAGGTGGGCTCCCCTACTTTCATCCTCTGGCCCCATCCACAACTGGCTTTAATCTGACCCAGTGCCAGCATATGACCCACCAAAAAGTCTATCTTCATCTCCACAACAGATTTCCCCACCTCCTGAACCCCCAGAATGGAGAGAATTTGAGAAAAGATGAATTGTTTGTATCACCTGTAGTTTGGCCCTGTCTGCACCAGCTTCTAGGAGGGCTTTGAAAACCCATTAATTCTAAGCGGCTTTTAGTCTAGAATGCAGTGCTGACTTTTTTAATGGCTTTTATTTTAATTATTGATTTTATATTGCTCTTTTTTAGTTGTTTACATGAATCTGACATGAGCGCAGGGCTGGATTTTGGAACCGTTTTAAGGGCTGTTTTAATATGATCCTACTTTCTTGGAATGTTGTTTTTATCCTGTTTATGCAAATTGCTTTAAGAGGCCCAAAAATGCAGAAAACTGAACTTTACAAATAATGAAAGAAATTGCAAAAGAGACTCGGAGGGGTGGCAGTCCTTCATGCTTTCATTGTTGAATTACTACTGCCTTGATACAAGGAAGTCTTCCCCAACTTGGTGCTCCCTAGGCCTGGTAGACTACAAATCCTATCACATTCAGGCAGCATGTCTATTGACATGATGGGAGTTGTAGTCCAATGGAAAGAACAAGGTGAGAGAGGGCTGATTCAGGAGACTGGGGATGCAAGTATTTGGTACTTTATAAGACTGTCTTCATTGCTGGATAGGAAAAGATTTCTTGTAAGATATGCTTTTGCCACAGCTGGAACTTTACAAGTAAGGCTGAAAGCAGTTGGTTTTATTGCTTCGAAAATTCTGACTTTCCAGTGCATGTAACACAAGATTATTTATTTGCTAACTCATAACAGGTATAGGCTGCCATCTTAACATGAAGTGTTGGGCAGTTTGTATTAAAATAATTTAAATACAGAATAAAAGTATAAAATCAAAAGTAATGTAAAATGTAAAAACACAAGAAACTCACAGCATGCCTTTTTTCTGAAAAAAAATTTGCAACAGATAGCCCTTCACTGCCTGAGTAATTCTACAACCCACAGAAACAAAGGATAGCACTCTCTCCTTATTCTCTGGTTCATTACTTGAAATTAATTCCTTTGTCCAATAATGAAGGGCAATTACATAACATTATAATTGTAAATTAATGAAGAATAAATTCACTCCTTCTGTGGGGTCACTATAATTGTAGTTACTTTTATAGTCACAGAGGTGACGCCTTAACAAAGGCAGCACCAAAATGTCCCAGGATTAAAATATTCATTCATGTCATACCTGGTTCTGCAGGGAGTTGATATTGTGGATGGAAGGTGAGAGCATTTTATATTACTTCAGATCAGTTCATAACATTCAGATGAGTTTTTAAAGGCAGCTAAAACATTTTACTTTCTTTGAGAGAGTGGAGTATGAAGATTTATTAGAACAGCAACTGGTCAGGGCCTTTCAGAATTATAATTACGTTTTAAAGTTAAGTCTCCCAACCCTCGTGTTGTGTTATCACGCAATTGATTCCTCAATGTCTAATTTGCCTCTGTTCTTCTCAGCATGAAGACAGATATTAATAAAGCAGCAGAAGTAGTTTAAAAGAACACTCATCCTGGTATAAACACAAAGTTCCACCCTCCACCATCAACGCATTTTGTCAGGAATGCTTTGATGGTGTTTTCCTGCACGGCAGGGGGTTGGACTTGATGGCCCTTCTGCTTGGCCCTTCTGGTCTCTTCTTACTCTATACCTCTATGGCCATCTGTACCTGTTACCCGGAAGCGGCCATTCCATCAGGAGAAAGGAATGGGCTCAGTGGACAACTGAACGGCTCTGCTGAAAAGCAGATTTGGGGGTCCCTTCTTTTTGAAATTTACAATCCCAACTATCATATTAAGAACTTAGTTAAGAAGAAAACAAGTGCTTCATTCTTGCCTCCCTGTCTCAGTTCTTGTTGGGTTCTGTCTTTTAGACTTTAAATGTAGAGGACAGAGATTATGTTTAATTCTTTTGGACCCCTGGGACCCCAGCCTTCTTTTTCCTAAAGCAAAGGCAAAAATGCTTTAAATAACTAAACACATACACAAACACATAAGTAACATACTCTTTTATCTCTCAAGGTGAGTTCTGAAAGACCAGCTCTTCATGTTTGTTGTACATTTCCTAGTGAATTGTGGGGGGTGGGGGGGGAGAAAAAACAAGCTATAGAGGACAACTTTTGTCTAGTGATTATGACATCAGCAACCCCTGCCATGCCCATGCCAGTTTCTTCTTCAATTCTCCTGCCAGCCCCAACTCACTTGCTTCCTTGAGGAGTTTTTCAAATTGTCAAAACAGGATTATGTTTTTTTTTCCAGCTGCAAAGGCACTGATTGAATATTCAACTGAACAAATTTCATAATGAGATGGGGGAGCAGAGAAAAGTAGATACCTAAAGCAAAGGATCAGAGCAAGGACAACAATGGCATACTAAAGGACATTCAGAGGGCTCATTTGTGTAATTTGCATTGCAATAGAGGAGTGAAGGTAGGTGAAAAAATACATAATCTTTACTCCTTCCATACCAATTTGTAGTATGGCAGATGAAAGACTGAACTGTTGCAACAGGAGTTGCTCCTTCAAAGCTCACATCTGCCATGAACTGATCAGGAGGATTAAGCAAGATACAGATGCTCATTTGTAACAAGGAGAGGATTCAACCTCCTTCTGCATTAGTTGTAAACATTACCTGACTGTAGTAGAAGTGCTTTGTAACACTAAACGTAAGTACACAGGTGCAGAACATCATCAGTTTGAGGACTACAGCTTCCCAGGATCCTTGAACCAGGACATGTTGCCATTTCCGCACTGCACTGTTATAGTGCTATTATTCCACTTCCAACATCCCATGGAATCCTGGAATTTGCAGTTCAGGGAGGGGCGTTTAGAATTCTCAGCCACCGAGCTCTTTGGCCTCAGTAAACTACAAACCCCAGAATTCCAGAGGATGTTGAAAGTGGAATAATAACACTATAACAGTGTAGTGCAGAAATGCCCTTAGTCCTCTGGAAACAGTTTGCAGTGACTGAACCGTTTAGGGGTTTCTGGGTGATATCAGGACAGGGTTTCTATACTGTTACTGGTTGTGCAGAAGAGAGAATTTCAGCAAATGGAGCTTATATGACAAGCAACATCTACTGAAATTCTCTCTTCTTCCAACCTGCCAACACTATTGTACCACATCCAAGTTCTGCTGCCTTTGCAGTGAGCAGGATAGAATGTAGAAGACATCTTTTCGTGTTATTTTTGCTACATCATGTTTGGGGCTGGAGCAGTTTCTTTCCTATTGAGGGCTTGCTGGGGGACAAGGGGACTTTGGATCTTATGGGCTTTCTTTGATCTATGCCCAGTCCCTCATTTTTTTTCTGCCTATCTTCATCAGAGCTCTGATGGCAAAAGATGGCAGAAATATTGTTTGCTACAGGAGGGAACCCTCTGGTATCAGATCTACTATTCCATCCATAGAGAAGGACATTCTATAAAATCCTGAGTTCCCTCTCAGTGATGTCTTGCCCTTTGTGCTAAATAAGGCTTCTAATTCCCTGCATTATATTGACTGAGAGCCATTTCTCTTATCTGGTGCAGTTTTTAATTATTCGCCATTCATTTTTAATGTGTTTAATGGACCTTTAATTGAAAGATCATTTTTTTTAAAATCACATCACTTTCAAGCCTCCAAGCACTCTGTGTTGTTAATGGTAAACTACCCTGGATTTTCTCACTTGCATTGGGCCACTAGGTGTTTCACGACAAGAGTTTCTTGTGCATGAATATGATAAATGATCCATTTGTTGCTGCTGCAACCAATAACACTATCTGCCACATTTTCCAACACACTGTCTAAAGTAAAGAATTGCTCTTTTGAAAGGTCAGATTTAACTTACCCTGAAACCTCCAAAGAGCACCCTTCTTATCTCTTGCTATCACTATTAAAAAAAAGAAAAAGAGGAACTCCGATGGCATTTACTCTTGGGCAGAAGTTTTTATAACTTCTCCATTAAAAAAAAATCATACCAGCCTTCAAAGAATAAATTACAAATCGATATCAGATGATGTTGCTATCAACAAGAACATCCACTAGCTCAAATTGCGGGCCATATTGATAGCTTGGCTTTGACTGAGGGGACTTAAGCATACAACTCGCGTTAGAGCTGATGAAAGACATGTGCATAAATGGCTGGGCACCATATTAAGAACATCCACAGAAAGAGAATTGATAGAAGAGCCACTTACAGTGACACATAGCAAGTGAAACTTTGTGATATGTTGGTAGTTCACACAGCTATGACCAAAAAACAATGAAACAGCTCAAAGGTTACTTTGCTACACTGAATTAGGATGGGATGGAAATCTACCCTAACCATTTTTTTAAAAAAATGAATTTATTCAATTCATCATTTTCAGGATTGAAGGCTCTTTCATACTGCACAATTATAGCGCTATATACCGCATTGATTGCTATGGCACAATTCTACACAATCCTGGACTTTATAATTTGGTGAAGCAATAGTGTTCTCTGGCTGAGAAGTCTAATTTTGTTGTTGTTGGGTGTCATTAAGTCATTTCCAAGTTATAGTGACCTTAAGGAGAAACTATCACAGGGTTTTCTGGGCCTGAGAGTATGTGACATGCCTGAGATAACTCAGTAGGTTTCTATGGCTGAGCAGGGAATCAAACCTTGGTCTCCAGGGTCATAATTGAACACTCAGACCACTACCCTATGCTGATTCAAATAGCCCTCTCTTAACTGCCAATCCTTGGATTCAATAGTATATTGCCACGGCAGTTAAAGTAGAATCATAGGGCAAAAGAACCCTTGGAGAATTTGCTTATTTATCTTTTGGTTTTAGCAATAGCAATAGCATGTGTATTTCTATACCGCTTATCAGCTAAGTGCTCTCTAAGCAGTTTACAATGTATTAACTAATTGCCCCAACAAGCTGGGTACTCATTTTACCAGCCTGTGGAAGGATGGAAGGCTGACTCCAGCTAGAACCCGGCAGGATTGAACTCACAACCTTGTGGCTGCAGTACCAGTATTTAACCACTGCACCACCAAAGTTTTTCCCTGACTAGATGGTAACTATGAGCATCAAGTTCTTTTTTAAAGTATGCACAACTAAAATACATGTCTTTTTAAAATACGCATAAAATGTGCTTCTAAGATACATAACAACTCACTTCAGTCAATGTGTAAAGAAAATGTGTACCTAATTCCTAAATGCATACATTAGCAACAATGTGTACCAAAATATGCAAAAATGTCCATACAGGAAGGTAAACAGAAGTCCCACAATCTAAGACAGAATTTGGATGGAATGAGAATACTAGTGAATTTGTCATTCTGACAAATGCTCACATGCCTGCTCTCCACATAGTAAGTCCATCTGACAATTACTGGTTTCATTTTAAAGCATTGGCCAATAAGATGGGTTCCAAAGCACCAGTCCCTGCATGTTGAAGAAACCCATCCACCACAATCCAATCAAAGATTGTCTTTGTCCTTTGCTAGTTTCTGCCTGTAAGGCTTTATAGATTTAATTTGTTTCTTTTCTAGCCTACCTTTCTCCTTGTACAGAACTCTTGCATAACAGAGGTGGGAAGCCTTTTTTTTTTCTTTAGAGCCATTGACCCATGAAGTGGATACAGAGGGGCTGTAGCCACCCACAGACAAATCCAGAGCAAGGATGTCCGGTGCATCCATCATCGCAGGCGTGCTAAAGGCACTCTTGATTTTATTGATATCCCTACCACAGCTGCTAGGAGTTGAACGGGAGCCCGCCCAAGACTGGGCCCCTATTCCCTCAGCTCCTGTATAACTTGGATCAGGTATGGGAGAATTGGCAATACAATCAGGAACAGATTCACCACCTCTATGACAGCGAATCAGAAACAACAGAAGGTTTGAAAATCCTCCTTTGTTCTCCAGAGTACATAAGAACATAAACACCCTGGTGGAATGGATCAAGGCCTACCTAGTTCATAGTTTTGTTGAATGCCACCGAAAAGCCCACAAGTAGGAAACAAGCACAAAAGTATTCATATTTCCCAACAATCAGAACTGAGAGGCTACTATAGGTTACTGCCTCTGATATTGGAAATAATAACGTGTCCATCATGAATAGTAACCATTTACAGTCCTAGCTTCTATGAATTTGTTTGCTGGGATGGTGACTATTACCACTAGACCTTCTGGAAGGAAAATCCATACATTAACATGAAAGATTTGCTATTGCACCTGAATTACTAGACAAGTCAGTGGGTTCACCCAATCCTGAGTCCTATATATATGCCATATCTTGATCTTCCAGACACCATCATTCGTCTATTATAGGGACCTTCAGCCTTATAAATTCACCCAGTACCTGATGCAGTTCAACATATCATATCCTTAAAAACTTTTGCTTCTGCTTTGAGTTGCACAAGCAGTCACATTGAGACATGGGGGCGGAGGGGGCAATTCAACCCAAGCAGCAATGTTTTGGGGGCATCCCAGCCTGTAGTCCCCTGGCCACGCCTCCACACACTGTAGCCACACCCCCGTGCACAGTGGTCACACCCCTTGTGCCGTGACCCCGCCCCCTCCTGCTCCCCCTCCACACACTCCAAGCTCCACCACTGTGCACAAGGCCACTTTGCTGCTGCTAACAGATTTAAAACTTTATTGCTTGCCTTTTACTGCCCTTTGTCTCCAGTCCTCACATGACCAAGAAGGCAAGTGGCATCTGCCTGCATTGGTATCCCTCTAAGCCATCTTAACGGACAACAGAAGTAACATCTGGGACAAAATGTAGGCCTCTAACATCATCACTTTTCTTCTCATGTATGATTTTTGCCTGCTGAAAAAAAAATCCACTGAAGCTTCAAAAGCTTACATGATGTATTTTGTGCTTTTTAGCTGGTCCAATGAAGGCATCACTGTTTTGTTTTGTGGCATCTAGCCTTTCCTGAGAGGTCAAACTTGGTGTTGTTTTTGTTGGTTTTAAAAATTAAAAAAGAGTTCAAGAAATTTAATAATAAAAATGGATTCCATGGGGGTGTTTAATGTTCCTTGCGGGACACCACAATTATGTCTGTGCTAACTCCAAAATCTAACATCCCAGAATGTCCCAAAACAAAATTGAGAAAAAATGCTGGAATACTACTCATATATCTTAAATATTTTTCCATCATGTCCTAGAAACAACATGCCCTACTCGTTTCTTCCTCCTAAAAGGGCTGGGCTGTTTTCTGTGTGTGTGTGAGCATTGCCAAAACATGTCCAAGGCAATTTCAGGAAGAAATGAGAATTTGCCCTTAGTTCTTAATAATGATGGTGATACTGTTTTTTCAAAGACCAACTTAGAGATCATTCTGAAGCTCTTTGTAACAGGGCTACAAAGTAGATGAGTGCTCAAGCTGGATTTAATTCAGTTTTGGATTCTTTACCACCACCACCACAACAACAAACCTACAAAAACAAAATTCTATGTTTCATTTAGACCCAGGATTTTCAAATATAAACTCATAGCAATTTCCAGAATTTAAATATATGCAGACATCTCACATCAAGCATGCCAGATTTTAAAAAATAGAAAAAGCACACTGGCATTGCAGGAATTTCTGTTCCACTAACGTCATTATGGTTCCCTTCTATTAATTTAACCCATTGTATGTGTCCCAAGTAAAAGCTTGCTGTTTATATATACATACTTGATGACATACATAGGAGGCTACCTTCTACCAGCTCAGAAAACTGACTGCTTAGTTTGTTTTGTTTTGTTAACAGAAACTGGCAGTAGCTGAGCAATCTTGGACAATAGTTGTTTCCATGACAGTATTATAGCAAAATAATGCAATTTTAATGGGAGTGGAGAAGGAGGACTGGAAATAAATATGAGAGGAAAGTATGAAATTGAGTCTCATCCCTGCAGGGACAGGAACTGACATTTGCACAATTCAGAGAGTTTATGCCAGAGGCTGGAAATTTTACTTTTTCAACTGGAACTCCAAGAGTCCCCTAGCTTGGGGGGGGGGTCCATGCTGGCTGGGGATTCTGGGAGCTGCAATTGCAAAACTAAATTTTCTGGAGTACTCAAGACACAACTGCAAAGTTATTTATCATTAGCAGTTTTATGAGATGAGTGAGCAAATTTACCTTTCTCCCAAAAACTAAGACTCAAAGCAGGTTGCAACAGAATCAACTTATTATTGATAATCCATTCTAGTAATAATTACCAACATAATAATAAAGGCTTCCAAGAAGATGCTGTAATGTTTTAATCATACTATTTTTAAGTGCTTTTCATTATTATTATTTTTAACTGCATGTTTTAAATTGCTTTAATAGTTTAATGTTGTTTTAATGGTGATCTTTTGTATGCTTTCAGTTGTATTACAATAATTTTAATTTGCAAGCTGCCTTGAGTCTTTTGGGAAAAGACAGGATATAAAATGAAGATTGTAAGGATGATGATGATGATGATACCATATAAAAATAATAACATTAGCAATGGCTATAATAATGATAATATCAAAATGTAAATGAATTAAAAAGAATTAAATGCACACTGGTAAGGAATGTAGAGAATCAGTAGTGGCTTGAATGTTGGTCCACACCCTTGGAGACCAGGTTTGGTTGCCTGCTTGCCCATAGAAAACCACTGAGTGACCTTGGGCACATCACTCACTCCCAGCCCCAGAAAAGTCTGTGATAGGTTCATCTTAGGGTTGCCATAAGTTGGGAACAACTTAAAGGCACACAACAACAATGGAATGTACAGCAGCCATACATTAAAAGCCCTTTCCTCTGCAATCACTCGTTTTGAAATGCATGCCTGCATAAAAAGATATTTGCCTGCCAGTTGAAGGACAACAGGTGGAAAACAACAGCTGACCCCCTTTTAGCAGGAAGTGTCACAGCCTCTGAATAGCTACCAGGAAGGTCCTCTCCGGTAACCCCATCAAACATTTCTTCCAGAGTGATGGTACAGTCAGAAGAGCCACCCCTCATAAGATCTCACAAACGAGGCATGCCTGAAGGGAAGAATATAGTCCTCTAGGTATTCACTTAATTAAAGGGCAGCTCATTCACCATTTCCAGACCTCTGACAGCTTGTGCTTGCCAGGGTCACCAGGTGGAATGGACTCGCCATTTTTCATTCCCCAGAAGTTTTTTTAAAAAAAATCCTTTACTGATGGTTAAAGCAAGAGGGGAAAATAGTAAAGGAAGTTGTATACCTTCCAACTGTCCTCATTTGGCAACAATAGCCCTAATTAAACCTTTGCCATCCCACTTTTAAAATATTCCACTTCCACGCTTTGTCCTCAGCTTACTCCATTGCTGCAAAGTGAGTTCAAAGTGCAAAAGTAGTTGGCACTCAATTTACTCATCAGAGGAGAAAGGAGAGGGTAGAATGTTGCCTTTCTCAAAAGCCTCCAGCAGAAGAAAACTGCTGCAACCTCTCCTAGTTTGTGTGTTTAATAATAACTTTTGCCATCTTGACCACACTCTGATGTTGCTTGGCCACAGGCATCCCCATTTTCATCTGTGAAATGTTGGAGGGTACATAGTTCTCTGCTGGTTAAGTGGTGGTCCCAGTCCTGAGGCTTACTGGGAAACAAAGAGCCATGGATCTGACTGAGCCATCCCTGGCCTACCCCTGGAATGTGTCAACTACAGACCTATTGTTTTCTATGGGCATAGTAAGGGCTGCTGGGACAGATAGGACTGTCCTGCTGACAGAGCAACACATATGGCCAATCCCAGCCTCCTTCAGCTGATATATTGGGAGCTAAGGAATCATCTATAATTCCACACTGATGGTTGTCATACATTAATAAATGGGATGAACTTACAAACAGGAATCATTTGATTAAAGATATAGTAGTCCTTAAAAACTTCAGAAGCAATTTGCCTGTCTATCCTAGAGATGCACAATTGCATAGCATAGAATTGCACCACCCAAATCAATGCAAATCATTAAAAAAAATGAGGATAATGAAAAAATATTGGAATGCAACAAGTCTGCAATGATGGCATCTGGACAATTTGTAAAAGGTGAATAAAAGAAGGGCATCAGCTCCAAAGAAAATTATAATTTTGTAGGTAACCCTGTGTTGTAAACAGCAGCAACCACATTCCTGCTGTCCCCTTCCCAGCAGAGCTTGAGTTCCCTAAGAAAGGTGACACAAGGAGGTAACATAATTTGGCCAGATCATGAGAAGGAGGAAGGGAATTAGAAATGGAGAAATGGAGATATGGGGGGAGGTGTTGCATTATTAACTCAGTGGAAGACCTGCCTCTCTCTTTTATCACTAGTACACTGCCAACGTATGATGTATAATCAGATAGCAGAGAAGCTGTCTTCAGGGCAAGCTTCAGTACAAGAGACAGACAGATGTCTAAACCATAGAGATGGGAGACATGCTTATGAAAACAGGTATATATTTGATCTTTGAAGCAGATAGTGAATCTATAGCCATTTACCAAAAATGTGACTAGTATCAAATCCAAGGCTAATGAACAAGAGGAAGGAGAAGACAGCATCAAATTATAAATTTAGATAAGAAGAAATAGAACAACTGACATTATTGGAGACTGTTAATAATGTTTCACTAAACCTTTATTTGAAACCCAAAGCTTACCAGTTCCTATAGGGTCATATGGCCAACCATCCCAACCCCAACAAGGTAAATCCAATACATCTGAAAGCCTATTGATTCCAGTAAGACTTCTGTTTTTAACTGAGAGCATCACACAGCTTACAAAATAAGAAAGATTGAAAAATGCTGATCTTCCTTGAACCTCCTACTTACTTATCTACAGCACGTCTCCCCAGATGCATTCCTCCCAATCTCCAGATAATTGTCTCCTGCCTCTCCCTTTTGATATTATTAGACCCTCACTTTGGAAAAAGAGGAAGTTACATCAGAACAGATTGAGAAGAGGTAAGACATGGCTGCAGAAAGGGTTCAGGACTACTAGAAGATCAGTGTTTTTGTTGTTCAGTCAGTCATTCCCCTTTTACTTTATATGAGCCTAAGACAAATTTATATTTAAGAGACAGGCCTGACATCTTGGCCTATGTTCAGGAGATTTAAAGTGATTTAATATTACAGTCCTCCTTCCCTATTCATGGGTTTAAACTTCACAAATTTGATTATTCATGAGGCGTGTGCATGTCTCCCCCCAATTCTCCTCCTGCCATTCCTTACCTTTTGCCAGGCACGGAGAAGGAAGGCAAGCACGCCTAGAAAAAAGGCAAGGGAAAAGGAGGAAAGACATGCAAGCACTTTCCTTCTCCCCTCTGGAGGTCCATCCTTGCATGCTGCCCCAGTGTGGAGAACACGCGCTCAGGCAAAAGGCAAAGTAATAGGGGGGAGGCACAAACGCACCTTTCTTCCCCCCTCCAGAGCTCCTCTTCCCATTCCCTTGCCTTTTGCCCAGCATGGAGAAGGAAGGTTCCTGCGCCAGCGCAAAAGACAAGAGAATGGGACGGAGTCTGAAAGGGAATTTGGGGAGCATTGGGGAAGTTATTCATGATTTTTTCACTTTTGTGAGGGTTCTACACCCGGAACCCTCACAGAAGAGCCACTATAGACAGTGTGTAGTGCCTTTATAATTATATTGGCCAGAAGGTCTCATTGCCATTATAAATGCCTCTCTTGCACTTTCTTTACCACTTTAATATAAATGGGAAGGGGAAGGCTCAAAATCAATGTGAACCCAGCTCTGAAAAATGCTGTTATTGCACAGACTTTGCAGATTTCAACAGTAGTGTTGCAGAAACACGTTTATGCTGAAAATTGTGGCTGGGTGGTTTATTACCAAAAAAAAAGATAAAGATGCCAAATACAGGTAAACAAATTCAGGCTTGCTGAGCCTCTCCCTTCCTACCTTCTGCCAGCAGGCATATTTTTTATTCTTCAGCAGCAAAGTTCCCAAGAATTAAGGAGTGGGTAAGGAACAGAAGGCCTGCCAAATAAATGTCATAGTATGGGGAGATGAGAAGGGACGTTAACACAAATGCCTGTGGGCACCTTAGAAATTAGAGATTTTGCTTTTCATGTCCTACTGCTTCCAGCCAGATCTACAGACTCTGAAATTTCTGATATACCCCTAAACATTCATTAATTCAATCTAAAACCACTACCCACCCCAAAAAGTCCCTGGAAGGATGGGAATGCCAAAAGAGGCAAAGGGAGAGGGGCAACAGATCCAAACATGTTTGCTTCCTTACCTCCAATGAACAAAGATTTCTTTTTTTTCTCCTTTTTTCTTGGGGAAGCAAAAATAGATAAGTAAAGCCAATGCAGCTGGCATACCTTATATTTCTAGCAAAGAGGTCTTTGTGTAAATAGGCCTATACTCACAATAAACTATACCAGATGGTTAATCTAATGTTCAGTCTCAAACACAGGTCCTTGAATACTTTGCTTGCCATGGCAGAAAAGGAAAAGATATTTCTAGCCTAGACCCTAAGAAAGAGGAGATAAAGACCAAGTAGATAAAGACTACTGGTGGCTTACATGCCAGTGGGACAGTGAGTTCACACTGGGGTTCAATCTGAGCATGAAAGGTCTTGATCCAACTTGGGAATAGGGGTCAGCACCTTGGATAGCTCTGTTTGGGCTAAAACCCAAATCAGATTCACTGCCCCATTGACACTGCCCCTCCAGCTGCCAGTGTTAAATACATGATAGCCAACCTCCTAAATCAGAGTTGTACAGCATAAAGCTTATTGTACAGTTATGCAGTAGTTGCATTCTGTGGCCCTTGTACTGGATGCCAATGTTGCAGACTCAGACAAATGAATATCAAGATGCATAACCAATGATATATGCAGCCAGAACCACAACTGAATGCACAGCCAAACATAGTGGTATGACATGTACAACTCCACATCCACGACCTTGAACTGAATGCAGACAATGCACATCAGACAAAACTGACAACTGTTTTTGTAGGGGAACTGATGTGTGCGTAAAACACCAACAGGAAGGCCAATGTGATTTAGAAGACATGTTCCTCCCAAGGAGACCCAGAGTGGTATAGTGGTTTGAGCACTGAACTACAACCCTGGATACCAGAGTTAGATTTCCTCCTTGGCCATGGAAACCCACTGGGTGATCTTTGGTACACTGCACACTCTCAACCTCCCAAAAAAAAAAAAACTCATGATAAAACCTATCATGGCCTTAGGGTCACCATAAATCAGAAATGACTTGAAAGCACAGAACAACTTCCTCCTAAGAAATTATAATAAATGTGGCCCTGTGTTCTGTCGCAAATGCCTCAGAAACACTGTACAGCAAAGATTCCTGAGATAGCTTAATAGAAGTTTAGAGAGGGGATGGATGAAGATTTTGTTCAGTTCAGGTTTATAAAAGTTTAGAGAGTGAGGATGGATAAGAATTTTGTTCAGTTCAGGTTTTTATATAGGAACTTGCCAAAAATCACAGATTTCTCAATGAACAGGATTGTTTTTTTAAAAAAAAATGAATATAATGAATATAAATGAATATAAGAAAAACCAGCACTGACTTTCATTTTGTTCAGCATCATGATCTGGACAAGTTGCTTCAGTAAGTGAGGCCAACTCCGTGTCTTTTAGACTTATATTCACCATGGCTGATTAGAACTGCCAATGGGAGGGCTGGCCAGTTGGGTGGTAGAGGCTGAAAGTGCTCCTTTGGAAAGAGAGCTGCATTCCAGCCCTTCTCTAAGAACCAATTGTAAAACCATTGCTAGAAGAGATCTTCAATAGATCCCACCACCCTAGATAATTATCCAAATTCTTATCTTCATTTTTAAAGTCTTAGAACTTGCAGCAGCAGCACAACTTGGGACTTTCTTGGATGAAATGGAATTGTGGTTGTCAGCTGCTGTCAGGTTGACTCCAAATTATGGCCACCCTATGAATGAGAGACCTCCATCCCACCCTATCACCAATAGCTTTGCTCAGGTCTTGCAGACTCGGAGCCATGGCTTCCTTGAGTCCATCCATCTGTAATGCAGCCTTCCTCTTTTCCTACTGCCTTCTACCTTTCCAAGTGTTATAGCCTTTTCTAGTGAGTCATGTCTTCTCACAATATGTCCAAAGTTTGACAGTCTCAGTTTAGCCATCTTGAATTCTAGGAAGAGTTCAGCCTTGATTTGCTCGAGGATCCATTCATTTGTCCTCATTAGCAGTCCACACTATCCATAGAACTCTTCTCCAACACCACATTTCAAATGAGTCGATTTTCCTCTTATCAGCATTTTTTCCACTGTCCAGCTTTCACAAACATACATAGAAATTGGGAATAGGATGGCATGGACAATCCTAACTTTAGTATTCCTTATATCTTCATTCACACTTCAGGATCTTGTCTGTTCCTTCATAGCTGCCCTTCTAGATCTTAGTCTTCTTCTGATTTCTTGACTTCTTATGCATGACTGAGCCAAGATATGGAAAATCTTGACTGATTTCAATGTTGTCATCATCTGCTTTAAAGTTATGTAAATCATCTGTGGTCATTATTTTTGTTTTCCTACTGTTCAACTATAAAACCTGCCTTTACATTTTCTTCCCTGATTTCTTTCAATAGTTGTTCCAAGTCTTTGCTATTTTCTGCTACTACTGTGGTGTCATCTGCATCTCTTAAATGGTTGGTGTTCTTTCCTTCATGACTCCTTACTCCAGGTCTTTACATACGACAAATTCAGTATACCAAGTTAAACAGATAGGGTGACAAAATGCACCCTTGCCTGAACCCATTTCATCTCTTTGTATTCTATCCTGACAGTAGACTCTTCTCCAGAGTACAGGACAATAAAATGTTGTGACACTGCCATTTCTTCAAGAGTAATCCATAGTTTTTTGTGATCTGTACAATCAAAAGCTTTGCTATAATCTATAAAACACAGGCTGATTTTCTTCTTCAGCTCTTTGGTACACTCCATTAACCAATGTTTGTTTACAATATGATTTCCTACTACATCTTCCTTTCCTGAGCCCAGCTTGGACATCTGGCATTTCTCATTCCATATCTAGTAAAAGTCTTTGTTGTAGAATTCTGAGCACAACTTTGCTTTAATGGGAGATTGATGCAATGGTCTTGTGGTTGCTGCAATCCCCGGTGTCTGCTTTCTGGGGGGACTAGGATGTATACTGAGTGTTTCCAATCAGTGAACCATCGTTTTTGTCAGGGTGTGAGGTATGTACCTCAGAACATGTGAAGAGTGCAGAAAATACAAAGCAGTGCTAAACCACTGCCATCTGCTCCAGACTGGAAGAAATAGTCACGCAGACTCATTACATAAAGGCTAAGTGCTGTTTATTCAAACACAGCCCAAGATAAGTGTAGGGCTTAAGGTAGCATGCCTAGAAGCAAAACAACAGGTACAAAAATAGAATGGAAGACACACAAAGAGTATGGCCACAGGAAGTACCATACACAGCCAAAAAGCAGTTCCAAATGTGGCCTGAGGCAATTTACAGAGCAAAACCTAAGCCTTTTAAGGGGTTAACCACAACCAGATATACATTGGGTGATCCAATACACCCACAGCATACATCCTCTCCATGCTGGATGCTTTCTCATGAGGCAGGACCTTGTGAGGCAAGCTAGCCATAACAAACCTTGCAGCTGTGCTGCCAAGCTCACATTACCTTTTCTTTCTGTCCACCAGAAAAACCTTCTTGGACACACCACACTCACATTCTGAATGTCCTGACAGTTTCGTTTTCCATATTTGTTGACAGATTTTAGTTAGAACTAGAGTGGATTCTGTCTCTGTAGCTTGAAGCAGCTGTATTGGTATGCCATCTGTTCCTGGTGATTTGTTTATCCCAAGTGCTCTGAGTGCAGCTTCCACTTCACTTCCTAAAATTGTAGGTTCATCTTGAAACGGTTCTTCCTCGAATGAATCTGAGTTTTAGCCCAGATCTTAAAGGGATTGTCTAAGATTTTGAATCCTATCCTCCAAATGCCCCCAGAACCTATTATTTTTATCATTATCATAATCATTACATTTGTTTCCCACTTTGGGATTCAAGGTGGCTTACAACAGATAAGAAAACACAGTTCAAAATTCACAAGATGTGAACAATAAAAAGTGATTAAAGAATCAAAAAAATTGAAACCCAATTAAAAACATAAACCATAAAAAACAACAATACAACAACAAAAAAGATGCGAAGTCTAGCACATTGTAAAAAGCCCATCTCACCTAAACAATCAGAGCTCAGAAGCCATATAAGATCCTTTAAAACCAAGAGCAAACATGCCACCCCACTGACATAGGAATCATCAGCTGCAACTGCTCTGCAGCCAAAGGAAAAAGCCCACACCCATTCTTGTTTCCATTAGGGATGCTGATCCCAATTTGATTCATCCTTGCACAGTAACTGAGTCAATGCCAAAAAAGAAAAAAAAGAAATCTCATTGCAAGACAGTGAAACTTATAATGGTGACAGTGGTTGGAAAGACTACATTTTTAAGAGTAGTTTTTGTGCCTTTTTTAAAAAATGCATCAAACTGTAAAATGCAACAAACACTCCCTTTGTTGCCTTGTATAGTAAAAGTAGGAACACTGGGTGTGTGATTTTTTCGAGATGATCAATCAATCTGTGTTTTCATGCTTGTGCTCTGTGTGTGTGTGTGTGTGTAACCACCCATGTGCATGCATGCTTAGCTTCACAAAAGGCAAAGGCACTCAGTTTGAACAGAGACATTTTGTGGAAAATGTGTGAAACATGAAAAACAAACTGCTCCTACAAAAAAAGAACATGCACTTGGTGTCTCAGTTTCATGCTGGAGCTGTGATCTTTCATAGGGTTTGGCACATCCCCAGCAGGCTGCTTCACCATGCCAAAACAGCTTGTCTAAACCAAAATCTCAGGATTTCACAATGCCAGTCTCCATGTGTGTGTCTATAGCCATCCTCATCCAATCAAAGGATTTTTCAAGCCTGGCCATGAACAACTTTGGCCTCTTTGCAATATTACATCAGCAGAAAGTTGTCAGGCCCCAGGCTACCACTACTGTTGGATGGGCAGGTGGGCCTATGCATCAGAGTGCATGGATTTCATGCTTCTTCCCTTTTGGCACAGTGGACTAGATCTGCATGTTTCTTCTTTTACAGGAGCTCCACATGTGTGCAAACACACAAAGGGGATGGGTAATCCTTTTCTGAGTTTCTGAGAAAGGGAATTCTGTAGGTCCTCAATTTAATTTTTTTAACTATAGCTTCTTTCGATTACATTTCTTCAAAACCATGTTAAATTCAAGTAATGCCATTACAGATTTCATTAATGTCCTGTTAAGCTTGCTTGGGCACTTACTTTTCATGTCAGGCTTGCATTAATTGGGAAAAGAAGAGTACGTTTATGACATGCTGTTCCACCCTAATGGGTCAAGGAAAAGAAACACTATGGGCAGCTTGTGGATCAAGCCAATGGACTTTTCCCCATCACTGCAGGATGTAGTAACCCACAGCTAAGCCTGTAAGTCTGCTACTGAGAAGAGCATGCTGCAGATGTGGAAGGAAACAGTTTACAATCATCTTTACACCATACAGTTATAGCACTTTGATGCTACTTTGACTGCCTTGGTTCCATCTTAACATTTGTAGTTTTGTAAGATATTAAGAATTCTCAGTCAGAAAGCTTGAGTGTCACACTAAACTACAAATCCCATAGGATGTAGCCATGGCAGTTAAAGTGGAATCACTTCAACTATATTTGTGCAGAGTGCAAGAGACCAAAGTCTACCAGACAGATATCTCATTTTTGTGCTTCTGCTGAAACATGTGGTGACCACACATCTTCTGTCCCTGCTTTCTGTAACACGTGAAAGAGCACTAGAAAGTAGCATAGAAGAGCAGTGTGGAAAGAGCAGTCCATGGGCAGAATGCAGCCCTGCCTCTTTTTGGAAATCCCAAAGCCCCCTCAGGATACACACTCCTGACCATATGGGTGGGTTTTTTTCCACCTCAAAATCATCAAAAATGGCAGAAAATTGCCCTGAATGTGAAGTTTGACTAATTTTAGCCCCGTCCCTTCTACCCCAATGGCCAAAAAAAAAGGGGGGGTGAAAGCAAACCAGAAGTGACATCACATGACTTCCAGGTTGACAAAAATACACCCATATGGACTGCATGTCACCTCCAGGTCCTTCTGGGTTGCTGAAAATACTCCCTGTTGTCAAAAATGGGAGCCAACATAGAAAGATGTTTCAGTTGCTGGTGGTTTCTGTTATTTGTTTCATTGAGACAGAGCAATCAAAGGCAAAGGAATGAAGCAAGACAACTACGTTTGCCAACCAAAAGAACCTTTGTGCAGACCCAGACTTCTGGGATCTGTGGGCTAACCTCACCATCACTCCTCCCTAGCAGATCCAGTAAAATGAATGAGACCTTTTAAATCACAACTAACTTAAGTGTCATTGGGTTCAGTGAGTCTGCTCCAGGTAGGACTACCATTACATTTAGCAGCATACTATCATAGTTTCCAAGGACAGGGTAATGGCTCATATTAGCACATAAAAAAATACTTTTATCTAGCACTGTTGCCTTTGGAGATCAAGCAGTAAGAAGTTTCAGCATTTCCAGTTCAAGCTCATATAGTTTGCAAAAACTAGAACAGCTAGAACTGAGCCCTTATTCGGTTTCCAGTGTGGCTATCACCTAAAAGTGGATGTATATATACATAGTTCAAGTAGGCCAAACAACATCAGAGGCTGCTTTACCTGAACAGTTTCCTCTGTGGGACAGCACCAGTAAATCAGTAATTAAGACAGTGCAATCTAATACTTGTATTTACAAGGCATTTATGGTATCCCAGGAGAGCATGTAAGTCATAGCAAACTTCAGTTTCACTCCAAAGACTTCAGAATATTTGCAAAAGAAGGGGGTTCTGTTTACATTACTTCATGACCAACACTTCCTTAGTTCAATGGCAAGGCAGAAGGAGCACACTAAACAGTAAAGAAGATTCTCAAGAAATCTGATCTGGAAAACAGCCCCAAACCTTAGCCAACTGGATTACATGGGGCCTTGCCGATCTGTTAGTGAAGACTTGTTCAAGAATGAGGTTGCCTATCCCAGCACCATTGTTATATCTTTAACTATTAAAAGAAGATGTAAGGATATACCCGACTTTGAGACAAGAAAACAGAGATGTAAATATAAATCTCTTGATTTCTTTTGTATGTTAGAGAAATCTGTCAAGTTTGGGGTTTTTTCCAATTCAAATTTTTCAGATTCAAATTTTCTTCATTGGATTGCAGTATTTTGTCTCGCCTACATGAAGATTTGTACACATTTCTGTGTACATTTTTGTAAGCATTTGCAAAAGATACACATTTTAATGGCATTCTTTTGAAAAGTATCATTCCACTCAAGCATTTTTGGAATAAAGAATGTTTCTATATAGTTTGCTGTGTGTCTGTGTATACACACACACACACACAGAGAGAGAGAGATAGATATAGATATAGATATATCATTGACAGATATAGATGATATAGATATAGAAATATATATTTTGCAGTCTTCTTGATGGGTACTTTTTATGCACTCTATTCCATATGTATATATTTTTCAAGGCTTCCTGGAGAACCACATTGGACTGGACTGCCTTTCATACTTTGATGGGCTTTGCAAAAGGAGGTATCCATTTCTTCTTTGTGCAGAGACCTCTCCTCTGGCACAGCTGCAGCTTCATGGCACTGGGCCACAGCGCCAAAGCCAATTAATGACTGAAGGAATGGATGGCACCAGGGCTCTATCCACCTGCAGTTGGGAAGCCAGTAAAAAGAGACTTCCACCAGGATATACACAAATAACACTGATGTCAAAGAGGTCAGCATCTCTTCCTTTTTTATGGCTTCCCAAGTGTGGCTAGATAGGGGTGTAGATGCCTTCCCACAACTTCAGACACTAAATATTCATGCCCCCATGCCATCAAGCAACAGCTGCACTGCAGAGAGAGACTTGGCATAAGAAGGTAGTGGATATCTTTTTCCACCAAAAATGGGGTTGGATCTCAACACAATAAAGCTGCATTACATAGCTGAGCAACCAAGAAGCCCAGGACATAATGCCAGATCTTGGTCATAGTGTCCAAATCAACAGAAATAGCAGTTACATTTCTATACCACTTACCACTGGTATACATTTGGAACAACTTCTTGACTGTAAGAGCTATTCAATGATGGAATGGATTCATTCATAACACCAATTCTGAAGTCTTTACATTGGCTTCCTATTAGTTTCCGGGCACAGTACAAGGTGTTGATTATTACCTTCAAAGCCCTTCATGGCTTGGGGCCAGCCTACCTACGGGATCGCCTTCTCCCATATAATCCGCCCCACACACTAAGGTCCTCTGGGAGGAATTTACTGCAGCCAGCCAGAACTAGGTTGGCTGCGGTTACCCAGAGGAGCTTCTCTTCTATCGCTCCCAAGTTATGGAATGGCCTACCGGAGGAGACCTGGCACATTACCAGTCTTGACTGCTTTAAAAAAGCAGTCAAGACTGATCTCTTCAGACAGGCCTTCCAAGACTAGTATTTCCATCGTCTCCCATCAATTGTCTTGCCGTTCTTTTAATGGTCAATTGATTGTTGTTAATTGTTAATTGTTTGTGTTTTAGGGGGTTAGTTTTAGGTGGGTTGGTGGGTGGGGAGGATTGGGTATGTTTTTAATGTCTTTGAATGTATTTAATGTATTAATGTTGTTCGCCGCCTCGATCAATGTGGAGAGGCGGGATAGAAATAAATAATATTATTATTATTATTATTATTATTATTATTATTATTCAGATGTTAGACTAAAATTCTGAATAGATTCACTGCCCCATAAGCTACCACTGCTAGTTGCTGCTAAGTCTTCCAAGGAATTGTTTTACAATGTTTGTAGCACCAAACGCTGTGAAAATACAGAATACTTAAAACCATCTCAGTCTGTACTAAACCATAGTTCTTGTCTCTAATTATGATACACCCATCTTTCCTAATGATGAACCATCTGTCTGTCCACACCCCCTCCCTTCAGAGTAAGTATTCATTTTATGCTTGTCTTTTGACATGCCAGCCAATGTGATGCTAAAATATTGTCCACCTCAGGCTGCTTCAGGGGGTATGTAACAAAGAAAGTACACAATAAATATGGACAAAGGAGCAACTCCACCACCACCACCACTGTTCCTCCACCCTGCTTTCACCATTAAAGGGTTTTTGTCACTTGGATTTGTATGGGTTGAATCAAGCAAGAACTCCTCTCCATAAAAGCAAACCACAGCTGTCAGCCTGTAGGTCTTTACCAGAGTCAATTTCAGACCTGCCATTCAAACCAGCACTGGAGTTTGCTAAAGAAGCAAATGTTGTTATAAGTTTAATATCCATATCATCTCATCTTGCACTACTCTTGGAAAAAATGAGGGGGTGTAATGTGATTGGGTGAGACAAACGGCATGTACTTTCATCATACCATGAAAGTACATGCCATTTGTGTCTTCAGAAAATTTGTGTCTTCAGAAAATTATGACTTCCTTGTTTCCAGCAGTCTCATTCTCCACTCTGCTCATTCTTTCTTCTCCTTCCCCAGTCAACGTATTGAGACTGAATTTGATTCATTATTTTAACAGGAAATGCATATTTGAGATAAAGCCTCTTGCTTTTGTTACCCACCTAACCCACCTAAAAACGATGTCCTGAGGGTCCTAATTATTTTATATCAAACATAGTGAGCCATAGAGATCTACTGGAAGGACACATAGGCAGTGGAGCTATGGAGATAGATCAAAGAGTAGCCTGTTTTCTGTCACGCATCCTAGGTGAATCTTGCAAATGGCTCACACAGGCCATTGGAATGGATTTTCAGCCGTGACAACACCAACCGGAGACAATAAGTCTCTGAGATCAAATTAACACATCAAACAGCCAGGGATGTGACACCTTGAGGTATGCATCCCCGGATGAGAAACTCATCTTGCAGGAAACTACAAGGATGTTTGGCTGTATTTTCTTTGAACTACAAAGCTGAAATTCATCTTCATAAAACTGCAGCCATCTGTTCCCCAGGACATTTTTTAGCTCTGTTTACCACTATAATAGCCCCTTTTCCTCCTCCATTTTGGAGTTCTCCCAGACTCGCAAACAATGCTGCTGGTAAGCTCCCCTCAGCCTCAAAGGGTGTGGCTGAGATCGGCTTTTCGCTTTTTTTCTCCCAGCTGAAGACTTCTGGATTGGTACAGTATTACCACAAAATCCTTATGTCTCTCTCTTTCTTAATTTTCACCTCTTTCTAAATTTCTATAGTCTTGTATGCTTGTTGGAGTGAGTGCAGCTGAGTGATTGCATGGATTTTAACATCTATGTCAATAAAATACTTAAATTTGAACAGTTAGCCTGATTCTCTGTGATCCAACTCTGTAAACATTGGGCTAAAGATCCTTAATTACCCTGCCCTCTTTGCATTGCTAAAGCGGTGTTCATAGCTAATTTTCCCCACAAGTGATAATTTTGACAGGCGTTGGGAATCTCCCTAAGGGGTCCCCAGCAAGCAGGGTAACACCTTCCTCCACTAGGCCAGCCCCTATCCACTCTTTCCCTTATCTTTTGGAAGATACATTCTTCAAGATTGAATTTATTTCATTGTTTTAAGAGGAAATGTAAACAGAGGAGAATCCATCTTCCGGACTTTCCATGTTCAATAAAGCGGCAGTGTTGCTCATTTTTCTAATCTGGGAGTAGAATCTGTTCTCATTTTAAATTATACAATACTCAGAGCTCCAAGAACACAAGTTATTAAAAAATTAGCTTACTGCAGAGGCCCAGAAATTGCTCAGACTTACATTAGATTACTTGTCAGATGTACCTTAACATAGGTTACTGGCCTAAGTGTTAAGGATTTTTATTTTTAAAATTGTATGATAGGGAGATGGGAAAAAGAAGACATAAGACAGCTTTGTTTAGAGTCTGAACACATTTTATTGCTAGTTCTCTCATTGCAAAAGTTTGTTATCTTTGATTATACATTGCATTCCTGCTCTATTCTATATCCTAGCAATTATTTTATACAAATGTGTCATGTTCCAGCAAATGTTAAGAAACAAATCATTTAAACAACAGCCACACATGATGGAAAAAAGACCAGTAACATACCCTCCAACTGTCCCAATTTGGCAGGGACAGTCCCAATTAATGTTACCCTGACTTCTGGGAGCCCCCTGGGGGACACCTTAATTCACTCCAAAATGCAAAGATTGGGGAAATTAGCGGAGCGCTAGCTTGGCAGAATGAGGGCAGGGTAACCCAGCGAGACCTTCAACCCAATTTTTATAGGGTCAGACCAAGCAAAAAGCCAGACAGTCTTACTAATGAATGAATGTTATTAACAAATATGTTCTCACCCACCAACGCAGTCACTCACTCAAGCACACAAGGCCTATCGAGAAGAGAAAGAGGTGAAAAATTATAGGGGATAAAGTGGAGAGGGTGTAAAAGTGGTGATACTGCAGCTGTCCAGAGGTCTTCAGTCCAGGAAGTGGCAAGGAAGAAGGAGCTCAGCAAAGAGAGGTGGCTGAGGGGAGCGCTCAATTAACAGAGTGACAGTCTGCTAGCGTGGTGGGGAGTTCTCTGAAGAGAGTCTCAAAAACAGGGACTATTTATAGGGCAGAATATACCTCGGGGGCAGGCCCTTTCCCAGGAAGAACAATGGCCAAAACAGAAGGAAAAATACTGCACAATAGCAACTTGATGGCTTGCATGATTGGTTCATGTAAATAGACCTTGCCCTTGTAGGATTCATTCGAAGTAAGCGTTGCTCAACATGGGGAAAACCCGGTAATCCCCTCAAGTTGGCTTTGTGGCTGAGGACCCTTTTGTTGCTGCGAACATGCCTTGTCTGAGGTCTCCTTGGGAAACGTGACTGGGGATTTTCCTGGCCTTGACCTATGTCCAGATGCTTGACCTATTTGTCTACTCACCCACCCAGGCAACCTCTCTGGCATAGAAGGTATATTTGGTATTAATTTTATATCCTCCTGGGATGGGGTCTGCCAAAGGGGTAACATTAAACTTCTGTAGTTTGTACTCAACTCAGGAGGAAGGAGATGAGAGAAGGGGAAGCATCTTTCCTTTCCCAGGAGGCTCAGGCAAAAGCAAAGTGCTGCAGTTTCCCTTAGCTTGTGTGTTCTTCCTTATTAACACATTTTCTATCCTGACCACACTGATGTTGCTTGAACACATCTATTGCTGTTTTCATCTGTGACATGTCCAAGGATATGCAGTAATGTAGGGTCTATCCACTGATACACTACTTTATGAATTAAATCAGGGAGAAATGAAATGTCCCAGACAGCCAGGATCTAGCATCTACATTTGTGTCTGAGCCACTCCTCTGAGTAATTTCCTTTTCACCAGTATGAACCTACAATGTCCTCTTTCGTGTGTGTGTGTGTGTGTGTGTGTGTGTGTGTCTTTTTGGGGCCACTGTATGGCCTTGGCCTGGTATATACTGACATAGAATTAAAACTCAGGGGTTAAGGATGCAAGAAGATCCATGCTGGATCAAAGGTCTATCTAGTCCAGCATTCTGTTCATATATTGGCTAGCCAGTTCCTATGGGAAATCCACAAGCAGGGCACAAATGCAACTGCTCAAAGCAGGTGTTGTTCTTCCACCAAATCCCTCTTTATGTGAGGGATCTGTAGATCTGTTGTTGTTTCTCAATTAATACAAATTTGTCACAGTTTTCTACAGTCCACCAGCTTAGCCACCTAAATTTCCAGGTTGTAAACAATAGTGTTGTCTTGCCAATGGCAGGCTAACCTCAACAACTCCTTAAGTAATGTTAAATATTGGAATTTCAGAATATTTGGAATGGGGAAACAGTGTTTGAAATAGCACCCAGCCTCTAATAAGCATATCCTTCAACCTGATATATAAAAGCATGCTGGCTTTGGTACTGGGGGTTCTTTTTGTCTGTCTATATATCCACCTGTCTACACATATGTTCATCATGACTAGCAGTTGTTCTGAAACAAGGTCAAGAATACTGCAAGGTTCCCATGGCTAAGATACTAGTTGTGAATTATCTACAGAGCAAATTACCTGACCTGACCACGAATTCCTCTGCCAATATGATGCAAATTCTATGAGGAAATATTCCACTAGTAGGACAACAAATCATCTGGGAGCATTGC
This sequence comes from Iguana delicatissima, assembly GCA_948472985.1. NCBI lineage: Eukaryota > Metazoa > Chordata > Lepidosauria > Squamata > Iguanidae > Iguana > Iguana delicatissima. The sequence goes on along the minus strand of CAOKZL010000094.1, from coordinate 350,568 downwards.
ATAAGGATGAAGCAATTCATCTAAATCAAACAGAAGGATCAAGTAGAAACATGTTTTGTTTTCAAGGCATTTATTCATACATATAATATTACATGTAATACTATATATGATAAGGTAATTGTGTGATACCACTAAGCAAAGTCTTACAGGCATGATTTCTTTTAAGATATTGAACAAACAACAGATTTCTGTCAAGCAGCCTGGTTCTGTTGAGATCTCCATAAGTTCAAGTCACTCTCAGGCCTTTTCCGCACTTTGTTTTTGCAACGGGGCAGAGCGTCCTCCAACGAGGACGTTTGCACTTGGAGGCAGACTGGGTCTGGACTACTTTCTGTAGTTCTGGACTTCAGCCTGCTCTGAAACGACCAGAAGTAGTCACTCGCCATGCTATTGAAAGACCGCTTAAAACAGGTCTTTCAACAGCGCGGCGCGCCCCACTCCATGGCTGCGCTCCAGTGTAGATTTGCAGGCTCGCACCAGCATGAGCCTGCAGATCTTCCAGAGGCGGGCTTTAGGCTGGCAAACTTCACCGGTTGGTGGAGAGCTTCCACCAACCGGAAGCTGCTGTTTTCGTCCCCGGAGCAATGTGTAGCGCGGCCACGCACTGCTCTGGATCAGCCTGCATCCTCTGAGGGAGCACACCAGGCCGATAAATAACAAAACAGGGCGTTTTCTTCACCAAGTGCGAGAAAGCCCTCAGTGCCATTCTTAGGACATCTTTCTGGCCCCTGTGCTAATTTTGCTTGACTTCTGTTTCATTAGGACTACAGCTGCTCAGGTTTGGGGGTGGTTGTACTATGTGTTGTTCCATCATCACAAGAGAGGCCACATCAATGAAAAGCCAACAACATTTTCATGCCTATCATCATCAATAGAAATCCCATGGCACTGTGGAATTCAGTGTGGTCATGATAGTCCAGCAATTCATTCCAGTTATGCTGGAGCTCTGTCTTAGTGTTACCCTGACTTCTAGGGTGTCCCTGGAGGACACCTTAAGTTGCTCCAAAATACAAAGGTTGGGAAAATTAGTGGAGCACTCGATTTTAGCAATGTGGAGGGCAGGGCAACACTAGAAGGACCTTTTACCCAACTTTATGGGGTCAAGCCAAGCAAAAGCCAGACAAACGTATTAAATAAATGAATTTTATTAAATGAATATATTATCATGCACCAGTGCACTCACTCATTCATGCACACAAGGCCTATTGAGAAGGAAAAGAGGTGAAAAATGGATAGAGGATATAGCCAGTAAAGGCGGTGATACTGCACCTATCCTGAAGTCTTCAGTCCAGGAAGCGGTGAGAAGAACAGAGCTCAGTGAAGAGACGGCTGAGGGGATCACTCAACTAACAGAGTGCCAGTCTGCTAGCATGGTGGGGAGTTCTCCAAAGAGACCCTCAAGCTAGGACTACTTATAAGGCGGAAAGTACCCCGAGGGCAGGCCCTCTCCCGGGAAGAGCAATGATCAAAATAAAGGAAAAATGTCACACAATAGCAGCTTGATAGTTTGCATGAATGGATCATGTAAAAGTACCTCGCCTTGTAGAATTTTGCAAAGTCTGAGTGGCCAACCTGGGGAAAACCCAACAATCCACTCAGGTGGGCTGGCAACCTTTTATCTGTTCAAATGTGTTTAGCCTGAGGTCTCCTTGGGTTACGTGACTAGGGATTTTCCTGGCCTGACCTAGTTTCGGTTGTTCGACCTTTTAGCCTACGTACCCCCCGGGCAACCCCTCTGGGATGGCGGGCACATCTGATATCAAATTTGTAGTCTCTGGGATAGGGTATGCCAGTGGAATAACATTAGGTTCCACCAGCACAGTATTCATAGGAGATTGCTAGCCTCCAAGAAGATGTGGTGAAGATGATATCTGACCCAATGGATCTTTAATTTGTGTGAAGTCAAAAAAAATTAAATGAGGGTACATTTTCCATAAAGCAAAACTATATAGGATTTTCATTTGCCTCCTCATTTTGTGTCATATATGTTGTCTCAACTTTGTCCTCCAGGGTTTTCTGTTCACTAACAGGCAAGACCTGGGAGGTGGGAGGTGGACTTGGAGTAAGCTTTCAAAATTTTATCCCCTTGATCATGTGTCCTATTCTGCAGTTTACTGGGTTTGAGTATGTTTACCTGAAGCTGGGTGGCCAGGAAAGATTAGAGATTCTTTTGGTGTATCATTCATCCTCTTGCTCAATAGTCTCCCTTCCTGAGCTAGCCAGGGTGATTGAGGGATTGGTGGTGGAATCCTTCCAGCTTGTAGTGCTGGGGAATGTCAACATTCACACTGAGACTACCCTGTCAGGAGTGGCTCAGAACTTTGTGTCTGCCATGACAACCATGGGTCTGTGGCAAGTGGTACCTGGCCCTCCCAAACTGCACTGCAAAAGGAAGAGGCGGGGCTCTTGGACGAGCAGGCAGCAGCTGCGGAGCTGAAGGAACCGGGACGCAAAAGTCTCTTGCTAAAGCAGTGGTTCTCAACCTGTGGGTCCCCAGATGTTTTTGAACTTCAGCTCCCAGAAGCCCTGAGCATTGACCATAGTGGCTAGGGCTTCTGGGAGCTGAAGTTCACAAACATCTGGGGACCCACAGGTTGAGAACCACTGTGCTAGAGGCTGCTTGCGCGATCCCTGGACTCCAGCTCCGTGAAAAGGTGCATTGTGGAAAGGGCCTATGCTATCAGCTTGCCCCATTGCAATTGCATCAGTTCCAGCCAGGACAGCTGGAGAAGTAGACCACTTTCACTGAGGTTATGTTCATGCAGCTCATGTGCTGAATCACCACTTTCACTGCTTCTTTTTTTTCTCCCCCTTTTTCCTTTTGGCAAGCCAGCTAGGATGAATGACTGTTGAAATTTTCCAGCCATTTCCAAAAATAGCCCTTTAGAAAATATGAACCTATGAGCCAAACGTTTTGTGCTGAAATGTGTCAGATGTCATGTAAATTGGTCCATGACACAACAGTCAGCCTAAGGAATAACACCACTGCAGGGCTATTATGGGTTGTATACCTGATTTATGTCCAATTCACCTGCTAAATCTGAACACAACTGCATTGTAAAGTGCATGTTTATGTTGTAAAAGTGAAGGGTTCTTCATCATGCAGTGTGGCTGAGATTGATTACAGTGTGTATGTATAATAGAGCTACACTGGCTGGGAGATTCTAGAAACTGTAGTTGGAAGAAAAGGAACTCTTCCAAGCAATTTTTTAACAAAAAAACATATTCCTATCATCTGTTTCAGAATAATGATTAGGATCTTCTCAACTACAATCCACCAGGAGCACCAGAGGCTTTTGATGTTAGGCACTTCCAAGTCACTTCCGACACATGGCAACCCTATCGTAAGGTTGTCTTGGCAAGATTTTTTCAGAGAAAGTTTACCTTTGCCTTCTTTTTAAGCTGAGGGAGAGTGATTTGCCCAGGTTCACCAGGTTCCATAACTGAGCTAGAATTTGAACCCTAGTCTCCTGTCTCAGAGCCAGTGTGGGATGACAGCCAGCATAGTTTTGTAGTGGTTAGAGCATTGGAATGTGATCCTGGAGACCTGGGTTCAATTCTCCACCCAACCATGCGTGACCTTGGGCACATCACATACTCTCAGCCCCCAGAAAACCCCATGATAGGTTTGCCTTAGGGTCACAATAAGTAAGAAACAACTTGAAGGCACACAACAACAAGTCCTGGGCCATTTCTGCACTAGAGTGTTATAGCGCTATGATTCCACTTTCAACATCCTACAGAATCCTGGGATTCCAGCCCCTCCTGAAACTGCAAACCCCAGGATTCCATAGGATGTTGAAAGTGGAATCATAGCGCTATAACACTCTAGTGCAGAAATGGCCCTGGTTTTATACTCAAAGCACTACATCTTGCTGCTTCACACTCACCAGGAGCTTACTTCCAGGAAAATGAATATATGATTGGAGCTGAAATCCTGTGCCCTGGGATAAATGAGCATTCTCCAGTCAGTGATTGCATTCCCTCAGGGGTTAACTCTTGAGAGCAAATGCAAGGGTTAGCAGGTTAAATAATCATTTCAGTTATTCTTGTGAAAATGGGATAGTAAGGTATGACATTTAAAAATCTAACTTTGGCCTGAATCCTGCTATTAGGCTTAACTGAAGTAAACCCACTGAGTCAATGATATTTACTTAGATGTTGAGTCATCATTCAGCCATGGATTCAATGGCTATACAGTATTAGGATTAAACCAACAGGATTCAGACTTATAACTGTAACAGAAGTGGTATTACTCCAAAATATGGGTGCCATAAGAGCCCATCAGCAATGCTAGCACCTCTGTTCAAAAGCGTGGAATAATTAGCTCAAAGTCAGGAGGCCTACAAGAAGGGGGTAACCTGATGAGATCTTTCCACCTATATTTTACAGGGACTTGCAGGAAAGAACCAGACAGAGATTCCAAAAATGAAATAAAACGTGTTTTATTGAAAAGGGTTCACACAACCACGCAAAGATCCAGACACTCACACATGCACACAAGAGTTAACTGAAAGAAAAGAGAGGAAAGTGTGAATAGAGGACTTTCAGGGATGAGGCAATAATTACTAGCCCAGAGAATAGCAAGGAAGGTAGCAACGTGGCTTAGTTAGGCACCTAAGGACAATTCTCATTCAGGAATCAAACAGACAGTGTGGCATTCAGGAAGTCAAAAGACTGCACTGGATGGCTTGAAATCGGAGGTGCTTGTACTCAAAAAATATCCTGTGGGTATGGGTGTGAATTGCTTTCCTGGCCAGGTGGATAGTGGGAACTGCAACACAAACAATGAAGCCCAGACAGAGCTAATGGTCTTAGTGTTTAGTTGACAAAAAGATAATGGCCATCGTAATAGCTCAGTATTGTGGAGAGGTGGGGAAAACAGTAGGGAAACATCCAGGTATGTGAGATCAAGGCTGAAACAATCACAATTTGGTGGAGATTTCCCCTTTCAGCCCTGAGATGTCCATCTCTTTATCTTTAAGCTTATTGTCTCAAGAGGGTCCATGCTACTTGCCTGAATCATACCAGTCGGGAAGGGGAGAGGCGCAGTGCCATAACAGCAGAGAGTGCTCAAAAATTAAATGATAATTAATTTTTTAAAAAATAAAAATTACCAAGCTCTGTAGCATCCCATGCTACAGTGGAAAGGTGGAGGAGGAGTGACGTTGCATACCTTCTAGATGTCATGATTTGTCCCAATGAAAGCTTTCTCACCCCACTTGTTCAGATGCTATTAAAATGTTCCAGTTTCACTCCCCCTTCTCCTTCTCCGTTCACCCCAAGTTTATTTCAGTTGCTGCAGACTAAGTTCAAAATGGAAAAATAATTTGTGCTCAGTTAAATCAGCCTGTGGGAAGGGGAAGAATCTTGCCCTTTCCTGTAGACTCAAGCAAACGCAAATTGCTGCAGCCTCTCCTAGCTTTTATGTTCCTCCTCATTAATAACTTTTGCCATCTTGACCACACTCTCATGTCACTTGGCCACATGTGGCTTGATTATTATCTGTGAAATGTTGAGAAGTATGAAGTTGTGGCCCTGATTAAAGTTCTAACTGGATAAACTTTAGCGATCACCAATGGGGTCAACAGTGTGACCAACCATAATTTCAGTACAGAAGAGGATTGTAGCTTCTTGCTTCCCAAGGTTTCCCACCCTTGGGGAACTGCAGAAGAATTGGCAACCATGACCTTATTCTACAATCCCCCTTGCAGATATACAACTACTCTAACCCTACCAGAAGTGACATTGTGGCATTTCCAATTCTGGGAACTGTTCCAAATATGGCAAATTTGGGCAGTTTTGAGAAGCTGAACTATTAGAACAGTAAAATAATAATAATAATAATGGAATCAGGGGCTTTGAAGATCAGCAGAAGGGTTTTGGCCCCAGTGGTATATGCCTTGGTTACACCCTGTTTGGATTACGATAATGGAGCTGCCTTTGAAAAGTGCTCAGAAACTTCAGTTGGCCCAAAGATCTGCAGCCAGGGTGTCAACTGCAGCTGGCAACAGGGACTGCACAACTCCCTTGCTGCAACAGCTCTATTGGCTGCCTGCCCATTTCCAGGCACAATTCAAAGAGCTGGTTATGACCTTTAAAGCCCTATACAGCTCAGGCCCAGGTTAACTGAAGGAGCATATTCTCCTAAAAAGCTCTATACAGCATGGATCAGGTTATTTCAAGGACCGCATCTCCCTTCATGAGCCCATTAGTGCTCTAAAGATCTTCAGGAGAGGCCCTTGCTTCTGTCCTACCACTCTCTCAGGCTTATTTGCTGGAAATAAAGAAGAGGGCTTCTCAGTGGCTGCTCCCAGACTTTGGTACTCCTTCCCTAAGGAGGCCAGGATGGCCCTCTCTTTGCTCTCCTTTTGTCAGTAAGTCAAAACATTTTTATGCCATCAGGCTTTTACCAACTGACTTAGGTTGGGCTTTTAATGCTGGGTGGTGCTATTTTTAAGGTTTGCATATAGTTTTGTTAATGAATGTTAACCATTTAAATGTCTGATGCTTTATAAATTCATTAACTGCTTTTTAAATCTTAATATTCATACTTTTATTATTGTTTTGTATAGTTTTTAATTTGTCATGTTTTAGATATGTCGTTGGCCACCTTGAGTCCCATTATTGGGAGAAAGGTAGGATATAAATGAATAAATTTTATAATCATTATTATTTTATTCCTACAACAACAACGACTACAGGTAGAGCTTCAAGGGCCACATGTGGGCCACAACCACACTTTCTCCATCTCCACTGTGGAGGAATAACACTGTTTCCAGGTGGGAATCACTGAGCTCAAGTGGATATAAACATACAGAAAGATAGGCAGGCTACTAAACTGAATCAATCAATAGTCAGATGCTTTGAAATGACTGACTTCTTACAACTTTATAGAATTATATTGCTGGAATAGATCTCAGTGGTTGTCTAAGTCTAAACCCTAGCAGAAGTAAAACCATTTCTGAAAGATGGCCATCCAACCTCTAGTGAGGAAGCCAGTGAGAAACCTCTCATGAAGGACAGACCATCATACTCCAAAGCCTCAATGATAAATATTGTATTTCAGGTTAAAAAAACCCCACCCTCTGTGGTGTTTGATCTATAATGGTATATTCACATAAAAAGCTGATATTAGAAATTCAGTGATGTTGCGCATGGCATGAATAAATTTGGGCTTCTTTTTGAAAGCAAAGATGAAAATCTACTGAAGGAATTCTTACGTGGCATGTTCCCTCAGGGCGTAAATGGAAAGTAAAGTGAAAGTAGACATTTGCAATGTGAAGATGATGGAATAGGATGACTCAATGTTCACAGTGATGATTCAAAATAAAGGAGACTCCACACAAGCATGGAAGAAGAGAACAAGGTCAAGTGGCACTTAGACAATATTTTAGAGAAATTATTATTAAATAGAAGTGTCAGAGCCAAATAGTCATTACTGACTCATTTTCTACACTGTTGTTTTATTTAAAAAGTGCCCTAGTGGAACTTTTATTGCTGAAACCTCAGTCCAGACATGGACTATTATGGTTTTCTAGCCCAGGATCAATATGCAGAGGAGGTATGCGAAAATTGTGGTGCTCTGTAGTTGGATGGTAGCTCCCATCATCCTTCACTATTGGCTATTCTAGTTAGGGACAATAGGGGTTGCAGTCCTACAACATCTGAGGGAATCACAGGTTGCCCACTGCTAAAGCTTTATGGTATAGTTTAGACCAGTGGTTCTCAACCTGTGGGTCCCCAGATGTTTTTGGACTTCAGCTCCCAGAAGCCCTGAACATTGACCAGAGTGGCTGGGGCTTCTGGGAGCTGAAGCCCACAAACATCTGGGGACCCACAGGTTGAGAACCACTGGTTTAGACTATAGCACTCTACTGACTATGTTCTACAGTGCTCTACTGAGTAAGCAAAGACAGAAGTTTGGTGTTTGTAAGCCTAGCCAACCATAAAGCATTCATGCTGTATTCTTCTATTTCCCTTTGCATCTGAGTGGATATAGTTCAGCACCACCATCACCAATCAAGTAGACTGGGTACTTGATTAGAATCCCTGTTTGTGACATATGCAGCCATATACTCCCATTACATGTGTGTCTGTGTTTTAAAGGTCATTGTGCAGGGAGATATTCATTACCTCTTTGCATGGAAACAGATGCACCCTTAATGTAACTAACACATCTTTTCCATTCTGGAGTGTGCCCACCCTTCCAGCCAACAGTTTGACAGCCAGAACAAGAGAGAAGAAGTCGATATCCTAAATCTGCAGTGAGAATATCTGAGTGTACTGGAGATCCAGAGGGATGACCTTTTGCCTCTTCTTTTGACTGAGGAACTGCAGCTGGACACGGCCCTCTCCTCCCCCAGCCACTAACTGGCCATGAGGGCAGGTTCCAGCATGGAATAGGTCAGTTGCACTGAGAGAGGGGAAGGGGACAGAAATATATTAGCAGATCCTTATGCTCTGCCAAGCTACAGAGTGAAAACTGAAGAAGGCTCATATACTTCTAATGGTTGTGTAGAAAGGGGAATTTCAGCAGATGTTATTCACTAAATGGTTGTGTGACAAGCAACACCTGCTGAAATCATACCTCCAACATTTCACAGATGAAAACCAGGACACATGTGGCTAAGCAACATCAAAGTATGGTCAAAATGACCAAAGTTATTCATGAGGAAGAACATATAAACTGGGAGGGGCTGCAGCAATTTGCTTTTGATGGAGCCTACTGGAAAGGAAAAGATTCTGTCCCCTACTCTGCTGAATTAATTAAGGCCCTTTCCACATGCGGTTATTAAGGTGGGTCAATGTGTCTTGTCACAGAGGTCTTCTGCAGCTTGGAGCAGACTACGTTCGGTTTATTTACCTTCATTCCGCACGTAATTCCGACTAAATGAGCCCCCATGTGGTGGTAACGCGGGCTATTTGAAAACTGGAAGAAATCAGTTTTCCAATTTTCCAGATGGATCCGATTCTTACTTTCACATTTGTGCAGACACGTACATTCATACCAATGCGAATTGGTGGTCAGGGGAGAGCTCATAGGAGGGGCCAAGGGGTAGTATGGCCGTACGCACGTACGCAATGACGTACTAAACCATGAAAAAAAAAAGGCCAATCACAGCCGACGGGGTGGGGTGAGGGGAGTAGCGGAAGTGGCCACGTTGGAGGCAGTGTGGATTCATGAACTTGCACTCCTCCGAATCAGAATGGAACATACGCAGTAGCTGTGCGGAAGGAAATGAGGGAAAGTCCACCTTGTTTCGAGCCTAGAAAATCTGGTAAGAAACAGCACGAACCAATTCACCAGCCTCGTGTGGAAAGGGCGTAAGTGCAAACTGCTTTCACATTTTCAGTTAAATTTGCAGTAATTGAGGGTGAGGGGAGAACAAAGATGGGTAAGCGGGTGGAGGAAGGAGAAACTGGAACATTTTAAAAGGAGCTAAAGCAAGTGAGATGACAGGGGATTAATCGGGACTGTCCCTGCCAAAGTGGGACAGTGGAAGAGTTTGCTAAACTTCTGTCTTCTACATAATCATCAGAGGTACAGAAGCCCTTGCCAGTTTTTATTCTGGCAACCCAATGCTAACCTAATGTAGGATCTCAGTCCCAGTTTCCTAATTCAAGCTCTGTTGTCTTAAACAGGTACTATGAAAACCTGACATTCCCCTGGCTTTGGTGCAGCAAGCTCAAAATCCTTACTGAGAAGAATGAATTAAGGATACAGAAAAGGCCTAGCCATGACTTGCTTCACTAGTTTGTTTGTTTTGTATTTTGGGCATTTTTTTTTCTCCAGTCCTCACAAGATACGTAAGTGCTGCTGGGTCCTTGGATGGCTTTCACAGAGGGCATTGTGTTCAACCTACATACCTAGTAAATTATCCCAGTTATTTAGCCTATACTGCTATACAGCAGCAGTTCTTAACCTGTGGTCTGCAGACCTCCAGGGGGCTATGATGTCCTCACAGGGAGGTTCACAAAGGCTTGAAAAAACGTAATGAAGTTAAAATAGAAAGAAAGACAGATACACAGACAGACAGATAGATTGTCATACATTGATTGCAAAGGCCAGGAGTCTTGTCAGCGACAGACAGCAATTGCACAGTTTCATTACAATATCAAACAATTCAAAAGTTTTGAAAATAACTGTCCATTTACTTATTTTTCTTGTCCATCTAAACTTGGAGACCCTTAATGAGCAACTTTCAATAAATATTTGACGTACTTTAGGGTTTTAAATCTTCAGCTAAATCTTGGTGGTCTGCACTTACTGAAGGGGCTCCATGGTGTATTCCACTGTTGAACTGCTCTTACTGTCAGGAAGTTCTTTCTAACACTTACATTGAATCTCTTTCCATTTAGTGTGAAGCCATTGCTCTGTGACTTAGTCTCTGAAGCAACAGAAAGCAAGCTTGCTACATCCTCCATATGACGTCCCTTCAAATACCTAAACGTGACTATCATGTCACCTCTTAAGCTTCTCATCTTTAGGCTAAATACACACTAAGCTGCTCCTCACAGGGTATGGTTTCCAAGCCTTTTACCATTTTGGTCACTCTTCTCCAGACACATTCCAGCTTGTCAATATCCTTCCTGAATTGTGCTAACCAGAACTGGACACAGAATTCCAGGTGAGGTCTGAGCAAAGCAGAATAGAGTATTACTTCCCCTGACCTAGACACTGTATTCTTATTGATGCAGCCTAGAATCACATTGACTTTTTTTAGCTGCTGCATCACACTGCTGACTCATGTTCAGCTTGTGGTCTACTGAGACTCCTAGAACTCTCACACACATTTTTTCTGCCTATTGAAATTCATTTTTTGAGTTTTGGTTCAATTCTCTAATCTGTTAAGGTCATTTTGAATTCTGATTCTGTCTCCCTGTCGTGTATTGGCTACCCCTCCAAACTGGGTGTCATCTGCTAAATTGATAAGCATACCCTCTATCCCATCACACAAGTCATTGATGAAGATGTTGAATAGCACTGGGCCCAGGACAGAACCCTGTGGCACCCCCCCAAGTCACTTCTCTCCAGAATGAAGAAGAGCCATTAGTTAGTACTCTTTGGGTTCAATCAGTCAACCAGTTACAAATCCACAAATGTCTGGCCCACATTTTACTAGTTTCTTTGCAAGAATATCATGGGGGACCTTGCCAAAGGCCTTAGTGAAATCAAGATATGCTACATTCACAACATTGCCTTTATCAACCAGACCTGTAACTCTATCAAAAAAGAGATAAGATTTGTGTTGCATGACTTGTTTTTGTGAAACCCATGTTGACTTTTAGTGCCTGTCTGTTTAATGATCTGCTCTAGAATCTTTCCTGTTATTGATCTAAAGCTGACTGTCCTCTTTTTTTCCCCTTTTTGAAGATGGGGAATATTTGCTCTCCTCTATTCTACTGGGACCTCTCCTATTCTCCAGGAATGCTCAAATATTATTGCCAGTGGTTCTGAGATTACTTCTGCCAGTTCTTTTAATACCCTTGGATGGATTTCATCTGGCCCTGGAGACTTGAATTCACTTAGAGCAGACAAGTATTTCTGTAGTACTTTACCTGTTCTTGTTGTGATGGTGCTGGTGGTGAATCTTCAAGTTGCTTCCAACTTGTGACAACCTTAAGGGTTTTTGGGGGGCTAAGAGTATGTGGTGTACTCAAAGCCACTCAGTGGATTTCCATGGCCAAGCAGGGAATCAAACCCTGGTCTCCAGGGTTATAGTCCACACTGGCTCTCTCTTTACCTATACAATCTTCTCTCTTTACTTACATTGTGCTGCATTACCTGCTACATCACCTGCACCATTTTCCCCAAGCTTACCACTGTTTTTCTTTTTGGGAGAAGACCAAGGCAAAGAAAGTTGAGTAGTTTTACATTTTCTCTGTCCTTTTTTAGCATTTCACCATCTTCTCCACATAGTGGCCCTACCATTTCCCTGTTCTTCTTTTTGCTATGGACATAACCAAAAAAGCCTTTTTATTGTTTTTAACCTCTCCAGGAAGCCTGAGATCATTCTGCACTTTAGCTTGTCTGACTTTCTACTGTCTATTTGAATTCCTCTATAACAATTTCCCCTTTTTTCCATCTCTTGTACATGTCCCTTTTAAATCTTAGCTCAGTTGAAAGTTCTTTAGACATCCATCCCAGATTGTTTAGACACCTCCCATTTTTCCTCCTCATTGGAATTGTTTGAAATTGTGACTTCAGTGCCTCACTTTAGAAAAAAACTCTCATCCATCATGTACTCTCTTCTCTTTTCATGTTCCTGACCACAAGATCATACCCAGTATTTCCCTAAGCTAACTGAAATCAGCTTTCTTAAAAGTATAGAATGTGTATCTGACTACTCTTGGACTTCTCTTTCTGCTGTATAACAAACTGCAGGAGAACATGGTCAATCCCATCTAAGGAGTCCATCACTGCCACTCCATTAACCAGGTCATCATTGTCAGTTAGGATAGATCTAAAACAGCTGTTTCTCTCTCTTTTTTTTTTCCGTTTCCACGTTCTGGATAATGAAACTGTCTCCAAGATCAGTGAGGAATTTGTTGGCCCTTATATTCTTGGCAGAGTTTGACTTCCAACAAATATCAGGATAGTTGAAATCTCCCATAACTACTATATCTCTCCTTTCTGAATGTTTGGTCATCTGTTCCTCCAAGTCCTCAGTCTGGCTTTGGGGTCTAGAGTAGACCTCCACAATGACTTCATTGTTGTTTTTCTCTCCTTAATTTTTATCCAGATGCTCTCAACCTGGCTTCCAGGATTTGTCATAGATCTCTCCACAGGTGTAAACATTCTTTCTCTTCACAGGTATAAACATTCTCGACATATGGTGCTATTCCTTCTCCTTTCCTCTTTATTTTAGTTCTCTGAAATAGGTTATACCCCTCTATGGCTACATTCTACTCATGAGACTCATCCCACCAAGTTTCGGTCATGTCTGTTATACAATATTGGCTTTGCCGTGTTAAAAGTTAAAGTTCATCTTGTCTGTTCTCCATGCCTTGTGAATTAGTGTAGAGACATCTAAGACTATGGCTCATTCTTCCTAGCTGATGCTTTAAGGTTTTTCCCTCGGACTGTTGGATTCTTGTATTATTTGCTCAGTTCTCCCTATAACATTGAGACCATTATCTCCAACACTTGATGAACTCCTACTTTCAAGAGTACTGTCTCCCTCCCCACTATAACTCAGTTTAAAGCCCTTCTAATCATGTTTATGAAACTCTTAGCAAAAACATTCTTTCCAGCTGCTGTGAGGTGCAACCCATCACTTGCCAGAAAGCCATCTTCATGAAACTGTAGACCATGGTCCAAGAAACCAAACCATTCCTGGTGGCACCATCTGCACAACCAGTTGTTCACCTCCACTATTCTTCTCTCCATTCCTTGGCCATGTCTTTAACTAGGGAGGTGAACAACTGGTTGTGCAGATGGTGCCACCAGGAATGGTTTGGTTTCTTGGATAAAATGACAACCTGTGCATCAAGGTCCTTCAGCTTCTTACACAGCTTCTTGTGATCTCCAGAAGGCTGTGTCTTGCAGTGTCATTGGTTCCCACATGGACCAAAAGGAAAAGGTAACAGTCAGTGGGCTTGCTGAGTTTTGTCAGCCAGTCTGTTACATCATGGATTTTTGCCCCAAGGAGACAGGGCACATCTCGAGTCATCCTATCAGGCCCTAAAACCACTGCTTCTGTTCCCCCTCATCAGGGAGTCCCCTACCACCAACACATGTATTCTCTGGTGATTGGCAGGAGAGTGACAGGGCAAAACCTGTCTGAACAAATCTTGTCAAGAAACTCCCATGACAGGTTTGCCTTAAGGTCACCATAAGTCATAAATGACTTGGAGACACACCACAACAATGACAGTTCCAGTTCTGACTAACAATTGGATTCAAGCCCTAAACTGATGGGATCAAGCCTGACACAAGAGTGCAGGCAGCAAAGCAAATTATGGACATGTTTGGACCATGAAGAACTATCTCCAGAGCTTTCTGGAAAAGTAGGAATCTATCCTGCCAGTAAGGATCAATGACAAAAATCAGAAGCAGCTGTTGACCAGACTAGACTGTCTGCCCTGGGTTTTATAGTCTTTGTTAGTGAAGCATCAGAAAAATTATTTGTGCATGATGGAGTTTAAGAGTGGGTTTGGGGAGAGAAACAGCCATTCCAGTACAGTAGTATGTTTAGTTTGACTCAACTGCGATTGCACAGTCAGCAGCTAGCAACAAAAATAGCATGAAGTAGGCTTAAAAGGGATGGAAACTCCTCTAACAGCTCAGCCCAACTTCCCTTGTTAGAAATGTCTTGCTTAAGCAACTAACGGACTCTAACCTTTTTTTCCGTTTGGAGGGTGGGGAAAAATTTGTAGAGGAGATACCAACTGAGCTATAGAAACCCAGTTGAGATATTGGCTTGTGGCTTATTATCTTAATGGGTTCTTCCTTACCCCTTTTGGATTCTTTTCTATTTTTTAAATTAATTTGTTTTGGATTAGTAAACTGACAAGAAAAGTGTAACTGGGTCATAGGACAAAGTGTGCTCACACCCCACACTGTGCACACACAATGCAAAACACACCTGAAAAACCAGTGAAGAGTGAGGACAACAAAGATTTGTGCAACGAGGAGAGATCTAGCTGAGAAAGAAACTTTGTTTTCCGCTTTGCTATAACTGCAGCTATTGAATAACAAGCTGGCCCCATTTCATCTGCTTTCAAGTCAAACTATATGAGGTATTACTCATGTGTTAAGAGCAGCAGGTTTTCATTATGGAAAAGAGGTTGATGAAATGTGCTCGTGATCAGCACTGGGATCATTGCTCAAAACTGTACTTTCCTGGTGGCTTTCTTGCTCCTACAGATCCTGTAGGTTGCAAACCACACTTTCCAGGACAAATATCATCCTGGAAAGGAGGGTGAAATTTTTAGCAGATAAGCTGTAATGCAGACCCCAGATCTGAATGGAGAATGCATTCTAAACTGGGGTCCTGTAACTGCTCTCCCCTCCGCCCACCTCCAAAATTAGAGTTAGGTCTGCTTGCCTGAATGTGAGGCTAACATCATGTGAAGAGTGAAAGAAAAAGAAGGTGATACTTGATTACAACTGTACGTGTGCAGTTTATATCCTGCCCTTCACCCTAAATTGAGATTCAAATTTGACCTCCTGAAAGCAACAAACTTGTCTGGTTTCAAAAGCTAAGTAATAGAAGGCCTGGTTAGCTGTATCAAGGACCTTGATGTAGAGCAATGATGGGCCATTTTTGAGGGTCCCTGGGTCCAAAAAGAAAAAAAGAAGAATTTGTTCAACAATGTTGCCCCACTATAGTTTTAGACACAGGAGAGGTCTTTAAAAAAAAAAAAAAAGACAGGAGAGGTCTTTTTTAGAGCAAGTAGTGAACCAGAATTGTTGGCCTCCTATTTTTAAATAAGACCTCTCTTGGGCCTAAAATGGTTAGGAGGGAGTCAGGAAGTCCCCCAGGCAGCTATGATATTTATTTATTTAGGAGAGGTCTTCTGGTCTGTTCCTTGAGCTGTAGATTTCAGTTATGTGGCAACCCCAGACAGGCTTAAATACCTCTGCCTTTAATATTATACTTCATTAATGCATCAAGAGAAGGGTATTGAAATCCACAAAATCTCATGCTAAAATTTATCGAGTCACAAAGGTGCTGATAGACTCCTTCTCTTCCCCTCTCCTGCCTTTTTCATTCACTCTGTGGAACAACCCTCCCTACTATGGCATACCTTGCAACACAGCACCAACGAAAACTGGGACACATGTGGCCAAGCAAGATCAGAGTGTGGTCAAAATGGCAATAGTTATTAATGGGGAAGAACAGATGAGCAAAGACAGACTGCGGCAGTTTGCTTTTGCCAGAGTCTGCAGGGAAGGACATGATTTTTGCCCCCCCTTTCCACTTTCTAAATTAACTGAGTGGAAACCACTTTTGTATTTCAAACTCAGTTTGCAGCAACTGAAGTAAGCTGAAGACAAAGGTAGAAATTTGGAGGAGAAATAAACTGAGACATTTTAAAGCAACTGAAAAAGTGGGATAGCAGAAGATGAATTAGGACTATTCCTGAAAAATCTGTTGGAGGGTATGCCATCAATTTCCAACAGCAATGCCTTCTAAGCATTTACTGCAAACAAGTCTGTATATCTTCAGCAAATGCCTGGTTCAAGTTCTCTCTAGCATTGTACATTTCTATATTTTTATGGGATTATTTTGTAGTATTGGGGAAGAATCCTGTTGCCATACTACACCAATGGTTCCTACAGGTATACAGCTGTGATGAGGGAAGGCAGACCAAACCTGCTGGCTCAGAGCAACCAATTTCTCCAGGGCTTTGATTCTTTCATGGCTGCTGTGCGTGAGGTCTTTTTCATCCACTGTCTTTGCCAGGATACTTACAGTACCATAGAAGCCTGACAGCTTTTGTAGACTGTTTAGGTATTTGGATAAATAAATGTTCTTATTTCTTAAGAATAATTAATAATAAATAAATACTGGGCTGGATGAGCACTAATGAGGTAGCATTGAAATAATGAGATTGCTAAAGCTGCAGCTGTTCGCTGGTACATACTATCAAGGTCATGTTAGTCTAGCACTGAAAGACCTCCACTGGTTGCCAGATGTTTTCTGAGCCCAGTTTAAGGTACTGGTTTTAATCTTTAAAGCTCTAAATGGCTTAAGGTTTGCCTGCCTAATGAACTGCCTCATTATGAGCCTGTCTTACTCTGAATTTTTCTAGGTTTCCGGAAAGGCCCACTTTCAGATACCATTGTCTGCAGAATTTCACTTGACATAGTGGCTGGTGTTTCCAATGTGAATGAGGCAATTTGTCAGCTCTGGGTTTCTGTCTGAACCATAAAGGAGCCATCTAAGGCAATGAAAACTTTTCCTCAGATAAACTCTCATCATCTCACCCAGTAGGAAGAAAACATTTGAAATCCTTCACTCTTGCATGTGAGAAAGATATAAGTGAAGATATATGTGCTTAAGCAACACATGCTTTACATTAACATGTAAGTACTCTTAACAGTAGTTTGAGTTTGCATTCCTGCTCCAGAAGAGAGAATTGGTACAACCCGTATAGTATAGCAGAGGCAGGCAAAGTGTGGTCTTCGGCTAGCATTGTGCTCTGGGAACCCCAAAGTGCCATTCTTTGCAGCTTCCCTAAAGCCCCAAGACCCAATTTTAAAAACAAACAAACAAACCAGGGCACTCAGTTTGGGGTGATTTTTTTGCCAGAAAACTGGCCAAATCTACCCCAAAACCACCTGCAAAACAACAAACAGAAAATCCAGGTTATTAGACATTTTCCCCCTTAGCAATTGCTCCACAAATGCTCACCAGGGTGAGGGGGAATGGTCTCTGCCTGCCTGCAGAAACATGGCACAAAGAATAACAGTAGAAACTTTCTTGGAAGGGAGTTCCAGAGCCTGGGAGCAGCCACTGAGGAGGCCATCTTCTGTGTTCCCACTAGATGTATTTGTAAGGATGGTGGGGCAGAGAGAAGGACCTCTCCAACAGATCTCAAAACATGGGCAGGTTTGCATGTATGAATATGGTCCTTCAATTAACTGGGACCTGAGCTTTATAGAGCTTTATAGGTTGCAACTTATACTTTGAACTGTGCCTGGAAATGGACTGGCAGCTCATGCAGCTCTTGTGACAAGGGAGTTGTGTGCTATCTGCAGCCAGCCGTAGGCCCTTTTCTCATGTGGGAAAGGAACCATGAAAAAATGCTACTCATCAGATTTCTTCAGCATCTGGGTGAGTCCATCAGGATGAGGAGCAGTGTGAGCTCATCGCTCTGCACTGCTCCAGTGTCCAAAATGGTGGCTTCCGGTTGGTGGAGGCTCTCCACCAACTGGAGAAGCTCGCCAGCCTAAAGCCCACCCTCGGCAGATCTGTAGGCACGCATTTGTGCACGCCTGCAAATCTGCACCAGAGTGCGGGGACGGAGCAACACGGAGTTGCGCGCTCCGTGCTTTTTAAAAACCTCTAAAAAGAGGTTTTTAAAAAGCATGCTGCGCGACCAGTTCCAGTCACTCTGAACCGGACTGAGGTGCAGAACTACAAAAAGTAGTCCGCCCCAGTCCACTCTACAGTGCAGAAGACCTCCGTTGGAGGTCGCTCTGCACCGTTTTAATAGCCCGGTGTGGAAAGGGCCCTAGTTAGCAGTCTGGCTGCAGCTCTTTGGACAAGCTGGAGTTTCTGAACACTCTTCAAAGCCCATTAAGGTAATCCAAATGGGATGTAACTAAGGCATGTGTCATCAAGGCCCAACCCAGTGTCTATAGGAACAAGCGCAGCTGGTGCAAAACCTTAACTGCGCAAATGCACTCCTGGCCACTGCTGAAACCTAAGCTACGAGATTCAGGTTTGAATCCAGCAGTACATCCAAGCTGCAGACTTCCTTTTAAGGCTTCTACCACCTTCTTCGGTTATCTGTGAGGATCAACCTTTGAACTCTCTTAAGGACATACTGAACTCAACAATTCACTCTAATTCACTTTCACTACTGTGATTTTTTTTTAAAAAAAAAATCCCAGCATCCATTCTGAGTAAAATGGTGAACGTTTGCTTCTAAGCAGCTGAGCCTTCATTAACCTCTACAATGTTTTAATAAAATGTTCTTTTGCATACAAATGTTTACCGTAACATGTAGGGCTTATTAATATGGAAGATCACACTATACATGAAGAACTCATGAAACCATCTCACTTAGGACTAATGGCAATCGGGTTGTTTTCACAAGCTCTTACGAGGATATCTTACAAGTAAAATTACTTGTCCACATGACCTTATTGTTGTCGTCATTGTTTTGGTTCAAAACAGTATTATTGAATGTTAGTGATTCTGTGACTACTGTTACAGCAACCCTGACTGGCTATTTCCTAAAGTTGAGCAACATTTACAACTGAAGGCTGCACCGATGACTAGAGGCCATGACTACATAAGCTCTGTTGCCATAAATAAATACGCTGCTTCATAAAACATTAAGGCTGAAGATGGGCAGCACTGTTTGAGGAAAGCTGAATGTGATGGCTAGAGGCGCTATTATTGCCCATTTCCCAGGATGTAAATAAACCATGTCTCCAGCCTCAGTAATCGTTTATTTGTATTAATCTTTAAGTCTTTTAGCTGCTCTTGAATCTCAGAAGGGCTAAGAAGTTTTCTATTAAGAAGCAACAACTTAAAAAAAAGATATTGACCACATTCAAATGGTTTTTAAAAACCCTGAACATCACAGATGATAAAACCACTGAAAACACTGTGCCAGAAAGTTAAAACGAGTGTAACATTTTAAAACGAGGTGGGTAATTACAGTAGGTCTTGGGGAGCACCAGTTTTCCCCTCATGGGGTCTTCTGAGGGTCTCATGGACTGCCAAAATCTCTCTTAAATAAAGGGGGGGGGGTAGCCTGAAGTCCATTTCTAGTTTTGAAAAAAGGAAGATAATTTTTTTAAAAAAAAAATGTTGAACAGCACAGGGAAGGACACAAACTATTAAAATGTTGAATTGCCTCTCCTAGAGGCTTCTAGGAAAGACAAAAAAAGGCAGCCTGGGAAGTCAGCAGGGGCTGAAACCACAAAAACATCCCTGGGGCCACACTTTGCCCACCTCTGATCACAAACAGTGCACCTCAAAGTGGTGGTCCCTGCTTTTTGAGCAATAAGAAATCTAATGATGCACTAATCTGTAGCTATAGTTACCAGTGAGTGCCAGAGGTAGTGGTTTGAGTACTGTACTACAGCCCTGGAGAGCAGGGTTTGCTTCCACACTTCACCATGGAAGCTCACTGGCTGACCTTGGCATGTGTCTCACACACACATAGCCTTCAGAAAACCTCATGATAGGTTTACCTTAGGGTGGCCATAAGTCAGAAATAACTTGAAGACACACAAGAACAACAAAAACAATCACAATTACTAGTAATGCTTAGTTGGATCTGTAACTGTAAAATAGCAGGGGTTTTTTTTACCTTTTTTGTTCCTTCTTTTCTTTCATTACAGCTTAGTTTGGGGGGGTCAGAACTGCTTGGGTTTTAGTAAGGAAACACATAACGTACAATGTAAAGTCGAAGGCCATTGGAATCCATAAACACCTGGACAATTTCAACAGGAAAGAAGAAACTCAGAAAGTAAACAAGATTTGGCTACCAGTACTGAAGAACACTAAAATCAAGACTCAAAAATATGCCAGTAAACACCACCCAGACTCTGGAGGTCCCTCTACAGGAAACAATACCATGGATTGCTAATGTACTTAACATACTGTTATACGTATCCCCTGACTAACAATACAACCCTGGGGGATATCCCATTTAACAATAGGCCATCACACAGACCAACTATTAACATATGCAAATTGCTTCCTCCCACCCAGGGACTACACAAGTATATATACTCTGTCTCACTTCCATGTCACCAGATCTTCTGAAGATGCCAGCCACAGATGCAGGCGAAACATCAGGAGAAAATACTAATAGAACACGGCCTCAAAGCCCAGAAAACCCACAGCAACCTACACAATGTACAGTTATATGACATACTGGACCTGGCTTTGTTGAATACTCAACTGACATGGCCAAAGATGTCTATGGTCAGCTTCAGAGGAGATTGAACTCAGCCATGGTGGCATACAATTGCTGTAATGCCCTCTTCATGGGATTTCATTTGAATAATCTTCAAAAATTTCATTTTGCCTAGAATAAAGGAAGTGTTCACAGAAACATTGCCATGTGAAGATATTATGTAATTTTCAGAACATCTGCTCTAATTACAAATGTGCTTCCTGGCATTCTGCAGAGTGCTAGATATTAGCTCTATACCCCTAAATAGCTCTGGCTGTATGCCTCCTGCCATATTGTAAATGTTTTTAACTTTTCTGGAATCTGCCTTGGGTCTCACTCTGGGAGAAAGGTGGCATAGAAACACAATCAATCAGTCAGTTAGTGTCTAGTGTTCTGGTTAGTTAATGGTACATGTATTAGTTTAATGTGTTAATATTATGTTTTCGTTTAGGAGGAGGAGATAAGATGACAACCTTTTATTGATAGCCATTAGAAGACTTGAGGATCTGGATTTCTGAATCAAGAGTTGGATTCTGACCTGGGTTGAACTGGATAAGCTCAAGATCAGCTGAATCAGAGTGAACTGCTGAATGAAAATCCAACCAAATTTTGTGCTTGGTGCACTTCAATAGTTAGAAGTGCTGCTTTTAGATAGCCCTGTTCTCAGATAGTGTGCATGGGGAAACCTACCGCAGTATGAAGAGAACTGGGTGTAAGCCTAATTGTTGCTCAACAGGAAACATGCTTCTGAAATGTGCAAAAAGTCAGCTGCGGAAGATAACTTCTATTTTTTCAGGAAGAGGATTGAATAATGAATCCATCAGCACTTTTATCGCTGATGACAGATATGAAAAATAAGTTTGGAACAGGTTATAACATGGAGGCAAAAATTAAAATCAGTATTTATAAAGAAGCTATATCTATGGCAGAAGAAGCTAGGAGTCAGATTAAAGCTAGCAATGGCTAGGGGGCCTAGTATCTTATCAGAGCTGAGAAACGTTACTGATTTTTGGGTTACAGCTTGAAGAATCTCCCAGGCAGCACTGTGTGTGTTATATGAATGAATGAGTGAGTGGGGAAAAAAGAAAAAACAGAAAGAGAAAGAAAGACAATGGACACCCAAGAAACAGAGAGAAAGAGTTGAGTATATCTATCAGAAATTAGCTGGAGCTGGACAAGCAGACTTATGAGGATTGCCTGCTTTGTAGGAGTGCAAATGTTTGTCTGCAGCTATCATTTGTTTTCTATCATGATAAAATTTTTATAAAAATGAAAGAAAAGTATATCTGTTACTCTATGCCTCTGTTTCCTCTATTGCTCCAAAACTGACATGGTTGGACATCTAAAAATTAGCATGGATGCTAAGGTGACCCTGGTGGTGTGAATTTTGGGATTATTTGTTTTTCAAAAAACATTAATTTATACATTTTAGTCAATTTAAATCTTTCTTTAGCCAGCTGGGCCATCTTTACTCAATATTCTACAATATCTAGGTGGCAAAGGTCCCTAACCTTGCCTAAGGGCTAAGCTGAGGAGCAGGCCTGGATGGGGGTTTATTCCTCCAAGGAATTTTTAGGTAGCTTGACAAGATGTTGTAATCTGTGGAAATCCTGATGCTTTCATAGAGAATGTTAAAAAAAAAAGAGACAGACAAACTCCATCAGCCTGTTGAGTGTGTGGGGCAGGGAGAGTGAGCAGAGAGGAAAGCTAAAGTAGCACTGATGTGGAGGAAGAGAAAGTGCAGAAAGGAAGAAAAATAGCCAAGATGATAGTAAAGAAAACAGTGTGGGGAATAAAAAGAATGGTAGTGTGAGGTGGGAGGAATAATCGGGTTCCTAACCCACGCAAAGCTGGTTCTTCTGCTATTCTATATGTAAAACAAATATTACAAAAATGCTTGAAAGGAATGAAACTTAGCAGTGCTGTCTCAAAACTTCTCCCTTCTCAAGGAACCGAAAAGCAAGTAATTAATTTTTTAAAAAAATCTACAGTTTTGTCCATGGATCTACACAGAGAGAAAAGAGCTGGAGATCATATTCTTATCCATATAACCATAGCTTTCTGTATTGTCTCAATGGCCATTTCCACACGGGGTGAGGGAATCACCCCACGCCACTACTTACAGGATCTTCTGGTGGTCTGGTCCGGGGTGAAGAGGAGTAGTGCATGGTCGTCGATCCGCGCTGCTCCGGCATCCAAAATGGTGGCTTCCGGTTGGTCGTGGGTCTCGACCAACTGGCGAAGCTCGCCAGCCTAAAGCCCACCCTTGGCAGATCGCAGGCTCACATTGGTGCAAGCCTGCAAATCTGCACAAAGGAGCAGGCTCGCAGTGGCACGCTCCGTGCTTTTGAAAGACCGGAAAAATCAGGTCTTTCAAAAGCACGCTGGAGGACCATTTAGGGTCATTCCGGGGTGGACTGAGGTGCGGATCTATGGTAAGTAGTCCGAACCCAGTCCACTCCAAGGTGCAGACGTCCTCTGTGGAGGCCACACTGCACTGTTTTAAATACCCCGTGTGGAAATGGCCAATATTTTCACAAAAAGTCTAACAGAGCTTAAAAATCCATAGACTGCAGAGATGTGCTGTACACTCCAGAAAAAGTTATTAGAAGATTGCAGGCAAAGTTTCCTAAGAAATCATTTGCATCTTGATCCACAAACTGGTTAAACTGGAGAGCCATTGATTTAAGCACATGAAGCAGCTTAAAGCAGCTCTTGAGCGGTTCCCTGACAATTTAGCCCTTAGAGTGAGCAGCTCTTTTAACTGGTATTTTTATGCAATGGAGACATATCCATTTGTTTTCACTAAATGAAACCCAAGCCTTCCGCACTGACCACATTTTGTGAGTTGCTCCGGCACAGTTCCTGTATTCCTTTCAACCTTGGGCAAGGGAGAGGTAGATTGGAGGTGACAGAAACCTGAATAAGCTGGACAAATTTTAGTATTACGTATAACTACTGATAGTAAATAAAAAGGATGAAAGCCTGCCAAAGTATACATGATAGCCATTCTTTAGCAGGGGAAAAGATGGATTTTTTCAAAGATGCAGAAGTTCCTCATTTCACAAGTTAAAGGTCTGTTTAAACTTTAAGACTGCCATTCTGATTATAATTACACAAACATTCCCTCCCATATATCAAACAACTCTCCCCCCCCTTGGCAAGAGGTTTTACACGTGGGAAAGAAAATAGTATTAGTGCTCATTTTAACTAGAGCACTCATTAAAATGAGCAGAAGGGGAGTGCCAGAGTTTGGAAAAGTTATTTGGGACAACAATACCCAGTGGTCATGAAGATAGGGGATCCTGAGAGCTGTGGTCCAAACAGGAACTTTCCCCAGACCTGAGTGGTTTTCAGCTTCTCTAGTTAGACTTTAAAACAAACATGCCAAGTGGCTTTCAGCAGCTTGGAACATGGAACCAATTGAGTCCTGCACATTCATACTTGCAAAGATCTCTGCCAATGTTTGCTTGGCTTACTAGCCAGAGGTTATTCGTTCTCACCAGTAGCCCCTTGCTTTTCTCTTTTTGCCCTCTTAGGGTTGTCAAAAAGAAGAAATGCATTGCCAAACAAAGACAACAACGAGGAATTGAATAAGATTTGCAACTGCTAATTTGCACTTATTTAGGAAGAATTGCTGGGATTTATACAACAATTTACTACATCTCATAACTGGGGGAATTGTGACCAGGTGACCTCTGTGCCTGTTCACCTTTGCATACCAAGGCTCACTGCTTGTGGGTGATATCAAGCCTTCTGCTCTCCCTTCTTGTGGTTCTTTATCTTCAAAATGGACTTGGGCTGAGCAACTCTAAATAAAAGATGTGCTTGCATACAGGCCTGTCTCCTATTACAGTGCTACCATAACCACCAGCTTCGCAGAGATGAAAACTGGGACGCATGTGGCCAAGCTAGGTGAAACTGCAGCTGTTTGCTTTTGCCTGAACATACTGGGAAGGGCAAGATTCCACTCCTCCCACTGATCATCTCCCCAGTGCTGAGTTAATTGAGAGCAAACTGTCTCCAGTAACCTGTTGGGGCCTTACACTTTTGTAGGTGGACTTATGCTCACAGGAATTAGAATTGTGCAGTTGCTTAACATCTGTATCCAGTAGAAGCCTGCGCTACTACATAGCAGAGCTGGTAAAGTGCCTGATGCACATCATACAATGATGTTCATTGTGTACTGAGGTGCATCATGCACTAATGTGCACGATACACCAGTGCACATCAGGCACTCACTGGTGTCCAATTATTCATCTTCACTGAGTAATGGGGTTTCTTAGCACCTCTGCTATGCAACAAGGTGTACATAAAGTTACATAACATAGCAGGTCATACAGGATTCTGGCTTACTGTTGCACTTTGAACTCAGTTTGCACCAACTGAAGTGAGAGGAAGAGAAAGAAACTGAAACATTTCAAAGGCAGCTGAAAAAGGAAGACCACAGAGGATTAATTGCCAAATCAGTACAGATGAAGGGCATATGCTGCTAAAAATGACAGTTCGCAGACCAGATGTGGTCTATGAGCCATTAGTGCTGGTCAGCAGCGAGATTCCAGAAATCTATAGAAATACACTAATAATGCAACCCAAATATAGTAATGGTCCCTGGCACATTGGAGAAGAAAAATCGCTAGATTACTACATTGGATAGCTTGAGAAGCACTGCTCTACGAAACAGGAGATATATGGCCACTCCAAAGAAGACATTGTTGTCTTACATCCTCTTTCATAAACAGAGCATTTTGAAGAGATGCAGGGTGTTGTCACATTTCCACATGTTTTTTTCTTCTTCTCTTTTCTCTCTAGTTGTGTTACTTTCATGAAATAGCAGCCATGGAACAGACAGGGGCAGAATGATGCCAGGACTGCAGTGTGCAGAGGGTAAGTGATATGGATAAGATTTTCCTCAGGATTGAGACACAAGTAGATAGGATTAACTCCAGAACTTGGGAAAGTAACTTTTGGCAATGCAGAGCCCAGTATTTCCAGCCAACATGACTGGTAGCAATTGTGGCTGAAGGATTCTGGGAACTGTAGCTCCTAAGTTATTTTTTTAAGCTTCGGTACTGCTACAGATGTCTCCCACCCACACTCTCCACACACTTCGCTGATGCCTAATGAATAATGTGGAAGACTTCAAAGGTACCAGATCCTGTCTGATCTTGGAAACTAAGCAGGGTCAGTCCTGGTTAGTACTTGGATGGGAGACCACCAAGAATATCAGGAGCTGGAGGCTATATTTCAGAAGAAGGAACTGGCAAAACTATTTCTGAGTATTCCTTACCTATGAAAACCCTAAGAAATTCATGGAATTGCCAGGTGACTTGAGTATACACAAACACACATGCACAATGAACAAAGTGTTTATGGAATCACACATTTAACATAATACTGTTTACCCCTGAGAATCTCATAATTTGCAACAAGTAGGGATTGTACTGGCAGACAAGCAAGAGTTTCTTGGCCTATCTATAGAAAGGGCCCCTCCAAAGACAATTTGAAAAACACAGCCTTACGGCAAGAAACAGTGTAGAACACTGGCAGGCTAATATTGGCAACCTATAGCCATGTGCGGGCTCCCTTTATCTGTATCCAATGCATATTACTTTTTGGAATGATTTATTAACATATTACTGATGCATTTATTTGCTAGTTGAAATGTACCTGGGACTGTCTGGGTCTATACCTAATACTGCCAAAGAGGTCCATGGAGATTCTGTTTTATCTGCACCTCCCCCGCTTTTTTAACCTCAGAAGCCATCCCTCAAAGATACCTCTCCTATTTTGCTGATCTTTTCAAACCTAAGGAATCTTAGTAGCAGTGCCTTAGCCTTCCCTGTTGTCCTGACCTTTTCCTGCTTCAGGAATCTTAGCAATAGTACTCCAGCCCCTTCCCTCTTCTTTTTGATGCTAGGAGACCACCTGTTTGGAATTTCTTTTTTAAACTGTCCACTACAACTTGGGCAATAACTGAAGATGTTCAGCAAATTCTGAAGTATCTACTACACCTTTGGTGTTTCAGCTGAAAACTGGGTACAGAAATTGGATGACAATAAAAAATGCCTGTCAAATTTTAAACCCTATCCCATGATTTCACATGGTAGCTCTGCTTCTTGATTCCTTGGAAGACTACGGCCTTTCCGCAGCACCCTCTTATCCTGCTATGGAGATGAGAGAATGACATGCAGTTGCACCATCATCCTGCACTTATGTGTTCTGCAGAAGGACAGGAAGTGTGATGGTGATGCCTCCTGCTCCAGCAGAGCCGGGGAAAATATCCGGCTGCACTGCGGAAGGAAGTGGTGTATCCGTCACTCTTCCTTCTTCAGGGAACCGATCCCATGTGGAGGGGAGCATTGCTATCACACTCCCTTTCCAGCAGAGCTGCTGCCAGGATCGCCACCAGATGCCACTGCAAGAAGGTAAGCTGTAGAGGAAGGGCCTATAATTCACAATTTCCTTTCGAATGTTAAAGCTTGGCGCTGTAGCTTGGGCAACAACCAAAAACACTGTTTTTGAGGTGTCTGCCATTATGTCTTGACAACTTATGGCTGCCACAGACATGCAGACATAATTCTTGTTATACACACAAAGGTTTAGAATCCACTCCTCAGTTGAGTGATGGCCAATACAGCCTGTATCAGCTAGCAGTTACACAACTCTTCCTCAGAACATCACACGTACAAGGCACCATCCAGCAGTTCATCTGGGAGTTTTCCTTGGAGCTGACGCCAGTTCCTAGTGACCCTTAGACCTCCGGCTGATGGAGGGAACCAGATTGTGACACCCTTCCTCTTTGTTTCCCTGGGACAACTGGCTTCTGGGTGTACTTTCTGTCAGGGATTTGCAAGGTGAGGTATCCATTGTTTGGACCATGAACTGTTGGGATTGGGAAGTGAGTGCCGGGCACTGCACTTTCTCTGGATAGAAACAGTCTTTTCCTTGCTATAATTCTTTTCCTCAGAGGGAGTCTGGCCTCTCCCAGTAGCTCTTCTACTGGGCAGTGACATAAACATTGTGACTTTCCATTCAGTTCTTCAGTTGCAGGGCAACAGTACAGACAAAGCTTCAAAATGGTCTCCTCTTTTTTTGGACTACAGTTCTCATAATTCCCCATGCTGATAGATAAATACCTGGCTGAAAATTTATTGTTCGATATATTGAGAGAAAGAAGATTAAAGGAAGGGGGGTGGAAATCAGGTTGGGAATTATTGTTTATAATTATAAAGATTGCTTATAAAGATTAAAGAGGATATCGAGTATGGTGAAATTAATAATGTAATCAAATCCATATCCCACATTCTGAATGAAGATTCTTCTATATGAGAAGAATTAATTAAACCTCTGCTAAGCCACTGGGGGGAGGGGGAGAGGGATTATACTATTTTTGGAAAGTAACGGCTATGATTTGAATGTTAATCTGTTTTTGTAATTCAATCTGTAATAAAAATTAATAATGATGATGATGATGATGATGATGATGATGATGATGATGATAATTCCCATGCTGGTTGGAGGTTTCTGTGAGTTGTATTTCCAAAAAGGAACGTGGCTTATCGGATCAGGAAGAGGACTGCATCCAACTTCATAGCAGTACCCAGCCCTGACACAGCATTGTTTTAGAGGAATTATAGCAGTCCTTCTCACTTCTTCTGTATTTCTTCCAGAAAACTTGTTGGGTATGTTTGCCTTCTTCAACCCCTATTGCAGATTTGAAAGGGAAGAGTTAATGTGGAGAAGTGCCTCCTTGCTTAAGACCATCAGAGGGCAGAAAGCTGAGGTTCGAATCAAGGCTTTCTCATTCACACTCATATTGCTTGTGTGGGTGAGGGATTCTGAAAGTTTTAGTCTAAACAAGGTATTCTTCTCTCCTCAGTTCCAAATACATAGAAAGCTTATATGTGAAATCATCTTCAAGGTTGCTTCCGTCCAACTATTTAGAACCAATTTGCCTAATTTCCCTTTTGCTACTACTCCTGCAGGAGAAATAAACAGAGGGTTGGCTCTGTCTACTTGGTGAAAGGTGACACCTTAACTAGCTCCCTGAGTCATACACCAAGGAAATTAAACACTTCTCTTAAATAAGTACAGATTTCTTCTCTTCCTCCACCTTCTCAGCACCAAGCTGTCCTTTTGACTAGGCATTATAAAATACCTGTAAAACCTTTGGACCCATAAGCACAATTTCTAGAATAATAAGAGATCATATAATAAACTGGAAAACATTGTTAAAAACTACCATTGAAGTACTAAAAATGATCATAAATAGGGTTGTTGTTGTTGTTGTTGTTGTTTTAACAAATGACACTTCCTAAAAAGCCAGCTTTCAAAAACCTTGCAATGGACGTAGCAACAAAAATAAAACAGACGAACAGATCTCAGTGCTTCATCTTACTCCTCCAGGTCTGGGACTGCAGGTCCCAAAATTCCTCCAGCCCACGAGTCCAGTGTTCATGCTGGGTGGAGTTATCTTAGGTCCCCGTGGTCTCAAAAGTAGTTTTTCCAAGTATTGCTCCTTTCTCCTCTATGCACCCAGCCCTGCCTTCTTATCTTGTCAGAAGATGTCCTGAACAGAGCAAATACAGAGTCTGGGAGTTATTTTTTTGAACTATAACTCCAAGCATTCTCAGCCAGCATGGCCACTTCCAAGCTTTATCTGACAGGAAATAATATGAACAGATTGTTCAGCCCATGAAAAGGCAGATTTGCTCTACCCAGATCACAAAATGAGATACTCCTTAAGGATAAGAGAAAGCACAGCTAAGTGTGGTGTGTGGGAATGAAGAATGAGGCTGGAAAAATTACTTTTGGGGCTGTTGGCTGTACTAGCAGCAGGTTTCTTGGGATATGTAAGCAAAACACACACAAAAAAAAACTTTATCCAAACTCTAATATGCAACATGCAATTGATCTATGGAGTATACTATTGCAAGGCATAGTGATGATCACTAGCTTAGATGGCTTTTAAAAGTATTAGACAAACTCATAGAGCATAGGTCCATCTATGATTAATAGCCATGATAGCTACATAGAATCCCTGTGTTCAAAGGCAATAGTTCGCCAAACATCAGATACTGGACACAAGCAGAGACAAGTTGTTGAGTCTGTTTGTACACTTCCCAGAGGCATTTAGTTGGACAGTGTTAAAAACAAAATCCTAGCCTAATCAACTTTGGTCTGATGCAAAGATTGGAACAGTTAATTTTTGGACTAATCTCCCACTACTGGATCATGTTACTGGATCACTCAAGGAGCAGTGGGGGTTTTTTTGAGCTCTGAACTAATCTAGCTGATCCTGTGTTCTTAAAAATCTGAATTGAATCCTATGTGTTCTGGGCTGGTTCCGTATCTTTGGCTGCAAGAGGCAAATGTCTCTTAGTACATGTATAGCTGCAGACTGGCTTGGTTGACAATGGGATAATGTCCTCCATCACGTAGTGCATCTCAAGGCAGTGACTCGTGCTGGGGATGAAGGGTAGGATGTACAGCAAAGGAGAAGGAATGGTAAGGCAACTACTGCTGCTGCCCTCCAGCATCTGCCGCCTCAGGCATTGGCCTCACTCTCCCTAATGGTAGGGCTGGCACTGCTTTTTGCAAATAGTTCTAGAAACTAATTGTGAAACATCTGTGGAATTCAGCATGGTATTAAACTGCCAAGGTCTTTTGAAATAAAACACACATGAATCATCTTTCTTCAGTGGAAAACCACAATGGTTCTTATCTAGACCCATGTGGGGTGGCAGAGTTCATGAATCTGATGATGTTTCTGAGGAGATGTTCACTTTTCTTCTGAAAGTAAAATCATACTTTCCAAATGGAAGAGGCTGTTTTAATGAGATCTGTGTGCCAACGCACTTCCCAAAATTCTCTACCCTCTTTGTGAATAAAGAAATTGAGTGCATCATGTTCTCTTCCTACTGATTCCCTCTCATTTTCTCTTTAATTTGTTCCTTTAAAAAAATTACTAAAATTTTGTTAAATTTTCTGACAAATGTTGGGCTGACATTTTACAGAATTTTGGTGAATCAGTGAGTGGTAGACCGCAGAGGCAGCCACTGGTTGTGTGAGCAGCTATATTTTTCTTTTATTTTTTAACCAACAATTACTGCAATATGATATTACCATATCATGGATGGCATCTTGCTGGTGACAAATGCATGCATAAGTTGCACTATGCATGGGGGACAAATTATTTGCCATAGCAAAACAAGGTGTAATCTGCTAACAGCAGCAGAAGCACAGTAACATGGTCAGCAATGTCATGCATTACAGTTGCACACAGGGCATTGTGCACTGTGGTTGCACATTGAGCATTGTGCTGTGCAGTTGCGCCTTGTGCTTTGTGCATTGAGAACTGTGCATTGTACATTGTACGTTGCACAAGTCACTGACATGTGTTGCACAATGCTGCTATTTTTGCAGGCAGGTTGCGTAGTGCTGATATAGTATAGCTCCAAATGCAGGTATGTCCACTAAATGAGGGGACGTTGGATTGCAGTCCGTGATTTCCATTGGGTCATACTTCTTCAGGAACACTATGGCGCTACTGCTTATTGCATGCATCCTGCTGCTTGAAACATCAGCAAAGCTTTTCTTAACATTTAAAAGAAAGAAAATTTGGAACCCTTTAGTATATATCTACATGGTGAGCTTCTCTCCTTCCTATATTTTTATGCAGCCCCATACCTGCAACCAAGCACCCTTCAAGGGAAGGGATGGCCTTTCTGCCCGGTACCATGCTGGCACCAGACAGAAAGGAGGTCAGAAACAACTCATCAGGTCAGGGATGAAGGGGGCACAGCGCATCAAGTCTGGGAACTCCCTTCCTAAAAAGGCTAGACTGGCTGCCTCTATGGTGTTCCAGTGGCAAGTGAAGACTTTTTTTGTTTCAACAAACCTTTGGGATTTGTTTATGAGGAAAGACCTTCTGTAAATATACCCTACTGTTTTATGTCTTAGATTTTTTTAATGGCTATGGCTGGCATCCTGTTGGTCAGTCACGCTGTCATAAATTAGACTAACAACCACGTGATTGTTTCCTCTTCACATTTACAGTTGTGGTACCATTGCCATGATCATAAATGCACCTGAAAACTATCTTAAAGGCCAGTCAGCTCTCCCAGCCAATAGAGTTCTGTGGTACTGGCAAAAGGGGTGCTGCGGAATGCCATAACCAGCCCCCTCCCACCTGCAAACAACAGTGCTGAACCTTACAACACCATCACCCAGGACAACTGACTAGCTGTCCAGGTGAGTTTTACAGATTAGGGCAGGAGATGGAGTATAATGAGAAAGGCCCCTCCCTAAAACTGCAAACCTCAAGATTCCAAAGGATGTTGAAAGTGGAATAATAGCAGTCTAGTGCAGAAATGGCCTATGATAATGGCTGGAATCCTGTTGGGCAGTTACACACTTGTGGCTGTTTCACAATCTTGATTGAGTCTCTCAGCCCCACTTATTATACAGCAGCTGCTGCATTCAGTGGAGGTCTGTTCCCTGTCAATCAGGAAGCAGTTGGCTAACAGTACTGTATGCTGCACAGTTTTTTACAGGCATAAAATGCCTCTAGCTGCGTGTTAACATAAACTGCCCTGGTGGAACTTGAACTAGGTAATCCTTCCTATCCCTTCCAACTCTATAATTCTGCAATACACCATGCTGTGTCACTTACCTACTGCAATTAAATATTAAATATGTGATGTGTGAGTTGTTTCTTCCTTGTTTATCCATTTATTTTATTTATATCCTTTTCTCCCAAGGAAGCACAGAACTTACACTAAAACAAAATACTATTAAAAGAAAGCATAATGCAAAGTGCACAGAATTAAACAATTCTGTTAAGAACATTAATTCATAACAATTTAAAAAGCAGTTTGAGTATAACTTTAAAAGTCTTTGTTTGACAGTGGAAAGACAGCTGAGCAGGGCCCAACCCAGCCTCACAGTAAGAATACTTGGCTGGAGTTTTTCTGGTGACAATAACCTATCGGCCCAACATTCTACAAGTTCTTTGGATGCTTTTCTCGTGAAATTGGGAGTGATTGTGCAAGAAAACTGCCTCTGCCCCTTCTCTACTATTATCTCACTTTGCATAAACACAAAATTGGAACATGTGAAGCACATTCAGTGAGTAGTTCCAACGTGGTTGTTTTGTTTCTAAAATAGAGCAGGGCTTACCCTGAAGTGAAAGTTACTTCAGGTGGCAGATTCCAGAGTTTCCAGTATCCCCCTTTGTCTCACCCAGAAAAAGCTGGAATGAGGAGAAAGCTGAGGGGGGCTTCACAGCTCAGGTGTGAAAATGCCTCTACACTGGGAAACATAAAATACGTTGTTGCTATGTGCCCTCAAGTCATTTCCGACTTATGTTTACCCCAGGGCAAAGCTATTGTGGGATTTTCTGGGCAAGATTTGTTCAGAGGGTGATTGCCAGTGCCTTTCCCTGAGGCTGAGAGAGAGTGTGACTTACCCTAGTTCACCCAGTGGGTTTCCATGGCTGATCAGGCATTCAAACATTGTGTGACGAAGTTCTGGGGATGTGGCTATCTGAAGTGCCACTGCAGCCTGGAAGATAGTTGCTAGGGAACCAGAATAGCACCTCAGGAGACAAAGGCCCTTTCTGCAGCACCCTCCTATCCCTCCATGGGTAAGAGAGAAGGACAGGACCGTGACGATGTTTCTGCATGACATTGTCACACTTCTGCTCCTCTCCCATCTCCAGGCGGCACAATCATGTATTAATTCATTGATGGGTTTTCTCCACTAACACCACACGATCACACCACTATCCCGCACTTACCTGTCCTGCGGAAGGGCAAGAAGCGCAATGGCGGCACTTCCTGCCCCAGTGCAGCCTGGGAAAGTATGCAGCTGCACTGTGGACAGAAGTGGTATGTCCATCGTGCTCCCTTCTTTAGGGAATCAGTCCCATGCAGAGGGAGTGCTGCCACTGCACTCCCTCCCTCGCAGAGATGCTACGAGGATCATCACCAGACACAGCCCCAAGAAGCTGTGGAAAGGGCCAAAACCCAGCCCAGTAGTAAATGGGAGGAGCGTATGGCAGAGAGAAAAAGTTATATAAAGCCATGCACTTGTGGGTGTTTTTATTCCTCCAGTGAGAGTCTAGCAAGGAGCTAGGGAGTAGCTTCCCTCAGTCAGCCAGAGAGTGTGGTTGTTTTGGGAGGTTTAGTTCTCAAGGGAAGCCTAGTAAGAGTCAGAAGAGTAATTGAGCCCTAGGAGGATCTGGTCAGAGAGTGTGGCTTAGCTTGGTGGTTAATCCTTCGGTGAAAATTTAGCCAAAGTGCTGTTATATGATAACTATGCCTTTTGTGAAAATCTAAAGACATAACTGAACTGTTTCCGAGCAGGGAGTTGACTGTTAATACTGTCTGACGAGTACATTGAACAAACATATCAAAATTGAACTGCATATGAGTTCTAATATACATCCTTATTCTTATTGTTATCTTAATAAAAATTATCTTTGTAAAGCCTGACTCGGCTTGAGTTGTCCACAGTGATATAGAACACAGTAAACACACTACCATAAAATTATTAGGTGGTTCTAAATAAACATTGAAAACCCTCGCCCTTTTTACACAAAGGTGGTGTTATAGCGAGAAGCAGATCTTGTGGTAAAGACAGTGTGCCTTATCAGACTGGGAATTGCCATACCAATCTGGGAGAAGTAAGGCCTGTCAACCCCTGACTTCCAGAGTCTTTAACCAACATTCAAAGAACTATACGATGCTGGCGCTATAAAATACATGCACATCAATATATTACTATTACCTCAGTTTCATAGTCTGTCAGGTGTTTCTGAAGGGTATTTTGAACTATCAGTGATTCAGATCCTGTCCAAGAATGTAGGAATTAGTAAAGTATTGTCAGATAATGTGACCCGTTCCAAGCAGAGTCACTTTTTGGAACTGTGCTATTGCGATCCTATCTATGGTGGTTGCCAATTAATCCTCTGCCCTCCTACTTTTTCCTCTGCTTTTAAAATGCCCCCGTTTCTCTGCCCTCTTCCCATGTTACCTCTTTGTGCTCCGCTCACTTCAGTTGCTGCAAACTGAGTTCAAAGTGTGAAAGTAGTCTGCGCTCAATTACTTCAGAAGGTGAAAGAGGAGGGGAGCAGCATAATCTCACCCTTCCCAACAGACACAGGCCAAAGCAAATTGCTGCTGCCTCTCTTAGCTTGTGTGTTCTTCCTCATTAATAACTTTTGCCATTTTGACTACACTCTGGCCATTTCTGCACTGGACTGTTATAGTGCGATGATTCCACTTGCAACATCCTATGGAATCCTGGGGTTTGCAATTTTGGGAGGGGCCAGCTGTCCCCTCCCAAAACTGCAAACCCCAGGATTCCATAGGATGTTGCAAGTGGAATCATAGCGCTACAACAGTCCAGTGCGGAAATGGCTCCAGATGTTGCTTGCCCACATGTGTCCTGCTTTTCCTCTGTGAAATACTGGACAGTATGGTAATCTGAACTTCATGACTGGAGGACTTGAGCTATCCCTGTTACAAGGATATGTATTTTGTTGTTCTCACTGAAGATATTTTTTTTATTTGCTTGGATAGTCTGTCGCATACTTATTGCACCTCATAGCATTTGACCCCAATGTTTACAATTTGTTTCTTGCTCTGTACTCTTGTGTATCTGGCAACTGGGGACAACATTTAATGCATCTGCTGAAGTAGGTTACAGTCCATGGAAATATGTAATGTCTAGTCTTTAAGGAGCAGCTACAGAACTCTTTATGAAGGTTTACATGTCAACAGTGCAAATGCTAGAAATGGTCTGGTTTGCAGTCTGAAGCCCTTCCTCCCTCCCTTCTCTGGCAGGCTTCAGGTAAAGGCTGGACAGTTATTAGATTAGGAAATGTTGTTGAAGGAGAGCTTGCCTTGAGGCAGGCCTTGGACTCAGTAACCTGTAGAGTGTCTTTCAGCTATGATTCAAGGTGGCTGGATATTTCTTAACCTCCTTTGACTGTGTTTCAGCACAGACTTTCCTGTTCAGGCAGTCTGTTGCTTCTTGCATTTGTTTTTTGGTTTTTTTTTTGATAATATTGTGTTTGTATTAGCTATGTTTTTATTATATTTTATAACTGTATCTCATTTTTTTGCTTTTACTTCTTGTTAGCTGTCTTGATTGGTGTGTAAATGCTAGACGGGTAGGATATAAGTTTTTTGTTTATATTTTTTTTTAATTGTGCTTTACAGAATACATTTTATGCCAGCATTTCCCAGTGTTTAACGTGTGGAAAATACAGTAGAGTCCTGGTTATCCGACCCAAACGGGCGACCATAGGGTCGGATAACCAAAAGGGTCGGATTACCCGGACGCCCGTGGCGGCCGCCATTTTGGGGACATGTCGGGGCGTGTCTGGAGGCGCAGAAATGCCCACAGCCATGCCCCCAGGCCGTCGCGACGTCGGTTTATCCGGATGGTCGGATAACTGAGCGTCGGATAAACGGGACTCTACTGTTCAAAACTAGAGTATTTCCTGGTTCAAAACTAGAGTGATATTTCACTCTTAGCACTGAAAATATACATGCATTTTTTTCTCAATGAACATCCATACAAGCAGTATGCTTGATGAGTAGTGAAATTAGTATTACCTCCTCATCTCGCACCTTCTTTTTCATGGGTAACACCTACTGCTTTTGCTGGAAGTGGCTTTTAATGACTACTCACCTTTTATCTTCATGGCTCTGTTTTAAATGGTTAGGATCCTGCTAGGGGCTTAAGTCTTCATAAATGGACTTAAGTATGCAGGGATTAGAATTAGGTGGTTCCATAACATGCACATACTTTACTATGTAGGGAAGCTGACAAAGTGACCAATGAACATGAGGACTGATGCGCATCAATCCCACTTTATGGCAGTTACATTTCTATACTGCTTATCAGTGCTAAGCACTCCCTAAACAGTTTACAATGTGTTTAGCTAATTGCCCCCTACAAGCTGGGTACTCATTTTATCCACCTATAGGGAAGGATGGAAGGCTGAGTCAACCTGGAGCCCTGCAGGATCGAACTCACAACGTTGTGATTGAAGTACCGGCATTTAACCACTGTGCCACCAGGGCTTTTTCATCAGGATACCAACTAGAGAGTGCCACTGTGGGTCACTACAGTCAGATGCCCGTTGGAACATTCTTGCCAGTGTTCTGTTAAACATTTTTGCGATTCACTAACAGAGGTCCTTAGTGCTTCTGCTATGTAGCTAAGTATGCATAAAGTTACATAATATAGACAGCAATAGAGGATTCTGGCCAATGTTTTTAAACTGCTTAAATGAGTACTGTTTTAATAGAATAGTTTACTTAATATTGTTTTGTACTTTTTTTTTTACTATTATTACTCATTTCGAGCTATATTTTGTTTTAATCCATATGGGTTCTTATTTTGGAAGAAAGGCAGGATATCAAAAATTAAATTAACATTTTGTGTTTTTTTATTTTCAAGTGAATTGCTATGTTAGTCCACTGCAGCAAAAACTGTAAAGAGTTGTAGGGCCCCCTAAAGAGTAATTTTATTACCGTGTGAGCTTTCAGGGACTATGGCTTACACCTTATGGGGTGGGCAGCAGTCTTATGGCCACGACCCTACATCAGGGTTACCCCCACATTCAGAGTTATGCAGTAATGGTGTTGCATAGTGTGTTGAATGGCATCATTGTGCAAATGAACCAAGACATGAAATGGGGAACTTGTTACCCTGATTTCTGGGGTCCCTTGGGGGACAACTCAATGTGTTCCACGTGATGGGGAATGGAAACTAGCCAGAGCACAAGCAATAGCAATGCCAGGGGCAGGGTAAGCTAGCGGGGTCTTTTTACCCAGTTTTTCAGGGTCAGGCCAAGCCAAAAACCAAACGAAGATGTCCAATAAAATGATTTTATTGAATGAAAGTCTCACGCACTAACGCAACTACTCACACACTTATGCAAGACTTATAAAGACGCAAAGTGAGGAAACTGGACAGGGAGAGGGATTGTAGCTGAGGTAATACTGCACCTTTTCCTGAAGTCCTTGGTCCGGCAAAAACAACGAAGAAGCGGAGCTCAGCATGGAGAGGGCTGAGGGGATTACTCAATGGATGGAGAAACAGTCTGCTGGGATGACTGGGAGAGATCCAAAGAACCACTCAAAAACTGGGACTATTTGTAGGGGGAAAAGTACCTGGAGGGCTAATCCTTTCCCGGGGAGAACAATGAGTGCTGCATCGAGAAAGAGGCTCCACAATGGTAACTTCCTTTGCGTGATGAGATTACAAGGTGTTGCCAAAGTCTCAGGATCTTCGGTTGCACTGGGTTGTGGTGTGACTTTATGTAAATTGTCCTTGCGTGATAGGATTTTATTGCTATCGGTGCTCAACTTGGGGCAAACACGCTAATCCCCTCAAGTCAGCTTTTCAGGGGCTGAGGACCCTTTGTCTACTGTGGGTTTGCAGAGCTTGAGGTCTCCTGGGGCTACGTGACTGGGGATTTTACTGGCCTGACCTGGTTTTCAATTGTTCGACTGTTGCTGCCTATGTGCTCATCCAGGCAACCTCTCAGGCACATGGAATCATATTCTAATATCAAAATTGTAGACTCTGGGACAGGGTTTTCCAGTGGGGTAACAAACTGAACACACAAATAAATTTGCATGTGCTCCCATGGGGTAATGTGCATCTACATGCCCAAGGCACATAAGCATTATGCATGCATAATGGCACCACATGCCCAATCTGCTTCTGCAAGCTTGGGCTGAATGTGGACATTTTATGACAGACCATTACAGATCTAAGTACATATACAATTTACAAGGATTGCTAATAATCATAACCACTTTATATTAGTTTTGTATTGGTCAAAAAATCCATAAAGAGTTTCTAACCCAGATTCTAAGCTTTCATTTTTTAAAAAATAGCAAATCTCTAGCTCTTGTAGGGGCCAAGGTATGGAGCAAAATGTGAAGGAACAGTTCTGTGAAATTGTTCTGCAAGCAACAAGTCCACCTCTGCCTTTTAGGAATGAAGGAATGGAGAATAAGCCACGCAGGCGGTGTGTGTGTGTGCAGCGTGCACGCACATGCACGGGGCTGTTTACATTGAGAGGATGCCAGATGAGGCAAGGGAGGAAGTAGGAAAGAAAGGAAGCAGAGGTGTCTGAGTGGTGGTGTGCATGTATGGAGCAGCACACTGCAAGGCTGCAGTGTGAGGTGAGGGAATGACTCAGAGGGAAAGGAGAATGTGATGAAGGAGAGTGGCAAAAAGGAGGAAGGGATGAGAGGTGCAAGGAACAAGGGTGGGATGCACTGTGAGGTTGCACAGTGAGGCAAGGGAGGAAGAAAGAGAAAAGGAAGAGTAAGCAGTGCAAGAAGCAAGGGAAGGATGCCCTGCAAGGGTGTGAGGTGAAGCAAGAGAGGGAGAGGGAAGGAAGGAAGAGTGACCAGTGAGAGTGCAGAGTGCAAGCACCAAGGGAGGGATCCATTATGACAGCAGAAGGTGAAACAAGGGAGGCAGTAGGAGGGAAGGAAGCTGAACATGACTTAACAGTGTGATGTGGCA
The DNA here is from genome assembly GCA_948472985.1 of Iguana delicatissima. Lineage (NCBI taxonomy): Eukaryota > Metazoa > Chordata > Lepidosauria > Squamata > Iguanidae > Iguana > Iguana delicatissima. The sequence continues at coordinate 311,406 of CAOKZL010000094.1, read as the reverse complement.
GCTAAAAAAACCAATGCAATTCTAGGCTGCGTCAATAGTAGTATAGTGTCAAGATCAAGGGAAGTAATGATACCACTCTATTCTGCTTTGGTGAGACCTCCTCTGGAATACTGTGTCCATTTCTGGGCACCACAATTCAAGAATGATATTGAAAAGCCAGAGCATATCCAGAGGAGGGCAACCAAAATGGTGAAGGGTCTGGAAGCCATGCCCTATGAGGAGCAACTTAGGGAGCTAGGTATGTTTAGTCTGACAAAAAGAAGGTTAAGAGGTGAAATGATAGCCATGTTTACATACTTGAAGGGATGTCATGTTGAAGATGGAGCAAGCTTGTTTTCTGCTGCACCAGAGACTAGGACACAGAGCAATGGATTCAAACTACAGGAAAAGAGGTTTCACCTAAATGTCAAGAAGAACTTCTTGACAGTGAAAACTATGTGACATTGGAATATGCTGCCTTGGAGTGTGGTAGAGTCACCTTCTTTAGAGGTTTTTAAACAGAGGCTGGATAGTCATTTGCTGAGGGTGCTTTGAGTATTTTTTCCTGCAGGGGGCTGGACTCCATGGCCATTGTGGTCTCTTCCAGTCCTATGATTCTATGAACACTGCATTGCAAGTGGCAGAATGCAAGAAGCAGAGGGAGGGTTTGTAAGTTGGGTCTGCTGAGAGGCAGATGGATGAGCTGTATTTGTATAATTGACACTTAAGCCTTTCTTGTAAAAAGTTCTAGGTTCAATAATTAGAATGATTTGCATAGTATGTTCAGACTTGAGAAACTGAGGCCATTTCCGCACTAGACTGTTATAGTGTTATGATTCCACTTTCAACATGCTATGGAATCCTGGGGTTTCCAGTTTTTGGAGGGGCCCACCGGCCCCTTCCTAAACTGCAAACCGCAGGATTCCACAGCATGTTGAAAGTGGAATCACAGCGCTATAACAGTCTAGTGCGGAAATGGCCTGAGACATTACCACTTCAGCTAAAATTAGCACTTTGAACTCCATCTGGAAAAGTACTGGTCACCAGAACAGCCATAGCAGAATAGATGCTCAGACTTTTGAGTGTCTGCCATCAATCACTGTTAATATTCCAGTCCTGGGAATATTTACTCAAAGCAGGTACCATTGAGGTCAATGGGACCCTTACACACTACGTAATTATAACACTATGATTTCACTTTAACTGCCAGGATTCATTCCTATGGAATCCTGGGATTTCCTGTTTAAGAAGGGGTATTTAGAATTCTCAGCCAGAAAGCTCTAGTCCCTCATCAAACTACAGATCCCAGGATTCTATAGGATATTGTGATACAGATAAGATGGAATCTCAGCACTGTAATTTTGTAGTGTGAAAGGATCTTAGGAATGAAAATGGTGGCAATCATGCCGGGATTGCAAAAATTTCTAGGTTCAATCTACGATAGCTGTCAAGGTCTTAGGGAACTTGCAACTGGTCAGAAGAAATCATGACGTGTTTGAATGAGAAATGTCATCAGTGTCCATCAGGAGAACTTCGTGACACCAAACTCCTGGCATGGAAAGACTGTATTTCATGTGGGGCAACATAGTAATCCAAAGGGATAGACTAGCCAGATGGACTAATGGTACAAGACATTTTTCTGTGCTCTTTAGTGAAAAGTACATGGGATCATTGCAGCGTGATCTTCTATATGTTCATTTCATTGTGGTCAATGCAGCTGGCAGCCAGAGGAATGTGCATAAGATGGAAACGTTTCTATGCAAATATACATGGGAATACACCCTAGTGTGAATACAATGAGGTTTATTTCCATCCAAGCAAACATCCATAAGATTTATATGAACTAATGCAAACAAAGATGGACCATGATGATGTTTCATACCAGATGTGATCTTTCTACCACAAGAGCTTGGTGTCATAAAGTTCTCCTGATGTTCCTCATAAAGAAATGTCTTGATGTCTTTTCCTTCTGCAAACTCACTCTTCTCCTGTTTAGCAACACTTCTCAATAATAAAATATTCATGAGTCTCTGCCATGTGAAAGAGATCACTGAGTGTTCATTGTGTGGCAAGGAGGTTTATCTCACCACAAGAGGCAGAAAGCAACTCCAAAATTGAGAGGCTCAGGGCTTTTACTATTTTTGCCAAGAGACAACCATTTCTCTCATATGCAAGAGTTTCTCCTTTCTTAGATGACTGAGATCACTTTTGGCTCCCAGGAAACAATTAGAACCTTAGTTTCCACATGCCAATCTTTCCCTTTTATGGTATTCACACTATGTGGCATCTTCTACCTCCTCATTAGCTAATTAGAAGAGATGTCATCGCTACCTGTACACACCTTCAGCTGCACATACGGCCCTCAAGGAGAATGGGATCGCATCCAAATTTCCCTTTTGATATTTATTTTAACTGTATTGAAGCACACTGCCATTTATTTTAATACTGCTAGAGTAAACAATATGAAGAAGTTACTTTTGGATTACATCTCCCAGAACCTGAGTCCATGTAGTCCAAAAAACTAACTTTGCCAAGCTTTGCCCTATTTCAGTTAAAGGAGAACTGGAGAAGTATGGAAGCTGAACAGCTTGCTTCTCTGCAGTAAACCCCACTGAGATCAACACCCAAGTAAATGTGCATAGGCCAGCATTTAAGGAGACTGAAGTTACTGGAATTTTGTTCCCATTAAATTCAAGAGGAGTCAAGTCATGATTAACCGGACATATTGATTTCAGGGGGGCCAAAGTGCAACTCATGGTAAAAGTCAATGTATGCCCATTCAGAAATCAGTCCCACTGAATACAAAGTGAATGGGCAAAAGGTAGTTGCCTAAATGAGGACCCTAAAGGTGCCAGGTCCTGTCTGATCTTGGAAGTTAGGTGGGATGGGAGACCACCAATGAATATCATGTGCTGAAGGCTATATTTCAGAGGAAGAAACTGGCAAAACCACCTCTGAGCATTCCTTGTCTAAGAAAACCCTATGAAACTCATGGACTCGCCATAAGTCAACAGGTGACTTGAAGGTACATACACACATATTCAAGGTACTTTGAATACTCTAATCACTCTGTTAACTCTGCATATGTAAGACTGTAATGCTAAATATACTCACTGGGGAGGAAGCACCACTGAACATTTGGCCTGCAATTATATTGTAATTATGTTCCTGTTGTTATGTTGATGATGTTGTCATTGTTACTGCTGCCACTATCAAAGAAAAGAAACAATGGATTGGGAGGGACAAGTATTCTGGAAATATTGGCCACAATCCATTGCACTGCTGGCAGTGCATAACCTTCACCACTATAGCTACGCTAGTGGTCCAGGAGCAGAAGCTGCTCCTTCTATCTTGAGCAAAACAAGGGAAGCTGGTTGGGATGAGGAGCAATGTCTGGGAGCTGTCCAGCTACCCTCAGATGGTGAATACCTCCTTGCACAACAAATGACAAAGTACTGAAGGTTACACCAGCATAAGTCATAAGGATTCTGGCTTAGTTGCAGCAGCAGTAATAGTAGCCACCTTGAGTCCCAGTTTTGGAGAAAAGACAGAGTATAAAGATGTTGAGGATGATCATGTTGATTAGGAGGAGGAGGAGGAGGAGAATTCTTATACCAGCAATATGTGTGATGGTGTCCAGACTAGAAGTCCCAGTCTCCAAGAGTTAACAGTTAAAAGTTTGATTGTTGGGGGAATAATAACAGGAACAAAAAAGGAGAGCCTCAAAGTAAAGAGATTTATAGTATTGTTCTGCACATCCTAATTGGAAAGTCTGGCTCACTCCATCTTTTAGAGTGCTCAGATGCAGACAAAAAGCTGCTTTGGTTGAGCATGCTTTTAAAAGAATGTTTAACACAGCACTTGTTTAGATTTTGTTGGCACAGCAGATTATCAGTTGTCATTTAAATAACAATATTTTGACATGGTATGTAATGATTGATTTTTTATTGATTGATTGATTGATTGATTGATTGCAGTTGTAAGTGGCTCTGGAGATCTTTAAGGTTAAATGTACAAACATGTCAATTATTGAATATCTGAAATGATAGTTCCTTTTAGTTCATTGTAATAGTCACCAAAGGTAGATGTCAAACTTCTGAAGAGCATTTCAGATGAGAATTTCAGAGGATCTTCTCAATGGCTATCCTAGGCTCTGTAACTGCTGTTTGAAAACTTTTTGAGAATGTTCTGCTTCGAGTCCAAACTCTTGTTGTTGTTTGTCAGATAGGCCTTCAAATTGACATTGTAAATGATGGCTTAACCAACTGATCTTATTCGTGTATTTTACTTACCATTTATTCATTACTTAGTCTTTTATTCTGTTTATCTTGCAGTTGTCTCTCACTGTTTTTGGCCACCGAGTGCTATTTAGTGGACAGATGAGATAGTTTACCAAGCAAACAAATGAGGAAGACGTGGTGTGACTAGTGACTACAGGTCTCTGCAGCTGATGAGGACATGTTCATTGGATTGTGGCTGGGGTACTGGTCCAGAAAACCTAGGGGTGGCTTTTTGGTAGTTTTAATTCTATGTGTTTTTTTTTAAAAAAAAAAAACCAGATGTTTTAACTTTAAATAGCTTTCTTAACCTGTTTGGTTTGGGTTATGTGTGTATGTGCTTTCATAAGTCACCTTGTCAACTTATGGTGACCCCATGAATTTCATATGGTTTTCTTAGGAAAGGAATACTCAGAGGTGGTTTTTCCCATTTTCGTCCTCTGAAATACAGACTATAGCACCTGGTAAAGTCTCCCATCTAAGTACTAACCAGGCTAACCCTGCTTAGTTTTTTATCTGCTGTTAGTCATCTCATGAGTTCTGACTGGACGAGAAATGATAAGAAAAGCTGAAATAAATAAAATAATTAAAAATGCTTTCTCATGCACCTACATCCCAAATGAAACCATTCCTTCTCTTAAACTGCTTCTTGCTGTTGAGTTTATCAAAGAAAGTCTCAATCAGAGCTTAGGAAAAGTTAATGTTTGAAGCTAACATAATGTAATGTATTCTCTTTGAGTCACCTGTTAATTTATGAATTTCATAGGGTCTAAATACCCTAAAGAAGGATCTAAATATCCTAAAGGCACCAAATCCCATCTGATCTTGGAAGCTATGCAGGGTCAGCCCTGGTTAGTACTTGGCTGGGAGACCACCAACAAATATCAGGTCCTGCAGGCTATATTTCAGAGGAAGTAACTGGCAAAATCACCTCTGAGTATTCTGTGCCTAAGAAAACCCTGTGAAATTTATGGGGTCACCATATGTTAACAGGTGACTTGAAAGTACATACATACACACAGGGTTTGCTTTGGCAATGAGTACTTAGAGATGGTTTGCCACTGCATTCCTCTGAAATACAGCCTGCTGCACCTAGTATTCCTTCATAGCCTTCCTTCCAAGTACTATAGCTCCTAGATTCCTCCAAGCAGCATGGCCACTGGTCTAGATAGGGGTCTAAACAGGAGGGTTTGTGGGCTGAGGTCCCTCTAAGCTCCACAAATTTGGATTTCCTCCTCCTCCCTGCCCATTAATTTTTTTAGCAGGGGAAAAAAACATTCACAGGAACACTGGGGTGCTTTTACCCACCCACCCCAAAAATAATAAAAATCCAAAACTATTCCAAGAGTTCACTGAGAGTTAACATAACATCACCAGTGTCCTGTAGCCCTCCAGAATAATACAGTGGCCAAAAATCAGTGGCCCTCTGGGGTTCAGAAAATGCTCTCTCTGATCTACAACACAGAGCAGGTATATGACTGCTTCCCTTTGCCCCCCTTTTCCTAAATCTCAGTACTATTCTCAGAAGGTAGTAACCCTCCAGCCAGATTTCTCTAAGAAACGACACATGGCCCTGGCTTACACTGAGGCATGCCTCACTCCCAGAATGTGTCCTGAATGTTGTGGTACATTTAAAACAAATAGCAATCAAGAGCCATATTTCTAAGTATTGGTACAGAGACACTCTTTTCATCAGCTATGTAAATTGGACATGTGTGAGTTGTCTGTATCTATAATTACAATGACTGTCATGTTTGGCTTCAGCTGGGCTCCTGTGCTTTTTAATAGTTGGATAGTCCCTTAGGTGTCTTTCATACTTTTATACATTCACACAGTTATAGCGGTTTGATACCACTTTAATTGTCACGCCTGCGTCCTGCAGAATCCTGGGGCTTGAAAAAACATGAGTGCTCTCTGGCAAAGAATTCTCAAGACCTCACAAAACTACAAATCCCAGGATTCTGTATGACGTAGCCATGGTCATTAAAGTATTATTATTGTTCAGTGTGAAAGAGCCTTGTTATTCTGTCACTGCACAGAAAGTTTCCATCACTAGGCTAGACTGTTAGTCCATCTAGTAGTCTGCTGGTCTATTCAGCCCAATGTTACTTCATCAGGCTTCCTCAGTCTGTTGCTGTCCAATTGAGTCAGATTACAAACCCCAAAACAAGTAGCCTAATTTGATCAGGAACATCTCTTAGGAATCACCGGACACACCCTCCGTCCACAATAATTGCCTGTGAAGGACTGATTTTCCTCAGGGTTCCAGGTGTTGATCATGACCAAATTGTTTAGCATAACAATCGTACTCATTTTTCATTGTTTTTTATCCTTTTTAAGGATAAAAGAGAGCGCTTGTGCTGTAGTTCAAGGAAGCAAACTAGAGAATGCCAATCCCAAAATTCCACAGGAGCTAGCCATTGTAGTTAAACTGGTATCAAAGTGGTATAATTGGATAGTGTGGATGCACCCTAGGTGAGGACTGGGCTAACTGGGGTCCACCAGAAGCTGTGGGACTGCAACTCTCATGATTTTGCTCTGTTGGCTAGGGCAGTCTGACAACATCCAGAAGGTAACAGTTGCTCACCCCACTACTGGTGATCAAGAAGATAAGAAGATAAGAAGATGTGGGAACCAGCCAAGTCAAGCAAGAAACTGCTGGAGTAGCGGCCATCTTTACCTTCTCTGATTAGGTGGTATGGAATGCTGGGCTGAGGGGCCACAGTTCCTCACCGAGCCACAATGTCATTCAGAGGAAACAGTGGGCATATTTGTCTCTTACTGAGTAGTGGTTTGGGATAACTGGTTCCAATCCCACCACCACCACCACCACATCAGACAGGAGAGTGCTGGTGACTCACCATGCTGGCTACCAAGGTTATGTGACCTGTAGTGAGAAAAAGAAAGTTCTGCAAGTCAGGGGGTGAGGAGGCTGTCTCCTTCAATAGTCACAGGCTGTCTTGCACTGCCATGTCCTCCAACATTTCACAAATGAAAATCAGGACAAGCAATACCAGAATGTGGTTAAAACAGCAGAAGTTACAAATGAGGAAGAACACACACACTAGAAGAGGCTGCAGCAGTTTGCTTTTGCCTAAGGGCTTTCCCGCACTTTGCGGGAGAAACAGGGTAGTCTGTTACTCACTGGACTGGCACGCTCCACCCGGACGATCCACAATGATCCAGAGCAGCGCGCGCCCGCGCTACACACTCTCCGGAGACAAAAATGGAGGCTTCTGGTTGGCAGAGGCTCTCCACCAACTGGAGAAGCTCGCCAGCCGGAAGCCCGTCCCCGGAAGATCTGCAGCCTTGCACTGGCACGAGCCTGCAAATCTACACTTAGGGCAGCGACGGACTGGGGCGCGCCGGGCTACTGAAAGTCCTCTTTTAATCGGTCTTTCAATAGTACGGGGAACCACTAGTTCTGGGCGTTCCGGAGCGGGCTGAAGTCCGGACAAACATTAAGTAGTCTGGACCCAGTTTGCCCCCAAATGTAAACGTCCTTGCTGGAGGACGTGCCGCCCCGTTTTAAATATAAAATGCGGAAAAGGCCTTAAGTCTACAGGGAAGTCTCTCCTCTTTTGAGTCAAATGAATGCAAATGACTTCTGCCCTTTGAATGTAATTTGCAGCAATGGAGGTTAGCTGAAAACAAAAGGGGACAGTAGGAGAAGATGAGAGGGACTGGGGCATTTTAAAAGCAGCTCAAAAATGTAACTACAGAAGAATAATTAGGACTGTCCCTGCTAATTCAGGATGCTTGGAGGATACGCACTAGAGAAAGAGGTTTCTGTCCACATTTTCTCTCTTGACAGGAAAATCAGAGGAAAAGGAAGAAATAGGAGAAAAAGCAGCTGCTTCCCTGTCCTACCCAGATGAGTCAAAACTTAGAGCCAGCAGTGGAGACAGAAATTGATGGTGACGATGTGTCTCTGTCTGTATGTATGTTAAGCATCCCTTTGCTGTTTTCTAGCCTTTGCTGCAGGACTGGGCAGAGAACAAACAGTATTTGGTCTGAATCTTACTGGCAATCTCAATTAGAGTATATCCACTGATCAATGTGGTTTACATAAATGTTGGCTCACCGTTCAGTAACTGATTGAATTGGTCTATTTGAAATGTCCAATAGGATTTAGGCCTGACTTTTTTGACAGTCTCCTCTCGCCATAACTATCACTTCTTCCTTTATTATAAAAAACAGCTCAGCTGTGCAGGCTGGGCCCCTCTCACACAATACAGTTATAGCACTGTGATACCACTTTAACTGCCATGGATCCATCTATGGAATTCTGGGGTTTGCAGTCTAAGGAAGGGCATTTCCTTCAGCCAAAGAGCTCTAGTTGCTCAGCAAATTGCAAACCCCAGGATTCTATAGGATGCCGCCATGACACTGTAAACCACTTTGGTTCCCATATCGGAAAAAGAAGGGATATAAATCAAGTAAATAAACAGAATTGCTGTTGTGTGTCTTCAAGTCGTTGCTAACTTATGGAATTTTCTTGGCAAGATTTGTCCAGAATAGGGTTTGCTTTTGCTTTCCTCTAAGGCTGAGAGAGAATGACTTGTCCAAGGTCACCCAGTGGGTTTCCATGAATGAGCAGAGATTCAAATCCTGGTCTCCAGAGGCACAGTCAGTCCAGTGCTCAAACGACTATATCACACTGGCTCTAGATAAAATTGTGTGGTATGAAAGGAAATGTAGGAACTGTGCTCTCAAAGTTATTTTTTTCAGTCCAGAAAGCTGTAACACTAAACACTGCCCCCTGGCACTGATTGAATGTCATGTTTATGACCAGTGTCAAGTGTAAAAATGGTCCTTTTCCACTCCAATCTCATACAAACATGCACTTATACCTGAAGACTGAATATTGAAAACTCCATTAAAGCAATGTGGAGGTAAAGTGTAAATCCACAAAGGCACATCCTGAAACAAATCTGTTAGTCTTAGGGATCCAACAAGCAAAGCTTCCGTATTTAAGGTGCAGGGGCCCCAAGGCTGGCAGGTACATCATGATGCCCTTTGCATACCTGCATGCCCGTTTTTACAGACAGTAAGACCAGAACACAGTGAATAACACTACCAGCTAAAGCAGCGCGATTATCCATGTGATTACTCTGTGGACAATAACAAAATAATAAATGAGAAACTATAAAGTTCCTTGGAGCATAAAATTAATATATCAAGGAATGAGGAAAATATAGGAAGGCCCTATTAAGCAGATGCAGAGATGGTTGCAAGAAAGGGTGTTTGCAGTTTCCTAGGGAGTTCAACTAGACAGGAGTCTCGGCAGTCCTCGACGTGGACACGGATCCCCACCTACCGGGATCCCTGCCCAAAAGGCTCTTTTGTTTTTTCCCTTCTCTTTTTCTGGTCTTGACGCGTACCCGTCCATCGCACCCTCCACGGCTTCTCTTCTCCCCGAGAGCCGCTCAGCCAACCCAGCCAGCCAGCCGGCCAGTGGCGCAGCGGCGCGGGGCGGCGCGCGCGGGCCGGCGGCGGGGGCGGCCGAGCCAGAGGCTCCTCCTCCTGTTCCCCCGGGCCAATGAGGCGCGAGGGCGGGCGGGCGGGGCCGAAGCGGGCAAGCCCCCCTGAGCGGAGAAACTTCAAGGAGCGAAATTGCAAACGATCGGGCGAGGGAGCGACGCGGGGGCAGAAGGCGGCGCATGGTGCGAGCGAGAAGAGGGGACGCGCCGGGATCGGGCGGCAGCGATCCTCTCCCGCCGCGATCAGCCTCCTCTCCGTTCCTCCGGCCTGATTTCCTGGCGATCCCTTTTTCCAAACTGCCCCTGGGAAGGCAGGTGGTGAATCGCCAGGGAAGAAGAGGGGTCAGCGCTGGGAGCTCCGGCGGACTGCCTGCCACTCGCGGCGCGCCCCGGCGAGCGGGGCAGGGGGACAGGGGCGCACGGAAGAGGAGGCGAGGCCATTGAATCCCCCACCACCACCGTCACCGGGGGGAGAGGACCGGTTGATGGGCGTCCCTTCTCGGGGGGTGAAAAGAAAAAAAACAGAGAAAAGCGACCCCCACGAAGTTTTGCATTTCTTTCCTTTTCAAGGATCGACCTGGCGAAACGTTTGGAGAGAGATAAACGTTGGTTTCTTCTTCTCCTTCGCGCGCGTCCTTTCTTTGCTTCGGATCAGGAGGAAGAAAAAGCAAAAAAGAGAACTGGTTCTGCTAGAAGAAAAGGGATGGAAAAGTCCCACGGAGACGGAGAGAGGAAGACTCGGTGCAGGCATTGAACTTTGAAAAGTTGTAAAAGCGAGGAGGAGGGGCGGCGGGAGTGGAGAGGCGAGACATCCTGTAGGGAAATAAAAGCAGATTTGGTTGGGGGGCAGAATCGCGTGGGAGGGTGTGGTTGGTTGGTTGGTGTTGCACCCCCACCTCTCCCCTCCCCTTGATTTGTCTTTTTTCTAAACACCTCCTGATATTTTACTCGCTCTGCTTGTGCAATGTGGACTTCTCTATTCCCTCCCAACTCGGATCCCCTCCATCGCCTTCCCTGGTCTTCAAACTGACCTTTTGCACTGGGTTTTGTTTTTGTTTTTCTGGAGCGGGGGCGAAAAAGACAAAACAACTTCCTTCACTTTTTATTGCTTTTTTTTAAAAAAAATCACCACCACGACTTCTGCCCCGGGTCTCGCCATGTCTTTCAGCCCCACGGTCCTCCCCCCCGACAACGGGACGGGCGGAACCCCCCGGAGAGCAGCAAAGCCTTGACCATCCCCACGGTGATGTTCATCTTCGGCGTGGTGGGCAACCTCATCGCCATCGTGGTGCTGTGCAAGTCGCGCAAGGAGCAGAAGGAGACCACCTTCTACACGCTGGTCTGCGGCCTGGCCGTCACCGACCTGCTGGGCACCTGCCTGGTGAGCCCGGTCACCATCGCCACCTACCTGAAGAACGAGTGGCCCGGCGGGCAGCCGCTCTGCGAGTACAGCACCTTCATCCTCCTCTTCTTCGGCCTCTCCGGGCTGAGCATCATCTGCGCCATGTCCATCGAGCGCTACCTGGCCATCAACCATGCCTACTTCTACAGCCACTACGTGGACAAGAAGCTGGCCGCCCTCACCCTCTTCGCCATCTACGTCTCCAACGTCCTCTTCTGCGCCCTGCCCAGCATGGGCTTGGGCAGCACCAAGCTCCAGTACCCGCAGACCTGGTGCTTCATCGACTGGCGGACCAACGTCTCCACCCACGCCGCCTACTCCTACATGTACGCCGGCTTCAGCTCCTTCCTCATCATGGTCACCGTGGTCTCCAACGTCCTCGTCTGCATGGCCCTGATCCGCATGCACCGCCAGTTCATGCGCCGCACCTCCCTGGGCACCGACCACGCCGCCGGACGCGTGTCGGACTTTCGCCGGCGCCGGAGCTTCCGCCGCATGGCCGGGGCGGAGATCCAGATGGTCATCTTGCTCATCGCCACCTCCTTGGTGGTGCTCATCTGCTCCATTCCTCTCGTGGTGAGTAAGACAGCAACGGCCGGGTGGAAGCCGCTCCGGCCCCCTTTTGCCTCCCAAGCTCTGCCCTTTCTCCTTAGCGGGGGGAAAAGTCCAACTTGACTCCGTGGGTTGGGAAGGGAGTTTCCCTCGTTGTTTTCAGACTTGTCATCGGCATTTTTGCCCCTTGCAGGAAAAAAAAAACAAAACAAAAAAAACTAAGAAGCTGTCTCTTAGCCTCTGACTTTGCTCCCTACCTGGAACAGGCCCATTGAAATCAATGGGAATTGAATTAGCCCCGACTAGCAGGTGTCATTCATTTCAGTGGTAGAATTCAAAGACATAGCCATGCTAGTCTGGATTGGTATACCAAGGGATCTTGTAGCACCGTGGAGACTAAGGCCATTTCTGCACTACACTTTTATAGTGCTTTTATTCCACTTTCAACCTCCTGTGGAATTCTGCGATTTGTAGTTTCCTGAGGCCAAGGAGCTCTCTGGCTGAGAATTCTAAAGGCCCCTCCCTAAACTTCAAACCCCAGGATTCCTTAAGATGTTGGAAGTGGAACAGTAGCTCTATAACAGCATAGTGCAGAAATGGCCTTACTGAGAGAAAGAAGTTGATAACTTCAGTAGGCTTAAGTCTACTTCATCAGAGGTAACAGACTTCAGTTGGTGGAAGTTTATGCTACCATAAACATTGTGTCAAAAGTGCTGCAAGATCCCTTTGCATTCATTTCAGCGGTTTTACTGTAGGAAGAACTAATGGAGGAGCTCCCAGCATCCTTCCACAGGGACAGTGCTGCCCAGGGCTGATGGGAGTTGCAGTCCTGTGACATCTGGTATGCCTACAATTCCCACCTTAGCCCCCTGTTCTGTGTAGGTAATGCTATCCTTACTCTCAGACAAAAAAACCTATGAAGGGGAGCAGAGTTTGGGAACTTTACTTTTTTGGACTACAGGGCATAGAATCATCCAGGCGGCATAGCTATTAGCTGTGCTAGCTGGGGATTCTGGGCACTGCAGTGCAGAACAGTAACTTTTCCAAGAACTAGAAAGAAGCACCTGTGTCCTCACTGTCTGTGCCACATGTCAGTGTTATTAATACAATTGTGATGACCTAGAAGATGCAAAACGTGTGCATGCTTGTCAGTCTTATTTAACTTAGAGTCTGAGTTGTTGTTTGGAGAGCCTAATTTGAGCCTAATATGCAAAAACGTAAAGTGTAAACAGTTCTGATTCAGGAAACCTCACCCATTGAATAGCCTTATTACTTGCATTTAAAATGGCATACAGAAGGACAAAAATAGATAGTAGCACAATCATTTATATCTTTCCTTGAAAAATTAGTTCTGCTCTGTTCAGTTGGGTTTCCTCCAAGGAAAATGTGCAAAGACTTGCAACCTTATGTCCAAATACCATTGGTTTAATTGGGTTGGGGGAGAGAGCAAACAATCAAAGATGCCTCCGGTTCCTTCCTTCAGGTCTCATGGAAAGACTCTGGCCATTTCCGCACTACATTCTATAGTGCAATTATTCCACTTTCAACATCCTATGGAATCCTGGGGTTTGCAGTTTCGGGAGGGGCCAGGTGGCCCCTCCAGAAACTGCAAACCCCAGGATTCCATAGGATGTTGAAAGTGGAATAATTGCACTATAAGAGTGTAGTGCGGAAATGGCCAGAGATATGATAAAGACGTTAACTAACATGAACCAGAACTTGGAAAAGTTTCTTTTCTGGACAACAGCTCTCTGAACACTTCCCTCCACTCAGTGTGGCTACGGCCATGTTGGCTGGATGGTTCCAGGACCAGTAGTTGCCAAAAAGTAACAGGTTAAAACTTTGAAACTTATAGAAAGAGTATGAAGTGTGAGCCAGCCTTGAGCTCACCCACTACATTTCTCAATGTAAGACCGGGGCAGAGACACTGAAACATCAACAAATCAGATGACTGTTAAAATGCTTAAAAATAACACCTTTTGGCAATATGTGTATTGCATAAGTATTTCTGGATGGAGATTTCAGGCTGGAAGATTTACAGTCTGGGGTACCTGTTTTTAGAGCTGCTCTGCTCAGGATACGCAGCTGCTGCTACTAACAGAATGATTTGGACTTTGGGATAACGAAAACCTTCTCCTGGACAGCATAGAGGTAGAATCATTTCTTGCTGTTGTGAGTGGTAGCAGGGGGTGAAGGGTCCACCCTGTCCACCAAAAAAAACAAACCCTTTAAATTAGTAACCTACATTTCTTTTCTCTTCTCTTTCCCATTTGACTCCAGGTAAGGTGGGGAGGGAGGAATGGTGTGTGCATAGCTGAGTCCTGCACCCTTCCCCATAAACTTACCAATAAAACATGGCAAACTGCTTTTTTTTAATTGGTGGGGGATATATTTAGCAATCAACTGAGGGTGCCTACAATTGCCCCACCCTTTCATCTTGGGAACTAGAGAAGTACAGACTCAGCTCAGCATGTTGGAGTTTACAGTAAACTCCAACATGCTGAGCTGAGTCTGTACTTCTGAGTCCTTCTGAAATAGCTCCCTATCAAGGGTGTATCTAAACCTGAGAGCCTCATAATAAAGGGGAAGGAGGGGGAAAGAGAAAAGAGAGGACTGGGCAGAGCACAGTCCTGAACTATTTGGATAAATGGTATAATTTTACAAGTTAGGCCAGTTTTGCTGCATAACTAACATAATCCAGCTATAGATGCCTGGTCTGGGATACTAAGCACACCTTAAAATAGTCGAGCTTGTGTTTTGCTGTATGTAACTGTCTATCTTTCCATGTCCTGTTGCTTACAGGGACTGTGCTAGAGGCTACTTTGGACTTGATTTTTTTTTTCTTGCAGTGTAGGTGTTTGTGTTTCAGTGGTAAAAGTATGCCTCAGGATATGTGAGGGGGATGCAGCTCCTTCTCTGCATAAATCTTTGTAGCAAAATAAGACACAGGGACATCCTTGACCTTCTTGGCTGGTGGTGGTCTTCATGTAAGCAATATGACCTGGGAGAAGTAGCTCTTTGCAATATAGGAGCCAAGCAGGCAAAAGCACCCTGCGTAACCATGAGATGCAAAATGGCAGCAAAGAGACAGATGAAACACTTAATGCCCTGCATGCTGCCAGATGAAAAACAACCATAATAGGCCTTGCTTACCATTCAACCACAAACCTGTTTTGTTCTATCAGTGGCTTGGTTCTGTAGGCTATATAATCACCCAAACATTTCAGTACTGTTGTAACATGTATTGGTATTGAACAGAATGCCTGTTTTCCCTATCTAAACATGTTCTAATGCCTCTGTGAACCTATGAGCTCAAATTATATTAGTGGACCATGTTGGAAACTTTCACAAACTTTGAGATAATAAGCTTCCAAATTGTGCCACAGGTTGAAAACTGTTGTATTTTGGGTTGAGTATCCCATCCTCCCAATATAGATTATACAGAAGCTTCCTGGATATTGTAAAACTGGCATACCAGGGAGAAGGCATTGCCAATCATTACTAATTAATGTGCTGGTTAACTTCATGGAAAGACTGTTGTTGCTGTTTCAAAACATGTGGGAGGGAGTATTTAAAAATAGAATCAATCCACCTGCAGTCTGAAGTGGCACCGTCTTTGCCTGTACCACGGCATTCTTCATAAGATTAAGTCTTAGGATAGGGCGATCATGGCAAGAATTCCTACATCCATTTTCAGCTTGCAGGTGCTAGTGCCATCTGGCAAACTTTCCAACAGGTAACAAATAGCATGATCCCCTCTGGGTGACAGGAGAGACCTCCTCTCTCTTGCCCCAATTTCATAACTTCTCTATATCCCATACAAACAAGAGCCTCCCACCCAAGTCCTTTGTGCATTCCACAAGGTACAACAGAAGGAATTTGTGACAATCACAAAAGAATGACAGGGTAACAATTTAAGCCATCATTTGTGGACCCACTGCTAGGAAAACACTAGTGGCTTAGTGGTATACCAGGATGTAAAGAATGAAAACAATGAGGTTTCAGGATTCATTAAGATAACCCTAGTTGTGGGAACAGAATCTTGGACAAGATGGACTTTTGATCAGATCTAGCAGGGTCCCTTTTATGTTCTTAAGGAATCCCTCTGAGACCTTGAAATGTAATAGAGCATGAAAACTGGCTGTCCTAACTGTCAATTGGAAACAGAAGTTGGCTACCAAGAAGGGAAAGACACATAAGTGTTCTGTTCAAAACATGTGTTCTTGGAGTAAATCCTGTTGAGCTCAGACTTTACTTTTTATAAATATGGACACTTTTTTAAAAAAGAGAGAGAACAGGTGTCCTGATTCCAAAAGAAACTGGTGTATGCCATAATATGAGCTACATCATTTTATCCTCACAACAAACCTGTGAGATAGCTTAAACTTTGGCCACTTCTGCACTACACTCTTACAGTGCTATTATTCTACTTTCAACATCCGGTGGAATTCTGGTGTTTGTAGTTTACTGAGGCCAAAGAGCTCTCTGGCTGAGAATTCTAAGGGCCTAAACTGCAAACCCCAGGATTCCATAGGATGTTGAAACTGGAATAATAGCACTATAACAATGTAGTGTGGAAATGGTCTAAGAGAAAACAGTTTTCCCGAGAGGCCCTCCTTTGTGGAAGGCTTGGGGGGATTTGAAGAGGTATCTCTAGTTCAAGTTCAGTCCTCTCCAGAAAACCAAATGCATTTTACATCATGCAACTGTTAAAAATGGTTACACTATTTCTAGGACAATATTTACCTGACTGCGCAAAAATGATGCAAGTGGTTTGAATATTCAGCTATAGAAGCCCACTGGGTGATCTTGAGAAGTCAAACTCTCTCAGCCTAAGAGGTTGCCAATAGCAAACCTCTAAATAAATCTTGCAGAAAACCCTATGATAGGACTGCCAAAGGTCAAATTCGACTTCAACCCACATAACAAGAAGTTACTGTACAGAACTGCTATGAAACTTTGCAGAGTTTCTCGCTGGAACATGGGAAGATGCTCTGAAGAGGAAGATGTTGCCTTCATGAAACTAACAGAAGAGACAATTTAGTGAGCATTGAAAAAAATACATAGGGAATAAATAATTGTATAAGTCACCATACTAAGTTAATCTCTGTTTTTAAAACTGGTAAACAATTATCAAAATAATTAAATTGTACGTAAATTAAATCAGTGAATCCTCTTGGAACTCATCTCAGAAGTGAGTGGCATTTAATGCTGCAATTACCAAAGCAACAAAATAATCCAATTCAATTAACTAAAAATTGTCAGAAAATGGGAAGAAATAGATAGACTTTTTAAAGGAAAGAAAGAAAGAACACAGAGACAAACTGAGATATTCCGCTTCTCCTGTGTTTAAAACTTTCATAGATTCATTGTCAAATATTGAACGAAGGCTTTCGATTCACCATTAAAATAAGGAGGCAGAGATAATAAAAGTAAAGTGGTTTATATTTAACAAACAAAGAAAGGGCAAATATAGCCACACCTTTTTTTCTTTGTGTTCGCTCCAGTACAAAGCTAAGGACTCTGGAATTTTTTAAATACTTCTTTTAAGAAATGTGATTTTTTTTAAAAAAAAATGTTTGTATCATATCATTCCTCTAAGAAGTTCCAGCCCAGATACACGGGTTTTTCCCTTGTTGTACTTATAGCTACTCTGTGTGGTAAATCTTCTGGCCGAGAAACAGTGGCTGACTCAGTGAGGCTGATTCAGTAAGGAACTTGAAATTAGCCCTCACCAGTAAGAGTCAGATATGCTTTATTTCACTGCAACACGTTGGAGAACTGTAACTGTACAGGCCAAGACATTAACAGACCTTACATCTTCATTTGTCTGACAGACCATTAGTTTCACCGAAAGTGGCACTGTGATTTATACATCTTATTTTCCATCAAAATGCTAGTGGATATTCATTGCCATGAATGCTTACTTTCTGAAGTGAGACTATTGGGACTGCAGCTTTGTGAAATTATGACTTCTGACACAGAAGTCATGACCACTAATCAACATTGCATGTGCTGGTTGTTGTTATTTATTAATGTACTTTGTGCATGCTCAGATGCAGTCACTATTATTACTTCACTGGGTTGCCCATACTTAATTTGGCGTGGCTCTTGGGACTTTTCATAGTTGCATGGTAGAAAGTACAGGGAGGTAGTCATAGAGAAGGCTTTACGAGTTGAGCTTCTGTCTGAGTAAATCTGGTTAAATATATAAGCCCTGCTTCAAGTGCATTTAGGGCAGGCCTGAACTCAAAATAAGCTTTGACTAACAGTGGAATTCTTACATCAATTATACTTAAGAATTGTCAACTTTGCCTTTTTCACAGCCTGGAACATGGCACCAACCTTTACTGTTTTATTGATCATCTTGTTTTTAACTTCTCCTGCTCTCTTAACTTTAAACACACATATGCTGATATGTTCCCCACTACCACAACTACTAAAACTATAACAAAGATAGAATTATACTACTCATGCTAGATATAATTTGCAATACCTGGAAAAGTTAGTTGCTTGGAGTGTAATTCCCAGAATCCTCCACTGGCCATATTGGCTAGGAGATTCAGGGAGCTGGAATTTTAAAAAGGTAACTTTTCCAAAATTGCTTAATCGTTCGGCTTGTCACTAATTTGAGAGTTGGAAGCCTGTGGGCTCCAAATGTCATGAGACTGCCGCTCCTATCAGTTCCGGCCAGCATAGCTTGTGGTTGGGAATGATATGGTTGGTAGTCTAGTATCTAAAGGATCATGGGTTCTCCAGCACATCATTAGTTAATTAGACAACTGTCCCCATTTTTTTTTTCTGTAATTAAATGGATGGAGCATCTTTGTTTGGAGGGTATTTTTCCTCCTCACATCCTATTTTCTAATGGGCTTCTTTACCATCCCCAAGACTTGAAGCATGATGGCCATCGCACTGCTTAAGGCTATGTTTCTGTTCCTAAGACATTTAAAACCAACCAATATACCAGAGTCTAGTCTCATCATCAGCCTGTACAGGTATCATAACTAACCCAGGGCGAGGTTTTGTTTTTTGAAAACAACTTTGGGTAAACTAATCATCTATACCAAGCAAGGGAGTCACTTTTGGGAATACAATATCCACACTGACTGAAGGATTTGGAAAGATGCAGCCAAACAAACAACCTAAGTTCTGTCTTGCAAAGAAAGGATTTTTAAAGTGATGTATTGCATAGAGAACTGAGGTATCCAGCCATTTGTATCCACTATATACAGTACAATAACAGTAAATGTGGTTTCTACATAGTCATGTTCACTTTGGCCCTCAGAACAAACTTCAGCCATAAGAACTCCACTCCCTTTAGTCTGATCCCACTTCCAAAATTCACAGGTTTTAAAAGGAAAGTACTGCAGACTAAATCCAAGTTAGTCCTGCCAAGAGTAGATCTATTTAAATCAATGGAACATAGGTTAGTGTTAGCAACAGATCCTGTTTCTCTCAGTGGGTCTCCTCTAGGTACGGCTAACACTGGATTTAGCTGAAACTTCTTTCAGGCAAAGGTTACTTGGCAAATTCAGTTTCCCACTTAATATTAACTAGATGTCTATCTATAGCTCTGTATCAGAATGTAATAGAGAAAAGTTTATGATGTCAGGTGAAGACTTAAGGGAAGGCTGCTCCTTTGTTTGCTGAAGGCGGTAACTGCTGTAAAAGTAAGGACACTTTATGGTAAGGCATACTTTGTGTTGACAATTCATCAGAAGGAAAGAAAATCCTTTCTTCCCTTAAAAGATTGGGATAACAGCTGAGAGTCCAACCTTGGCTGACAGTCATGAGCTTGATTCATGAAAATGCCTTTTCATAAGCCTGTAGCACCTTTGAATGTAAAATCTTCTCCAGAAGGGGAAGCTTTCCACAGGCAGGGAGATTTGGATATGGTGGGTGTACTTATGGCAAGATATCATTACTGCACATCCTGAAGTGATACAGTCACACAGAGGACCATACCATACAAAAAACCTTGCTGTTTTAATGAATTCTTCTCATTCCATGTCAGGCATGTTCAGGTGTGTGGCAGCAGGAGTGAGAAAAGGAGTGAGAGTTCCCCCTCCCAAATAGGTACTCTCCCTGCCATGGAATTTTCCTTCAGTCTCCAATTTCTAGCATAGCTAGAAATTTGTATTTGCAAGCACAGAGTGATACATTGCAAATTCCTCATATCTAATACACTTACATTTGCTGGATTTATCCCTTTTCTTTGAGTGTCTGAACTATATTTCTAAATGCTCAACTGAAGTTTTCAATTACTGAAATGCTGGAAATTTAGGAACAGAAAGAGACTTTTGGAGGCAGATTTCTTATTGAGGGGGGGCATTGCTCTAATTTTGCCTCCTCCTTGCTACACCCCTTGGTATATATATTTCTCCCATTGTGGAGAGAAAAAAACACTTTTGGAGCTCTCCACCAGACTCTGTTTGAGTAACGAAATGGAGATTTTAAGAAGCCCATTAGTAAACTGATCACATTTCTCATGTCGCATCTTGTTTTGGCCTTAATAGTCATTAATTTCTGAATACAGAGATGCTTAGGAATCAAATTTGTCCAGAAATTGTTTTTGTGCGTTTGAAAGCTTAATCTCAAATGTATTTGCAAGCTCTGAGGCAAACTGTGTGAGAAGTAGATTTTGCATGTTTTCAAAAGCGTATTCTTTGCTTCTACCTCATGTGGTTGAGAGGTGAATCATAGTGTTGATAATGTGTATGAGGTAAACCCACAACAGGGATTTTTTTTTTCATGGTCCTTGGACTAGATCACATGTGGGCCAGTATAGAAGCTATGTGAAAACTTTAAATGGGCAAAACCCCAACAACTAAAGTAATCATGGTGTCTGGGGACATCATGAATTATAAGCCAGTCATGGTGGCTGGGGAGCACCAGGTTAGAGAGGCTAACACTTTTTAAGTAGAGCTTAAAAAAAGAATTATAACAGGGAGAGGGTCACTTATTTATTTCACATCCACTTTTCTCCCAACCTGGCAACCAAGGTGGCTCACAACATAGATTATAATAGAATACAGCTAGAATACACCATAAAAGTAAATACACAGAGGTACACAAGCAATTAAATAGATTATTGCATTAGAACTAGTGTTGAATTGAAAACCACAGAAAACCACAAAAAATGTAACCTATGTGGGGAAAGACAACAGCACCCCACCCTGTCAAAAGACACTTCCACAACCACCAGTTAGTAGCCAAATGTCTGTTGTTGCTGGCTGGCAAAAGGAGACCAGAGAACTCTCTTTTGTTGTAGTACTGTATAAAGGTATTTCCAGTATTATATAAATGCATATACAGTTGGCCTACCACATTTATGGGTTTCACTTTCATGGATTTGATCATTTATGAGTTTCTCCAATCCTGGCCCCCCAGCTCAGGTGCTTCTTTTCTGGGGGAACCAGTCCTTTAAAAACCCACCTCTGGTCTTCTTCCTTCTCCACCAGCCACTGCCTGACCAGCTAAGGACAACTCACAGCCTGATTGCCCAGCACCACAAACCTTCTCCCGATGCCCCCCACCCAAGGAAGGTGGGCAAGAGAAAGGATGTGTAGGGCCACCTTGCAAACCCAACCCCTTTCCCTCTCATTTCCATGACCTGGGCCATTTCTGCACTACACTCTTATAGCGCAATTATTCCACTTTCAACATCCTATGGAATTCTGGGGTTTGCAGTTTCGGGAGGGGCCATGCGGCCCCTCCCGAAACTGCAAACCCCAGAATTCCATAGGATGTTGAAAGTGGAATAATCGCGCTATAAAAGTGTAGTGCAGAAATGGCCCTGGTTTGGACTCTGGGTGTCTGCTGTCCCCATTAAGCCTTCCCACAGACATGGATTTTGATATTTTGCAGTTTTTCCACTTTTGTGGGGATCCTGAGCCCTTGACCCTAGTGAATGTGGAGGGCTGACTGTATACATTATGAGAATACAAAAGAGAGGAAAGGTCTTTAAAAATACAAACATACATTGCATTCACAGGCAAATTGATATAGCTTTCCCTCCCTGCCATTGAATATTAATTAGGGCAAGAGAGCTTGGTTCAGGGAAATCCATCTGTTAACAAAACAGCAGCAAAGGTTTTTATGCATAGTGCAGCAGCAAATATTAGAAAAAGGGGTAATGTCCAAGTATGTAATATGTAATGCATTATTTATTTGGTATTGTTTTAATTCACTGCTTTCTTCACATTTTGTGATGAAGTTTGCATTTTTTAAAACTTTTTTTTAACTAGCTAAATCCTTCGTTCAGACAAGGGCTGAACTACATTTGTAGAATACCAGGCAGAACCTAGAATTCTACTGCATACTTCAGAGCTGAGCTGATAAATGTCTCAGAAGACACTGCCCATTGTCTTACGTGTTGCAGGAATTAGAAAGCCAAATACACACCTGCTAAAAGTAGCTAGCATTAAGCTCAGTAGAGAAATAAGACTTTGGTATGAAAGTCTAGCTCTCTTGTTGTTGTTGTATGTCTTCAAAGCTTTTCTGACCTATAGCAACCCTGTCATGAAGCCTCTACCTAGAAGAATAATCAGGAAGGATCCCAAAGGTAAATCATGCACATTGCCTCTCAAAGAGGAGGATCCTTATGAGACCCTTAAGTCTACTGTGTTATTTAACTGTGGCACTGATTCAGCTCAGTTGCCCTTATGTGTGTTTAAGCTGACACTGACTTGTGACAATTCTGTCAGGGTACTTATTTGGAGCTGGCTTGCCATTGCCTTCCTGTAAGGCTGAGATAGTGTGACCTGCCCAGCAGATTCCCGCGGCTGAGTGGGGATTTGAACCTCAGTTTTCTGGGAGTCCAAGTCCAACATTCAAACCACTATGGCTGCAACTCTGTGCACGTGTACCTTGGAATCATTCTCACTGAATTCAGTTGGTTTTACTTTTGAGTTGACACATATAGGAGAAATGTACTGCTCTGAGAGGGACTGACAGCACCAGGCCTGAGACTAAAGAATTGGATAGGGCAGCTTCTGGTTTGGTCTCACTGAATGCCTCCACCTCACTGCACCAGATTGCCAAATATATGAGCAATTTTTCCAGTTTGGAAAGGGTTATTACTACTGGAAGGCATCACCAGCCACAGATCCTGCAAAAGACATGGGAAATAAATACTAAATCAGCTTTGTGATAAAAAGGGGAAATCTACTGAGCAAAACATCCAAGAGGCCAGCTCGGTGGCTGGGTTTTTGGTTTTTGTTTGGGGATGTCAGCTTTGAAGGAGTTTTAGCAACAGCTGGATACACACTAATATTTTCCTAAAGTGGCCTCCGCCTCAGGAAGTGTTCATACATAATATACAAGCTGTTTGTTTGAGAGTGGGATTTAGGCTGTGACTGCATCTCCCTGGAGTAGCCCTATTAAATCAAAAAGGATTATAAGGGAACTTCATTTATGAAATTATCAAGAGGGAGGGGAAACCATTTGTACAGGCAGGAATTTAAATAAGCTTATTTTATTTTCCGTTGGCTGGTTGTGCTCAGAATCCATGAGCCTTGCCTCACAATTGTTCAGAAGTAAAAACCTTTGCATCTACCAACAAAATAACCAGATAGATAGTCATTATATTAAAAGATTACCCAATGCCTCTTAGGGTACTCTTTTCTAATCTGCTGCCCTCTAGGTGGGTTGGATTTCTGTTGTCTGGGGCTATATTGTCTAGGGATGATGGGGCTTATAGTCACCAATTTAGGTGTAAGTCTGGCTTAAGATGAGGCTTTAACCTTATGGCTGCCTTGCAGAAGGGCTAGTTTAGTAGCGCACATTTGAAAGCCATGCCTGTAAAATATGGCTGTGGTTTCTGCGGGTGAAATAAAGATCTTCAGCCATGTATCTGCTACAAATGGATTCAACAGATAACTGGGTTTGCTCATAATTGTCCATGGGCAGTGATTCCCAGATTTGGTTCCCCAAAGAGTGTTTGATTTTTAACTCCCCAAATTCCTCAATGCAAGCCAGGTTGACTGGCTTCTGGGAAACTAAGTCCAACAACTTCTGGGGACCCATTTTTGGAACCACTGCCATTAGGCTGTGACAACACATTTGGCACTGTAAAACATTGCAGGCAGTGTGTAGGGTTTATTTCTTCTGAAAGCTTCATTTGTTTTTTTAAAATCTAGAGACTGTGATTTGCTTTGATATACACATCTTAAAATGGTTTTTACTGGGTTACATCATTGGTGGTCCAAATCAAGTATTTCCTATTGATTCCTGATGGCTTCCTTGCCATGGAGGAGTGATACTTCTGTTCTGGGTTTTAAGTCCAAATTTTGGAACAGAGTCATCACCCAAAATTTTGTGGCAATCACCAGCCACAACTGCTATTGCTTTGTTCTGATTGGTAGTGGCTCCTCACAGAATCTCAAGGAAGGCTTCTTTCTCACTATCTCCTTCCCAACATCCATACTTACTGGAAGTGTTTTGGACCAAACCTGAATACTTCTGCTTAAAGATCCCGTGCCATATTGCTGAATTATATCCCTGTCCCCCATAATAGGTAGTTAACCACTTCGAATAGGTAATAAACATTGGGCTTGTAAGCAGCTGATGAAATCTGCCATGGGCAAAGCAAAGAAATCATACATCTTTTTCATTAACAAATAGTTAACCTAGATGTGTGATCAGAGAGGCTTAACAAACATTTACAGCTACTAACTTCTGACCCAAGGTGCAGAATTGCAACTTTTTAAAGCAGTTAAATCAATAAATACACATTGACCTCACCTTTGCATGTCCTTAAAAGGCTTAGTTAATCACTGTTTCCCATGATAATTTTCTTGATATGCTAAACAGAAGTACGAAACTGGGCAGCAACATGCTCCAGTGGGCTGAAACTTTGAATCTTGGAGGTGATTTCAGATCTCTACTCTGCAAAGGATTGAGTATAGTTTAGGGCAGGTCCCTTTACTGTTTATGTCTTTTTTTTCTCTCATGGTAAAATAGTAATTGGTAGAAGGCATAGATATGGAAATATTGTTACTTCAGGCCATTGGAAAAACCTTTATTTTTCAAACTTTTTACCTATGGGGAACATGTTCCATGGCTATTTATCTGCCAAAGAACACTGGCACATTTGGTCCAGTGGATTCTGCAGGATATTTTAGGGCAATCTCTGCATAGTGCAAAGGATTCTGGGGATGTTTTAGAGCATTTCAGGTGTGAGCCCTTGAACCAGATAGAGCCTCACCTGCCTTTCTCATGCTGGAGCCCCAATCCAGACTAGGAAGGCTGCATTAACTAGTTATAAGCCCTTTCCCTCCACATCTTGGATTTAAGGATGGAAATGTACAGCTGTGGCTATGCATAGTTAAGACTCCTTACATCTGTACTTTATTGGGAAGGATTATGGTGAGCAGCCTGTTAGTCTCCACTAAAATAGACCTGTTCAGTCAATTGTTGTATGGTGAGTCAACAAGTAGATAGATCCTATTGATTAAACGGGTCTACGCTAGTCAGGACTAACAACAAGATTTGTGCCTATGAGTAGTGGTCAACTTCCCCTCCAGGAAGTCTGACCACCATTATCCATGTTCTAAGCAAGGAAACTCACTCTCCCCAGAACACAGTTTGGCAAGTGCTATCCCCAGTTATATAAATGGTGAGTCAAATAAAGTTTCAGCTCTTCACTAAGTGATTTACTCCTTGATAGTGCTACTCACTGGACACAATGCATATAATGCTATGATTTGTGCTCGGCTTGCACTTCAAATCTTTTACCATTGTGGCAATTCTGTACCACTATAGCTCATTCTGTATTAAATCAACTTTCAGCCTGGGCTACAGCTGTTCAAAGCCAATTTGATCTCTCTCTTCCCTTTTATGATTTCACAGAGCATGAAGGACAGGAACCCTCTGGTGTGAAGTTACTGTGCCATCTAGTGGTTAGAAAACATATTTGCTTGAATTGAAATAAATGTATAGGTCAAAGAAGCTAATCTCTGTTTATAACACTACTTTCCAGTAGAGTTAGCTCCACAAAACAAAAAATAGAACAAATAAAATTCTGCCTTTATTATGACCAAGTCATATGTAAACCACAAAATGGAAGCTGTGATTCTTCAAAACTCTTCTTCATCAGGCAGATGTTAAAGAAAAGGAGGAAGCCGAGTTTTCCATACACATTGTGTTTCCATATTGTAAAAGGCAAAATTCCACATCGCAAAGAGGCATGGCAGAAACTGTAAGATACTGGCTACCAGTCCAAAACTGTCACTGTGTTAGTAGGAACTGCAACCTATTCTTTTTCATTCCTTATCACAGATACCAAGATCAATATGTTGCCGTAACAAAGTTTCTGCCTCTTAACTTGATATTGATATTTGCAAATTAATCAGCTAAACCTTAGCAAATGAAATTAGCAAAGGAATAAAGTTTGAAACCCCTACCTTTAAAAAAATCTAATATTTATCTGGAAAATTTTCTGACCATTCAAAGCTTCATATACATTATTTCTGCAGTCCTTAAATTCCTGTAAGTTACATGTGTCTTGATGATGTCCATGTGGCAGATCGAGAATGGACTGCCTAATGCTATCTGGTAGGAGACGAGATTTGAACAGAGCCCTTCCTGACCTGTGTTTGCATCTCTTAGTGGCTTCAGACTATTAGCTTGTTTCCTAAAAGTGTGATTACTTGGGATTCAGTGCAGCCAGAAGTATAGCTGAACTTCGGGGACATTAATTTTGGGGGCTGTATTTCCAAGAACTTCCAATTAGCTTAGCCAGTGATTCTGCAGGTTGGAAGATTCAAGGAGTTGCTCAAAAAATAACTTTTAGCCACCACTGAATTGAAATGATCTGGTAACCATGTGCTAGATTGTCTCTCACGGGAAGCAGAGTGATTAACTTTGGCTGATTTCCTTCTCATTAGTCTTCAGTGTGCCACATAACTCTTCTAACTTTTGCTGGTGCTAAGACCTTCTCCTAGACAAAAGGCTATTAAGAAGCACCAGACGTGATGGCTGTATATTCCCTTCAGTACCAGAAGAAATACGCCACCATATATCAGTTGCAGGGAGCTTGAGAGGGCAGTGCTATTTGGACTGGTGTCATATTTGTAGGCAAATTGGTTTGCGGTTGTGGGAAAAGGACAGGATAGGCCTTTTGTCTGATGTTCGTACTTGTAAACACCTTTAAAATTCCTGGCTGTAATCCTGGGCATATTCTGTGTCTTTTGATGATGGCATCAGTGTAATACTTTATAAATAGGACAGGATGGATTCATATGGAAAGATGTCTACACCATAATTGAGTACTGTTCATCATCCTAAGTGAGATATATTTTCTCTTTTCTTTTTTTCAATTTGGAAGGAAAAAAGGTTCACTCTAGGCAAGCTGTCTTTGAAGAAAACAACCTCTGACAAGTTACTACAGGCAAAATTTAGAGAGTATTAAAAACAACAACTTTACCCTGCTGGAAGCTGCCAGCAGAAGTTACTTCTAACCTCAAAGAGCAAACAATTCCAGGCCTGTTCCAGAGAGAGAATTTGCCTCTGAGGTGAACAATCCAGGTCCAGTTTTGTTTTTAAAAATACAGTTTTATACGTGGTTGGCAGGATTAGAATATTCAGGGATTGGCTGAATCTCCCAAAATGGCTCCAGGGGATATGCTGTAGTTCCTGACACACCCAGAACAGTTAATAGCAGATTTGGTCATACAAGAAACAGAAGTGTTAGCTAGTTAACACACAGAGGGAGAAAGATTGGAGAGAGAATCAATGCTTAGTTGAACACTTAGAATTAGGGAACAAAGACTAAATAGGTGAAGGTGGAGAGAGCAGGTGTATCAGAAGCAATTCATGCAAGGTTTGCTGACCCATAGATATGTTTTCAATAACAGAGAAAAGGCCATTTATCTCTGTATAAATCAGCTTGCTGGAAATTTTTCCCATTCTGAAAATAGCCCCTTTCTGACATTACAGAAAGCTGTTCTCTGCCTGCCTGTGTCCCTTCTTGTAGTTAACAGGCAGTTACTAAGCCGGACGTGAGCTTTGAAATGTCACCCCAGGCCTTCTGTCATTGAATTACATTCACATCCTTTCTTCTCCCCTTCCAGGTACGTGTCTTTGTGAACCAGCTGTACCAGCCACCTTTGGTGGAGGACATTCAACAAAACCCCGACCTCCAGGCCATCCGCATAGCCTCGGTGAACCCTATCCTCGATCCCTGGGTCTATATTCTGCTTCGCAAGACTGTGCTGAGCAAAGCCATTGAGAAAGTCAAGTGTCTTTTCTGCCGTATTGGAGGGGCCCGCCGTCAGCACTCAGGAAGCAATTTCAACTGTACCGATGGGCGCAGGGCCTCCTCTGCCACAGCCAGCCACTCTCCTTCCTTCATCTCTCGGGAGTTGAGGGAGATCAGCAGTACCTCACAGACTCTTCTGTACCCCCTGGAGCCCAGCGAAGGGTCTGTCGGGGACCGTATGCTATTGCCAGGTGCCAGCAGCCACCTGGCCCGATCAGATACTACATCTGTAAGGACACTGAGGAGCTCAAATACCTCAGAGTCTTCACAGGGGCAGGACTCAGAGAATGTGTTTTTGGTGAATGAACTCAGGCCCAGCAGTGGGGTGAACCCCACTCCAAAGGGGGAGTCTCTTCAGGTCACCTTCCCTAGCGAGACACTGAACTTGTCGGAGAAGTGTATATAATCACAGAAGGACTTATGCACAAGGTGGTCCTTCAGAAGGCCATCCCAGAGGAACTGGCATAACAAGACAGATTAGATGCCTATCTTCTGCCGCCTGATCTGTTGTGACCTGTCACAATCAAGAGCTGTCTGGCTATTCGTTCTCCCGGTCTGGTGGGATCAAGTAGCCATTTAGAGCAAGGTGGGACTGGGCACCTAAGAAGGGCCCTACAGACACAAAATGGCAGCCATCAGAGATGGAAGCGAAGCATCCTAACTTCCTGGTTGCTGTATCTCTAGGCACTGGGTGTGCCATTTGTGGTGGTAAAAGGGGGTAGCTGCTGAGTCTTGGTATTTTTCTTATTATATGATAAGCACATTCTTCTGCAGAAGACTAAGCATCACCCCCCCTCTGCAGACTTGTCTTCTGCCAGCAGACCCTGCTAATGTATCAGATGAATGTAATAGCGTCAGACGTGTAGGCTGCTCCTCGTGCCTTGTCTTGCCCTGTGACACAGGATGGTTTTCCAGGGTTGCAAAGAGTCATCATTTCCCCCACTCACTTAGAACTGAAGCATACTTATCCCCAATTCCTTTTCCCTCCCTTATTATGGAATAAGGCTGAAAGAGAACTATTTAAATGATAGCTGCTGGAAGCTGTGCGAAACTGCTCCAGTTGACATGAAAGTGAAAATCTCTCCATTGATGTGAAAAAAATGTGATTTGTTTTCTCTGGTTGTAAATATATAGAGGTATCATGACTGAATGTATTTAAAAATTCTATATTCTTCTCTGTGAGAAGGTTAATTATTAATACAAAGTATATTGAAAAATAACGTTGCCAGCCCTCTTTGCCTCCAAATGCCTACTGTTAGATAATTTTAAGTTAGATATATTTTTGAAAGATGCAGATTCAGTGGTCCAAAGCAAAGCTAAATCATAGGACAAGAATGGAGGAGTTTGGAGTTAAATGGAAATACATTAAAATACCACTGCAGGAAATAAAAGCTTTCTGTTTTGCAATACTTTGCTCATATTGTTGTGTGCATACACAAATAAGAAAGTGGTACTGAGGTACTAGGTATGCAAGCTTGTAAAAATGAAATGGCTCCTACCTAAGCTAATAATCCAGTTCTCTAAACCTGTGATACCCAGTCCTTTGCATGCTTACTTACAGGAAAGCGCCATTGTCTTTAATTGTATTTTGTTGTTGTTAACTGCCATCAAGTCAACTTCAACTTGTGGCTGCCCTATGAATGAGAGACCTGGGAGTCTCCTTGTCATCAGCATCCCTGCTCAGGCCTTACAGACTTACATGATGGAGTCTATCCACCTGTAGTGGGATCTTCCTCATTTCCTACTGCCTCCTCTCTTGGAAAGTATTACTGTCTTTTCTCATGAGTCATGTCTTTCCATGATATGTCCAAAGTATGACAATCTCAATTTAGTTATCTTAGCATCTAGGGAGAGTTCGGGCTTGATTTGATCTAGGACCCATTGATTTTGCTACTGGATGGCAGCAACAGTAGTGGGGATTGGTGGCATCTCTCAAAGACAACAACAGTGGCACCATAGCTAACATTTCTTAGTATATTCAAAAGAAAACAATGGTAAACCACTCCTAAAGGCTTCTATCTTAAAAACTCTATGATAGGACAATGACTTTTACTCCAAACTAAATAGACATTCAATTGCAGACTTAAGGATCTCAATAAGAATGATTGCATATCTAAGCACTCCTCTAGAATGTATTTAGGATCAAGACCTAATATATCTCTGCCTGAGATCACCTTAACTAAAACTAAACTTGTATATTTGGAAACAAGTCCTTCTGAATTGAGTTAGGCCATGTAAATATATTTAGGACTGTAATCCCAGGGCAAGCCATGCACTCCCTCCATGCAAGAACATTCAAAGCTGATTATATGCTAACATCCCAGTCAGGATCATGTAAAGGTGTTACTGGCTGCACATGAAGAGTTGCACTGAAAATCATATGTGTAGGATAGCTGAAATTACAGCCATTCAACTGCGTAAATTTTGAAGCTGCACGTGGTATTCTGATTTGAGTGTTGGACAAGAACTCTGACAGACCAGGGTTCAAATCCTCCAGTTGGCCATGGAAACCCATTGGGTAACCTTAAGCGAGTCACATTCTCTCAACCTCCAAAGGCGGCAATGACAAACCCCTTCTGAACAAATCTTCCCAAGACAACCCCATGGATAAGTTCACTTTAGGGTTGCCATAAATCAGAAATGGCTTGAAGGCATACGACAACAGTATGTACCTGGCCCTCGTTGTAGACCTACCACTTCCTATAAATGGGCCACAAGCCAAGCTACCAGCAGTGCCTGTTCTTATAATCCCAATAAGATGTTTCAATTTGTTAAAGGTTTACCACTGGTATGATGCACTCTGCATTTATGAGCATACTATTGCCATTTACTTACACTGACTATCACTTTTACATTCTCCACAGAACACAAAGGCAGGATAGGAAAAGGGCAGTTTTCTAGATATTGTTGGACTGTAGCTCCCAACATTCCTCACCACATCTTGTTAGGGCTGCTAGGATCTGCAGTCCAACAACATGGAAAGCTGCACTATGCTGTCCCTCACTTTTCTATCCAGGAAATGAGCACCAGACATGAGATTGCCAAGCACATGAAATTCAGAACTGGAGGCAATATGGCATCAAAGTACAAATTTTTTGTAGATGCAGTGTGATCTTGCCCATTTGTGAATGTGACATATTTTCTCTGGGAGTATTCCAAAGATGTAATCCACCCTGCAAGAAGTTACTGAATTACAACTCCTATCTTGCCCTTCCATTTGCTGTGCTGGCTAGAGCTGATGGGACCTAGCATCCAATAATAGCTGGATGGCTAACCCCTGGTGTGGTCTAAACACTACCATCGCCACTGCTTTTATTCATTCAACAACTTTGAAATATGATTGCCCAAGTTGGCTTTATGCTTTCCATTTTTTTGTACACAAATGCAAAGAATTTGCACTACTGCTTTGGAAATAAGAGGTGTGCACTATACTTAAACCATCAATAGATTAAACAGATACTAGAGGGATTAATAGCCATACGACTTCACCTCATTAAAAATAGCAGGTATCTACTAAAGACCAGAAGGAATGTTTTACTTATGTGTGATTATCAGGCTGGGTTTTTGTGTCTCAGTGGAGTTTCTTCTCTCCTCTCCAGGAAAATGTCATACATGTTGCATAGTTTAATGTGGCTTTCCTGTGAATTGCTCTGTTGGAATTCTATTTCTGCACCTGAATGTCAGTGATACGTTTTGCAGAACTGTACTGGCACAAATCTCTTTTGGAAATCAGAATTAAATGCAGATATGCCACTGAAGTACAGTCCACCTAAGTCTGTTCTGTCTGTTCATTCTCAGACCTGACTATTTGGTTATCTCGCCAAACCTGAAACGTATGTAAATAAATTTTAAAAAACAAACAGAATGCACAGTCCATACGGCTAAAGTATGGGATTACTAAGCAGTCCTATCCTTGACATTTTTAATCACTTTTTAATTAAAAGAAACTTATCAGTCCTATCAGCAGGTGATGTGAAATGGACATAGTTTTTACTTAGGGCTACCACATGTTTGATCCTAGATCATCATGTACACAGTTCTTCAGCTAATATTAGGTTGCTTGTCAAGCCTTGGGGAGAGGCAGGTAACAAATAAAATTATTATTATTACTATTATTATTATTATTATTGTTATTGTTATTATTTATTAAGTTCATGGCATGCTGGAGCTTAGTGTGCTATGTAGCTCTTCAAACTATATTGTTCCATATGATGCAAAGTAGGATTAAAAATTGATCAGTGTATATTTTACATCCAAAAACAATAACCACAGTGAAGGATAAAATGAATTATCTGTGGGTCAGTATGAGAATTATGGGGAAGATGTTACAATGTAATCTTGTAATAACATGTAAGTGATGACTTTGTCAGTGGCATAGAGTCATTACTTACTCATTTATAAAATTATAGTTGGCCCTCCACTTACGTGAGGATTTGGGGCACAGGACCCTCAGAAAAGGGGAAAACCATGAATATATCTTCCTCTCCTGCCCAAACGAGTAAAGAAGGGGACACATGCACGTGCCTTCCTTCCTCATATACCCTCCATCTCTTGTGTTGCCTGAGTGAGGGAGCGCACATGCACGCCTTTCCTCTTCATGCTTCTCCCTCCTATCCTTTGTTGCCTACTAGAGCGAACAAGGGAATTCACACACATCCAGCAAATAATTCACAAATTCACAAAGGTCAAACTCACAAATGTGGAGGGAGGACTGTATTTATCAGTTTTCTCCCTTGACCCTCCCAAGGAACATTAAAACGGTAAAAAGCATTCTAAGCAAATAGGAGGAAAATTTTTTTAAAACAAAGTACCGAATGTACTGTGATTTGAAGATAACATTTTGTACAGTCCTCCCTCCACATTCATGGGTTTGACTTCTGCAAATTTGATTATTCACAAGGTGCGTATGTGCTTTCCCCCATTCTTCTCCTCCCATTTTGCCCAGCGTGGAGAAGGCAGGCAAGCATGCCTGGGCAAAAGGCAAGAGAACTGGAGTGGGGAGAGATGCTTGCATCCTCCTTCTTTGCCTCTATAGAATTGGAAGAGTTGGAAGAGATCACAGGGGCCATCCAATCCAACCCACTGCTATTCAGGAACACATATCAAAGCACTCCCAAGAGATGGCCATCCAGCCTCTCCTTAAAAACCTACAAAGATGGAGATTCCACCACACTGCAAGGCAGTATGTTCCACTGCCAGACAGCTCTGACCATCAGGAAGTTCTTCCTGAGGTTCAGGTGGAATCTCCTTTCCTGCAGCTTGAATGCATTGCTCCTTGTCCTAGTCTCTGGAACGGCAGAAAACAAACCCGCTCCCTCCTCGACATGACATCCCTTCAAATATTTAAACATGGCTATCATGTCCCCTTTTAATCTTCCCTTGGAAACTAAATATACCCAGCTCCCTAAGCCGCTCCTCACAGGGCATGGCTTCCAGCCCCTTCACCCTTTTGGTCGCCTTCTTCTGGACGTGCTCCAGCTTGTCGATACTGGACACAATATTCCAAATGAAGTGCTCCATCTTTCCATTCCTTTGCCTTTTACCCAGCACTGAGATCACACACAGAGATAAAAGGCAAGGGAATGGGGTGAGGGAAAGGCAGGCACACATGCACTTTCCCTATGCCCTCTGGTGCTCCCCCTCCCATTCCCTTGCCTTTTGCCCAGTGCTGAGATTGTGCACCGAGACTAAAAGCAAGGTAATGGGAGAGAGCTCCAGAGGGGAATGGGAAAAGAGAGCATGGGAGGGGGAAGAGTTACTCACTTTTTTTTAAGTTTTGTGAGGATTCTGCATCCTCATAAAATCAGCCACTGTACTGTTTTCAAAGATTTTTTTTCTTCCTGTTTGTTCAGAATGCAGAATACACAGACAGATCAATCGAGACAAAAAAAGTTAACAGTAAGGTAATATTTTTCTCTATTCTCCTATGTGTATGCAACTGCTGACTAGCTAAGAAACTAAAATTTGGTCATACACTGCCTACCTGATCACTACAAAAACTGAAAATGGGATTTAAAAAAATGTTTTAAAAAATCTTCCATCAAATCAAAATAAGGGAGGTGACATTTACTTCATAACAGAGGATAATACTCAAGTACAGTCAAGCATAGGCCCATACCACAAAGATAAATGGATAGTTAAGAGTCCCTAAACCACTGTTCAAAAGATTTTCAGGTGGCAGCCATAAAGTTGTGGTCTGCATTTGCAGAATGCAAGCTTCATTTCCTAGTGTTTATTTATTATTATATAACCTACATACATAGCATAAATAAAATCAAATACTGCTAATATAAAATGGCCAGTTCCCACCGTACTCTCTCCTCCAGGTATGCAGCTGTAATCCAAGTCTGGGTGCACATGGAGAGAAATGGGAGTATGAAGGAGGTGGCATTACTCTGTAACTACAGCATGTAAAGCAAAAGGGACTTTCCTGCAATCACACCCAGACAGATCTCAGACCGTCCTATATAAACATAAGGTCGCTTAGGAGAGTTTCAACTCTAAATCACCTTTATGGGAAGAAAAGAGACCATGCAACTCATTTAGATAGATCTCCTTGTTGTTCTACAAAATACTGTGCAGATGGGCCATCCAGTATAAATAATAAAACATTTCTTCAAGTTATCTCAATTCATATAAAGCCACGCTGTCCACGTACACAGGATTTTTCACTACAGCCACGGGGGAGAGGCAGGCAAACTAACATAATAGTGTACTATAGGGATCAGTCACTAGAGGTCTCTAAGCCAAATTTGACTCCAAGATGTACCTCCTAGGGATTGTTTTTTTAAAATCATTTTGTAATTTTTTTAAAAAAATAACTCCAAAATCTACAGATTTCTTCATAGTCTAGGTGGAAAAAACAAACCTTTTTTTTAAAAAAAAATGAATATGGGTCAAACTGGCAGATTCACCCACGCAGGCAGTTTATTTTTTGATCATCTCGACTTGACTCCTTCTTCTGTGCTTGTGGTGCTGCCCATTCAGTTTGCTCTGATGAGCTCCTCATCTTTAGCAGCGACATGGCAGGCGCAACATGCCTACTGAGTTAGACGATGTAGGTGCCTGAGATTTGTTCACTTCATTTCCCTAAAATTTGGAATTATTTTCACAAGTTTGATGGAAAGGAGTCGAACTTGAAGAAAAGACTGAATGTGAGAGAAAACGAGGCTTAGGCCCTTTCTGCACTCTACCTGATCCCAGAGAAATCCCACAGGGATCCCAGTAGAGCCTCTTCTGGGAGGAGAACAGGACAGAAGCGCTCCCCTCTGCACTGACTGTGGGAATGGAAGAGGCACAATGGCGATGCCTCTTCCTTCTGCAGTGCAGCTGGATACTGTCCCAACCTGTGCTGGGGCAGGAAGCATGGCCATCATGCTTCCTGACCCTCCGCAGCTCAGGTAGGTGTGGCAGGGCAGTGGGAGGGCTGCGCAATCAGGTAGGTGTGGCAGGGCGGTGGGAGGGCTGCGCAATCACCAGTCATCGATGGGTAAAACCTGTCTATGATTTGTGGCATGACTGGGGACAGGAAAATGACGGAACACAGATAACTGTCATCCGGGACCCAACC
This sequence comes from Iguana delicatissima, assembly GCA_948472985.1. NCBI lineage: Eukaryota > Metazoa > Chordata > Lepidosauria > Squamata > Iguanidae > Iguana > Iguana delicatissima. The sequence goes on along the minus strand of CAOKZL010000094.1, from coordinate 275,879 downwards.
TTCTCCCATCCCCACTATGGGATGCTGATGTCTTGCAGAAAGGGCCTTGGAGATGCACCTATCTCTTGCAGCAACAGAACCAATCTAGAAGATGTCAAAAGAATGACATCTGTGCTGTGACAGCAGGCTGCTCTGGGAGATGATGTCAAGGGCTAGCCAGGACTTCAACTGGATAATTGTCAAACACCCCTCCAAAAAACTAGTCCTTGACTTCCTGTGTATGTTGTGTTCTGTGTTAAGACGGAAGTGCTGAATGTGGTAACAGGCACAGAATTTAACTTCCAGATGTTTCTCCTTAACAGAAAGTTGCACACCTCTTCCGCAAGTGCATGGGCAATGCCTGCTGAAGGCAAAGCAGTGGCTAAGCCAGAAATGCAGTGGTCAGTGCCTCATATTGCTCCTTGTCTCCTTTCCACCCAGAAAATCCAGTAGAGATTATGCAAAATACTAAAGACAGTTATCCCTGCACATTCACAAGGTTCCCCTGTGAAAGTGGTAAAACAATTAATATCTCTAGCTCCCCCAACCATATTTAACACCCCCAAAATGGGTATGATCCACAGATTCAACCCATCACAGATTCAAATATCCACTGCATTATACATTTGAATCTGTGGAGGAGAGCATGCCTGTCACCCGGTTCTACCTTCGAAAGGTTGGGGTTCTTTTGCAAGGCAGAAGCGGGCCTGGAGGAATGACTGTATTTCCAAACAGAAGCACAGGAAAATAAGAGTAGTGATACAATCCACATAATTAAAACCAACTGCAAATTGATCTTCTAGAATGTGGGTTGCTTGGATGCCAAATTCACCATGGAGTATCCACAGCCCTAAATTCCAGCACTCAAACAAACCAAGCACCAGTGTTATCTAGTTCAGAACACATACATTTTAAACAAAGATTTTGTTACTGTAGAAACCAAACTTTAATTAAGTAGTCAATGACAACACACAAACCAGAAGCCAGCATAGCAAAGTAATAAAACCAACAGAATCAGTACGCAAGAACAGTGATTGAGTTCTGTTTTTGAGACTATAGAATGTAGTTGCGTATTGGGGAAGGAGGCATTGATGATGTCTTTAATCCTGCTAATTGTGTTATCATACAGTGTGGCACATATAAAGAGAATGAAACAGAAAAGCCCTAGTATGTATAGATGAGTTCAACACAACACTATCCATATTAAAGATGGCTGCATCTTGGACCATCTAATGTCTGTAAATGCTCAGAAAAAAATGGTCCTGTAGCTGCAACATTTGCATATTTATTTGGAAGTGATTCTTTAAAATTAGTAGAACAATTAAGAGAACATGGATAATACTGTGTGGGCAGGAGTCTTGGAAATGTGGTAGTTGTCATGGAAAAACAGTTAATGATTTGAGTCAGAGACTGGTTGTTTCATGTTATTTTATGAGAAACACTTCAGATAAACTTACTGGTGCAACAGGAGACCACCATAGGAAAGCATTTTTGTAAACTGAGGTACTCACTTAAGTTCTTCTTCAACCAGTTATGAACTTGCTTTTTATTTATTCATTTAAATTAAATTAAAATTAAATTATATCCCAACTTTCTCCTTGTACAGGATCCAAGGCAGCTTCATTCAAAGTCATACAGTCAGCATTGTTTAATGAATAGTTTATTCCAACTTGCTTTCTGGAGGGAAAAATGTAATAATGTCAGTAGCTTATGCGATTTAGTGGGGTAACCAAAATTTCATTTTGACTTGGGAGATACTACTTGTGAAGCAGATCCATTTAAAAGCCAAACGGAATGAGATTACCAGATCATCACAAAAGACCTATTAGATCCACATAGTTATTGAATATACAATGGCCCCTCCACTTTCGCAAGGGTTTAGGGCACAAAACCTTTGCAAAGGTTGAAAAACTGTGAATAACTCCCTCTCCCATTCCCTTGCCTTTTGCCCCAGCATGTGTACGTTCCTTCTCCATGCCCCAGCAAAAGGCAAGGGAATGGGGAAGGCGTGTGTGCCTCCCCCTGCATTTCCTTGCCATTCATCCCAGTTCATGTTCTCTGTGCCTGGACAAAAGGCAAAGGAATGTGGGGGAGGCACACAGAGAATGGGGGAGGCACGGATGCACCTTGCAAATAATCAAATTCACAAAGGTCAAACCCGCGAATGTGGAGGGACAATTGTATTAGAATCTTATTGGCCCCAGTCATGACTTAACCTGCCACATTACCAGTGCAGACCAACAGTGTTGAGAGTACTGCAATTTAACTTTTTTCCCCATTTTTTTTTAATTTACAGTCACCAAGGAAATATAGTTTCCAAACCCTGACAGCAACGCTTCCACACAGAGGATTAGTCGGTAATTAAGATGGAAGACCACAGCTTACATACATATTTGAGTCTATGCCATTTGCACAACATCTCTACTCCAAATTACTGCTGATAATTGCTCTGCAGTACAAGGTCTGGTTCTTTGGCTTTATGCCCTAGAAATCTGTGGGTGCCCAAGGCTTTCTGCAATGAAACAATTATTTATAGTTATGGTAATTTGTTTCACAGACAATTCTGAGAAGATGGCTCCTCATGTGTGCCCAGTGCTCCTTGTGCATATTTAATTCAATTGCTTAAAAAAAAAGGATTTCAAAATATTCAGAGGATCTCTACATCAGAAATAACATTTGATGCCATATGTTACTGCAATAAGAGAGCAGAATCAGAAGGCACACAACTACCTTCTGCCCAAAATCCACAGGTTGAAAGATCTTTGCCATATAACACACCACAATAACTTTGCACTTGAGAGTATCTTTTTGAGTTTTTTTTCTCTTCCTATCTTCCTTTGTCCCTTTTGTGCTGCCTTCTTTTCCCTTTGTGCTTAGGAACATGAATGGAAAATGTGGGCACAGGCAGCAAATTTAAAGCAGCTCCAAGCTTCTATATAGTGCATATAAAACAGTATGGATAAGGGGAAAAAAATAAGTAGGAAAACATAATAAGGGATATTTATTGGACCATGAGCACACACAGTCTACAAAATATCTACTTTCTATCTGAAAGCCATCATTTTTCCGACCAGGAACACAAGATGGCTGGGGCAGTTGCTCTATACTCCTGTCTCTATGATATTCTGCACAACCCTTGCTACTGAAAATCTCCTATAGATTGGCACTGAATTTGTGATCAGCCTACAATGCTGGAGCCCTGTTCACATGCACCCCAGGTTTGAGGCACCCTCCCCACTTGGACATATTCACAGCAACCAGCTTAGGAAAAGAACTGCGATAATTGTACCCTCTGTGGCTTATGTTGATGGTGGCAAGGAATCACAACGTTTGAGAATCCAAGATAAGGTTGCAGTCGAAGGGAAGGTGAGAAAAGAGACCCTCAGAAAGATAAGCTGTTACCAGAGCAACCGATGATGTCTGTAGATGCTGTTTATCGTGCTTTGATAAAGACTTCACTGTCAGGTGTAGTTGCACATTCCTTTTTTTCAGTGACAGTCTCCACCTCCCCCGAGGCAGACACAATTACTACCGTTTTAGAGGCCAATGAGGCTTTCTCCTTCTCAGCTATGGCTGCACAGACAGCCAATATCTCATCACTTTCAAAATCGTAGTCTGGGATTGGTTCCTCTGAAGTCTCTCCCTCAGCTGTCATCCTTTGTCTTCCTGTCTCAGTTTTGATCGCTCTCTTCTGCTGCTGTAATTGTTGTTCTAGTTTTCTTGCCCAGGAAAGATCCTCATTCCACAGTTCAGAGCTCAGTGGGCAGATATGTAGGGCAATCTGGAAACTTCGGATTGCCTATAAAATAAGAGTGGAAGACATCCAGTTAGAATATGCCAACACAGAAACATACCTTCTTTACTGGAGAGAACTATTGACATTACCAGGAAAAGCACTGATATTGCTGTCCACTAGGACTGAATCTCATCTTTTCAAAGAGTAAAGTCCAGATGAATTAATGTTAAACTTAAACCTAGGGAAATCTGGGTTCAAATTCCTGTCATATATTCAATGGTGACTTTAGAGAAATAACAATAGTTATTTTGGTGAAGCAACAACAAATACTATAGTCATTTATAAAATGCATTTAATAGTGTCTGGAGTACTTCACAAAGAAGCAGTGATGACTTTGAGCTGATCCCCACAATCAGCAATCTGTTAGTTCTGCAATTAGTAGTTCATCATTATTTTCCCAGTTCACAAAAAAGAAGTCAAAATCTTGCAGGAGTTTGTGGCTCTAAAGTTTATCTGTGTAATTACATCCATAAGACAGAACATCAGAAGCAACACCCTGAATGTAAGGAACAAGGTCAAAAGCATAAGTATAATGTAATGATGGCTAAAAATAATACAAACTCTGAAGCACTATATTACAAACATAATCACATCTCTCCTTCTCTTACACACATTCACTCTTCCAGTTTTAGAGGACAAGTGCCAACTGCTTTAGATGTGCTCTTTCAATATAAAATTCAAGGAAGCGCTTATAATACTGCTTGCTTTCTGAGGTCTAACAAACAAGAGCCGATGTGGTGTAGTGGTTTGATAGTTGGATTATGAGTCTGGAGACCAGGGTTCAAACTCCCATTCAGCCATGGAAACTCACTTGGTGATCATGGGAAATTCATACTCTCTCAGCCTCTCTGAACAAATCTTGCCACGAAAACTCGTGATAGGTTTGCCTTAGGGTCATCATAAGTCAGAAACAACTTGAAGGCACACAACAATTGCAACATATATAGCCATACCAGGTTTAGATTTGCTTTGATGTTTAATGTATACCTTCACTGCTTTGGGACATCAAAATCAGCAAGTCAGACAAAATTGATCATTTTATTTTATATGTTTCTGTCAAAGTATCGACCTGTATTAAGCAAAAAATATGTCAGGAAACCAAGTTGGCCATATAGCAAAATCCATTCTGCAACAATACCTTTACTGGGCTAGCCAAAAGACACAGAATGAATCATGCAAGCTTTCATAGCTTCAGTGGCTTCTTCATCTGGTGAAAGTCTGAAGGCTAATAACTGCATCTATATTTTTAGTAGCAGTGAAACAAGAAGTGTGTGTCTCAACATAAAGTAGACCCCCACCCCTGCTTATGGCTATAAGCTAAACAGGAACAAAAACAATAAAACTATGTCAATTACGTTTTGTTTCCCACTGTAAGGTAACAAACATGCACCTACACTCCAAACACACACATACGCACACAATGTTGCATCTATTCACTATGAAACCTTAGAAGGCCCCTATTATGAGAGACTGCAGCTGAGCTCACAGAAAACTTTCTGGATTTTCCAGTACGGAAAAAAAATTGGTCATTGGAACAAACAGGATATTAAATGAAGCCAGATCAGGTTGCTTTATCCATAGTCATAAGGGCATTTTAACAATCTGGTGTTGGAAATGTCTATTTTATGTGTGATGAAGAAGGCCAGTGAAGCATTGAAAGCTAGTGTGATATATTTTGTACCTTTTTGTTTGGCCCAATGAAGCTATTGCTACAGAATGGGTGTTACTACCTTTTATTACTGCTGTTCTGGAGGCAAAAAGAAGACACAACGTATTCCTGTTTCTATGTCACATGTGCATTCCATATGAAGATGTCCTCGTCCCAGCAGAAAACAGTGAAGAAATTTTATGAAGAAGTTTTGCATCAGAGATTATCATTATGATCTGTTTGTTTGCTGTTTGGTTTGATCAACTGCCATTGGTTTCCAAGGAAGGAAAGGATATGTGGGTGGGGAGAAAACTATGCTTGAAGGCCTACTGCCAGTGCTTAGATTTTTGAACAAGCTGGATACAAGCAGGCAACTCAGCTCTTCAGATAGAACATCTATTTACAGCTGTTAGCATCAAAGGCTATTTAGACTATGAGTAAATACAAAAACATCTAAAGTATTGCAAAACTACACACAAATCTTTCTTTTCTTTGAAAAAAACAACACTTTTCCACGACATACATTTATCACTATATAACTTTGTCAGTAAAATACCACTTGCTGTACGATTTTACAAGGCTGTAAAACTGTATTACTAGGCACCTTTGTTGTAGCAACATCTCTGAATTAATGCATGCAACTGGATAAAGAGAGAATTCCAGAGGCATAAGATTTTCGGGGATACAGAAATGGTGGTAGGATAACATTAAACAATAGAGGCATCACTGGTCACTAAAATCTGATCTCTGCCAGAAATAGGGAACCCTCTAAATTTTCTGAAGTGAAAAAAAAAAAAACTGCTTGATTTACATTTGTGGGAAATCCTTGCAAAGTTATGATACATTAGGGAAACTCCTGATTATAATACAGCAGATGTACAGCTTAAATTTTAAAAAGACAGATATCTGCAAGGATTTATTAAAAGGATTTGTAACAAAGAGCTAGATGCTATGAATTTAACATAATTTTGTTATGTGCCAGCTACTAGAAAAGAACTAATCTTTAAATCAGAGGTGGGGAAAGTACAACGTACGGGTGGTATGCAAACCCTGAGGGGCATGGAGCAATTTCATCATCATGCCACCCCCAGGTGTTTTAAGCCCTGGAGGGCCTTCTGTCAACCAGAAAGTAAAACAAGGACAGAAGTTGATTTCCTGACTGAAAAAAAGGCTACTCTTGGGCCTAAAACATTCCAGGAAGACCTCAAAATATAGCAAAAGCACATGGCTAGTCTTTTTAGTGAATGCTATTTTAAAAAAAACTTACAAAATTCAGGGACACAGTGAGAGTAGGATAGCCAGAGTAAAAACTGGAGAAGGCTCCTGCCTCTTCAATGGATGTGTAGCATTGGGAATTTGATCCAGTGGTTCTTGTTATCTGGTTGAGGAACAAGGAACACCTGCTGAAATTCCTTCTTCTACACAACCATTAAAGTTACAGGGAACCTTTCAAATTTTCAATCCGGCAACCCTGTGGCAGGGTGAGGTTGGTCCTCCGACATCCCATGGGAGGCCAGTGTGGCTCTTTAACCCTCAGTAGTTGCCCACTCCAGCTTTGAAAGATTATTGGATAGATTGGATATAAAAATAGCAAAGCTATTATCCCAGAACAGCAGTTCTTACCCTGGATCCCCTTTAATATCTTTTGATACTGCAGACCACCAAGATTTAACTCAAGATTTAAAACTTACAGTTATCATTCCAAAGTCTCTCCAAACACTCACTCACACTGACTGACTCCAACTCTCTCTTCCCACAAACACAGTCTTTCTGTCATACATGAATCTTTTGAGAACGTTCTTGACATGGCTACAGAATTCTGGGAAGCAAAAGACGTTCCAAAAGTGCAGAACATAATGGACGACATTAGAGGTTGGTGCAGCTACAAACGCAGTTTCTGACTGTTTATGTGGTAGCAAGAAATGTCACGTATTTTCTGTCAGCCGCTCAGCATCATTCAATTGCATGTTCTCACTGTGTGCAGAAGTAGCAAGTGTCAAGTACATTTTTTTTTGGTATCAAACAGTTATTTCCACAACTTTTGAATGATTTGAGGTAGCACAACAAAACTGTTAAAATGAGATGTATCATCAGCAAAGACTCCGCTCTTTGAGATCAGTGTATGACCATCTTCCTTCCTTCCTTCCTTCCTTCCTTCCTTCCTTCCTTCCTTCCTTCCTTCCTTCCTTCCTTCCTTCCTTCTTTCCTTCCTTCCTTTCCTTCTTTCTGTGTAAAAGCTTGTTAACATTTTCTCAAGTCTTTCTGGATCCTCTGTGAGGACACTACAGCCTCCCAGTGGTCCATGGACCACAAGTTAAGAACCACTGTCCTAGAGTTTATTCTGGAAGCAATTTAATAGATTTTAAATCTTTAAAAAAAGATTTTATTCATCACCATCACCACCCTGGCCCCAATTCAGGAATGATTAATTGAGATGGAGAGATGGAACACAACATGACCTGTATGTGGGTACAGAAGCCAGAGTAGTTCTACCAATCAACAGCCACAGCAATCATTGGCAAGCTGGCACAATAGCTATTAAGGAGTTGTGACATGCTCCCAAAAGACCCCACATTTTCATAACCACTGACTAAACACAGTCAGACCAACTACAAAACAACTATTTCAGGAATGAACTATAGATGTTTGAGAAGTAATCTCTTTTATGTATTAGTCTGAAGACCTGCAGCTACTCTGCTGAAGTACAGTTTCAAAATTAAACGTAATTTTGTTAAAAGAAATGGCTTTTCCAATTGAGCCGCCCTTTCTTTTCTAGGCTACTGAATCGGTCTTTTCCACAATTGAAGCTAAAAGTGCTCTGAGGACACTAACAGCTGAGAACTGCAATCAGAGTGACCTGCATTTTTGGAAAATGGTGCCCTCGGTCACACAATTAACCATAAAAAGAGGAAAAAATATTATCTCTGGATGATGGCAAGTGACAAATCAATTAAAAATAATAATGAAATGCACAGGCTAGAAGGAGTGGAGGAAGCAGGGCAGGTTTCCCAATGGATAGATAGGCCATCATGGGTCTATTATCCAAAGCAATTCTTTGATGATCTTCTGTCACTAAAATATCAATTATGTTCCACAATTTGTTCTATGGTATATTTCACAATTTGGGAATATTTCTACGATGCTAAGTAAGAGGATATTAGTGGCATCAGCACACATCTGCCATTAAACTGAACTCTACTTCCATTCCATTCTTTCATTTTTCATATTCTGGTTTTGCCTCAGTTTGGAAAGTGTAATGGAATCCCTCAAACTTTTCACTGAATAACACAACATAAAAGATACTTAAAATTCCAAAGTTGACTAATGAGCGAGACTAAGATAAACATGACTACAGAGAGATTAAAAATGGATAATTTAAAGAAACAAATGAGGGGCTATTTTTGGTCGCTGGCCAGATGGGGAAAGGGACAGAATGTTATACAGCTGGAAATGATTTCATATTCTGCACGAAACACGGACTTTTGGGTTCTTTCTCTCTCTCTCTCTCTCTCGCTCCCTTCACTTAATAGTAATGCTAGGAAGAATAATATCATGGCAGGATAATAATACAGATGTGCAAGCAAACACATCCACCCACAATTTCTTTCAACACTTTGGAGGGCAGTCATTCTGATGGTCAGGTATCTCTGGAAAAGGTGCTTATCCAAGCTGCTGTGGCCTAGCTCAGGCGGAAAGAAACATGACCCAAGGGATTGGGAAGCTTTCCTCATCCAGCTTTCTTCTTCTACAGAACAGTATGAATTCATTCAGTTTTCTGAGAAATGGAACATTGTGTCCATGCAACAAAAATGTAGTAGCAGAAAGAATAACATACAAAACAATTCAATGGCAAAATTCCTAGCTCTGTTTCTACAATGGTCCAGATCTGATGAAGCAAAGGTGTTTGAGACATTGACTCATGTACTTAAACAAATAACAATATCTGGTTTGTTGTGGTTTACTTGTCTACCACAGTAACAACAGTTTGTACCTTCCTACAGTGTTGAGTATCTTGTGAACATCAAATGGTAACAAAGTCAATTAAATACATTTCAGTTCTAGGCTATAACACAACAAAACGTAGAAAAGTCAAAGAAGAGATAAATATTTTTGCAAGGTACTGTACAGCCAACAGTTTTCAGTCTGCAATGGGACTCTCTGCAGCTTCTGCACACCAGAATAACACAGCCACCCCTATTGGAAACACAACTCTACATTGCTTTACAATGTGAAGGATTTCCAAGGTAAATCATGGTGTTAAACTGCTTAGAAGACGTTTGTACTGAATAACAACACCACAATTTTAACCATCTTGCTTATCGCCAGGAAGTTTACATTGCTCAATACAGACTATCTGATAAACCACATCTAACCTATGACACAGCCTGGACCCTGAGATCCTCAGGAGAAGTGCTTCTTTCAGTCCCACTAACTTCACAGGCATGGTTGGTGGGAGCATGAGATAGGTCCTTCTCAGTGGCTGCCCCTAGACTTTGGAACCCTTTCTCTAAAGACGCTAGAATGCCCTTACCCCCACTATCTTTTGCTAGTAGGCAATAGCAATAGCAACAGCATTTATTTCTATACCGCCTATCAACTAGTGTTATCTAAGCGGTTTACAATGTATTTTTTAGCTAATTGCCCCCAACAAGCTGGGTACTCATTTTACCAACCTACGAAAGGATGGAAGGCTGAGTCAACCTTGGAGCCTGGCAAGATCGAACTCACAACCTTGTGGTTGCAGTACTGGCATTTAACCACTGTGCCACCAGGGCTCCAGGCAAAGACTACTTTGTTCAGATAGGCTTTTAGAGCTGATGGCTTTTAAGAAAAGCTGTGTTATTTAAAACTGCACCATTTTAACTGGTAACACATGTTCCTGAAGCTCTAACCTCTACACATCTGACAATACAGGCTATACTCCACAAAAGTTCAGATTTTAACAAATCTGCTAAACAAAGAAGCACCACCTGACTCTTTGTTGTTTTGCTGAAGTAAACAAACATGGCTAACCCTTTGGGAACTGCTCGTACTTCAGTATTTTATAATACCTTATTAACATCTGGCTCATGTGAGCTGCTAAACTGTTATTCTCCACGTGCACTTGAGGACTCTATTTTAATAATCTAGCATATTTGTTTCCACAGCAACCAACAACCAGATGCCTCTTGGAAGCCCACAAGGAGGCCGTGAAGGCAAAACCCCTCTCATGCTATTGTTACCCTGAGCAACAGATAAATACAGACTTGCAACTAGTGAGGCTCATTTTGAATTGCAGGCTCATTTTGGTGTTTCCTAGTATATTTTTACAACATATAATGGACTACAGCACCAGTCAGTGGTACGAGAACTGAAGTGTTGTAACTGTACCTACTTTCAACTGTGGGATACGAGATGGTAGGGAAAATTAAAACCGTAGAGTGAGCTACTAGAGCAGTGGTTCTCAATCTGTGGGTCCCCAGATGTTTGTGGACTTCAGCTCCCAGAAGCCCTGAGCATTGACCATAGTGGCTGGGGCTTCTGGAAGCTGAAGTCCACAAACATCTGGGGACCCACAGGTCGAGAACCACTGTACTAGAGGATTTCCATATTCTGCAATTGTCCCAGTTTGGCAGAGACAGTCCCAATCAATCCTCTCTAATCCAATTTTTTAAAACTGCTTTTAAAATGTCCCACTTTAGCTCTCCTCCTGCCACTTCCCCATTTGTCACTGGTTTACTTTACAGAATCACAGAACCATAAAGTTGGAAGAGACTGCAAGGGCATCCAGTCCAACTCCTTGCCATGCTGGAATACTTCCATTGGTGCAAACTGAGTTCAAAATGCAAAAGCAGTTTACACTCAGCTAACTCAATGGGGGGAAAGGAGAGGAAGCGGTGGGATCTTGATCTTCCTTATAGATTCAGGCAAAAGCAAAGTGCTACAGCCTCCTTAGTTTATCTGTTCTTCCTCATTAATAACTTTTACCATCTTGACCACACTCTGATGTTGCTTGTGTCCTAGTATTCCAGTTATCATCTATGAAACACTAGAAGATATGGACTCAATCTATACTGGTTTGCAGATGGCATTCAGTATCCAGCTTTATGCTGACTTTTCTGTTTTGGCCTGTACCTAACCATTAATTCTTCAGCTGTTTACAGAACAGCCAATGCAACATTTGCTTCTTTCTGTCTTGGGTCATCTTCTCATAAGTAAAAACATCCCAAAGCTTGCACCAAACAGGGCTGCAAACAATGACAGGAAAATTTCAAGGTAGCTGATCTCTGTCTATTCCAAGAAAAATGAAAAAAGATCTGACCTATTTTAATAAAATGCTTCAATTCCAAATAACTTCCATGATGTCAAAATGAAGGAAGCGTTCTTTGTTCTTCCTACCTGATATCTAAAACAGATAGCAGGCAGAACAAAAAGCATTAATTTCTTCTGGTAGTAGAGAAGTTACTCCAAAGGAAAGGTGGTTCCATGAAACAATTCAGGTCCCTTCTGATTTTTTCCTTCACTAGAAAAATAATCAAAAGAGATCCCCCTGGAACTTGCCCTTGTGTGTGTATGTCTCTCATAAACCCCCCTAACAGTCTGGCTGATTAAAAAAAAATAAGAACAATATTGTGTTTCACAAAAGGTATCTTGAGTCCTCTCCACTGTAGCCTAAAGCTGTTTTCTGGGAACATCTATAAATGGTGCTTAAGGCTGTGCATTTGAATCTTGCTCATTTTTAGAACAGATGGTTCTCTTGAAGGGTAGAATGCATGATGTTGCACGATAAACTGATTTACATATGTTAAAAGACAATTTTACGATTTGTAAAAGCCACTGCTAGAGATCAGACACACTGAGTAACTAGCAGAGAAACTATTCAAAGCAAGCTCCATCTTATCATTAGCTGAACGATATATGACAGACATCATCAACAGAGAAGACATTTAGGGCAAATTTACCTTTGTTTGTATTACCCTTTTCCCCACAAAGGAATCGCCTGAAAAAATAATTTTGACATATGCCTGTAAGACTGCAAATGGGAAAATTGGCCTGCCTGCCTTTCCACTTACCAGTGTGATTTCTCCTAATCCAAGCTGGGCACGTCCCAATGTCTGCCAAGCCTCCCAAGAGTGGGGATCTCTCTGGACAGCCATTTCTGCAGCATGCACTGCAGGGAACATTTCATGAAGAGACATGAGGACCTAATGGGGAGAAAGGGGAAGTAAAGAGCAAGACTTCCACCAACCAAATCCATTGCAAAAACTGAAGTTATGCAAGTTGCTATGCGTTAGAAAGGGGCCTTCTAGAAAATTCACAATTGCATTGATTTAAAATGTGTGTGCATACACATGGAGACTTAACTTGAAAGCTTTCTCAACTTGGTCTTGTTCCAAATGTTTCCTACATGTTTAGCCAACTTGAAGATCTAATTTAATGGCCAGTTCTATAAGTTAAAAAAGTCAAGACTCCTTTGAATTCCAGTATCAGTTAGAAGTACAGTGACCCTCACTGACAGAGAGCTCCATACTTGGCCTCTATCAGGGATTAGCAGAGAAAAGTATCTGTCAAGGGGAAGGAAGAAGGAAGAGGCTCCAAAGAATGGCAGATAACACAGTACCAAAGATGAGGTTGAAAGTTGACACAGACAGAATTAGCAGACAGGAAATTTTTAACATACCCAATGGTTCCTAAAAATGTTTTTTAGGGGAAAATTTGAAAGAGTAAAAATACAGAAATTATACTAAACCTTTTAACAATAAGCTCAGTTAAAATGGACAATCCAGTCATTTCTACATCTGGAATGTTTCCTTTGTTGATCTCATTCAAGGCGATTTGCCTAGGAAAGCTAAGCAAGCTGGTAAGTGGGAAAGACCTATCATACACTTTAGATCTTAAACAGAGTTGGATGCCTTCAGAGGATGTGGCAGCAGCATGTCAAATCAAATCTCTCACTCTTTTTCTCTCTGTTTAATTCTGAGCCACTATTCCCATGTGACAAGGGAAACAGGAATAAACGGGAACAATTACAGGATACTGCTAGTTGTAAAAATATAATGTGAGAGCTTTTCCTAGGTCTTGTTTGTACAGAAACTATATCAGAACAATGAGCTAAGAACCATTACCCTGTACACTATAGTCAAAACTAGAAAGCAGCAGCACTTCCTGTAACAATGAAACCTTCACTGATCCTTCACTTTCAGGTTACGTCTCCCATGTCACACGTGCAGCTGCTGACACACTGAGTTATTGTTTAATCTTTCATCCAACAGTCAACTGAAGCTGAGTCCAGAGTTAGGAATCATGGATGGAACACACGTGCCCACCAGATGTGATTTCTACTCACAGTATTCCTCGTTATTGGCTATGTTGGAAGTCCAACAACATCTGGAAGCCTGCATGATTCCCACACTTAGTTTAAAGCAAGGAACAGCAACATGCTGGTAATCTCTGGTAATGTTCCCTGTACAGAATGCTACACATCCAACTGACCCATAAAGAGTGCATTGCCATGTGGTCTGTGTATGTGCCTGTTTACATCTCCCTCCCGCGTTAGGTGAGCATCCCTTGGGAGGAATTTCTTTAATCAAACAAATAATTATTTGTGTTCCTGTCAGATTCAAAACTAAAAAACCAGGCAGGGATACACTGTTGCCAAGAATTTTATCATTTTTTCTCCTGTTCTGTTTTACTGGCAGTGTTATATACTATGTATTTCCTCTACTTTAGCATCATTTTTACCTGCATCATAGCATGGACAGAACAACTAAATATATATATATATATTTGCTCTCAGTATTACCTGTGATTTCATTTCATAGAGGGTAGCATCCTCTGGTGTTAACTGAAGTGCTTCATCCCATTTTTGAATAGCCTCTTGGTATCTACAGGTTGTTAAAACAATAATACATTCTTACTACATAAATACGTAGAGAGATACATGCAAAAAAAGTGGGGTGGAAAATTCTCCAATGCTGTTTTTCCATGTAAAATTTTCCAGCTGTGTCTGTCTTATCTACCTACACCTGCAACACATACACACACAACTATTCACAACTGTCTGAATTACTGTACTGCAACCAAACAAGTTAGATGGAATATGAATGTCTAGTTATTCTTCTAAGGGGACAAGCACTGAAAAACCCTAGTTCTCAAAGGAATAGACTAACAAATGAATGTACTGCTATGCTTGCTTCTATTTCATAAAATCTCTTGCTTCTCAGTCACTCAGGTACAAGTAAAGAAGAGAAAATGTGGTAAGTTGCCTGTGCTCAAAGACTTACATCCATCCATTAGCAGAAAAATAAGTTCAACTAATTGTTCTGAATTAGATTTTTCTGAATTTGAAATGGAACTGACAAGTAATACAGAGACGGAATGAATGAATCTGATAGTACTACAATTATACTTCATCAAAAGAAAGTTAAAATGTTGATATATTAGGTAAGCTCTCTTTGGGTGTGTACCTTAAAAAGAAATAGTATTCGTGCAGATGCAGTCTTCTTTGTTGTTAAATATAAATTAAATACATGTTATTCTCTTTGTATTATCACAAATATTCCAACAAAACAAATTTGACATACAACTTTGAATGTGTTTCATTGTATTATTTAACTAAACTTGCTAGATCGGGTAACCTTATTTAGAGCACTGGAAAATTTTCTAAATTTTTCTGGAAAACCCACATCATTGGATATATGGATGCTCAGAGGCTGCTAATTTTACTGTTCTGCCAAATAAACAAGGTGACTTTGAGTAAAATAATATCCATGCACACACATCATAATATTTAAGTGACACCTGCGCCACCAAATATGATGTAGCCTTGGGGAGTCTTATGTTGAGTTTCTCATTGCATGGAACTCAGAAGGTATTGAAACCTGACCACACAAACCTGGTGACTAGTACCTGAGTTTCTTATTCTCCCATCTGGTTTCTAGAAAGTCTCAGTCAC
The DNA here is from genome assembly GCA_948472985.1 of Iguana delicatissima. Taxonomy (NCBI): domain Eukaryota; kingdom Metazoa; phylum Chordata; class Lepidosauria; order Squamata; family Iguanidae; genus Iguana; species Iguana delicatissima. The sequence goes on along the minus strand of CAOKZL010000094.1, from coordinate 260,522 downwards.
TTCTTAAACTCTGCAGTTTAATTGTTTTTACACTCTTGATTCTAAGCAGTGTGTTTTATAGACTCTTTAGAATTATATTACTGAAATCCTTTGTTTCTGCAATTTGTTTCTGCAAATTAATATGAGCAAATGACGAAAGGTGGTTCTCTGCATGTTGCTTAATCTGTGCTCACCATCTGGATAAACAAACTTCAATCAGAGCCAAAGAGGAGGAAACCTATCCATGAGCAATTTCCAAGGAAGCAGAAAGGGCAAATGTGATGATATGCCTTGAGTGATGGAACTAGGGATCTGGGAGACCAGAGTTCAAATTCCCGTCGAGCTCTGGTAACCCATGGGACGGCCTTAGTCAAATCACATTATTTCAGCCAGAGGAAGGTAATGACAAACCTCCTCTGAATATATCTTGCCACAAAAACCCTATGAGAGGGTCACCAGAACTAAAAGGTACATAACAATAGCAAAGAAGCTCCACTAGGCCTTTCTGCTTTAATTCAGGCAGGTGAACAGTCACTTTCACATCAGATTCAGTCTATCTGTTCTTCTCATCCAAAAGTGTTTGCACTGGAAAAGCTACACAAGCTGTCTATTGGAAAAGACTTATCATGTGCCAAAGAAAAATTAGATATTTGCAGAGTATGGGGCAGCAACTTGACAGATCCAGTCTCTCTCTGCGCCATTCATGTGTAATAGTTATTCCCAGGCAACACTATGTGACACTACACTCAAGAGGCTTCTCACACACAGGCTTCCACCCTGCAAAGACATGCAGGGGATTAAATCATAGCCTGGCCTAGAGATGCCCAGTGGCACAGTCCTACTTCGCAGTTATCATGTGGATTTCCCTTCTTGAGGTTGGAAGTATTCTATTTGTGGATGTTAGAGAAGGGAGGGGAACATGTGAGCCCAAGGTGTATGCTCACTAATGCCATGATCATGATTATGATTATTGAAATATTTATAGCCTGCCCTGTATCTTTTTTTATTTAATTTTTATTATATTCAAAGTACATAAAAGCATATATTGACACAAATATGTATATCATTACTATAATTCTTCTCTCCCCCCTGCTTCTGTACATCAAAGGTTTCCAGTTGAATCTATCTTCCCTTTATACAAACCTTATCAAATACCAATATACTCAATCCACAGACATTTACAGATTTAGCCAAAGCATTACCCTTTTCTATTCTCTTTCAAAATTTTGAACCGTTTTGTTCTTAAGGGAGTTAGCTAATTTTTCAGTCTCTACCATATCTAACATTTTTATTTTCCATTCATCTAATTGATTTTATCTTTCCAATGTTTTATTTTTCCAATGTTGTGCATATGTCAGCCATGCTGCTGTGATCAAATACAATAATATCTTCCGTTGTTTTCTAATCTCCCGGTTCTGGCCTAATATATTTAATAAATAAAATTCTGGTACCATTTCAAAATTAACTTTGGAAATTTTTTGAATTTCATCATGAATTCCCTTCCAAAATTTCTTAGCCTTAGAACAAGCCCACTACATATGAAAAAAGCCCCCACCTTTTCCCCACCTTTTCAGAACTTCGCATCTTCGTTTTTGGTTATTTTTTGAAGTCTTTCTGGAGTCATATAGCACTTAGGTAACATTTTATAATAATTTTCCCTTACAGTCTGCCCTATATCAAAGATCTCAGGGTAGCTTACAAAAAGCTTTAAAACAAGTTACATAGCTTAAAACAATGGAATAATTAAGTAAGCTGAAAACATAGTAAATTAAAAACAGAATTAAAAGGTTTAAAAGCTTTTAAAACTATGTATATCCCTATTTGGGTTGAATTGACTGAGGCTCTTTTTTTTTCACATTCTGAAATCAAATATAATTCGATACTCAAAATCAAATATAAAACTAAGAAGACATACATTTGCTTGTTATGTGGTGAATCCAAACAGTTACATGGAAAGATGACATCATAATTGTTATAGCATTGTTGACAGTACAGGTGGGTCAAGTGGCCTGGAGTAACTTATCCAGGGTCAGCATCAACACCAGGCTTCTTTGGACAACTTTGAAGAGGGAGAGCTAGGGCTTTCTGTCCAAGATGAACTCAAACATAAAGTTGGTTGTGCTTGTAGCATTTTCAGGTGATATGCTGGCAGCATCTACTACCAAAAGATAGGGACTTTTTGTAGGCAGTCAACTTTTTCCTCCAAGTACTCGACAAATTTTTTACAGCAGGTCATCATGGTTTGCAACCCTGAGCTCTCTGGGCCCATCCCCCTCGTCAAAACACACACACACACACACACACACACAAAACCCCTCACCACTTGAAATAATTCTACCAGGTAGGAGGTTGAGCATGCAATCCTAGTGGTGGAATATGATTTTTTTTTTACCTGTCTCACTACTGCACAGAAGGCACAACTAAGAATCATTACTGATATTGCATTTGCTCCGAGACTTACACCACCTGTACTCTAGCCACTGTTTAGCCTGCTTCATTGCCTGCAGATCTTCTCTATCCAAGATGAATTATGGGCTCCACAACACTGGATTTGGTTCTTAGAAGTAACTATATCAATAGCCCTTTCTACCTCTCTATTCCATAGTGAAACCAAGGCCTCAACAGAACTGCCAGCCCTGCCAGTGAGAAAATCCCTCAGACCATTCAGGAATCTTTCAGATTCCAAAAGTCTCCAGGGCAGAACTTCCCAATAGATCCCTTACTTCTGAAGGGAGGATCTGCTGCCACCAAACCAAGCTTCACAAGAAAATGATCTGACTATGATAACGGAGTTGTTGAAATCCTCCCTAAAATCAGGCCATCTTCCAGCCACATGACAGTGAACACCAGATCCAGGGTATGCCCTGCTTCATAAATTGCTAGACATGCTAAACATGGCATAAGCTGAGAATCCTGAAGATATTGCAATTACAGGAGATGGGGCAGGTGTTTCATGTGATCTAGACTAGTCTCCTCCAAACCAGCAAAACACAGATATTTTGCCTACTACAGCTTCTGTCTGCTCTAGCCACCATTGCCAATGAAGGAGATGACAGGAACTTGGAGTCCAGAGTTTGATTCTCTGTTTGTCCAAGGAAACCCACTGGATGACCTTAGGTGTGTCACGCACTCTCAGCCCCGGAAAACCCTGTGACAGGCTCGCCTTAAGGTTGCCATAAGTTGGAAACAACTTCAAGTCTCACAACAACAACAGCAACAACAAGTATAAAAAGCCATAAAGGAATCACACTGCACTTTTCAAACTACTTGGGAAAAAGGAATTTCTAGCATAAGGCTTTGTGGACTATAGGCCACTGCATCTTCAAAGTATAAGAAAAAAAGGTTAAGGTTAAAAAAAAATCCCCAGTTAATTTCAAACGAGCTATAGGATTCCATTATGTTTTTTTATGACAGGATAAAGTTTACTGTAACTCCAAAAGGAATGGCGAGATCTGGTCGATTAAGGAGAAATAACAGAGTTTGTTTAATTATTCTGCTGCTTCTGAAGCTCTGGTATCTTCAAATGGTAATACAGTGGCTCCTTGAACTTCGTGAGCATTCAGGGCACAGAATCCTTGTGAATTTTTTTTAAGTGCAATAACTCCCCACCCCACCCCCCCACCCCCCCACCCCAATGAGCACTCCTTCTCCCATTCCTTTCTGGGGTTCCCCCTCCAATTCCTTTGCTTTTTGCCTGGGTGGGTGTGCCTTCCTTCTCCTGCCTGTTGCATGTGCATGCCTCCTTCTCTCTCTCTCCGCCTGGGTGAAAGGCAGGTGAACAATGGGGGAAACACCTCTGTCTCCTCCATTCTCCTGTCTGTTGTCTGTGCGTGCTGCCTTCTTTCTTCATGTCCGCCCAGACAAAAGGTAAGCAAATGGAGGGGGAAAGGTTTGTGTGTGCAAATCTTTCCCCGTCCCATTTGCTTGCCTTTTGCCGGAGTGCAGAGAAGGAAAGCAGTGCACCTGGGCAAAAGGACAGGGAATGGGAAGCAGAGAAAGGGGAGGAGGCAAGCAGGCACCTCGCAAACAATCAAATTTGTGAAGGTCAAACCGATGAATATGGAGGAACAACTGTATTAAACAAACTGTTGAGGACACTGTGCTCTTCAAAACATGGCCACAGAAACATGTTCCTACATGTTAAAATTTAACCACAGTTAAAATTATGAAGGCATTTCCCACAGCTTTCTGTGGTACTACTGGAAAAATAAATAATAATTTACAACACCATATTGATGTAAGCTATGCTTGTGGAATATTAAACAAAACCACCAATATGAAGAACAATATGTTTTCATTATAACATACAACAGATTTTAAGGTGGTTTTTCCATATGGAAAAGTCAGCTTCATTCTCACAAAACTGCCACTATGGCATTTTTTCCCCAACAGCTATCTTACACGCATAAACCACGTTTAAGGATTAAACATATACCATGAGTAATGAAATAAATACACCCAGAAATCCCACAGGAAATGGAGACAAAACATGAGGAATATGTAGTGTTGGACGTGCTACTGAAAATATCTTGAGGACATAAAAGCACAGCCATTAAATTGTTATGTTCAATGGTTGATAAAACCATGACTTTTGTGCTGTAACCAAATTCAGGCTCCTTGAGGATTACAGAGTCAGCAAAACAAATGAAAAAATGCAGGCTACTCATCCATGCCAAACTAGAAGATAATATATTCTTCCATATGTAAAATATGAATAGAAACACTTGCCAACTTATTCTTTTTTAAAAAATACTCTGCCAGGTGAAAATACATTTGCCTGCCCTCTTTAAAAACAATAAATTCAGCACATCTGTTCATCTTTTGCCTCCCTTCATCAGAACTTCGACCCTTCAGCGCAAAAAAAAAAAAGCTATAGAAATCTCAAGTTCTCAGACAGCACAAATCATGTGGAAACCAAAGATCATTTCTCTTTTCTCTGCAGCACTCTGTTAGGCTGTGTTTGACTCCCAAATCACCCTCCAGATTGGCCAGTGAAACGTTTATATCCCTTGAGCCAGGCCAGTAGCAGACATTTTGACAGTAGGCATTTTTATAGGGACACATACCCAGTTGCAACTGTTAAAATCCCAAACTGCTGTCTTAATCCAGCCATCTAGATTCCCATTCTATTTTTGGGTTAAGCTTTGCCCTCTGCTGTGTGCACTTTTACTAGACTGCAGACTTAATGTGTTTCTCAACTGTGATAACTCTACTAAGTGATAAAATACCGTATAAGATCTCCCAGTCCATATGTAATAATCCACACACTGTGCCATACCTGTTCATTACATGCTGTGCCACTGCCTTCTTCCTAGACTGATATTATGTGATTTGCCCAGAGGATTCCACGGCCAACCAAGGATCCCAGAGTCCCAGTTCAGCACTTAGACAACAATACATCTGAATTATCCAGGACTGACCCCAACAGACCACAAAGTCTATTATAGAAAGATTATATTTTGGAATCATCTCTGGCTTTTGCAAGTGAATACCCAAGCCAGTGTGCTAAATGGTACATCAGGATAGGTAACTGCTGTGGCAGCCACATTCTACCCGGGGCAAGTCACCTACCCCATTTTTGGCCCAAAATGAAAGATTCTCTGAGAGGTATGCAATGGTAAACCTCCAGGTTATTCTAGCACATTTTGGAGGTCAGGGGAATTGCTAGATGTTAATATATAACACCATTCCAGGCAGCATTTGAGGGCTCTTTGGAGAAATTTTCCCCCTAAATAATCAAAAGGGCTGGGGGCTTCAGCAGACTTGGGGGTACAACAAAAAGATAGGGAGTCACATGTGACCCAAAGGCTACATTCCCTCCATGGCAGATCCTCTTTTGGCAGCTGTCTCATGGTGGATTACAAAAGACAGTAACCTATTCTATTCTGTTAGCTATATTTTAATGGCTGTTCTTGTTTGTCCTTGAGGCATACACTAATCCTTTCTTAATATGTGTGCCCATTTTAATGGTTACATGACCAAGTTAGCAATGGCACACCTTTTTTCTGTGCTTTCAATAGAGAACAGGATTCCACTCTTTGGATATGGTTTTGTAATGTACTGAAAAAATGCATATGTTGAAAACAGAATCTGTGTCAGGGGCAGGAAGGAAACTGTTATTTGATTTGCATAGATTTTTCATGTAAGCTACATCTTTTACTTTATATCAGGGATCAGTGGCTGACAGAAGCTGAGGGGCTGCATGGCTCCCCAAAGAATTCCAGACTGCCTTTATTATCTATTACACGTCCCAAAATTTGAGGATCCAAAAGACTTTAAACCCCCAAATGGCTACTAGTACTCCCCAAGCCGCCAAGGGGAAGCTATGGACATTTTTCTGTATTTCAGGAATTTTAGCACCACTTACCTTTTTAAAAGACCTGTCCAGTCCCTTTTTTCCAAATCATGAGCAACCATCTAGTCACTTGTAGGTGGGGAGAGGATCCCTGGGAGACCACAAATATGGCCTAGGGACCACACTTTCTCCACACCTACTTTAAATGGTAGTTTCTGAATTTTTTTTAAAAAAACTAATGCTCATTGGACAGTTACAGAAAAAGGTGCGATTCAGATTAGTATAATTAAAGTCTAAGGCCCAAAACCAGACATTCAGAAGGGATGGAAAATGTTCACAGAAATGATCCATGTGGCATCCCAAATACTGATGACTTGCTGAAACTAGCCATATTGCATTCATGTGCAACATGAGCATACTAGGAATCTAGGCCTGCATGACACTGCTACCACTGCATATGTGGCAGCAAAACACACTGTTTTCAATGGGAGATACAACCTGAAACCTTACATGTGTTAATTCGGAAGCAAATTCCACTTGTTTCAATGGAATGTTTTTCCAACTAATGAATGCATGAAAGTTCAGCTTTTGTCATGAATAGTTGTAGCTGGATTGGGATCCATACAATTAGACACAGACACCCTTCCTAAAATACAACGTGAACACCACTTTTGTGCTACCTCATGAATACAATTTATTTTAAAATATTTCAAACCCATTTAATCATTAGAAATAATCTCTAAGGGGCAAAGAACAGAGAAATATAAATATTTCAGTAAACAAATAAAGGATACCTCATCATATGTTGTGAAAAGCCTGAGCAAAAAGATGAACTGAAAACACATCACAGAGGGTGTTTCACATTTGGACAAAGGAAGACTATTGCAGAGGATAGGGGTATAATAAAAATGTCATTTCCAAATCACCAATCTATAATAATTTCCAGGATACAAGACTGCAGATAAAATCTATCCTAATGACTGCAAAGCTCTAACCGGCTTATAAAGAGGGAGGCGTTCTTTCACATAATTTAGTCATAATTTGTTCAAGGATTTATATGTTACTAAAAAGACATTTAAGATGGCCCAGTAGTAAATCATCATCATCATCATTTTAATTTATATCCCACTTTATTCCTTGAACTAGGATACAACGAGGTTCCCAAATTAAAACCAAATTCAAAATAGTTAAAATACAAAAAATGTCAAATCTGGAATTAAGACTATAAAAATGTCAAATCTAGAATTAAGACTATAAAAAACATTAAAACATCACTTCTCGGCCTTTTGGCTAAGATCAAGTGTAGTAAAAAAACATCAAAACAATTTAAAATGCATAATTAATAAGAAATAAAAAGTAGTTTCAATCAGTACAACTTTTAAAAGTAGAGCTTAGAAGCGCTGTCTTTACAAAATTCAGTTCTCAAAAGCTTACAGACAGGCAGCAAGCACAATTATGAATACACGGAGGCCCTTCTTAGCAGCCTTGCCACTACCTTGTACAGCAGCTGCTGCAGCTGCTTCCAGTCCAATCAATTCCATGACCTGGCAAAAGCGAAGCTTCCAACCCCTGCAAATAGCCATCACCTAACAATTTAGTGTTCCTTGGTATGCTATCAGGTTGTGCAACCAAAATCTGACTATGCCCAGAGATAAGCATTCCATATGAAACATAACTATCTGAAGCCTTGGAGCAGCTGGTGTTTCTAATGCTGCCCAGCAGAAACTTGATTACATACTTATTTGCAAGCGACATGCATCATATAGCAAACTTTGGATTTCTTTAACTTCACAATATATTTATGACTAGAAGTTCCAGGTGCTACTTGGTAACCTTTTCCCCCTTCTCTCTCTCTCCAGCTACTAGACAGGCTGGGAAACCATAAAGCTTTTCATCTGTTTTATGTTCAAGATAACACAATTTTCCTATTATCAGAAGAGAATAATAGGGTATCCATCACATGTTCATTATACTGTTTTAAGGTTTTAAAAACCTAACTTGCTTTCATTTAGATCTGTGGTTTGCAAGCAGCAGTACAACCACAGTGGGACATAGGAGCGGTCCAGGTAGGATACAAAATTTTCCCATCATAGAGCTATGGAATTACTGTTTTTGTTTTAGTCAGATTTACTGCCAATAATGCTACTGCTTTTTATTTGTCTTTTTCTCTTTCAGCCACCATAGCAATAAAATTCATACTCAATGATATTATTACAATTTTGCATTGTTAATAAAATTAGTACAGGTTGAATCTCCCTTATCTGAAATGCTTGGGTCCAGAAGTATTCCATATTTTGGATTACTGATTGATTGATTGATTAATTTCGTATACAGCAGTGGTTCTCAACCTGTGGGTCCCCAGATGTTCATGGACTTCAGCTCCCAGAAGCCCTGAGCACTGACCATAGTGGCTGGGGCTTCTGGGAGCTGAAGTCCACGAACACCTGGGGACCCACAGGTTGAGAACCACTGGTATACAGTATCCTTTTGGAGTAGCCTCACATTTTGTTCATTCACTAATTGCATTGCAAATGAGACTCAAGGCTGGAGAGCAACTGAGGATCTATGAAACAGCGGGAATCCAAGTGTATCCACATTTCCTGCTATTTCATACACCCCCAGTGTGTCTCTTTTTGCTGCCAGCTTCCCACTTCTGCCTTTGAGGGGGTAGCTGCAGTACTTCTCAGATCTGAGAAACAAACGAGGATCTGAGAGATGAATGAGCAGGAGCACCACAGCCACTGCCTCAAAGTGGGCAGCGGGTGGCTGGTGGCAAAAAGATTTACAAAAAAAAATTGTTTTTTGGAGATTTTGGATTTCTAGATAAGAGAGGCTCAACCTGTATTTTTGTTTGTGTTTATTCCCAACAATCCTACTGAAACTTTTATGACCACATGTTCAGTATAACAACATAATTCTTGTGGACATATAAATGTCCTTTGCAGAAAAAGTGAGGGCTTTTTCTTTCTCTCCCAACCAGATCCACATTCTTTGACTGATACAAACAACTAAGATTCAATGATCTAACATTTCTAAGTAAGAGTCAATGATCCAACATTTCTCTTTCTAGCTTAACAATCTGAAGTTGTTTGGCAAAATTATGCTATTCAAAACATATGATATTCATAACCAATTATAAAGGAGATCCAAGTGCCATCTTAAATATGAACATGTTTTATTTGGCATAAGCTTTTGTCGACTGCAATCAACTTCAGCAGAAGCACCTGATGAAAGCTGAGGGCACATAAACTTCATTAAGTCTTTAAGGTAAAATCATAGAATCGGAAGAGACCACAACAGACTTTGAGTCCAACTCCCTATCATGCAGGAACACACACTCAAAGCACCCCCAGCAAACAGCCATCCAGTCTCTATTTAAAAACCTCCAAAGAAAATGACTCCACCAGCATATTCCACTGTTGAACAGTTCTTACCATCAAAAACGTTTAGGTGAAATCTCTTTTCTTGTAGTTTGAATCCATTGCTCCATATCCCAGTATCTGGAGCAGCAGAAAAGAAGCTTGCTTCATCTTCAACATGACATCCCTTCAATTAGTTAAACATGGCTATCATGTCACATCTTAGCCTTCTTTTTATCAGGCTAAACATAACCTAGCCCCCTAAGCTTCTCTTCATAGGGTATGGTTTCCAGACCCTTCACCATTTTGGTAGTCCTCCACTGGATGTTTCAGCTTGTTAATATCCTTCTTGAATTGTGGTGCCCAGAACTGGACACAATATTCCAGGTGAGGTCTAACCAAAGCATAATGCCATAGAGTGACAATATTATTTCCCTTACTCTTGACACTATACTCCTACAAAACACTTTGTTGCTTTTGCTGCAACAGACTAACACAACTATTCCCCCTCAAAATCATGACTACAGACACCACCACCCAGACAGTTCAGTGATGGTACCATAATGCTGAGAGATATTATATTCTTTTTCCAGAGAAATTTCTTAAAATCCTGAAATCTGCAAAATTGGAGTTAACAGAGACTGTGACAGGACACAAAAGTATGGATGTGTATCATGAAAAAGGTTAACTTTATAACATTACCACCATGGCTCTAACATGTCTAACTGCCAGACTAGAAACCATGTTAACAGTGGCAGCGAAGTACATATGGCATAACTTAATTTACCATTGCTGTTTCAGTTTAAGCTGAGATATATATTCACAAACAGAAAGTGCGTGGTCTATCACTGTTACGGTTTTCATGAAAGACAGCAGCATGGGGGAACTATGATCACTTATTTCCTATCTGTCTCAACTGCAACTTAGAGAGCTTTACTATTCTTTATGTATCAAGAAGACAGCACACAACAGCCGCAGGGCAAACAACCTAGCCAACGTGCCCTAAAAGCGGGCAAAACTATATCCCCAAAGGGGAAGGCTAAAAAGTACAAAACATCCTTTTGATTCCTCCTGCTTCCAGTGGCTCTTGTCATTATGTTGCAATTAAACACGCCTGTGCAATATTTTTAATACTGCAACCAACAGAACTAAGATCGATCATTTTGAATTTTGTTCAAAAACAATTACATTTCATTTTTTTATCCCCACACTGATGCTCCACTGAAGCACTGTGTTTTATACTAAGAGTGAGAATCACAGGACACGAGGATCCCACAGAGCCATTTTTGTGCCCTCGGTCCTTCCTCAACTCATTTATTTTTCTTAAATATTTTTTCTGAAAAACAATAAATCATAAAATTCACAACTTTGAAATCAATCTTTCCTTAAAGTTTCACATTTATCTCTCCCCCTTCACAACCTGTAGGTTCATTTTTTTTGTGTTTTTCCTGAATTATACCCTATTTTTGTTTTTACCTTACAACCTCCTTTATATACATTATCCTTTTCTTAGCAATATATGTTCACAATGATTTACACAATTAAACAGCTTAAACAGTGAAATAAATAAACATCCATTAAATGCAATATTAAACTTTTACCTCCCACTTTCTTTGTTCTATTGCTTCTATAAATCTTATCTCTCCTTACATTTAATCCAATCTGTCACAAATTTCCATTCTCTATCAAATTGTTGAATAGAGATTTTTTTAACAAGTTAGAAAGCTTTTTTATCTCTTTCATTTCCATGACTTTAAATTTCCATTCTTCTACAGCTGGGTGTATGTTCTCTTTCCAGCGCTGGGCATAACCTAGCAGCTGTTATCAAATATAAAATAATCTTTTTGTTCTTTTTCAATTCTTTTTGAGGCCCCATCATATTGAGTAAATATATTTCGGGTTTTCATGTCAAACTTCAGATTTCTGATCTTTTGAACTGTACCATGGACTCTTTTCCAAAAATGTTTGGCACGATGGCACATCCACCACATATGATAGTGGGTACCCGAGGTATCTCCACATTTCCAACATGACTCATTCCCTTTTTTTGTTATCTTTTTTAATTTATGAGGGGTCATGTACCACTTATGTAACATTTTATAATATCCCTCAACTCATTTATATAGGCTCCTGCTGGGAATGGGGTGTGGAATTTCTCTATTTGAGAACTTTCCATGCAAGTCTCTGTAGATGTGTGACACCCACTTCTGTGAGGCACAGACACCACAAATAGGAATTCCCACTCCTAGAAGAGGAAGAAGTGGTGGTTTTCTTTAAAGACAAAGCACAAGGCCCCTCACACTTTGTTTTGGACCTGAAAGTTGTGGGGTTTTTTAAACAAAAAGTGAAAATGGACTTTTGGCCACTTCCTGTTTTATTTAGGGGACTGACACGACCTGCCGTGGGCCTCTGGGTCATAAAACTGGTCCCTGGGCCCCCAGCCAAATTCACATCCCACTAAAGCACTTTGGTCCATTTACCTTCTCAGCTGCTCTACTTCACAAGTTTGCCATGAAGATAAAGGGGAGAGGAGGAGAAGTATGCAGGTTGCCTCGACTTTATTGGAGAAAAAGTGACATATAAATGTAAAGCCAAATAAATGAAAATCTGGTACATGGCAAGGAGCCCCACAGCATGTGTATCTGGCCCAAAACTTTTCACATTTTCATGGGAAGAAAGCATACTGGAATAGCTTTTGTAGCATGACAGTAACACGTAAATGTGGCCTTAAAACTCTGGACTCATTTGTGGGAAAGCAATATGAGGAAAGTATGGAACTGAAATTAATTGGCTTTGCTCTTATATAAAAGGAAATGAAAATAACGTCTCCTTGTGAATAAGAACCAATTACCACCTCCACCAGCAAGCTAGATTAGAAAATTAGATGTCTAAAAAGGTCTCTAAAAGGCAGAATCATAAATACTCTTTTTTTTAAAAAATTACTAAGGTCCCCATTAAAATTTATAGGTGTATAGGACAAAGCCATGACTAAGTGGCCCAAGAAGTCTCCTCTATGGATAAGAAGTTCAAAAATACAGCCATGTGAAAAAACTAAACTGCTGTTCTCACATTAGTACAATCTGCCCATTACAGAATGGTTTATCTCATTCTCATTTTCCAGGTGCTTTGAACTGAAAATCTAAAACATTCACCCAAACTCTGCTTGTAATCTGTAACTGCTGCCTACAGTTTAACAGCTTTTGTAATTTAACAGCCCAAGTAGATCTGATGTGAAAAGATTCAGATATAGGATTGAGGAAGAGTTGAACTCTACTTCCTCAGTGCTTTGCTGTTAATTTAGATTCCTGTACACACAAGGACCAAAAATGCATTTAACCATTAAAAAGTATTTCTGGTGATAAAGTCTCTGATATCCTGAATCCTATCAAGTTATTCAGCTAAAGAACTAGTTAAAGCTCAAACAAAGGTAACTTATTCTACGTTTAGTTTCTCTGGTTCTGTCCACTGGTCCTGCCAGAGTTAAGGCACACAGCGGCAGGTAGGGAGGGTAATTTATAAGTAGATTTAGTTATCTGTATCTAGTTATTTAAAAGATCTGTCTTTAATGATGGCTAAGGGGAAAGGGGCATTCTTTCTGCAACATTCACAGCCACTCCCAACCCAAATACACAAACTAGTCGGGTTATGATGACTTTGTACTTCCTGAAAGAGCTGTCCTTGTTGCTTTTATACTTTCAGAACTACGGATCCATGTCAGGGTGGGCAATCATCATGGCTTAAAGATGCTTGGCAATAAAAGTAATTGCCTGTGGCTTTCTGTCCTAGTAATAAAACTATTGCCTTAAGTTTTCTCTATGCATTCCAAGCTGAGAGAAAGGTGGGGTATAAATAAAATAAAATTAAAAAAAATACAAACTTACCACGTGAAGTGTTTTCTACCATAGCATAAATCATGCATAATGCCAAGAGGTAATGCTGTCTCAATTCCAATGGAGGTGGTGTAAAAATATTCTGTGCTGTGCTGTAGTGGTTTGAGTGTTGGGCTATGATTCTGCAGACCTAGGCTCAAAACCTTGTCACGTGCTCTCAACCTCGAAGGAAGGCAAAGGCAAAATCTCTTCTGAAGAAATCTTGCCAAGAAAAGCCCATGATACATTTGCCTTAGAGTCTCCATAGGTCAGAAACAACTTAAAGGCACAGAACAACAATGTCTAGAAGAGCAAAACATGTTGGATAACAATTTACAAGTGGGATTTATAATTAGAGGGAAAGGGAGCCCTTGACCCATCTTTTAGCTGAAGACCCAAGGAAGCCACTGATTGATGGGGCTCCACTCTCTTACACAGAAGGATCCACATCTGCAGAAGAGGGTCCACTCCACTGCTCCAACCACTCTTCCACCCTTCAGTGTATCTTTAGCTCCTATTAGGAGTCTTCCTCTTCTAAGTTTCTGGTCAGGAATTCATAGATTCATCCACAACACTACAGCACAACCTTCCCAAACCTGGGGTCTTCTGCACGTGCTGGACTACACCTTCCATAAACTTCCTGCCAAAACCTGTTTCAAGACTCGTAAAAGACACTTATAGACACTTATGTTAAGACTTCAATGAGTTTCCAGTGAGCAGGAATTTGTGGAAAAGTATTTGTGAGAACCTAATTACATGCTCCCGACTAGTTACAAACAAAATGACACTCAGGATCAAGAGGTTTCCTCTTTTTTCTTAGAAAATGAGATAGAGAATTTATCAACTATAAGAGAAAATGTATACATTTCAGCATACCTTAATGGGTATCTTTTTTATCATGTGCCTGTCTTGCTCTCATAAACTACCTTCCTCAGTTAGCAAACTAGTGACCCACAGGAAAATCACACAGTTTGATGCTGTCTTGTGGCTCCAGCACAGTTAATTTTCTCCGCAGAAATTGTTACAGCTTGAACGTAAACCAATTTCACTCAGCCCACTGCTCTAACTAAAATGTATGATATGCATTTGACAGAAGTAAAAAACCCTCAGAAACAAGCACAAGCCTACATTCATAGTGGAACACTGCTAAATGAAATCAGAAGAAAAAGACCAGAAGTCAGACAACATTTTTGCTGAAGTGTAATATACACAAAATTAATCTCCCTTCTTTAAATGAAGGTAGCAGATAAACAGAAAGATATCTCTGGAGATTACATATGGGATGTCTGAAGTTCACATGACTGTAAGTATGTGGGTGATCTGTTAACCCAGGCCATCAGAGGATTTAAGCAACTAGAGAAACAGGCCACACACACTGAGCTGGAGTCTGAACGAGATCTCTTAAGACGGAAGAGCACATTCTGTCTGGAGGGGATTCTGATTCAGTAGGAGAATCCCAATGATAGAAAGGGGGTGATCTTTCTCTATCACCCCCTTCCCCCTGAAGTTCACCATACTTTCCAAGAAACTGATTACAGGTTGGGGGACTCTACAGAAGAGTGAGGGAGATAGCACTGGGGGCTGCACAGGAAGAGGGTAATAACACAGATAATCTTCCTGTTTTCTATCAGCAGTTATGTTCCAAAATGAACTTGGGAGCTATGTTTGTTTGACAGATAAAAAATCTGATCCAATCCACCATCCTTGGACGAAATAGTTCAAAACATTCAGGACATGGCATATTGGGCTAATTTTGTTAAGTCACCAACCCACTGAATGAAAGGGACTTGTTCAATCAACTCTTATGCAAGTCCCAAAGATTCAGTGGGACCATTCTGTCTGGAAATAATTTTTGCTTTTAACCCAATCTGTTTTAGCAAAATGGACAGATATACCTGGTATATTATTTGATATCAAAATTGATGTTATGAATTTATATTCAAACAGTACATAAAGTGTCACAAACTTTCACAAAAATAAGAATATTGAATTATAAAGTATGCTTTCTAAAAATAATGAAACATGCACCAAAAACATATTTAAACACCTTAAGTGCCTAGCATCCTTTCTTAATTTTTTTTGGCTGTTTTAACTCTTCTAAATATTTTATTGTTATGCCACTTCTCTACTGTAAAATACTTTAAGCAACTTTTAAATGAGCATACCTGAATACATTCTCTCACCTCAAAAAGTTCTGTGTTGTGTGCTGAGTACTAGGACTACCTTCTTTCATCCTCTACCAGAGGGACAAATTTTGGTAAAGAATCTAGGTATGTCATATATGTGTACATACACAAAGACTTAAGGCAAATATATTTCTAAAAAAAAAATGAATCATAATTCTTGATGACAAACTGCTGAAGAATCTTACATCAGCTTAGACTGCAATTCTGTATCTATTTATCTGGGAATAAACCCTTACTGCATTCAGTGGGATTTACTTTAAAGCCAGCACATAAAAGATTGCATTATGAGATGCTTATCTAGTCATGATAGCTTTATGCTACCCCAAGGTTTGGAGATACTATAGATCTGAATTATCAAGTTGCTGGAAACAACAGTGAGAGAAGGTTATTGCTTTCATATCCTGCTTGTGAACTTCTCAAAGGGATTAGATTGATCACTGCACAAAACAGGATGCTTATCTACATAAGATTTCCTATTTGATCTACTGCAGGCTCTTCTTACATTCTTAACACTAAAATAATGGGAATTCAAGCTTTAGTAAACCTAAAGAACAGAGTTCATAATCTTGGATGCAAGTACAAACACAGAGATTTGTTTATTGTATTTACTGAATAATGGTATAACCCTAAAAAGACAGCCAGCTGGGTACAGAGGTTTGAATGTTGGACTAGGATTCTGAGAGTCCATTTCATTCTAGTCCACTTCATCATGGAAACCCAATGGGTTGCCTTGGGTAAGTTACACTCTCTCAGCCTCAGAGGAAGGCAATGGCAAATCCCTTCTGAATAAATCTTGCCAAGGAAACCCTATGACAGAGTCACCTTAGGGTCATCATAAGTGACAAGCAATTTAAAGTCCAACAACAACAACAACAACATTAAAATGAAGAACAATAAAAGCAAAACAAGAATATTACTGAACCATAAGAGCAAAAGAAGAAGAAAAATGGTTAGAGTTAGACACTGACCTGAGTGGGCTGCTGGAAACAGTCCTCTCTGTCCCATCTTCTTAATCACAAATGCCAGTCTGTGCCCTAACCCATCCCAAATCAAAGGACCCTGCTGAAGGGAGCAGGCTGTGGGACGAACTACATGATCCTAGATTTTGTTGTGGTTAACTGCTCCAACCTAGTACAAGGAGTTTATCTTTGGAAGAGTTTTTAAAAGGGCATCTATTTTCATCAGATAATAAGGTTACAATATGATCTCCCCATCTGAAGGTCACACGTATAGGTAAGTGAATAAATAAATGAAAAAACTTGATCAAAAGAACCGTGTGCAAGGTTTCTTACTTCTAGACTGTACTTCTAAGCCTCTCATGGTATCAGCTGGTCAATAATGGTATCCCAGTACAGCTTTTCCACCATGATAAAAAGAGAGGAATCAACTACCAATTAGGGGCAGAACTGTTAGAAATTATCTGATCTTAATATTTATATCATGGCTGTTTTTCCTAACATCTGTGGGTGTACTTAGAGGTCTTTCTGTTATGTATGCAACATATTTGAGTATTCTTTTTTTAAAAAAATTATTGTAAAAGAAAAATGTTTTGAGTTTTTTCCTTTTATAATTAATCATTAATAAAATTAATAAAATTAATAAAAAAAATAAAACACATTCTTTATCATCCTCTGGTACATCAAAAACCAAAATGTACTCTTGGCTTTGCTAATAAAAGAAATCCTGTTTAATTTTAAAATCAACCAGGGGAAATGAATGAATAAATGACTTTTGCACTGAAGCCTTAATCAGTGTTTGTGTGTTAACGTATCCCTAAGAATAATCTAGGTAGATTTCTAGGTGGAGCTGGAGGCAAACTTTTCTTATTGGAGATGTTTATTTTTTTAATTGGCCATAATTATATACATAGGTAAATGACTGGCCCGTGGCCACACAACAAAGACTAAGTAACACATGGAGCCACCACAAAGAGGGTGACAGAGAGCGGCAACACTGATTTACTTGGCAACACTTTTCCCTGAATCACAGTTATTCATAACAGTGATATTTAGCCTGAGAAACTCAGCACTATTGGAGGCATTTCAACTGAGATGAGAGCTTTACGTTGGTACTTGGTCATATTCATTTGTTGGTAGTTACAGGTCTCTCTCAAAAAATGGGTACACAGCTCCCCTAACACCCTGACTGTGTTTTTGACTTCACAGTCAGGAGCTTCAAAAAACGGATGACAGACAGAGATTAATCTTCCAATGCATGCTTATGAGTGAATATAGACATTCTAACCTGCCAAGAGAAGGGCAGTTTTATTGCTTTAATAAAGCAAAAATTTCAAAAATGTGGATTTGCTTGGGAGGCTTTGCTAACAATTTCCTGTTATGCTCCCTGGTTACTCCCCATATCTTCCATGTCTGAACTGTCAGTTGGTAGCAGTTGCAGAACTGCCAGGCGTTAATTTAGAAATAAAAAGAACAGCAGAAACAAACACACAGAACAGGAATGTAAGCAGCAAACAGATAGTAGAAATTGTTCCCATTTGCAGAATCGTTCAGCTATAAGACACTTTGAGTTTTCATCCATACGGCCACAGGATGTCATCATTTCAGTAACTCATTTACACATTCATTCACAGAGCATACAAAAGACTATGCACGACAGATGCTACAAAGAAAAAGGAACAAACAAGAATCCCAAACACATTCATTTGGAAACTTAGGCCCTTTCCACACGGGGGGGCGGCGAAACGGGGTGGTGCACACAGGGACAGAGCTTACTTTGCAGCGGGAGGCTCCGTCCCCGTGGGGAGCAGCGCGCGTTCGCCGCTCTAAACGTCGGCGGCAGGCAGCGCCCAAAATGGCAGCCAGCGGCTTCTGGCGGTGCTCCGCCAATTGGGGCAGCGTGCCAGCCGGAAGCCCACCCCCAGACAGCTCTGCAGGGACGCACTAGCGCGTCCCTGCGGTTCTTAATGTGACGGGGTAGCGCGCGCGAGTTTTAATAAAACTCGGAACGCCACTCCCACGGCCACGCAAGGGTGCTTTGAGGTTTAGAACCTCCACTTTTTTAACCGCCCTAGCGCACCCCGTGGTGGGGACAACCTCCGTCCTACCCCGTGTTATCCCGTGTTCCCCCCCCCGTGTGGAAAGGGCCTAAGTTGCCTATATCCAATTGATAGGTCTGACAAGGCAGCCTCAATGAATCAATGGTACCTACATAAGTGTCAGCTTACTAAGTGATCATTGATTCAACAGGTCTATGATAGATTAGACCAGCAATTGGATTTAGGTCCTTTAGAAAAGAATATAAGATATTGTTTTGCTATAAATGCCACTGATCCATAATGCCCAGGACTGCAGGTCAAAGTTCTACAGGAAACTTGGCTTATGATGTATAAGCAGCACATTCAAGCATGCTATCCAACCATTCCAGCTCACAGTGAAAGCAGCTAATGAGTCTTGAGCCTGCAGTCTTGTCTCTTCCCTGACAAGACAGAAAAACAACCCCAAAGCTCGTTGAGGGAGAAACAAGATAGAGAACCATCTCCTATTAGATTCACATGCCACAATAAACAAAGCTGCTACCCATAGAAGCTATTTGCCAGTGTGTACCAGCATGCTGGCTTATCCTCAATAAGCCAGAATTTTCTTGAATTCCAGCTTGTCCTGATGCCTGAACACACCCATTTGCAACTCGGACAGGCAACTTAAGCTGGTCATAACCTATAAAGCCCTTTACGGCTTAGGTCTAGGCTACTTGAGATTTCCCCACGTGAGCTTGTCTAGACTCTGATGTCCTCAGAAAAGGCCCTTCTTTCAGTCTCACCACCTTTCAGGTACAGGTGATGAGAACACAAGATAAGGTTGTCTCAGTAGCTGCCCCTAGGCTCCAATATTCCCTCCTAAGGGAAGGTAAAATGTCTCTGTCTTCACCATCCTACCTTTGGCAGACAAAGACTTAAAAAAAGAAATAGTAGGCTTTTACAACTGAAGGCTTCCGAGGAGAGGGCTTGTAAGAGCGTGCTGTACTGTTTTCAATTTTTACTGTTTTTATCTGGGTTTTGTTTTTATTATTTTTAAGTGTATGTCTTAAAATTGTCTTAATATTGTTAATGGTTTTATTCTATTTTAAGGTTGATCTCTTTTATTTTTTAACTATATTGTAACAGAATCATAGAATCATAGAGTTGGAAGAAATCCCAGGGGCCATCGAGTCCAACCCCCTGCTATGCAGGAACACCCATCAAAGCATTCCCAACAGATGGCCATCCAGCCTCTGCTTAAAAACCTCCAAAGAAGGAGATTCTACCACACTCCGAGGCAGCATATTCCACTGCCGGACAGCTCTGACCGTCAGGAAGTTCTTCCTGAGGTTCAAGTGTAATCTCCTTTCCTTAAGCTTGAATCCATTGCTCCTTGTCCTAGTCTCTGGAGCAACAGAGAACAAGCCCGCTCCCTCCTCAACATGACATCCCTTCAAATATTTAAGCATGGCTATCATGTCCCCTCTTAACCTTCTCTTCTGCAGACTAAATACACCCAGCTCCCTAAGCCATTCTTCATACGTCATGACTTCCAGACCCTTCACCATTTTGGTCACCCTCCTCTGGACACGTTCCAGCTTGTCGACATCCTTCTTCAATTGAGGTGCCCAGAACTGGACACAGTATTCCAAATGAGGCCTAACCAGTGCAGAATAGAGTGGTACCATTACCTTCCTCGATCTAGACATCATAGTCCTATTGATGCAACCAAGAATCACGTTGGCTTTCTTGGCTGCCGCATCACACTGCTGACTCATATTCACCTTGTGATCTACCAAGACTCCTAGATCCTTTTCACACGTACTGCTATCCAGCCACACGTCCCCCATCCTATATTTGTACCTTTTGTTTTTTCTGCCTAAGTGCAGGACCTTACATTTCTCTCTGTTGAAATTCATTTTGCTGGCTTTGGTGCAGCAATCCAATTCGTCAAGGTCATTTTGAAATTTGACCCTGTCCTCTGGTGCATTAGCAATCCCTCTCAATTTGGTATCATCTGCAAATTTAATCAGCATGCCCTTCTCTCCATCCAAGTCATTGATGAAGATGTTGAATAGCACTGGGCCCAGGACAGAACCCTGTGGCACCCCACTAGTCACTTCTCTCTAGGATGAAAAGCAGCCATTGGTGAGAACCCTTTGGGTTCGGTCGGTCAACCAATTACAAATCCAACTAACAGTAGCCCTGTCCAGCCAGCATTTTACTAGCTTCTTTGCAAGAATGTCATGTGGAACTTTGTCAAAGGCCTTACTGAGGTCAAGATATGCTACATCTACAGCATTCCCTTCATCTATCAAGCTTGTAACCCTATCATAAAAAGAGATAAGATTAGTCTGACATGACATATTTCTGAGAAATCCATGTTGGCTTTTAGTGATTACAGCATTGCTTTCTAAGTAATTACAAACTGACTGTTTAATGATCTGTTCTAGGATCTTTCTTGAAATTGATGTTAGGTTGACCAGGCGATAATTATTAGGGTCCTCTTTTTCCCCCTTCTTAAAAATGGGGATGGCATTTGCCCTCCTCCAGTCTGCTGGGACTTCTCCTGTTCTCCAAGAGTTCTGAAAGATTATTGCAAGTGGTTCAGAAATGACTTCTGCCACCTCTTTTAATGTCCTTGGATGTAATTCATCTGGCCCTGGGGACTTGAATTCATCTAGTTTAGCCAGATACTCCTGTACTACTTCTCTACTTATTCTGTGCTGCATTTCCCTTGCTTACTCACCTGCTCCCCACACCCCAGGTTAAGTACTTCTATCCTTTTGGGAGAAAACTGAGGCAAAGAAAGTATTGAGTAGTTCTTCCTTCTCTCTTCCCCTCGTTATTAATTAGTCACCTTCTCCACACAGTGATCCTATCATTTCCTTGTTTTTCCTTTTGCTGTGGACATATCTAGAAAAGCCCTTTTTATTGTTTTTGATGTCTCTGGCAAGCCTGAGTTCTTTCTGCACTTTAGCTTTTCTGATGTTTTCCCTACATATCCTGGCTATTTGCTTGAATTCCTCTTTGGTGGTTTCACCATTTTTCCATTTCCTGTACATGTTTCTTTTAACATTTAGCTCAGCTGAGAGTTCTTCAGTCATCCATTCCGGTTTCTTTAGACACCTGCCATTTTTCCTCCTCATTGGCACAGTTTTCCATTGTGCTTTCACTATCTCACTTTTAAGAAACTCCCATCCATCAAGAACTCCTTTCTCTTTTAGGACTCTTGACCACGGGATTTCAGCAAGTAACTCCCTAAGTTTACAGAAATCAGCTTTCTTAAAGTTTACGATGTGTGTCTGGTTACACTTGGCTTCTCCTTCCCACTGAATGATAAACTCCAAAAGAGCATGGTCACTCCCTCCTAAGGACCCCACCACCTCCACCTCATCAACTAGGTCATCCCTGTTGGTCAGGATCAGATCTACAATAGTTGATCCCCTTCTTGCCTCTTCCACCTTCTGGACCATGAAATTGTCTGCAAGGCAAGCAAGGAACCTGTTGGACCTTGTGATCTTTTAAGAATTTGACTGCCAACAAATATCAGGATAATTGAAATCTCCCATTAACACAGCATCTCTCCTTTTTGAATGTGTGGTCATCTGCTCCAAGAAGGCCTCATTCAAGTCCTCAGGCTGGCCCGGAGGCCTGTAGCAAACCCCCACAATCACATCCCTGTTGTTTCTCGCTCCCTTAATTCCTACCCAGATGCTCTCGACTTGGCTTCCCAGATTTAAGTCCTGGATCTCTTCACAAGTGAAAGCATCCTTGACATATAAGGCTACTCCTCCTCCTTTCTTGTTTGGTCTGTTTCTGCAAAACAGGTTATACCCCCCTATTCCTACATTCCAATCATGAGATTAATCCCAGCAGGTTTCAGTGATCCCTATTAAATCATATTTATTTTGTTGTACTAAGAGTTGGAGTTCTTCTTGCGTATTCTCCATGCTCTGTGCATTTTAATTCGAACCACCTTGAGTCCCTCATCTGGGAGAAAGGAGGAACATAAATACATAACATAAATAAAGATATTGATGATAACAGCTATTAAAACAGCAACAACATGACATTTCACTTAAAAGGTAGATTTGATTTGTCTGCACACGCAGCACTAGCATACCAAGGGTCTTTGAAGTTCTAATCAAAGGAGTCACCATTTTCATGTCACAGGCATATTTAAGAGAGGAAGGTCACCAAGAGCAAGAATATGGACCACACATTGTATAGATGTCTAGGTGTGCTGCAGAGAACCCAATTCTCTTACCTATTACAATATAACAATGGACAAAACATTCAACTACCAGAAGATAATCACCCATAGATGAAGTTTTTTACAGAAATAAGAATATCACAAATACACTGGAGAAGAAAACGTAGACCAAGAAAAAGCAAGTCCAGAGGTACCATACCAATTATTCAAACAGGCCATGTCCAAATGGAAACAGAGAAACAATCGTCAGAAGCCTGAAAAGACTATTCAAATTAATCAGCCAGATCTTGATGATACACCAATATCTTTATGGTACAATAAGAGGAAATATGGTACACAATCTAGATTCTTCAATGCAGCTACGTGTTCCAGGAAGGACATTACAGTTTACTTTGCTCCAACTCTGTATTCTAGTCTATTATGCTATGATTCACAAGAATTAAGATTTCTTGATGCAGAAGAAGCAACTGGTATTCTCTTGTTAATGGGAAGCTGAAGTCTGGTGTAAAAACCTGTCCTTAGTAATATTGGAACACAACTTTGTGGTAAGAAAAAAACTAAGATGATGAAACATTTGAAAAACAGAAACTCTAGTATTCTTGGAACTCTGCATTTCATTTTTGAGAAATACTGCTTGAGAGCACGCCTTTTGGTAAGAAGCATTTTGTTACAAAAGGTCACCTGAGTGAAAGGGAAAGGGGAAAACTGTACTGCTGTTGAAATATTATAAATAACCAAGATTGCTCTCTGTTGCTGCTCTTTGTGTCTTGACTTTTTAAAGACTCAATAATGATGTTACAGTATGTATCTTAGAAGCCATTAGTACAAAAGGCCTTCTTAAACCTTTATTGTTTTATTTAAATGTGGTTTAAATCATTATCATTGTTTGTATTTGCTCACGATAAGGCAATTAATACAGATTTAAATCAAGCAGCTCATTTTCTAAAAGCGTTCTGTGATCTTTTCCAAGTTAGTGAACAACAAATTATCCTTTTGGAGTTATATTCATATAACAAATCATCTTTCTGGAGTTACAGCTGGGCCTCTACACTTTCACTTTCACTCTCACTCATTTGATTATTTGCGAGTTTCCCCCACCTATCCCCTGTATCTCATGTGCTTCTTTTCCGGGTGAACCTTCCCTTCCTTTTTGGTGGCTGCATGGCCTTTAAAAACTCTCATCTGGTCCTCTTCCTCCTCCACCAGCTGCTACCTGGACAGCTATGGACAGCTTGAACTGATTTCTCAGCACCACAAACCTTCTCCCAATGCCCCACAAAGACCCAAGGAAGGAGATGGGCAAGAGAGAGGAAGCATAGGGTTACCATGCCAATTCACTCCCTTTCCCTCTCCTTTCACTGGTCTGGTTTGGACCCTGGGTGTCCACCGTACCTCGGCCCCCTTCTCGCACATACACATTTTGATATTTGTGATTTTTCCACTTTTGAAGGAGTCCTGCACTACTAACCATAGCAAATGCAGAGGGCCAACTGTATATTCATGGAACAAAATCATTCTTCTGGAGTTATATTCATGTAATACACACATGTATACAAGCTAAATCCAAAATTTAATGCTAACAGAGTGAAAATCTCCACAAGTGCAGCTGCGCTGGATTACATCTCTGAGAAAGTGGTTGTGGAAAGCAGATGCACAACTGGTAAAGAAATTGTACAAAACAACTGTTCAACCAGCTGTGAGACTGATTGCGCAATCACTTGCACAATAAAAGCTGTACTGGATTCCACTGTTGTTCTAATTCAGAAAATGTGTAGTAACAGGCCCAAAAGGCATTGCGCTAGCACCATGAAATAATACATACACATCAGCTTATTAGCAAGCTGAAGCGTCATACCTTCAGTGCAAAGCAGCAACGACATCCAAAACCCTACACTGATTCAGCCCTGAACACTGGTGGTTCAGCCCAGAACATTCTCTCTTCTGTGTTCCTACAATGCCAGATCTCCACATTCTACCACATTCCAGAATAAGCTCCAACCAAACCCAGGATAGGACTATACAGACAGGAGTCAATCTGGTTCTCCAAGGGCCACTGGCTATGGAGAACAGGTGAAGGGCATCTTTTTTATTTTCTCCATATATGTAAATACCTGACATGTACTTTTATGGAGGGAAAATACTGTTCTTAGGAGGTCTGTTGAAGAGAGGGCTGGCAATAAGATGGTCTAGGGAAACTGGGGGTAGGGATTGGGAACAATTTTGGATTGAGAATTTTTTTTTTAAAAAAAATGACAAATTAAAATGTTTATGAGTCTGCGATTCTGCTGAATACATCTCTACTGCAACATGAGGCAAGGCTTTTGCACAACACATTCTCTGACCCCACTGCTTGTCACCCACTTCAGATACCTCCAAATTTTGCAGCAGTATGTGAAAGAAACTAGATCTATGCCTGAAAATGCTCACTTTAAATCAAGAATAAAGGCGACAAATGAAAGAAAAGGGATGTTTGTCATAGTCTGAGCAATGCAGAGTCCATGAGTATGATAAAAATGAAGGATCAGAAGAACCAGAAACTTTTGATAGTGATCACTCAGAAAATGAAACTGATAGATAGTTTCATGTAGGGAAATTAATACTCAGTAAGTCTTGGGGTTTTCCTCTTATTATTCTCAACTCTGTTTCTGGAAATGAATGCACTCTGCTTCCGCTTTGTACTGTGAAGGAGCCTTAAGGAGAATGAAGTTCATAATACACAATAACTTTCTTTGGTTTTTGTAGCATTCACATTTTCTTCTGATTTCAGCCTTAGCCCCATGTCTCTTTCCCATAACTATCAAAAGAAAACTTAGATTTCTTAGGTATAAGAGATTTATAGCTCTGTTTGTGAGAAGCATTAGAGTTAGACCATTTAAATTAATCTATTTGCATCCACCACCTGAATAAACTACTTTCTTGAATCATATGTAACAAATATAATTTTACCAAGTTATACATAACATATTTGACCTTCCTAAAGTAAAAAAGGGGCTTTCAATTTGTAAAAGGCAGTAAAAATGTATTCCATCATTTTTAATTTTCCTCCAAATCTCTATCCTATCCATCCCACACCATATAAAATATCTGCTTTTAATATTTCCATCAAAAATACACCTCCAATGAGGGCAAATCCTCTACTGCAGCCTTGAAATTGTGGGACCCATTTCTTTTTAATGGAGATCCCCTGGAGCACGGATCTCAATTTCATGCCTCCAGATATAACGTCTTTCCCAGCCAGTATGACCAATGAGTATGCTTGTTGAAGATGACAGTAGAAATAAACTAACGTATCCAAGGTCTCCAGTTTAGAGAAGGCTACCACCTCAGAGGTATATATAAGACATCCAAAGAAGCACTACATTCCACAGAAGTCTTACACTTTGCCCACACAGATTGCCATAAGCTTGGGTTCTTTAGTTAGTGCAAATTAATAACAACAACAGTCTCCTGGATGCAGGCAGAACTGCAGTGTAACCACAACAAGCCCTAGAACTGTGAGGTAGTGTGTTCTGCTTTCCAGAGAGGAGACCTTTCTGTTTGGTAGCGAGTTCCTAGGCCAGAAGTCTTTAGATGGCAAAATGCAGGCCCCAAAAGGCCTCCCAATTTTTATTTTTATTTTAATTGAAAAAGCCTCCTAACAGTCGTGGGAAACAATTTCATCATGGGTGGTCGGGAGTTAGGCTGAAGAGGAGAGTTTTTCCAAAACCAAAATTGACTTTTCTCCATTTCAAAGAAAGATTTCTCCTGGACCTAAAACGGCCCAGGAAAAGGAAAAACTGGTCAAGCTGCCCCCTGTGTAAGTCCAAAAGGTATGGGGAGGGGGGCTGTTTGATAAAATACAAAAAAAAAAGTTCTGGGGGACTTGTGGGCCTCTTAGGTCTAGCAGGGGGTGAGTATAGCCCCCAGCCATGGTAAAGTTGCCATGCTATTCCAGACCTGATAATTCAAATTTGCGTTGTATGTGCACTTAAGCCTGGAAGCTACAGAAAACCAGAAATTATATGTAAGGAAGTGAGCAGCCCAGTGAAGGAGGGAAGGTCATTAAAAAGACACAATGCTACTGGATAAGCTGTGGAGTCTCAGAAGGCCAGTAACATTGTGAACTTATTTGCAAGACTGCTCTAATTCTAGAATACTTGCTGAGAAGCCTTGGCAAGTAAACTGGTTTATTCCTTGAGGGTTTGCCATTAAACTAAGAACACGCTCTCAATTGCCTAATGTTCTGTTCTGTAGCAGTGGCTCTTTTTGGGTGTCATTTGGCAATGTAAAGCAATGCAAGGTTTAAAGCTTATATAAAAGTTTGTTTAAAAGTAGCACTCACTTTATTTTTCTTGGTTTCAAGAGCTCTGAAAGGAGATTACCAGCAAACAGATACCACACCCTTTCCATTTCATTTGTATGCATTTATTAAATCAGTTCCCAGAAAGTCTCTCCCCACCCCCACTATATGCATCTACTATGGTAACTAGTAGCACTGTAAATGCATTTTTTCTACTTTCAAGCAGTTGTCCCATCTGGCTTTTTAATTACCCTTCAGGGAAAATTGCTTTGGAACTCTTCCTTATGATCTCATCACTCTTTCTCTTTAGAATCACTGAAACTGGAAGTAGCCATAGCTGATTTCCATAACAATTAAGTGTGGAGTCTCTTAAAAGAGAATCCTCATTAATTTATCCAGTACCTGAACTCCATTTAAACATCTTATGTGACAAGGTCTGTTGTCACCCAGTTTTTGAAAACATCCCACAGACTTAAAGGCGCCTTTGAGACACATAAACTGTCAGTATACAAGAGCCATTCTCCAAATCTGTCTTCAGAAACAGTGTAATGGCTCCAGCGATCACAGCCCAAGAAGTTAGGCAGTCTCTCTGTTAACATTGTTTAGACAAGAGTTTCATCCAAGGTCTTCTGGCCTTTTATTTCACTTGTTAAATAAAGCTAATACCCTACCCCAACTTTCCACAACATCATAAACTTTCTTGAAACTTCGACATTTGTTGCTATCAGGTACAGGGAAGGTTCCTGGTCAAGAGATGCAAGAGCTGGCCAAATTTCATGGATTGTACTATGGCAGTCTACCCCCTTTCAACAAAAAGAAACTACTTCCCTGTATACAGAATATAAATATACCAAAGACAGTGACACTTATCTGCAAAACATATAAAGTTTATGTTGAGGGGTTCTACTACCCAATGCTACACTTAAAATCCAACCATTGATCAATGCTCCAGTTGAGATCCAACATCAGGAGTGTCATAGTTGCTTACACCTGGGTTCAACAAGACGTTAGCCTTTTTCACATGCAGGATGTTTTTACAAGCATGCGTGCGTACCAGGAAGAAAAAGTATGTTGACACTGCAACACATTTTCAGGACCTACTTAATACTGATCCAGTGTGTTAGGACAGGAATATCAATTTGATAATGGAAGCTAATAAAACCACCAAACACCATTATAATTGTCCAAATAAAAGCTTTATCTGCTCAAATGGGATCTACATCACAGAGCTGCAATATGGAATGCCATTCAACAGTGTTCCAGAAAGTCAAGCCACGATACTCCATTATAAACACATCCTCTCTCTGTCTTGTCCTACATTTCCTATATCATGAATGATATGTGAAGTGTAGGACAAAAACATTCCTACATTTCACCTACCAATGGAATTATTTCATGATGGGGGCTACAGGATTTCTTTTTAACTTCTACAAACTTTGGAGCCCTTCGATCTTTCTGCTACTTCCATCTAGCACCTAGCTCACACTGGCTTAGCTACAAAAGCAATAACACTGATGCTTAATATAAGGAGAATAAACTCAGCCTGCAACAAAATGCTGCAGTGTAAAGGGCTTCTGTTCAGGATTCTAGCTTCTCCATTCCATTCTCCCTCCCACATGGTTTCTGTCTTTCATTTCTCTGCCTCTGAGCAAAATGAATCATAATTGGCTTTTTCAATTTTTTTCCATTTTTGTTATTCTTAAGGTTTCTGTCTATAACTTTTTTTTAAAAAAATAGCAAGGATCTGCCTGAAGTCACCTGATAATTTCCTCTTCTGTGTAAGATATAGCCATTCTGGTTACATAACAAAACCCAACAGAGACTGTTATTAGTACAAATGAAGATAGCAGAAGAAAATCCTTCAAAGTTCACTGAGGCCGCACTGTCCAATCATCATACTATACCCCTTTCAATTTTATTCAGAAATGCACATGCTTTGTTCAATGGGTATTTTTTGCCACAAACATCTGCAAATGAGTGTAGACCTAATGTCATCCTTCTTGGCCACCTAGTTCCACATTCTGTGCATTTAACTATCTAACAAACTTTATGCAAGAACTCTCAGTCTTTCTGCAAGCCACAGAATCTCAGTGATCACACAGAAACTGGAGTGTCCACTGTTAGAAAGCCCAGCCTCCCAGTAAATTGACACCCATCTTAAATTCTCCCTCTATATAGTCAGAGTTTGAAGAAGCTGGGGGTTTTTTCAATTAAAAGTGTTAGAATTCCCCAGCCAGCATTACTACTGTTAACAGTAAGAGACCAAAAGAGCAACGTTTCCAAGCACTAAACCTTCTGTAACATTCAGATGTTCTTCATGTCCTGATCTCATAAAGTTGTCAAAAAGCACAGCTAATGAAATGGAGGAGGATCTGTTCTGGGGGTGCTTTTTTCATTGGTTGGTTGCCCTTCACATCTTCTAAGTTGTAATGTGCCTGGACCGCTTGTAGGGGTGTGATGGTTTAAGGTCCAAACCTTACTATCCAAGTAAAATTTCAGGCAAGCAAGGATCTCCCACAATCTTGTATTTGTTCTTACCACTGCATGCCCTGTTCATTTCCTATTCTCTTGCATAATAACATTATGTGCTATTAAACAGCTGCTACATTTCCCCTGAGATTATTTGGCTCATTCAAATTATTACCTTGATGTAAGAAGTGCCAGTTTCCTCAACTGATTAAGCAATTCTAACAATGTTGTTCTCTGTCAACATCTGCCATTGCATCTAAGTAAAGGGTAAGTAAATGGTATCTAAGAACATTATTTAACTGCTCCTGTATCTCCCAGTGAGCCACTATCTAATGTACCTTTAACTCAAGAGATAACATTATCACACACTGCTAGTATTATAAAATTCTAGTGAACGACGGAAGGAAGCACGCATTTGTAAATTGCATATAATGACCCTGGTTCTCAAGAAAGCATAATTTTTTTAAAAACTTTCATTATGCCAAAGAGCAACTAAAGTAATCTTAAGAGCTCTGTCATCCCAGCGCAGCCACCTAGTAAGCACGAGAAGCTATAAGCAGGCAGGATGCATAACTGTTAATGATTCCATGTCTTTCAGTAAGCTCACACTTAAACCTAAACTAAAACAGAGAACAAGTGTCAAAAAATGAAAAGATGGGAGGAGTTAAATCAATCATAACCAATAGGGAATAGAGGGAGAGAAATATCTGAAAAACCCAGAAGATATATTCACAGTCAAACATACTTCATTTTAAAAATGGTGCAACATGCTTCAAAAACTGTTTACAAAAATATGTATTAACAAGAAAATTCAGTAAGTCCTAATCCATTCATATATTAAGAACAGAAGATATATACTGCATCAGACCAAATGTCTATTCAGTTCAGTGTTCTGTTTCCACAGGAGCCAAATCGAAGCCCAAAAGGAGGATATGAGCACCTGCCTGCCTTAGAGAGAAATACTGCCTCTGGTCATGGAAGCCGTAGCTATCCACCATTGATGAGTACTCACACACAGTTCCTTCCTCCAGAAATTTGTCCAGACTCTTTCTGAAACTTCCATTAATGGTTGCATGGTTCCATATGAACAAATACTTCCTCTTATTTTCACTATATCCCCCACTGTTCAGCTTCAATGGATACTATAACCACGGGTTCTGCACTGTAAGGGAAAAATTTATCTCTATCCACTTTCTCTACACTGTGCTTAATTTTACGCTTTCCCATCCTTGCCTTTCTTCTAAGTTAAACAGTCCAAGGCTGTAACCCTCCTTCTGGGCTTTCCATTGGTAACTGTGGTAACAGAAAGCTGGACTAAATAAGCCTTTGTGTGATACAGCACAGATCTTCTGTTCTTAATATATGAACAGAGTAGGACTTACCCGCTCCAAGAGCATACAGCTGCCTTGTTACTACAGCTAGACTGGCTGCTGGTCCAGGCACAATTCAAAGTGCTGGTTATGACCTAAAGGCATATACAGCTCAGCTCCAGACTAAAGACGATTACCTCCCCATATGAATCTGTCAGAGCTCTTAAGATCTTTGGAACAGACCCTTCTCCCTTTCCCACTTCCTTCCCAGGCATGTTTGGTGGGATCAAGGGAGAGGATCTTCTCAGTGGTTGCCCCCAAACTTTGGAACATACTCCTTAGGAAGGATAGGACGGCTCTTTCCTTGCTTCCTTTCCAGCATCAGTGAAAACTTTCCTGGTTTCCCAGGCTTTTAGTAACTGACTGTAGTGGGCTTTTAATGGTGTGCTCTGTGTGAATTGTTTTTTTGTAGTTTTTCTTTTAATAAATTTTTAATGGTTTTAAAATGATTGTTTTTAAGCACACATACACACATTAATATTTTTGTATATTTTAAATCTGTACTGGTTTCATCATTTATAAGCCACCTTAAGCCCCCAAATCAGGAGAAAGGAGGGATAAAAATAAATAAAATAATAATTTGGTGGAGGTGGTGGTGGTTGCTGTCAAGCCAACTTCAACTTATGGTGATTTTATGAAAGAGAGACCTCCAGGATGCCCAATCATCACCTGGCCTACACAAGTCTGACAAACTCAGGACCATGGTTTCCTTGACTATATCAATCCACCTGAAGTACGGACTCCCTCTTTCCCTACCATCTTCCACTTTACCAAGTATTATTGTCTCT
Organism: Iguana delicatissima; assembly: GCA_948472985.1. Lineage (NCBI taxonomy): Eukaryota > Metazoa > Chordata > Lepidosauria > Squamata > Iguanidae > Iguana > Iguana delicatissima. The sequence continues at coordinate 228,738 of CAOKZL010000094.1, read as the reverse complement.
TCCAATGAGACACATCATCTCATGATTTGCCCAAAGTACGACAGCCTCAGTTTAGTCGTCGTCATAGAATCATAGAAACGTAGAGTTGGAAGAGACCACAAGGGCCATCCAGTCCAACCCCCTGCCATGCAGGAACACCCCCAAAGCACTCCCGACAAGTGGCCATCCAGCCTCCGCTTAAAAACCTCCAAAGAAGGAGACTCCACCACACTCCGTGGCAGCACATTCCACTGCCGGACAGCCCTGACCGTCAGGAAATTCTTCCTGAGGTTCAGGTGGAATCTCCCCTCCTGCAGCTGGAATCCATTGCTCCTTGTCCTGGTCTCAAGAGCAGGAGAAAACAAGCCCACTCCCTCCTCGACATGACATCCCTTCAAATATTTAAACATGGCTATCATGTCCCCTCTCAACCTTCTCTTCTGCAGACAAAACATGCCCAGCTCTCTAAGTCTGTCCTCATAAAGCATGGCTTCCAGGCCCCTCACCATTTTGGTTGCCCTCCTCTGGACATGCTCCAGCTTATCCATATCCTTCTTGAATTGGGGTGCCCAGAACTGGACACAGTCTTCCAGATGAGATCTAACCAAAGCAGAATAAAGTGGTAGCAATACCTCCCTCGATCTAGACACCATACTCCTATTGATGCAACCAAGAATTGCGTTGGCTTTCTTGGCTGCCGCATCACACTGCTGACTCATGTTCAGCTTGTGGTCTATTAAGACTCCTAGATCCCTTTCACACGTACTGTTAGCCAGCCACGTGTCCCTCATCCTATATTTCTGCATACCATTTTTTCTGCCTAAGTGTAGGACCTTACATTTCTCTCTGTTGAAATTCATTTTGTTAGCCTTGGCCCAGCTCTCCAATCTGTCCAGGTCCTTTTGAATTTTGATCCTGTCCTCTGGCGTATTAAAAACCCCTCCCAATTTGGTGTTATCTGCAAATTTGATCAGCGTGCCCTCTATTCCTTCATCCAAGTCATTAATGAAGATATTGAACAGCACCGGGACCAGGACAGAACCCTGTGGCACCCCACTAGTCACTTCTCTCCAGGATGAGAATCTGCCATTGGTGACCATCCTCTGGGTACGGTCAGTCAACCAGTTACAAATCCACCTGACGGTAGCCCTGTCCAGCCCACATCTCACTAGCTTCTTTGCAAGAATGTCATGGGGAACTTTGTCAAAGGCCTTACTGAAATCAAGATATACTACGTCCACAGCATTCCCTTCATCTATCAAGCAAGTAACTCTATCATAAAAAGAGATAAGATTAGTCTGGCATGACTTGTTTTTGAGAAATCCATGTTGACTTTTCGTAATTGCGGCATTGTTTTCTAAGTGATTAGAAACTGACTGTTTGATGATCTGCTCCAGGATCTTTCCAGGTACTGCTGTCAGGCTGACTGGGTAATAATTATTTGGGTCCTCTTTTTTTCCCTTCTTGAAGATGGGGACAACATTTGCCCTCCTCCAGTCTACCGGAACTTCTCCTGTCCGCCAAGAGTTTTCAAAGATTATAGCAAGAGGTTCCGCAATGACCTCTGCTAGTTCTTTTAAAATCCTAGGATGCAATTCATCTGGCCCTGGAGACATGAATTCATCCAGAGTAGCCAGGTATTCCTGTACTACTTCTCTACCTATTCTGTGCTGCATTTCCCCCACTTCCTCACCTGCTCCCCAACCGCCAGGTTGAGTGTTTTTATCCTTTTGGGGAAAAACTGAGGCGAAGAAAGTGTTGAGGAGTTCTGCTTTTCTCTTCCTCCTGTTATTAATTCACCATCTTCCCTGCGCAGTGACCCTATCATCATCATCATCATCATCATCATCATCATCATCATCATAGCACTTCTCAAGTCTCTTGATAATTTTGTTCTCTGTCATTTATGTCACTTTTTCTCTTATTACATCAATATCCCCGTTTTATCTCCCAGAGATCAAGGCAGCATAGAGGATTCCACACGCACCCCATATACCAGCGGTTCTCAACCTGTGGGTCGTGACCCCTTTGGGGGTCGAATGACCATTTCACAGGGGTCACCGCTCCTCTATCCTGCCCTGTCCCCTTTTGAAAGAAGGCGGCCTCACAGACAATGGGAGCGCTGTTTCTGCGGCCATGCGCTGGGAAGAGGGGAGAGGAGGCGTGCTGGGCGCATGTGGGGACATTTCCCCGTCTTTCCCTGCCGGGTGAGGAGGCGTTGTAGGAGCCGGAGGTGGAGTCGGAGGGGGGAGAGCGAGAGGAGAGAGCATGGAGGCGGAGGTGGGGAGACCGAGAGGAGAGAGCGTGGAGCCAGAGTATGTTGGCGGAGGTGGGGAGACCGAGAAGAGAGAGCGTGGAGCTGGAGCGTGTTGGCAGAGGTGGGGAGACCGAGAGGAAAGAGCATGGAGCCAGAGCGTGTTGGCGGAGGTGGGGAGACCGAGAGGAGAGAGGCGGAGCCAGAGCGTGTTGGCAGAAGTGGGGAGACCGAGAGGAAAGAGGTGGAGCCGGAGCATGTTGGAGGAGGTGGGGAGACCGAGAGGAGAGAGGCGGAGCCGGAGCGTGTTGGAGGAGGTGGGGAGACCGAGAGGAGAGAGCATGGAGTTGGAGCATGGAGCCGGAGGTGGAGAGAGCGAGAGGGGCTCGTGGGTATAGCGTGGGCAAGGGGCTACAGCAGGTATCGCACCCCACTCCCGAGCCCTCAGAGGGACAAAAGGAGGAAGGAACGGTCGCCCGTGGGACGTGGGAGTGAGAGCGTCCGAGCAGCCACGCTCCCTTTAAGGGAGGGAGGGAGAGAGGGAGGGTGGGAGTGAAACAAAACGTGTCTGCTTATGCCGCCGTCATCTTTCCTCTCTCCCTGTCCTTTCCCCCCTGTGCCTTTCCTCATATCTGGGGTAGGGAGGAAAACGAATAGTGAATGGATGTGCACATTTGCTTTGGCCGCCCATGCGACGTGGGAGTGAGAGCGTCCGGACAGCCGCACTCCCTTTAAGGGAAGGAGGGAGGGAGGCAAAGTCCTGTAGTGAAGGTTTTGCTTTAGTCTGCTGTTCATTTTATTTGATGCTTATTGAAAACATTTACTTCCTTTTTGTCTTCTGCCTGATAACAGGGCATCTGAGCCAAGAAGTCTTTTTTTTTTTAAGTTGAGCTGTTGAAGGCTGACGAGAAGGAAAGGTGAGATACATGCAACTAAAAATCCATTTTAAAAAAATATTTAAAAGGTGAAAAATCAAATTAATGGGAATAAAATAGTACAAATATCAACTTGTGACACTAGTGGTAATAGAAGAATGTACATACCAGATTTTGCCCTCGTTAGAGTCAGGGTGGAGTCCCTCATTTAAAATGTGGGCTGTTTCGGCGTTGCCTTTGGGAGTGACTGGCTTTTTGAACTGTGGAAACCAAACATTCAGAACGAGAACTACTGCCTTAATTCTGGCATTGATGGATGCTTTCTGCGCTTAAAGGGGGAGGGTTACCAGTTTTTAGGCATTAGAAGTCTATCCAGGGCAGTGATTTAGGGCAGTGTTTCCAAACTATTCGATGTTGGAAATAACTAACTAACTAACTAACTAATAAATAAATAACGAAAATAAGTTTATAGTTGGGGGTCATCACAACATGAGGAACTGTATTAAGGGGTTGCGGCATTCGGAAGGTTGAGAACCACTGCCATACACCCATATTTTTATATGGTTTTATCAGGAGCTTGGAAATACAACTCCTTTTATACTGTAACTCCATACACCTCCCAGCAAATGAGAGCCAGAATGGTTTGAGCATTGGACTATGACTCTGGAGACGAGGTCCGAATCCCCGCTCAGCCCTGGAAACCCACTAGGTGACCTTGGACACAACTTTGTTTCAAAGAAAGGCAAAGGCAAATGCCCACTGAAGAAATCCTGCCAAAAAAACTCAATGGTAGGCTTGCTTTAGGGTTGCTATAAGTTGGAAGCTCCTTGAAGGCACACACCAACAATATACCTCCCAGGTAGCATGGCCACTTCATGTGTAACTATTTCCAAAAGTTAATGGCTGCTGTAGGAAGTGCTCCCAAACCAAATTTTGCTCCCATAAGGAGGGTATTAAGAATATATGCATATATTTCTTTTAGAGTCCAAAACATTTAGGTTAGTAGAAAGCAAACATACAAAAGGAAACCTCAAACCATGTTGCAGTTTACAGGTGGGCAAATTGTGACCTACAAGCGACTCCCAAACCTTTTTCTGCATCCCTTCCATGTTCCCTAGAACTTTTTTTTTTAAAATGGCTTTGTGGTTTACTACGAAATCTGGCAGCAAAACGCTACATGCCTTGTAGTAAATTTGAAAAGGAACTATATGCACTACAGCTAACAAGAAAAAGAAGCTTCAAAATATATGTGTGTATACATAATTAATTTCCTGGTATTTCTCAAATATATATACTGGTAAAGTCAGTTTAAATACATTTATTTATAAGTTTAATAATCATCAAGTCTGAGTGGGGGCAATTTTATTTCTTAATAATGAAAGAGAGGAACTTCTTATTTCATAATGAAATTGAACTTTCCAAATATAAAAAAAAACCTCCAGCATGAGGGCAATCTATTAGTTAATAATGAGTAGGGAAATTTTATTTGTTAATAATAATATCTGAACAAATTCTAAAAATATATGGAAACATAGCCTGTTTCTATCTTTGATATGCAGGATTTTTTCACATAAAAATTCCACTAAGCTCACCTCCCTCCCCTTAGACTATGCCCTATGAGGTGTTAAGTCTAAAAGTACTTGCCCACTCTGAAAAGTTGCTTCTGGTTCTCTAGAAGTTCCTCACCATTCTCCTAATATTTTCTGTAATTTTATGTTTCACATTGGTTTTGGTATTATCAATATTTTATTTTAATAATGCTTTTTATATATGTTAACTATATTGTAACTATATTAACTATATTGAACTATATTGTAATCTCCTTTGAACCCCAGTTTTTGGGGAAAGATATGATTTAAATAAAGCTAATAACAACAACAACAACAACAACAACAACAACAACAACAACAACAACAGGTCATCAGAAAAGAGACGTATGCTGTAGGACAGTCAGCGAGCCATGAGGTCACACCCACATTCAAAGAAAAAACTATTAGAAAGATACATGTGAAACTGTAGTGATTATTTCTCAAAGTAACTGCAATCACTATGCTATCTTCAGAATTATTTGACAAACTGTCTTTATGGGAAAATAAGGAGAGCAGGTACTCTAGGTCACAGCAGCTGCTAGCCTAGATTGTTCAAGCATCAACGCACCTTTCAAGCCATACCACTGAAACTATGGTGGCTTAATCTTTGGCATGGAAAAGATGCATTTCTCAACTAGTGATGGCCAGCCAGTGATCTCACAGCATCATGGAATTAGCCCCACCTAGAAGAAGCTATTTCTAATTATCTTTTTGGCTCAGAAACATCCTTCCAAAAGCCAGCAATTAGTCTCATTGATTCCCACAAGGTCTTAAACAGTGAACAAACTAATCCCTACTGAAAATATAAAGACAGAATGCAGCTTTGCCAAAAAATGAAGCAAGCTTTTTTACATGACACTGTAGATCAGGGTTGGTTGGCTGTTTTTTTCTAACAAAGACTGCAGTGATACAATTTGTTCTTCACTGCCTTCATTTATAGTTGGGAGGGTGTTATGAACAATCAGAGGTTATTTAACATAAAAAGACATATGAGTCATATAATATATAAAAATTATTTAGAAACATAGCAAAAATTTCCCACATTGTTTCACACTTAAGACACACTTCTTCCAAATAAATAATTAGGTACAGTTAGTTATGAGCACTGTTCTGAGCAGCTCATCATCTACTGGTGGTCATTTCAAACAGTGGCATGAGTTAAGTCGATAATTCTTTTACACAGTGACTAAAATAAATAATTTCTTTCTCTGCTCTCAAGAGAGAAGGTAGGCAGTTTGTTGCACTGCAACTCCGATCAGCATAAGTCAATATTGCCAATGGTGAAGGATTGTTGATGCTGACATTCAAAAACATTTGGAAGGTCAAAACTCCCCACCTTTGCTCTTAATGATAACTAGCTGCCTTTCTATTCTTCCTAAAGGCAACTTTATTAAAAAGCCAGAGACTTCCCTTAAGAAAAAACAATCCTATATGTGACTCTCATAAAGTACTGTATTACAGTGATCTCTACCACCACCTAGTGGCAATTCAGTATTATAAGCAGACTATGACTAAAGTGGCTAGATTTTAATCATAGCACTCTCTTTGACAGAAGTCCACCTTGCATGTATTACATTTAACCAGTTTCAGGTGCACATGTGAAAATGTAAAATGTGAATTTGTTGAACACATACATCACAGGACAGGGTGGGCACACCCTGGAGGACCCCGCCAGCTGCTTTTTAGCTATTTTGGGGATCCAGAGGGCTGCAGCTACACTGCTTTAGGCCTCATGTTGGGTGACTGAAAGTGAGACACATCACTATGTGTTGCCTCTTGGATTTCAGCCTGGGAACCTCTCCCCGAGGAAGCTGCAATATCACAACAAAGGGATTTTGTATACTAAAAATGCTTTTTTTCCAGCTGTTTTATGGGCAAAATAATGGTGGGAGAGCTGGGGACAGTCCCAAGGGCTACACTAGATCCTCCAAAGGGCCTCATATAGTCCGTGGGCCACACAATCCCCACCCTTGTAATGGAGGAATTTCTGCTGCAGAGCTGTAATTGGCTTTAGTTCCCTGAAGTATAGCTTTCCAAGCAAATGCAGGTTTGTCACACATAACATCTGAAATTAGTCCAAAGTAATAAACACAATCCAATTTCAGTACAGAGCTCTACTGTGTTTTGTATGTCATGTCATGCAAATGTGGGTGAAGCTCCCATTCTAGCTTGTTCCTCTCTCAACAAACCAGAAATGGAATCTAGATTTTACTTCTCTCTTTCTTCTACTAGAAAAGAAAGAAATCCACATCTGGGGTAGCACAACATGATAAGCTGGAGTGAACACGCCACTTGTACATGGCAAACCAGAGTTCTTGAAGATCAACGGTATATCCACATATATGAACATGCCCGTAATGTTTCAAAATGATTAGCTATGGGGAAACTGGTGGAAAACCTACATCAGTATTGGGTCTTGACATTTGCTAAGCCTTCTCTTGTTGGAAACATTAATTAACCATCAGATAAATTTTTAAAAAAACAGAATACATACCTTTCATTTTCAGCCAAAACTGCACCTTCCTCCTTCAGACATTTACTTTTGGCCAAACATTCTTCCTGGAGAAGTCCTTTTTTCCTTTTAGCTTCATGAACCCAATCAATATCACCATTGTCAACAAGACCCTGTTCGTCAGCAGCCTGAGCTTCAAATTGCTGAGATGTTACTTTTGACACCTTCTCACCAATCTTCCTCTTCCACCCAAAAGAAGCCATTTCTGAAAACTAAAGAGAGAAAATTTAAAAAGCTGATGCCATTTTTAACAGGCAATGTTAACAGATTACCATTTAAATTAGCCAAAACATAAGGTTAAAAGGCCATTTTTTTCAAAAAGTACTAATTTTGGCAAACAAATTTTGCCCATAGTCTATAATTTTGAAAACAAAACCCCTTCTGATACTTTTAAAATGATAGCCAAAATATTGATTGTTGCTCATTAGGACTATTATCTTCATCACTGTCTCCATTACTGTCACTTGTAACAGGACTTTTAGCAGAATGCTATTGGTTTCTGTTTTGGCAGTTAGATTTTTGCCAGTTGTGCTTATTAGTATAGTTGCAGAGATAAAGTCCAACACATTTGGCAAATAAAATTATAATCTGCCAAACGGATTGGCTAATTACATCAAAATGCCAGTGCAATCCCTTTATTAATATTAGTGATATTCAGGTGATCTTTCAGTCAATAGTTCCATTGATAGACATTTTACCTACACATTTATGTCCACAAACATGCAGGCAAACAAGAATATCTGCTGAGCACATGATCCCCACATTTTAGCATCCTGAAATTCTAGGGATTTTGAGAAAAAGTAATGTTCCTGGAGTTCCAAGCATATCTTGAAAAAGTAATGGCTAGAAAACTGCACCTGCTCATGGAACAGACACCACAAAGAATTTTTTAAGTAGTAGTGCACAATTCCAGCTTGTTCCAATCAACTTAGTACACATGAGAGTTTAAAACAAGGAATCAAAACATGTTTAGGAACACAGGAAATAGACCAGGTGGAAGAACAGGTAACTCTGGCCTTAAGATTTTCTCCTTCCTTTTTTTAACAGAAGCATTTGGAACTTATTAAACAATGCTACTGGTATTTTCTGAAGTTGGCCTATAATATAATCACACTAAACAACATACAGTATATTTGACCATCTGCCAGGGAGACCACAAATTTTCTGTAACCCCAGTGGTTATAAAAGAACAGCAGGGAAAGATTTCAGTTTATAATGAAAAATATAGTTGTAAAGGAAGGAGAAAACAAGAAATAGTATCGGATACATCTAGGAAGATGAGACCATAAAACTATTCCATGCTTTAAGAGAAAAATTCTGGCCATCACCAAGGCAAGACTTGAACAGACACTAATTCAGTGCAGTATCTGGGCATCCAGAATGAACAACTGCCCATCAAATAACTCAAGGATCTTTTTTTAAAGGAGAGGGGAAGGCAAAGGGGGAAAACAACTTTCTTTCAATCAGTAGCAAAATCCAACAATATTAAATTAATAACCATTTCACAAGTGTTATAGCCACTAAGAGGAAAAGTTAGGAAATTACTGTGGGGCCAAAGTGATGGAAAACTATGTTGAAGAAAACAGACAGAAAATGTGGTAAGTTGCTAGTGATTTCAAAACATTCTGAGCCACATTCCAAAACATCTTGACACATTCTGCTGATTTGATAGCAGCCAAAATGCAAGAAAAAGATATAAAAAACAAGTGTGACAGAGATAGTTTGGAAATAGCACTTACTCCTTATCGATGAGTTTGTATACGTACCACAAGTCTTTGTTGTTCAGTTGCTGTCATTGCATGTTTTTGTAAGAATTTTATGGAATTCTGGGTTACCAAGCAGGAGTCAACCTGGCACTGTGTTCTTAAATAAAATACTGAGTTCAATCTACTATCAAATGCCACTCATGAATCTTAAAAGCTTTCTTTTTTAAAAAAAAAATCCCCATCAGCAGTTAAAATCCCCTTCAGCAGTTAATACTCCAACAACAATCACAGTGTGCGTGCATCTTCCATTCAGAGGATAATTTACAAGAAGGCTGACACAAGGATGGGGAATGTTTGGCCCTCCAGGTGTTGCAAAGCAGCAACTCCCATCAACCCTAGCAATAGCATGAGTATTTCTATACTGCTTATCAGCTAAGCCAGTGGTTCTCAACCTGTGGGTCCCAGATGTTTGTGGACTTCAGCTCCCAGAAGCCCTGAGCATTGACCATAGTGGCTGGGGCTTCTGGGAGCTGAAGTCCACAAACATCTGGGGACCCACAGGTTGAGAACCACTGAGCTAAGCGCTCTCTAAGAGGCTTACATGTATTTTAACTAACTGCCCCCCAACAAGCTGGGTATTCATTTTACTGACCTGCGGAAGGATGGAAAGCTGAGTCAACCTGGAGCCTGGCAGGATCGAACTCACAACCCTGTGGCTGCAGTACTGGCATTTAGCCACGGCGCCCCCAGGGCCAGCCTAACCAGTAGCACGTCCAAGACTACAAGCTGATGAGAACTGCAGCCCACCAAGAACTGGAAACACAAATAGTCTCCACCGCTATTCTACCCAATAGATCTTTCCAACAGCTTTTCTTAGCGATCCAGGAGCAAGAGTAGAACAAGAGCCCTAATGGACCCAATCCAGGGCCCAGCTGGCACCCCGTTGTCAACAGCAGTTAGCCTCTACAAAGCAACACAGGCCACTGTCCCTCCTCATTCCCCAGAGCAATGAGTAGCCCGCTGCCTCTGAACATGGGGATCCCAACTGTTTGGCAATCACGGCTCGTGGCCATTAACCTCTCAGGACCTACCACCACCTTGGTTCTTGAACACAGAGGTCCCAACTCAGTAGCCCTGAGCGACAGGGCAAGTGACAACCTCACCCCAGACGCCTGACAATAAAGGCTGGCGAAGAAAGCTGGGGACAAACCTGAGCTACAGAGTGAAGGAAAAGGATCGGGGGCATCAGGCTGCCTTCCGCCGGGGGGAGGAAAGACAGATGCCCAGCTTTCCGTCCTGGGCAGGGCGGTGGCCTAGCGGAGAAACAGCTCCCAGAGAAAAAGGAGGAAGGTGGCCCTGCGCAGCCCCGTGGAACAGTCCCAGCTTTGCCTGCAGAAGGGCCCAGGCCCGGCCCCCACCGTTTCTAGGCCCAGCTGGACAGATTCCCGCCCTCACCCCCGGGGGGCCGCTGCTGCCACCCAGTGCGTTGGGAACACGGCGCCAGGCGGGCGCCAAGCAGCCCCCTTCTCCAGCCCCCTTCCCCCAGCATCTCTTACCCGGACCGCTTCTTTCCAGCCTCTTGACCTCTGAATCAAGCCCCGCCTCTCTGAACCGGAAACAGACGCATTCTGCCAGTTTGGAAAGACCTGCATCTATGAGAGTCCCGTTTCAGCTGAACTCCTCCCTCGACTTCCGGCCTCCAGCCGAACTCGCTTTCCCCTCTTCCCTTCCGGTTTCCCCCTCTTCCCTTCAACGAGTAGAAGGGCACCGCGGGCAAAGGTGCCAAAGTCCCTCAGCGTGAGGGGCGGTGCTCCGACTTCCAACGTTTACCGGAAGTTTAGACTCGGTGTCATTCTAACCTCTGTTTATATCTCTACGGGACAGTCCGCGTGGTGTCGTGGGGTGCGGCTCCGGCGGCGGGGTCCCCGGTTCCCCACGGGAAGCCGCCGGGGGATCTTGGGCGAGGCGCACTCTCTCCGCCCCCAAGGAGGCCACGGCGGGCCCCCTCGGGACAAATCTGGCCACGAAGGCCCCCTGGCAGGGTCGCCGTACGTCGGAAAGGACTTGAAGGCGAGCGCCGGGAAGCGAATGGAACGGGTAGCCGTAGAACCTCCGAAGCCCTTTCTATCTGTTGGGCGCTGTGAAGAGTCCCAAGAGCGCGCTGGGCCCTGTGGAGCGCGTCCGCACTGAGTCCGGCGAGCTCCGTGCGAAATTTTAATAGGAAGGTGCAAACAGAGGCCAGTCCCGCACTGCGCTCGTATAGTGCTATTATCCCACTTTCAACATCCTATGGAATCCCGAGGTTTGCAAATCCCAGGGTTCCATAGGATGCTGGAAGTGGAATAATAGCGCTGTAAGAGTGTACTGCCCAAGCGCCTAGCGTTACAGTAGCAATCGAGCCTGGAGGTTATCTTGTACCCTGATGGTGTGCTCTAAAGAGACGCTAGTTTATGGAGAATTTATTTGTAATAATAATGGCCTGCAGAAGCTTCCAGAAATTCTTCGTCCTCAGCGTATTACCACAACTGTACAGTACCCCCCAGCACTAGGTTTAAAATGCAGGATTTTTTAAAATAAAGGAAAGTAATCTCTTCTTTTTGGAATATGTGGCGGTGGTGGTTTTTCCTCCTCAACGCCTTCCCCTCGGGGCATCATCTCAAGAATGGGAAATCGTGTCCAGGGCAGCGAATAAAAACAGCGCAAGCGATTGCCCCGCTGTTTGTGTCAAGTATCAAGTCAGTTTCAACACAGGGCAATGGATCCTATTCGTGAGAGTCTTCCAAGACCTGTTCAGGTCTTGCTTGCCAACGCAGGGCCATGGCTTAATACAGGCAGTCAACTCCCTTGGTGCTAACACAGTCCTGTGGTGTCTCAGTAAAACTTCATTGGTACAAGCACAAGCCATTTCCACACTAGACTGTTATGGCTGTTATGACTGTTATGTTTGTAGTTTCAGGAGGGGCCAACAAACGGCAAACCCCAGGATTCCATAGGATGTTGAAAGCGGAACCATAGCGCTATAACAGTCTAGCGAGGAAATGGCCCCAGTCTTGTAGTATCTCAGTAAATTAAAAAACAAAACAGGTCCAGTATGTTAGATGATGCTTGATAGTAAATTCCACTGAATTCAAGAGGCCTACTTTTGTTATTGTGATAACAAAGGTGAGAATCATACATTCCTCTTGATGGTGACTGCTACTTTTTGATATGCTAGGTGTTGTAGTCCAACATCTGGACAGGTGCAAGATTCCACTCCCGGACTACATGTATTACAGACTTTTCCATTCTACTGAAGAAGCAAAAATTAACAGAATATATAGTGGAATCTGAATGTGGATCCTCATATAGACACAAGAAGAGAGTGTAGCAGGTGAGGTGGGTGTCACACCCCAGCATCTTTGGACGCTGGAGTGTGATACCCACCCAGCTGCCGTACTCTCTTCTACTATACTCTCTTCAACTAGAACAGTGTTCAGTGGCCACAGAATGCGACTGTTAAAGGGGAACAGAGAAAAGCCGGAAGTGGTATGGAATCAAATACAGGCATGATTCTGAGCTGGCAGCTTGGACAGGAACATTCCATACTGTAACATTCTGTTACAAGTTGCACTTATTCTACCCAAGTGTAATTCCCAAGAAGCAGACTATTTAGGAACACCATTTTGACTTCTTTTGTGAGATTTCAGTTTTTATGGTAGCTGAAGATTATGGGCCTTTTAAGAGTCAACAGTTAAGATTACAGTTATGTTTTCTGTATGAATTGTGATCAGATGTGTCTCAGAAATTGGAATTAAAATCCAAACAATCTTTTTAATTTGGTGCTGGATGGTGCCGACTACATTACTGTATCAATCAAGATGTGCATATACAATTTGTTTATAAATCTGAAGACTTTTTAAAAAGAGCATAATTCTCACTGCAGCTGTTAACTACATATACAGCACAATTGGTGCTACTTAACAGCATGTTGTTTGCATGCAACTATTGCAAATTTAATTGTCTCGAGTTCCAAAATGAAGGTAAACCTTGGCGTCCAACTAAAAGAAATCTTTCAGCCTTTCCATTGAGTCCCAAGACCACTTTCAAAAGTTGTGTACACTTATTTCTTGCACTGAGAAGTCTAGTGTCATTTTCACATTCACTCCCAGTGTATTCCTCAGATTGTAGGTGATTTGTCAGTGTAATTGGCCTGTAAAAGACTAGATCGCCATTTTTCTCCCACAAGGAAGATGCAAATATTTTCGTAATTCACGTTGGCCCCAACCCTGTATGGCCAAAGATCTTTGGGAAATGTAAACCAAAACATCTGTAGCAGATGCCTCTCACCAACCACAGACTTTAGCTCTAATATTCTGTAGTTAGCAGGAGAAAAAGAAATCCTTAAATTCTCTCCCCAATATCCAATCAAGTACTTGATTCTTTTTATGAACTCCCATTCCCACTCATTACTGTGGTTATGATTCTCCTTTTTGTTAGAAAGGTGGATTCACTGCCTCATGGTTGGGGGGGCTTCTTCAATGAAAGAGCAGGTAGTTTGTATGCAGGCCTTCAGTGCCATCCACAGTGGGATTTCGAGTAGTACAAGTATAAAAGACTTCTTAAAATCAGAGCTGGGGCTTTTATCTAGAACCATCATTTAAAGACAGCCACCAGATGCAGTCTAAGATAAGACTTGATTGTCAGAGTATGGATGGGGAAACTTGAGGCTATCCAGTATAGAGTCCAGCATTGTCAGTAGGGCTACAGGCTCTCCACTGCTGTACCAGGTGGAGCGTGGAGCAGACTGGTAGAAAACAACTTATAATCAGTTACAGAACATCTGCATGCTGCAGAGGATATTGGGGTGTGAACTGAATGCAAGAGGTCATAAGGCACTGGACAGATCTTGTGCTATCATGTTCCTACCATAAAATAACTCTCAACCTGTAGCATGACTCCCAAGTCCCAGCCAGCATGGCCAAGCATCAGGAACTCTGGGATGTGAAATTCAGAATAGGCAGAGGTCCAGAACTACTGTCCTAGAATATGTTACTCCCATAGATACCCAGCACTATAAAAAATGGGGAAGTAATTGTAGTTCAAGAAATCTGTCCACCATTATTGATAAACAGAAGTCTGGGATTCCTTAAGGATAGTGTAAACCCGGTAGTTCTTAACCTTTTCTTTACCAGGGATCCCCTGGAAATATAACTTGTTGGTGGGGATCCCCAAGACTTGACTCAATATTTAAATATTCAAATATTTATTTATTTAGTTAAGGTTTCTGGAAATTAGGATTCAAATCCCCACTCAAGACACTGGGTGACCTTGGACAAGTCACATTGTCTCAGCCTCAGAGGAAGGCAAAGGCAAACCCCTTCCGAACAAATCTTGCAAAAAACAAAACAAAAACCAACTTTGTGATAGGTTCACCTTAAGGCAGTGGTTCTCAACCTGTGGGTCCCCAGATGTTCATGGACTTCAGCTCCCAGAAGCCCTGAGCATTGGCCATAGTGGCTGGGGTTTCTGGGAGCTGAAGTCCACGAACATCTGGGGGCCCACAGGTTGAGAACCACTGCCTTAAGGTTTCCATCAGTCAGAAGTGACCTGAAGGCACACAACAACAAAATGCCACTGACAGGGAGAGAGAGGGTCTTTATAGCTATCATGTCTCTCTCCTTTGAAAACTGACCTTAAGGAGACCCTAAGGCCAACTTATCATGCGGGTTTTCCTGGCAAGATTTGTTGCCTTTGCCCTTCTAAGGCTGAGAGAATGTCACTTGCCAAAGGTTACCCAGTGGGTTTCCATGCCTGAGTAGGGATTCAAACCCTGGTCTCCAGAGTCACCGTTTGAGTGTGCCTGCACACCTGCTGCTGTGTCCCTTTTGTCAGGAATGTGGCAGCAGAGGGTGCAGGTGCCAAGGGATATATATGGCAGCAGGCAAACAAGGAAGCAGTTTGGGCATGCACACATGCTTGCTGCCATGTCCCTCAGCACCCACACCCCGTTGCCATGTTCCTGATGTAAGGGACACTTTAGCAGATGTGCGCTAGTGCCCAAACTGCTTCTTGTTTGCAAATGAAGGAGCAGTTACAGCACCCACACCTCCCACTGCTGTGTCTCTGTTGCTGCTGCCATTAGTGTCCAACAGCAGAGTTTCGCAGACCCCCTGTGAAAGCTCAGTGGACCCCAGGTTACGAACCAGTGGTCTGAACTCACTGAAGTTGGAATAATCTGAAATCACTGATGTTGACTATCTACTAATTTTCTTCACCTGGAATAAGTTTTCATACATTTCCAAGCACTTTGTACATTAAAAATTAACAATGGGATGAAGGAAGCTAAAACATGAAGCACACACAGAAACATTACATAAATTTACTCGCATACAATTTAATGTTTGTTAAAAGTAACAAGTCATATACAGCTATCACAAGCAGTTTTTCATTCAGTATTGCCAACAAAAAGAGAGAGAGAAAATCTGCAATAGAAGTAGGCACATCTTGTTTGTAAGAGAAGGTGGTCATCCATTCATTAAGCTGTATAACGGGGGATCAAGTGACAAAGTAACTATTTAAAAGCTTGTACTGAAACACTTAAAATGTCAAAACATTGATGAAAGTTGATCTTTGAAAATATTGCACCACAAAGATGGACAGCTACCCTCTCACTAGTGTTAAATTACATTGCACATGGACAGTTGGAGGGCTTTCCCATTGGAACAAACTTGGAGAAACACCTTTTTTAAAAAAAGAAACTTGGCTAGTTATACAATGAACCTTATGACCTGTTGTTTCCTTTGAAGGTGCTGTTAAGCGAGCCCTTTTTCTTCACAATTCCATAGCTGTCTCTTTTGCAAAGCAGTTCCCCTTGCTACACGACCAGCTACTACCACCCTCTTTGAATGTAACACTAAGAAAAATCCACTCTCAACGTCCATGGCAAGACCATATAAGGTCTAGTTTTAATAAACACCAGTTCAAGAACAACATTTTACTGCAAGTGTAAAAAAGTATGCAAAAGCAATTTTTTTGCTCTAATAATGTACATTAGATAATCCCAATTATGAAAAAAAATAAAAAATGGAATAGAAAATGAAACATTTAATGAACAAAGGCTATTTTAAAAAAAATAAAACTGACCATTTGTGTATAGGCAACTGTACCCTTCTGTTATTTACTTTAGCTTCCACATACTAAGATAAAATTAAAGCCTGGTAGATAGCTCAAGAACAAAAATGACCAAATGTAAAAAATGGAAGTTTTGTTGCATTGTCCAGTGCAAAGACACTGGACATAATTCAGCAGATGCTGCTGGCAGAAATCTTCCATCCATTTCAGTGGGACTTGAACAGGAATTGCACCAAAATCTGCAGTCTCAATGCAGGCATACTTAAGAAGAAGCCTTACTGAACTCCATGGAATGTAATCCTGTACAAACATGCATATAGTTGGGCTTGTGTGTCCCACTAAAATAGACAGACAATGTACAGCGGTGGTACTTTACAGCCTCGGCCCGCTGTTGTTCCATGTTTGTCAAAGCCACAGAATGGAATTTTCTGAATATATTCTAGCAGCTACCCAGCAATAAAACAAGGGAAAATGTGTGCGTTTGTCATTTGCCAAGTGCAATATTAACAATTTCAAAATTAATACAGCATAACTAATAAAAATCACAATTATTGAACAGGTGCAGCAGAACTAGATATAAAAGTACTTTGAATTTCTTTTGTGTGTGAATTAAAAAAGTAGAACTATTACTTGGTCCTCTTTTTTATGATATCACAGCTGTACTACATTTCCAATAGTAACTTTTAACCCTGCCTACCTCATCTCCTCAAAAACACACTTTACAAAATACACATTAAGGACCCCTAGTCAAGTTTCACTCTAAAGACACTGTTGCAGTCTGAAAAGTATCATGTTTGAAGAGATGTGAAAATGTCAACATGAGAAGACCACTGTATGTATATATCTGAAAGATTAGCAGATGAGAAGGCAAGATCTAAAAAGCTACTGTGAAGTATATGAGTATTTGAAGACAGCATAAAATGCCAGATTTAAATTTCTACATAGTTAACACACCAACAAATAAGAATGACCCTACAATGCATGGAGCAAGTGTAGACTTAAGGAACTGCATGTTTTGTATAACTCAGAGCATCTCTAGCTAATTACTCACTTGATCCAGGTTGCATTCTTATCCAAAGAAGAGCATTGCTTCCCCTAATTCACTGCTGCCAGAATCCACTAGGTACCCTTCCTACTAGAAACTTCCACTGCATTGAAGGATCAAGAGATCTGGATGCTTTCTGGAATCTGCACACACTATTGATCTTATTCATATGTAATGTTTATCATTTTGTTTTGTTTTCTTTAATTATATGAATACTCAATTATCTACATAGACTGCCAGGGGGAAGGGCTTTTCCTGGCAAGTTAACTCACAACTTTCCTGTGGTCTTGCTGAAACAAACCCAGAATTCTGCTTCATTGTGAATGAGCCACGTGCCAATGTGCAAAGCCCATTTGCTCTGTAATGCTCGCACACCCAGTAAACAAACCTAGAAAGGTGTTGTTACAGGTTCTGTCTGAACTAGTATCTTGGCCTTGTTGTTCCAAAACAAATTAGGAATTGTAAACCAAAAACAACCTCCCCCATCATTTGCAAATCCTGGATTGTTTTGAAGCAACAAGCCAAGATTCCTGGTAAGCCATTCCTGGTGTCTTTAGTTATCATGGAAGTTGAGAGAAGCAATAATATAGCTTATTAATGGTAAATTAATATGATATTGAATTCTTGCTTATCATTCTCTGCAACCACAGCTTGTGTGTTTGGGGCTAGCTGGAATTAAGGCAAAAAAAAAAAATCAAGGTTAGTGCTAACCATGGTTAAGTATTATATCTGAAGACTGGAAAAATGTAGTCTTTCATCAGCATTTCCTCCTCTAATTTCCCTAACTTGTCTAATTAAATAAACATGTATTCTGGGCACAAGTATTATGTCAGCACTTACAGTAATAACCAAAAACATGCTCAGTTTCTAGCAGCCAAACCTGCCCACCCATTGCCAATCAATGGCCTTTTGTACATTTCAAAACCAAACAGAGCTACTTAATGTTCCATTACTCTTAGAAATCTTAATTCAGTATAAAAAGTGGTGTAAAAAAGTACTATGCAACTGAGGCAAGATCCAAATCACCCATTACAAGAAGAGTTTTCTGCTAAGAAATCTGTATATGAAAGCCATATGAAAACACCACCAAATTCTCAGTGTTAGCTTCCAATAACTGCACGCACTAATCCATTTGGGTTGTCCTATCAGTCACATTCTAATGGGGTTTAGGCACAGGCGTCACATCCTATTGTGTAGTAGCATGCAAGAAGCTACTAATATGACATGCCAGTGAATTTGCACAGCTGTAATCCTACCAAGAATATATTTCTGATCTTTCTAAAGACAGGTTGTTCTAGAAAGCCCCTTACTCTAACTTGACTAAAACTCACAGCCAGGATCCAGTACCCGTCTAAGGCCACAGGAGGGTTATGCACTAGCATATTAGAACTTTGGGCTGCTCTCTGCCATTGAATAGTAGCCTCCTCCCCTTGCCATATCACACAGTGCTTTTGAAACTTGCCTGAAGTCCCACATGGGTTTATACAACAAGCTTCAACATTGTTTCAGAGCTGGCCTACTTCTGATGATCCTGAACAGTGAACCGTTACACTGCTGGTCTTAAGACTATTCACTCCTACATCTTATAGAAGATTCAAATGCATGATGAATTTGACTTTAGATCTGTCAACACATTAAGTAGTAAAAAAAAAACACAGTAGGAGCTGCTTTAGTCTTTCTTACCACTGGCAGCTTTGAGACAAGTGCTGTTTGTCAAAGAGAACAGTTAGATTGACAAATCAGGGTGCAACTGAAGCTTGCTATCCAGAAAGAAACCTTCAGTGATCTCAATCTAACAAGTGACCACTTTTACTGTAACAGGAACATATAATCAGCAATATAAGGACAAACAAAAGAGTATGGTTAATTAAGAGGCCATGAAGCCCCAATGTGTACACAGTGAAAAATAAACTCTGCTCAAAAAAGCTGTCTTTTCTTTCATCTGAATCATACCAGTGGACTGTCTAATCATAATTTGTTTCATTAGATTAAGATGTCTAGACCGCCTGTAAATTTACAGTCAATTCCTGTGCAAACTGCAGTGTGGCTAGTCTCCTCAGTGCCAAAGTTAACTGTAACTTGATTATAATCGGAAGCATTTAACTATGATTTTTTAGGCATGCTTATTGCTGTAAAAAAAAATAAGCCAATTGTACAAATCATTGCGCAAGTATTTTAATAAGATTTGCACACATTTCAAAAAATTCTATTGTGTGGCTCCCTGATCTTGGGGTTAACTCAGCCGCAGATGAGTCAAGGGACGAGGTCACTGATGAGGTAAGAGACATATCAGAGGATTTTCCTTGAGCATCAGTGTCCGAATCCTTCTGACAAGATCTGTAGTTTGTCACAGAGCCTGATCTTTGGGGTGTGGCAGTCCCAGATTTTGTTTCAGTAATTTCATCTAGAGCAAAGAGAACAATTTTAAATGCATGTCAACAAGGCTAGAAAATGACAGTAGTTGGAAGAAATAAGACAAATAAAAATGAAAAAGTATAAATTATTGTTGTGGTATATCACCAGGCTGACCCAATCTAGTTCCGTAAATCAAGAATGGACAGTCTGGAATGTATATAATCCTGTTAAGTGACTGGGTGGTGTTATCCATAAGAATTAGCTTTGATAGATTAGACCACAATTCCTCTAGCCTAATGTTCCCACAACTAGCCAACCAGAAAGATCACATACAATGGCAATCCCATCTGCCCCTCAAGTTTGCGTCTCAGAGGTATATAGTCTCTTCATTTAGCTCTCTTGACTAACTTATGTACTTTCCCTGTGATAGAACCCAATTCTCTTTGTGTTTTGCATTAAGTATTCCCCCCACATTTCTCCTCAACCTGCTGCAGTAAAATGTTTCTGTGTCTTAAGCGAAACATCATTGTATGCTACAGTGAAAATAACATAACCATGAAATACCTCATGGATTTGAACACAGAACAAACCACAATAAGAATACTAAAGTTCTTTGCACAAGCAAGCAACTGTCAGCTTCACGTACCATCAATGCTACGGAAGTCCAGTAAGTAAGTCCTACTGTCCACCTGGTATAACTGTAGACTCATTTTGGAATAGGTACCTGTCACTGGATTCTTCCTTCGAACACGCAAATAGTATGGATTTACAACCTAGGAAACATAGTTGAATATTAATTTACACCTTTATATTTTTTTTAACCATGGAACACGAAACAACTGTTGTGAAGTCGGTCCATTCTAAATCACTATCTGTGGAAGAAAGAGTAAAGCAATCTCACCTTCCATTCATAATCCAACTGTTTGATTGCTCGACAAACTTCTGCCATTATGTCATTTGGTCGACTCTGACTCCGAATTCCCAAATGCCACTTAGCTCTTCTGACCCCTTGATGTTTGGACTTCTGTGGGTTTAGCTCGTCAAGCGTATGGCGCGGCCTTGGTAGTTCAGCAACTAAAAATGGCACTCTTTCAGGGTGGGGACGGGAGAAATGATCATCAAGAAAAGAATCTGGTGGGCTTGTAGCCAAGTAAAAGTCTTTGGCTTCATTCATTATTCTCCTGTTATCTATAATCAGGTGATAGGCAACTGCTAAAGGATCCTGATGATTTCGATTATACAAGCAGCTTAGCACTTCCTCCTCTGTGCATTCAAACTTATCACAGACCTCTTTTAAAGCTTCGTCATCAATCATCGTTGAACTGTACGATGGGTCTTCAGGAAAGAGGTACTTGGGGAGGTCTTGCTTGAACCATTCATGCTCCCTAGATGAAAAACAATCTAGTTATTTTAAAAGCTAGCTGTTCCACCCCTTAGTAAGCCCATTACTGGCAAAATATTGCACACAGATTAATTAAGACTGATAATAACAGCTTAAGAATTTTTTATTCTCAATCTGAAGGCAGCACCTGATTCAGCTCACAACATAAAGCTGTGCTAACTGTTGAAACTGTGTTAATAAAACAGTTACCAAAAGAATATATAATTTTTTTTTAAAAAAGTCACATTTATAAAAACAGTGACTGTTTCTCTTGGCCTCAAAGGTATTCTATCTGACTAAGAGTTTTAAAAAAAACATTCTAGCAGTTAAAAATGCAGCTTGACCAAACATGGAATATGTTTTTACAACTCAATTTCAAACTTTTTTTTTAATCTTAGTTTCCGCATTATTCTAGCTTTATTGTTTTATTTAGGAATTTTAGTTGCAAAAACATGTATTACAGTAAAATCTAATATAAAAATCAACATATATAAACTTTAAAAAAAATCAGAGGCTTAAAATAACAGCAGCAGAAAAATATTTGAAAGCAAAAAAGTTTTCCTGTAAGCAACTTCTATTGAAAGCATGAATTCAAGAAGAAAAATATCTAATATGGTGCCCAGAAAACAAATGTTAAAACAGATAGTTACTAACAAAAATAAATGCTATTTTAACGTACCATTCATATGGAAAGTATTGTATTAAAATGTTCATTAACATACAGTTTGGTGTACTTGTAGTACAAAAGAAACTGGCTCATACCAATAACAGTATGATCACAGAATTAGAACTTCCCAGTTCAGACATAATGCTAGCTGAGAACTTCAGGAATGAATATGTCAAATCTTGCGTTCTTATGCTTCCCCCTCTCACCCTTTCTTCCATCACAGTCAAAAGGAAGACACTGGAATCACCCACTTCCTGGTTTAAATTAATCTCTGCTCACTATTGCATCTGAATCAGACCAAACTGCTTAACAGTAAATCATGATTTATTGAAACAAGCCAAGCTTAACCTATGTTGGCTTATTTCAATCAACCACTGATTAAATTAACTATAGTTTGGTATGGTTAAGAAGCAATGAAAATCTGCTGCTCATTCAGGAAATGGATGTTTGCTCATGGCTGTACTGAAGAAGGAGAGGAGAATTCAAAGCATGCTCCAGAAATTTACTTAGCTACTTCCACAATATTAGCCAGATCACTGCAGCTAATTATGTCCAAACCAGAAGAACGTCAAGCAAATGGTGCATTGAATCGGGCATAAATGTTTAGAATGAGGTTTCTCTGATAGCCTATATCTGAATCAGCAGCTGAGACATACCTTATGTCTCTTATTGTAGCTCTCTTCATGGGATCCACCTGTAGCATGTGTTTCAAAAGGCTAATTACTGCTGGATTCAGGTACTGAGGAGTATAAAAGATACCATCACATATCTTCTTAAAAAGTGTTGGCACATGATCATCATCAAAAGGAAGGGTTCCACATAACAGAGCATAAAGAATAACTCCACTGCTCCAGATATCCACTTCTGGGCCTGCATATAGTCTGAAAAATGAAATCCACAGTTAATTTTGGTCAGATAACAATGCCTATATGAAACTTATCAAACTGGTTTCTTAGACTTTCATTGGTTAATAGAAAAAGATTACACAAAACATTGGAATTCCCACATTTTGGCATTTGTTAATATAAAATGGCCACAAAGCTATGGAGTGGCATAAGTACTAGAACCAGAGATACCTGGATCCAAACAAATGTTCAGCCACACTGGGCACTGGGTCACTTTGGTTAAGCCTCTATGGACTGGCAAGAATGTAACTTTGTATGCAAATTAAGGCAGAAGCATAGATCCCTCAGCCCTTCAGATGTTGATCTAGTATTCTTTTTATGCCCCACCATTGGTTAGGCTGATGATACAGGAGCTCAACATCATCTAGAGGGCCACAGGTTCCCTACCCCTGCGATAATGGATCAAAAGCATAAGACTACCTCTCCTCCAATTTTGCTCATCACACAATGAATTCTTCTCCAGTGTATTTGTAGTTGTTACGTCCAAATGAAAAGACACAACCAAGAGCTTGGTTTCAACTACATGGCTAGAAGGTAACTATGTGTATTGATCAAGTTGAAGCCAACAAAGGATTTATTTATTTGTTGAGCAAAAGGGATGCATAACATGATTCCATGTTCCACTCATGGCCTGGTTAACTACAGTTTAAAAACAGGCAGTATTACTTCTGCTAGAACTTACCACAACTTAATACAAATCACAAGAGGGTAAAAATCATATATGCCCATGTACTTCATTCTGAGCTCTGTGCAAAAAGAGCATGGTACAAACGTAACAAATCAAATTATAAGTTTGACAGTTCTAGTGCCAGACCTACATTCAATACTGAATAATACAGCATAATATTACCCTGGACAGATGTATCAACAAATAGTACCTCAATACAAAATTGAGATGAGAAATAAGCCTTTCATATTTAGAGCTTGTTTCCCACAAAAGCAGCATCTATAAGAACCAACTTAAACCCAACGGGCACTGCCCACTCTCTGAGAAGAAAGGGGATCTTTATTGCTAGACACAGATATTTCTTTCAACTACATCTAATGCATAATTGCTCATCTACTTCTTAAAAACCAAAAGCTTTGTATTTCTACAAACAGGAATTATCAATGTTGGCAAAATTCACTGTTATCTTTGGAGCACACTGGATGATGTCTTTGCATATCACAGTAAACCACAGTTTAGCACAGGGACAGGGAATGCATGAGTTCGATGCAGCACCATCTGGACAGTGATCTTCTGCTATCATCTCCCTACAGAGGTTGGAGAAAATGAGATATTTAAAGGCAAGGGAGTTCTTGTAAGGAATTGAGCTCTGCTTTGCAGGGGAAGTTGCACAGAATTCAGCTTGGATTTGTTAAGATGTTGCAGTCCTGAGCAGATTCACAAAGAACTCAGTGGTGCTTTCCATGCCAGAAAGCTTCTAAACTGTACCAAATTCCTGAGTATTCTCTATGTCCAAAATTGAGGTGTGCTTTGTATACTTAATGGGGAGATGTCCAAATGTGTAAGAACTACAGCCAGCCTCACTCACACCTGAATTAGTTCCTGTTTTATTCAACCAGTTTGCTCTGTTATTATGACCTACACTAGTGGTTCTCAACCTGTGGGTCCCCAGATGTTTGTGGACTTCAGCTCCCAGAAGCCCCAGCCACTATGGTCAATGCTCAGGGCTTCTGGGAGCTGCAGTCCAAAAACATCTGGGGACCCACAGGTTGAGAACCACTGACCTACACTATTGTTAAAACCAACTATACCTAGTTTAAACAAGCCAAGTTTATCAACAACTGACTTGGAGAAGCTGGGGTTTAGCTGGTTTGAATCAAACCATAGATAGTGCTTGCCACAAGGTATCATACCAGATGACACGACAAACTATAACCAACCAGAATCTAACGTAATAGCTCCTGAAGTTCTCCTGGCTGTGCAAGAAGAAAGGGGAAGGAGAAACAGGCGAGTCCAATCTTTGCTTTAATTCCTGAACAGTGCTGTGCTAAGCAACAGCTTAGTATGACATGCAAATACGGCAACAGTTTATACAGAGAAAACAGTGGGACTAGTCCAAAGAAGCTATCAAAGCCAGAAATTTCACATTTCCAACCCTGAAAGGTTAGCAATCTACCTTACAGCTTTAACACTGAAGAGCAGAGCTTTGTTTTTGAGAATACATATATACATTTATCCAAGAAGAGAAACTACCTTCCTGAAATTACTTCTGGAGCAGCATAGTTTGGAGAACCACAGCTTGTTCTCAAAAATTCTCCATCTGACATCATATTTGAAAGGCCTGAAAATGTACAAAAGTTCAAATGAAGATGATCAGTTGCAGATGACTAACACGCATTAAAGCCTCCCACAGTGCATATAAACTATCAATGTACCCAAATGGTTACAGAAACAAATGAGGGAGGGACAATGATCCCAAAAGAAATACCACTACACTATAAATTGTTCTCATGGTATTGCTCTTGACTTTAGTAAAAAAAAATACATGCAATACATTGTAAAAAAATATGTCCCCATCCTAAATTGTAAGCTAGATGAAACTGAATAGTTGGATTCTACTATATTAATGTGGCATGACCAACACTTTTCAGAAGAGAGCTTTTAAAGATGCTAAATACAGAATGAACCAAGAATATCGAATCCCTAAAGCAGCATTTTTATTGAACTTCTTCCCCACAATCAATATAACGCAGAAGGCAGAAGAAAGAAGGAATATTTCTTTGCATAAATCTAACAAATCTACTAAAATTTATATTAAATTATTAACTGGTTCAGAAGCTAAGACAGGCTTACTTTTAAAAAGCCATACCCTTATCTTTGTATTTACTCCTTATGAGATCTGATCTCATCTTTGCTTCACAAAATGTATGTGTGCATATACACATATGCATACACATATGGAAGGATGATAGTAAAGGGAAAACAAGGATGGTTTGGTAGGACCATTCATAACCAGTCTCTTTCACCTAATATGCCACCACTTGAAAACAAATCCCTTCACTACTTGCAAATTGTGGTAAGCAGGATTTCTCTTCTTGTTATTGTTACTTCTGTTTTGCTACACAGTTTGTTTCCCATGGTGGCAGCAACTATAAGAACCAAGCTAAATCCAAAACCAAAGCTAAAAAAGAAAAAAAAAACAAAGAAAAAAATGATCTTACTAGCAATGCAAAAAAAAATATTTCAGGAAGAAAAAATAACTGAAAAGTTCTTTAGCTACCAGAGGAACAGTAAAAGGTGTGAAAGAGGCATTCCTCTTAGCAATGGGGCAGCAAGTGTCATGCTGTGGAGAAAACCTGATGATGGTGCTGCGCAGATTCTGCATCAATGAGAAGATGTTACTTCTTCAGACACTGACTTGCATACCAGTGGAAAATCTTACTTAAGGGCAAGCAGAGAGAAAGCCATGCTATTCTCTTAATGTTGCATTAGAGATATCCTAAGATTCTTAGTTCAGCTTGCTAAAAGTTAAGCTCAGAAAGAAAAAAAAAGGAAGCTGTTCTTCAGCTAGGCTGGAGCACATTGTAGGCACACAATTTTGTTGCTTAAAAAACTATATAGTTAGGCCCCAAAACTTATGATTGCTGAGGTGACATAAAGCAATGGAAGCCCATCTTAAGCACGGCACAGGGTAGCCGCAGCAGGACCTCTTAAAGTCCGTCATGGGCAAGCAACTTACTCTATTTGCAAAAGACCCAACATACTTCTATAAGAGAAATGGGGATTAAATGCAGTTCAGCAACAGGCCACACCCTTGGCTATTCTCTGCCATCTCTATTTAAAAAAGGACTGGAACCCTGCCACCACCTTTTGAGACCCACTGCTTGGTCCATGGGCTAGATGGGCTAACTCAGTATAAGACAGCCACATATGTTCATATTATTCTAAACTCCATTTAGTACTGAAAAGCTGAAATTAACATTTGGGCTTTTTAAGATGGTAACTAAGTCACACACTGTCCAAATGCATTTTGATATTTAGATACTGCAGTCCCCTGGTCAGGAATAATTTAATCCTCAATTGTAATTGAACACATACCACATACCTTTGAAATAAAGTGAATCTTTTTTTAAAGGCAGAACTAAACAAAAACCAGGATTATGTAGCAATGTGTGTGTACCCGTTTCTGTCTGTCTGTGTCTCTGCCTGTCTGTCTGTCTGCCCGCTTGCCCCCTGCCTATTGATATACAGATTCCTTAAATGGACAATCCACAAAGATATCCATGGTCTTTGAGGTCTTCTCTAGTTTATAACGTATTAACATTTCAATTCAATTTTGGGAAGTCAAAACAGACTCTCAAAGTAGCTTCCAGTGAAAATTCAGATAGGATACAATACAATTTGACATATAAAGGGGGCTTCAAGCATCTGGAATTTGGTGAATCACTGCAGGTTCCAGGCCCTTCCCTCTAGAGCCAGGTTGGGGGACCTGTGAGCCTCCAGATGCTGCTGAATTGCAATTAGCACCAGCTCTAGTCAGCCTGGTCAAAGGTGAGACATAGTAGAAGTATACCTGGAGGGGTTAAGTTCCCCTCTCTTGCTCCAAAGTGAACCAAAGAATCAAGCCATATAGCAGACGGATCTGTGGATGTAAGTTTGCATACCATATGTAAGTTTACAGAAGGTACTGTGGTGCTATATTTCAGATGGGCACCTTTCGTCAGGGTATCTTGTAACACTTTTTAAAAAATATAAAGCATAACCATTACCTTGGTATACAAACAATTCACCCCAGTGGCAATTTGAAAAAAGCCACTAAATGCATAATTTAAAAAAAAAAAAGGACACCAAAAAAGCAGCAACACTGAGTTAAACAATCCCTTCATATATAGGGAAAGCGATGTCTGCCATCACATAGTTCAGTAATGGATCTCAGTACCTTAAGCCTGGCACTGCTGAGGTAATCAAAGTAAAAAAAGAAAAAAGAAAAAAAAAGGTCACACTTCAAAGGAAACATACCAAAATCAGCAATCTTGGCATTCATGTGTGCATCGAGCAGTACATTTTCGGGTTTCAAGTCTCTGTGGACTACCATGTGCCTGTGGCAATAATCCACACCTGAAAGGATCTGCTGGAACAGGCGTCTACTCTCCTTTTCATCAAGCTAACAACAAGGGAGGATAAAAAAGGGAGTACATTTTAAAAGACAGACAGACAACACAAAGTATTTGAGCTTTCCCTACATTTTAATGGCAAAAGCATGACTGCTTTGTGACTTTAGAACAATCTTCTCCAAGCCAGCTCCTTCTTTGTGGGAGGGAGGAGACGGAAGCTCTATTAGTTAAATCTGGAGGGATGAGAATATTAAGTAAGAGGATAATGGAATGAAATGCAGATACAAAAGAAATAGGAAAAAAGAAGTCCCTATCATATTCTGTACTCAGTTGAACTAGCAAGATGTGAACTGAAAACTTCCTTGCTTTCTAAAAATTACCACTGAATCTGAATAGCATGCACATGTCAAAACTGATGTTTCATGATTAACAAAGCAGATTCTTAGGTAACTTGCCACATTCACTTTACCTAAGAAGATTTTTAACTTATTTTAAAGGTCAGTACTTTAAACCAAAACCAAAAATAATTGACATTCTTTGACAATTTCTACAGATTACTTCAGCTCTTTTGTTTTCCCTTTCTTGTCATTTATAGAAGTAAGAGGAAAGGAGTAAGGTCAACTTGCATACTTAAGACATTATAAGGCCCTTTGATATTTAAGCTTTAGCAAATGCTTATATTCTAGTCTCATTCTGGCAGGAAAGCACGCACCATTCCAAAGAACATGTGTTGGTCTTGGGGCATTTTGTGCGGGATCTATTGCTTAGGGACCTTGGCCCACCATCTGCTGCAAAGGGATTTGGGCTCCTTTTTAGCTAAACACTTTTCTCTATGTAACACTTGCCATATCTATTAATCATCAGTAATGTCCACTCTACATGGCTGGCTTTGGCTCATGAATCCATTTTGGTGGGAGGGGTCTGATCCAGCCCAGAGCTGCAACCCACGAAAGTACTTTCCATCACTGATTATACTGATGCCAAGGTTCTTATGTTAAATTCCATCAGATCAAATACTGAGCCCTGAGTTACCCTCCCAAGAGGCACCACATACGTAATTGAGATAAGCACTCAAGAGCTGCCTCCTCCTACAACAAAATCAATGGGAAATCCCTGGTTCTGACCAGAGCTTCAATATTTCACCTGGAACACACACAGAAATCTGCTTCATACATGTTTAGACCATCATTCAGCTTGCTGAGCACTGGCAGCTGCCAACTGCAGTCTCTACCATTACTGGATATTTCTGGGATCCTCTGTTAGCAGAACAAACCCATACTCTCCCAAGCATGATATGAAGCCAAACATTGGTCTGTAACTTCAAAGTTACAGGCTAGACTACAGCCTAAACAAACTGATCTGTTTCTTAGCAGTGTTGTAACTATGTGGCCAAATATTACAGATCTATTTATGAACACAGAAAGCTGCCTTATACTGAATCAGACCATTGGTTCATCTAGCCCAGTACCTTCAATACTGACTGACAGTATATCAGTGTTTCAGGCAAGATTCTTGCCTAAAGGCTCCCAGTAGTACTTGGTAATCTCCCATCCAAGTACAAACCAGACCTGACCCAACTTGGCTTCTGCAATCCAATAAAGTCGGGCATATTCTGGATGGTATTTAAAGAAACAAGCAAAAATACAACTCCAAACATGCGACAACATCATACTGGTAGTACAATAGTGTCCATCCTCTAAATTTCTATTTGATTGCTAACCATCTGTGTCTCTTTCTAAAGAAATATGAAAGTTGTGTAAAAATACCAATTGATACACTATGCCTGGATTACTACTACTAGAAGTATACTGCTAATGAATTACCGTGGACACTCAGATTTTAAACCCACAAATGTTAGGACATCTTTAAAAGTGTAACATTTCTGGAAATTCTGAAGCCATGAGGAAAGTAAGTCTTTTTTTTTTCTTTTTTGATTGAGTGGAGAATGGAAATCTTCAGAAAAATTGGGGAGGGGGGAACAGTACCTTAGTACCTTTTATAGACTGAAAATAATTTTGTTATTTTAGGGACATAGAATGCATTATGTATAACTTGGCTGACCATAAAATTACCATGTCTGATACGTTAACGGTGTTGATTATAACATGTGGAGCTACAAGGTCCTGGACTGTAAGAACTAAGTGATTTAGACCCTCTTTGGTTATGAGAAGGAGACAAATAAACAAATAAATGAAAAATTAATATTTCCTCTAATAATCCATAATGTCAAGTTGATAGTTATAGGGAACATGTAACTCCCTTCTTAAAACATCTTATTTGACTACTGGTTTGTTTCTGGGCACAAGTCAAAGTGCTGGCCATGACCTAAAAAGCTGCCTCCGTCCAGACTATCTGAAAAGATCGCATCTCCCTATACAAACCTGCCAGCCTTAGGATTCGCAGGGCAGGGCTTTCTCTCAGTCCCCCCAGAATCAGGCTCATTTGACGAGGTCAAGGGAGAAAGTCTTTTTAGCAGCTGGTCCTACCATTTAGAATTCTCTTCCACTGGAGGCTAGGCTGCTCCCTCTCTCCTCTCCCTTCACCAGTAGGCAAAGACCTTTTTGCTCAAGCAGGATTTTAATGAATAATTGCTTGCAAGGAGCCCTCTTATTGGGAAAGAGGATGCTCTATTTTTCTTAATTTCTGTATGCTTTCGAATTATTTTTTACTGTTTACAGCTATGGTCTTTATGTGATGATTTTTAAATTATGTGATTCTTTTCATAAGCCACCTTGGCTCCCTCTCTGGGAAAACCCAGCATATAAATGAAACCATCATCATTGTCATCATCTTTGTCATCTACAACTACTATTATGCCCCGTAAAAAGAAATGAGAAAAGAAAACCAAGAATCACAACAAGATGAGATTAGAAATGGTCTTATTCAGAAGTCTATCTGCTATGTATTTTTAAAATAATGTGGCAAGAGTAAATATAGGAGCACTTAATCTTAAATATTTCATTCACCATTCTAAGCAAATATCCCATAAGCATTTTTTTTTCATTTTTAAGGGGAAAAAAGGCTTAAAAATGAAAAATTCCATTTTTTAAAAAAAAATTCCAGTTTCCACTGGTATTTGATTCCATATATGACGATCTTCCTTTAAGATTCAACACAAACAGCTTCTGAACATTTTTATCTCCACCTGAAAATAACTATGATGCTTTTATATTTATATATATATATATATATACGTACATATACATACATACACACACATATATACTCCCAGAATCAACATTCTTTTTTAAAAAACCATAGAATCGTTTTAGATATGCAACACAGATTCAAACTATACCATACATTTAGTACAAATATTACTAAAGTGCTCCTTAAAATGATGACAGATGTTTGACATAACAAGTGCTTTTCATCACCTTCATATTTTGTATTTAGTATGCTCTGGTTGCTGGAATGTAAACTCAGGCTTGATTTCCAAGTCTGATTGTTGAGGCATAAATCAGCAATAAACCCCACTATGGGAGGAAAACTGGTTTATTTCACAGAATAAATATAACATCTAGTTTGACCAAAAGGCCATCTTGCACAGATGACTGTTCATGTTCATGCATAATGTGGGCACAGCAAATTCACTCAAATTCTTTCATTCCCTTATGTGAATTGGATACTTTTGTTTTCCCAGGTCCTGGAAAGACAGGTGGGAAAGCTCAAGTGAGCAGATGGCATACACATGCACTATTTATTGCATAATTCAATCATTCACGTCACACATGAACCAGCTCAAAGTATATATGAAATGCTCATCCAACACTGCAAAATGTAAAGCAGTTTGAACAGACAGAATCTTACCCTTCCATTTTTACAGATGTAATCAAACAATTCACCTCCTGAAACATATTCCATCACCATGAAAATGTCAGAGGGTGTGCTGATAACCTGGTACCTGTGAAAGACAATACATTAACAAATTGACTATACATGTTTACACACACCATGTAACATTATGAAGACCTTCTATTTAAGGATAGCACTTTGATGAACAGCGTAATCATACATGTTTATCTGGAAAGATATCCCAGTTCAACAGGGCTTATAGAGATAAGACTGTGCCCTAAAACATCTTTGTTGATATCATCGTGAGAGGCTTTTTATAGGAAGGAGATGACAGCAAAAGAAAAATGAGCATCATTTCAAGATCTTCTGGAACTCGAGAACACCACAGCATGAAATCAATTGAAAAAGCAATGTCTGAAGGTCACAGCTTTCAATGGTTCTCTTATAGACAAATAGTTGAAAAACACAAAATACGGAGTATGACTTTGAGTTGAATAAAACTGAATTTGAGAAATAATTGTGCTCAGATGATGAATACTTGCTTAATAAGATGTATAAACTTTTGTTAAAACCAGAAATGGAAGAAGAAGTGGTTAAAGACTGTATGATAAAATGGGCACCAAATATTGGGCATAATATACCACCGGAACAATGAGAGAAAATGTGGTCAGTGGGAATTAAATTTTCATTATGTTATGTTCTCAAAGAGAACTCTTATGAGATGATGTATTGCTGGTATTTGGCACCAAATATCTTTGCATAAAAAGGTTTCTAAGAGATACTGGAAATACAAGGAACAAGTGGGATTCTTTTATCATATTTGATGGATGTGTGAAAAGGCTAAACATTTCTGGAATCAAATATATTTTATGCTGTATAAAATTTTGAAAATGAATGTTCAGTTGAAATCAGAAGCAGAAGAGCAACTGGAGAAGTACAGCAAGATACTGCAATATATGATTACTGCAGCACAGCTACTG
This sequence comes from Iguana delicatissima, assembly GCA_948472985.1. Taxonomy (NCBI): domain Eukaryota; kingdom Metazoa; phylum Chordata; class Lepidosauria; order Squamata; family Iguanidae; genus Iguana; species Iguana delicatissima. The sequence continues at coordinate 196,524 of CAOKZL010000094.1, read as the reverse complement.
TACGCTTAGAAGTGGAAAAATACAAAGATTCCAATGAAGGAGGACTGGCTGGTAAAATTGTTCGACTTAGCTGAAATGGATAAATTAACAATATTGATAAAAAAATAAACTATGGTGAAAGATTGGGAATCTTTAATGTGCTTGCTGCAAGAAAAAAAGTAAAATATGTTGACAGAAGGATTCAGCAATTAGTATGTTTTGGAAAAGTAGAGAAGTTTTGTAATTAGAGAAGTTTTTTCTTTTTTTTAAAGTGTAGACTTTTCTAGAGTCTGTGTTAGGAAAGCTGGAAATACTTTTTAGTTGTCTCTTTTTAGTATTTTCTGCTTACTATCTTTTCTTGTTTATATCTTCCTTTTTTCCTTTGTTTTTTATCTCTATGGTTATAATTTGTTGTTTTTTGTTTTATTTATAAATAGCTTGGAAATCTTATTGACTTATTTCCCAAGTACTATAAGTGTGCATTACCTTTGTTGAGGTGTGCAGCATTTGTTAAACATCAGGCAAGGGAATAAATTCTGACATCTTGATCAGGACTCCTTTGGGATCCAGATCAATTATTGGCCATGTCATGTGGGATGACATTTCAAAAAAAAAGTTGTTGTAGATGTACAGGACCAAGGCAATTTGAATTCATGTCTCTTATCTGTCATTTTCACTTGAAGAGGCATTTGTCCATGAAAGAAAATATACAGTTTTTTTAAACATCCAAGTATAATACATCTGAAAGCAGACCAGTGGAATTTTCTCACCAGTCAGGCAGCTGGGCTGCCAATACAGCCAATACAGGTGTTAATTTGGTAAAACTGTTTATCATAATGAAGCTTAAGAAATCTTTCAGCAAAGCAGAACTAGTATCTCAACTGAAGCCTAGAACTTGACAATATATTACTTTTGCTTCACTTGTATGCCATGAAGCAGAATTCTCAATGGAATCACACTTTCCTTGAACAAAACACAATGTGATAAAAGAAGGAGCTGGGATTCTTGTTGCTCAAGACAGTACTTGAATAGGTGACTGAAATTCAAATGCAGTTTCACAGAAAAGGGAGAGCTTTTAGTACATTAAACAAAGAGTCAATTTATATCCTTTGCAGAAGGCTTATAGCTGAAAACTATTCTAACCAGCAAACCAGAACTAGCAATGCAAAGCATGTGGCTGTGGATCATTCCCAGCTCTCATGTTGCTCTTCCTCCACGTCTTCTCCTGCTACCAAGTTTTACTACACAGCACTATTCCATGAGCCATCCCAACCCTCTTAGAACAGGAGCAGGAACTTTATGGCCTTCCAGATGCACAGTCATCCCTCCATATTTGTGGGGGTTAAGGGTGCAGAATTCTCTATGTGGAAAAACCACAAATATTTCTAGCCCCCCCCCAAATTATATTTAATACACACACAAAAGTACAATCTGCAGATTCAATCCACTGCAGATTCAGATGTACAGTACGCAATACATTTGAATCTGCCATGGGGAGCACACCAGCCACTCAGGTCTGCCTTCCAGGTGGCGGGATTCCTTCACAAGGCAGAAGCAGGAAGCTGGCAAGGCTTGCCACCACCTCCACTGTTGCCCTGTGCTATTTTTAATAGGGACTTACAAGCCTCTTGCAATCTCACAAGGCTTGCAGAAAGACTGTGAACACAAAGAAAGACATTTTAAGTCCCTACCAAAAATGATGTAGAGCAGCAACAGAGGAAGCAGCAGATAATGAAATCCATAAATGCTGAACTCACGGATTGGAGGGCTGACCATATGTGAAGACTTCCTCAGCCTAAGGGCAGAGGCAGTGAAGAACAACAATGGAAGTTGCAGTCAAACCGCACCCAGAAGACCACACATTCTTCTTCTCTGTACTAGCAAGATGACATAGCTGGCATATTACACCACATATAATATACCGTAGACAAGAAGAAAATACAGTGAGCCAGGATTAGCACATGCTACAACTCTGTACCTGTGCAGCTGAAGACAGCACACAGGTCCAAGACTTCTGTCTCTGATTGTAAAGGGTTACTTTTCTTTTTTTTGCACATGCAATCACTTTAGCATTTTCTCTGTCGGGAGAACCAGAGAGAATCTTTAATGGAGCTCTTGTATTGACAATTGCAGTCGATGGCCTATGGGGTCCCTTCCAACTGTACATTTCTATTTCTTTGGAGGATAACATGTAACACTTCAGGCACAATTAGTGAGCCTGTGGTAAAAAAACGTATAGTTTTCCATTCACCAGCTTGCCAACGTGGAACTACAGCCCTTAATATTCATAACACGTTTTACACATTCACCCTTGCTTTAGTCTCCCAATCCCTTCCCCAGGTCTCAAAACAGACACTTCCTACCTTTATTAAGGTCCTACTAGAAAACCTCCACTTGACATTTTAGCATTCCAGCTATATGCAAGTTACAAAAGGATGCTTGCTGTGATTTGCTTATAGCACAACAGAACCCATACCAGAAAACCTTCCAACATTCATTTTACCCAAGGGACAGGAATACTAAGTTTCTAGAGAGAAAGAGAGAAAAAGGGAAAGAGAAGGAAGCATTCAACATTACAGAGATTACTTTGAACAAAAATACACATGAGCTTACAGTTTAATTATGTGCGGATGCCGAAAAAGCTTCAAATTCTGAATCTCTCTGCGGATTTTCCCCACAACATCAAGGCTGCGAATCTTCTGTCTGTTCAAGATCTTCACTGCTACTTTGTGCCCAGTCAGTTCATGCTTGCCAACTACAAGAAAGAAAGAAAAGGTCAGCCAGACTGTGACAAGGGAGGTGCTTTCCAAAAAAACAAAAAACAAAAGGCTATCAGGTCTGTTTACACTAAAAGGGATAGGAAGTGGGAGAGAAAGATAACAAAAGTAATGAACAAAAGTAATCAATACTGGTTATTACTGCAAGCATTATTCAGCAGAACACACTTTATTTGCATACAGTTTCATTTATTTACCACACACACAAACACATTGCCCCTGTATGTCAAGGTATCCCAGTACTTAATAGTAATACAGTAGCATTTACAAGAGACAAAAACGAAGACAGTCTCTGGCCTTAGGATGAGCTCCCTAGCCCGGACTTTTCTTCTGATTTCTCTCAAGGCACACAGCTCTCTAAGAAGGTAGGTATCAGGTTGCCCCAACAGATCTTGTAGTGAGGTGATCTCTTCAGAAATTGATGGGATGTAGAGATGCCACAGAACAATAGTTTCTATGCCGTTTCCTACTGGAAGGAGGATCATGTTCCATGAAGTTCTATGTACTAGAAAATATGTAGCTGTATTGAAAAATTCTTACAGACAGAAAAAAAGCACAGTAGATTGTCTGTGGCAGATGACAGCTTCTGCTAAGCAACTTAGGTTTCTTTCACACTGCACAATTATAGCAGTGTAATTCTACCACAACTGCCATGACTGCATCCTGTGAAATCCTGGAATTTTAGTTTGGTAAGGCATTAAAGCTCTCTGGCAAAACATTCTAAATATTACTCAAAGCTACAAATCCCAAGATTCCATAAAAAAATGAAGCTACATCTGTTAAAGTGCTGTCTAAATGCTGCAATTGTACGTTGTAAAAGAGACTTTAGGCAGGGAATTCTAAAAAATGAAGGGAGTCAATTCATTTCTTCTATTAGGACATTAGTGTAGCAAAAATGGCTAGTGGACATCCCTGTGTATCAATGAGACTGAAATACCCACACACAAAACTTATGTTCGTGGGCCTGCTTTATAAGAGTGAATCCTAAGAGGTATAATTCTGTTCTTGTGTGAAAGCAGGTTTTGGATAAGGTCTCAGATCAGCCAATATCTACAATCATATTGTAGATATCCAGAGACCAGGACAAGGAGGAATGGATTCAAGCTGCAGGAAAGGAGATTCCACCTGAACCTCAGGAAGAACTTCCTGACAGTCAGGGCTGTCTGGCAGTGGAATATGCTGCCTCGGAGTGTAGTGGAGTCTCCTTCTCTGGAGGTTTTTAAGCAGATGGATGGCTATCTGTCGGGAGTGCTTTAAGGGTGTTCCTGCATGGCAGGGGGTTGGACTGGATGGCCCGTGTGGTCTCTTCCAACTCTACATTTCTATGATTCTATGATTCTGTGATGTCGAAATGGCCTAGTCAGGAAAGTTACAAAATCCATTTACTACCAAAAGATAGATTATTCTCACAGTTAAGTTTAAGGAAACCACTACTCTGGTTGTCACTCTGCATCAAAGGGAACAGGCAGAATCTCAAGGTATACTAAAAGCATAATAAATTTTATCACTCCGGCACTAGCTCTTTTTGATCAAATGCTAGCAGATGTTCTGCTTAATGATACCACACCCTTTCATTAAACTTCAGAAAGCATTAGCCAAGTGTATAACCTTCAGAGCCACCAGAAGAATGCCTAGGCTCTATAAGGTAATGTTTGACGGTTGCTTGTTTAAGAACCAAACTAGAATGACAGATCAAACTCACAATCAGGATCTCCCAGATTTTTCAGAATCTCTCTCCTGTACACTCCTGTCCCCAGGGACAATACATCTTAAAATATTTATACCAATATATTGCATACTGAGCAGTATACAATATATACAATTTTAAACACTTCCAGATTAAAGCTTTAAATAATTTGAAAAAGATAAAAACACATTAAACAACACAACAGTTAACAAGAAGTCCAAATCCTGCCAGCATTTTAAACTGAGTCCAAGAGCCCACATTTCAAAGGAACAGACTATTTTATAAGGGAGAGATTGTGCCAGTGCACAGCAAGGATCTAAGGGTCTTAGTAGACCACAGGCTAAACATGAGCCCACAGTGTGATGCAACAAACAAAAAAACTAATGCAGTTCTAGGCTGCATCAACAGGAGCATACTATTTACATCAATGGAAGAAGCAGTGTCACTATTCTGTTGGTCAGACCTCACCTGACTGAACTATGTCCAGTTCCGGGCACCACAGCTCAAGGAGGGTATTAACAAGCTAGAATATATCCAGAGATGAGCAACCAAGATGATCAAAAGTCTGGAAACTGAGCCTTACAAGGAATGACTTAGGGAGCTGGGTATGTTTAGCTTGAAGACAAAAACACTGAGAGGTGATATAAGAGACATCTTTAAATATCTGAGGAGATATCATGATGAAGATGGAATGAGCTTGCTTTCTGCTGCTCCAGAGATTAGAACATGAACCAATTTACTCAAATTACAAGAAAAGAGATTCCACCTAAACATTGGAAAGAACATCTTGGCTGTAAGAAGTGTCTGTTTGCTTAGAGAGCAGTGCTCTCCTTTATAAGTCTTTAAAGAGAGGTAGGATGGGTATCTTTCAGCAGTGCTTTAACTAGATGGCCCTTTGCAGTCCCTTCCAACACTATAATTCCAATTCCAGGAAAGAAATAAACAGTTGTAGCCAATGGGCACAAATATACTGCTGGTCTGTGGGATGCTGGGAAAAATAACCACCACATCAGACAGCATAAAAAGCAATGATATATGACCGGATAGGGTGGGGAGAGACGGTGTCAAACATGCTGGCCATGTGTTAAGAGTTAGGGTCCGCCAAGTATAGTTCTTTGGATCTCAACCCATGTGCTCTAAAAACTGATATCCCATTCAAATGGAAGCCAGTGTGGCACAGATTACATGTGGAAGGATGCCCCTGCAGCTAAACATCATTATCATTAAGGAGCCCATAAAGCAAAGACAGGCAACCCAAAACCCACTAGATGTTCTGAATGACAATACCTACAATTCCTGATCATTGGCCATGATAACTAAGGTAGAGAGGAGTTGCACAAAATATCTGGAAGGTACCAGGTTGTCTATCCCTGAAAGCTTTTGGCAAGAATGTGGAAGAGTTGCTCAAACAAAGAAAATAATACAGGAAACAATACAGGGCATAAATGCTGGCATGCCAAGTGTACAACTACATATTTGAATTTAGAGACGAACATCCCAGTCAGATGCAGACAAGGATTAACCAAGCACATGTGGATCCCACTTGCACAATCCTTCCATACTACCACCTCTACCTTCTACCCCAATTTCCCTCAATATTGATAACTTCAGAAGGGTGCACTGCTAGACCTGAGAAAGGAGATTATTTGAGTAAAATTCCTTCATTTATGGCAACTTTGGCAGGCCTTGTGAATGGTATAGCCATGTGAAAGGGGGCATAGAAAGACCTGCTGCACCTCATACAGGCTGCTTCATACATCCATTTAATGACTGTAGAGGACAACTGAGCATTTCCACTGAGAGGTGACATCAAAAGACTCTCTGTGACAATTAATGGAACAGCTGACCAATTCCTCACCCACGCTTATCTTCATCTGATTTTCCAGTCAAAGAGTAATGCACATGCAAACTGGCCTCCAGCTTCTCAACTGACTCCCTGGTTTACAGTAGCAGCTGTGTGGCCTAATTTACAGACAAGATCCGTGCCAGATCCACAATAAGCCACTCATTCACATGTAAATTCTTCAACCACAAAATTTGTCATAGTAGGGTTTCTTACATCAATGGAGAAAAATGCCTGAGGAAATTCATGAAATTACATAAAAATGATACCACTTGGATGAACCATTGTACCACCAGTGAAAGCAGTTGCAAAAGCCAGGCCACAACCAGATGTTTAGAAAGGAGATGCAGAAAAGGGAATCCTCCAAAATGGGTTAAGTAGCTTTCTTCAAGTGTGACCAGGGAACTCGTAATATTATTTTTCATACACAACTGCTAATAAGAGCTGGGGGGAGCTCTGAGTACACAGTCACTTTTGGTCACTGATGATAGAACACCTCATGATCTTTCGTGTCCTCACAGAAAATATAAGCTAGCTTTATTGTTCTAAGATAGCTAGAGCCAAACTGATTTGTCACATTGCAATTCTTTTAAAAAAATGAAAATTAATCTAAGCAAAATGGTCAACCTGAAGTAAAATTCACTAGTGAGAGACAGTTGGCTGTTTTCACTTCAGCAACTGAACTGTAAATTCAAACCAACTACTTGACTTCTGTGGAAGAGTAGGAAAAGGGAAAAGATTACTTTTGTTCATTCCCCTACTAAGTAATTTCCATCACACATGGATAAGAAGCAAGTTTTTCTAAAATCAGAGCATAATATATTCAAGTGCAAAACATTAACTTCTAGGGAGAGGCAAATTCAGTCAGCCTAGCTAATCAGGGATATCTGAAGAACCACCTTACCCCTGAGGAGCAGGAAGAAGCAACCAAAATACCTTCATGAGCTTCCATCACCTTGCCTCCACATGATGTCTTTTCTCCTACACCAAACACTTAGAATCATAGAATCATAGAAATGTAGAGTTGGAAGTGACCACAAGGGCCATCCAGTCCAACCCCCTGCCATGCAGGAAAACCCTCAAAGCACTCCCGACAAGTAGCCATCCAGCCTCCGCTTAAAAACCTCCAAACAAGGAGACTCCACCACACTCTGTGGCAGCACATTCCACTGTCGGACAGCCCTGACTGTCATGAAATTCCTCCTGAGGTTCAGGCGGAATCTCCCCTCCTTACAAAAGGTCTTTTTTCTGTTATGATATACAAAGATAACTGAGAATTATAGTTTTAACCATTTTATGTAATCTGCATGGTGAGGTCTATCTTGAAAGTAGTATATGATTATCCTAGACCAAAAAAAAATTAGTCTGCAATTCTATATTTTTATTAATATTGGATCCGAAAGCTTATCCTCATTGTTTAAAGCATCCTGTTAGACTGAAATATATGAGAGAGCTATCTTCACATTCAGAAAAATTTCTCAGGTTGCTAGCTGGTGGTTTTTTTACCCACCACAGCTGGCCATCTATTTACAAGCCTGAATCAAATGCTTCTGAATGGACTCAAACTGGATAAAAATACGCTGAACCCAAATAATTTTCACTTTTAGGGGACTGATGATGACTGCTGGTCTTCCAAGGTACAGCACCTCCAACTTTAAATGGTGGTATGGGGAGGATGGGAAGAATGTATTATTCCTCCACACTAACAAAGCCTGGTTTTGAGGCTGTTGGGAATATGTTTGGCCTGGCACATGGCCTGCATAACAAAGACCTGTTTCAACAAAAGCTTAAAAGCTATGCAGGACAACCTGAAGAGAAAACAGTAACGCCAGAGTACAAGTATTGTTTCTCACAACAAAATATGGACAGAATCTGATTCAAAATATACAAAATGTAGTGGTACTGTTGACTCAAGTCAAAGTAGTAGCCCTACTATGACCAGGCCTTGTACTGTTACACAACTTAAAGAATACAACCCAGCATGCTATAAATGATGATATAGCAGAGGCCTCTGAGAGACAGAAAGAAATGGACTAGCCAACTTGAATTTTTATGCCAGGCTATTGCTCTTTAACAACTAAAGAAATCCATTATTATTTTCGACATTTACCAATCATCCTTCCATTTATATTGATTGCCTGGGGCAGTGTACATACTTCAAACACACACAATAAAAACCAGTCAGATTGACGATTATGTTGGGATAACAACTTCTTGTAAAACTAGCACCACAAAGATATATCAGCATTTCCAAAGGCTCGGTAGAAGATTTAGGTTTTTATTTTTTTCTAAAACTCAGGAAATAAAGTGGAAGGTAAGATATTTCAGCAAGTACAAATCCAATGTAGCATACCAGAGAAGGCTCCATCATGTACCCTCCTTGTATAAGCCTCCCTTCCAACTGGAACAGAGAACATCACCTTTAACCATATATAAAAACTTATTTCTGCAACAACTGTAATTCATTAACTAAGAAAACCAACATGCTGACAGATGAGGAGGGCAATTAAATAACAAGAATAATGTTTTCTGCCCCAGCAGAAAACTTTCTGCTTTCATGATTACAAAGCCCTAGAGAGAAAAACAAAGACTCCATGTTTCTAAAATCACATACCTACTTACCAAAATGCAATGGGAACTACTTCCATACAAATATACGCAGGATCAATCTACACATTAAAGTCTCAGCAGAATGCCATGAAGAAATCACTGTACATAAGATACACAACTGAAATGGCCAGCCACAATATTTCCAGGAGCCACACTATCCTTCAGTTACTAGCTTGGGTTTTTTTAAGCCAACCCAATCCAATTAATTAAGTATTAATGACTTTGAAGGCACCAGATCTCTTCTGATCTTGGAAGCTAAGCAGGGTGAGCCCTGCTTAGCTCTCAAAATGTGAGGGTTTAGCCTTCACAGATTTGATTATCTGTGAGTTTCTCCAACCCCTGCTCCCCAACCTCAAGTACTCTTTTTCTAGGGGAATCTTCCTTCTCAGCAGCTCCAATCAGACCATGCAACCATTTAAAAGCCCATATCTGGCCCTCGTCCTCCTCCAGCCAGCTAAGGATGGCTCACAGTCCAATTTCTCAGCACCATAAATCCTCTCCTGATGCCCCCTACACACCCAAGGAAGTAGGTGTGAAAGAGAGAAGAAATATAGGGCCAGCACACTGACCCATTCTCTTTCCCTGACCTGGTTTGGACCATGAATGCCTATTCTCCCCACCATGCCTCAGTCCTCTTCCCAAAGACACACATACACATTTTGATATTTGTGTTTTTTCCACTTTTGTAGGGGTCCTGTCTGCCCAACCCCAGCAAATGTGGAAAGCAAACTGTACATTCTATCCTACTGCCTCAACTGTATAAATAAGTTTTACACCTAAGGCCTTAATACCACTCAGTACCGCACCTGAAGTGAGTTTATATCCATGAATGCTCATGCTAAAATAAAAACCAGTTAGTCTTAAAGGTGCTGCCACATTTCCTTTTTGTTTTTCCTCCCCCTCCCTTTCTCCTTTTTATGCTGCAAGAGATTAATACAGCTACTTCTTTAAAAACAACCCAATCACAGATGCTAAGGCTAATATTACGAGTAGTCACTTCACATGTACTTTATACATGCACATTGATTGAGACCATCAACAAGAATGCAGAGGAATTTTTTTTTCTCTCCCAGACCCTACTCAACATCAGCTATAGTGCCTTTTCATTTCCAAATGCAAATCGGTGAGCAACTCAAATTTGCTGATTCTTTTTCTTATAAGTGATACAGGAGCAGGGTAGGAGGAAGATAAATTATTTCAGACATTGGATACAAACAGCCCTATCATTAGGGAGGAAGAGTGGGGCAACTTCTTCAGTCAGCATGTTCCAGAATGGGGGCACTGGGGACAGATTCCCATTTTTATCTGAGCTGCCCAGCTGTTACCCTCTATCTGAGGACAGAACTGTCTATGTCACCCAACCTGTCCTATGTAGCTATCTCAGGGGGTGGGGATAGACACTATTAAAATCCAATGGTGAAGTAAGGTTTAACTACAAGTCTACACCATGTCTGTACTGGGGATAGTAAAGAGGGAGCCAACTTGTCTTTTACCTCAGGCAACACAATCTCTTAGGATGGCCTTGCCTGCTAGCTCCAAGTTAGGCATTTTCAATGCTGGCAATTTACTGGAAGGTAATGGCCTCTGAATGAAAGCCATCTCTCATTAAAGCAGAAAGTCCACATTTCTGGTTATGTTCCAAGAATGCTGAACCTAAAGCTCTTACTGGAGTGAGATTCTATTTGCTTCCAGACAGACTTAAATAAATGCAGTACAATACAGTGGGTATTAATTGCCTCTAGGGACTGAAAATTCCCAGGGATCTGATTGCCCATTGGTCCTAAACATTCAGCATTGGCCCCAAAGCACTGTATAGATTTGCCAAGCTCTCCTTAACAGAGGCTGTCCTGAGAAATGAATTCTCATTTTTCATTTTAACCAAGGACTGAATTAAGAGAGTTCTGCAAAATGAAAGAAAATTATTTCCTTGCAAAAGGCTGTTTCATCCACCCCACCCACCCCTAACATAAGAACAGGCTTCATCCAATGGCAGTTCAGCTGCAATTTCCTGTGAAGACAACACAGGAAAAGAACAAAGCATCTGCTGCATGCTGTTCAAATATTCACACCATAATTCTGAATCTACCAAATGCTGACGCCAAAAAATCAAAATGTTTCTCTGCTTCCACAGCATGGAATGGAAATGCCATAGCAAAAATGTTTTATATATACATACATACAAGGCACTACTTCAACATTTGCTTACATTTTGCAGATGTCCCTACAGTACTCCCTATACATAAAGGTACTAACAACCTGTCCCTCACTCAGTCATTATCACACCAACACTACCCTTATGTCTATTCAGCTTTGCTGGTATTAGTCAGAAAGAGCATTAGAAACCAACACTTTAATTTGTATATCTAGTGATTCATCCAGTTCAAAATTCTGTCTTAGGCAGCAGCAAGCACAACAGCAGACGGATGATACATTTCTTTGAATTGCTAACAGCAAATGCGGAAGGGGAGATAATTTCTTCATTGGGATGTATGTTAACAGTTTATTCCACTTTTTTTAAAAAATAGTAGACAGCCATGTTGCAACCACTGTTCTTACTCTTATTTGTTTTTAACAGGCCTGCCAAACAGCTGGTAAACAAAGCAGTCCCATCCTGCAAATTTCATATGGCCACATAAGGAATTTGGTCAGATGCCTCTTTTTAGCAATTTCACTGAAGACTAGAAACAGTGTAGCATTTGATAACCAATATCTGTACTTTCTTGGGATTAAGCAACACTGAACTGTGTGGGACTGGAACAAAAAGTGAAGAAATTCAAGCTACAAGACAAATGTTTCTGCCTCACTGGCTAGTGTAACAGGACCACGTTACAGTCATACAGCAACCCAACATACGTTATAAAGTATTCAGGTTCTTAACAAGGAAAAAAATGGGGAGGAAGCTGGAACAGGGCTTTGATTTTCCTAATCTTTGATACAGACCACATCCATCCCCTTTAGTAAGCTCAGTTAATTGCCCCACAAAGTCCTCTGGAATATGACAATTCATTAGTTCTTCCTTTTGGTTAATGTACATTATACAACTTAAATTCATGTTAGTAACCTTAATCCATGGGCCCAAACTGAGGCAATGCTATTTATCTGGCTAATATGTTCTAGTAACAGAACATAGCGGAAAGCTAGCTATTGCTCAGACAGAAACCATTTCAACATGTATTATTGGAATAGTACATCAGACATAAAGAGGAGACAGAACTACAATTTTGGTGTGATCTAGCTAACATTCAATTATCACTGGTTGCAGATAAATGTAATTTTTTCTGAGTAGGCCAATTAGTTGTTTCAACAAACGGACAGGATGAGTATCTGCCCCTTATCTCTTTTAAAACAAAAGATCTGAACAAACAGTTTGTAAGATCTTTCACTACCATCTCCTGATGATAGGGAATATGAAACACCGACACAAGCAGAATATTTACTCCAAGAGTATTCTCCCAAACTGAACTTATCATACTTTTGTAGTCACCTTCTGTGACAAGAGTGAAAGCTTTTCTTGCCTAGTATTAACTGCCAGGAGAATATGGCAACTTAGTAATGCAAATAAAATCTCAATGTTTTACAGGCAGTTAGTATTTTAAAGGAGACTAGCTTTAACCTAGTAGTGCATCTTATAAATTCTCTGCCACTGTTCCATGAAGACAGGTTTGCTGAAGTTACTTTTGTTATTAACACCTCTGACTGGTTTCTACAAGGAAGATAGTTTGGAAGCTCTAACTAGTATAAGACTGCTTGACTACTTATTGGAGACAGATACAAAATACTCTTCTTCTGATTCACAAGTACCACAGCTGAAGAATTCAAGGTGCGGGTTATTGCCTTTAGAGCAGAGCTTTCCAAATTTTCATGTTGGTGACACACTTTTTTAGACATCCATCATTTCATGATACAGTAATTCAGTTTTACTAGCAAACCAGAGGTTAAACTAACCCCTTATAAGAGATACAGACACATAAATAAATTGTAATAACAAAATGTATGGGGACACAACATATCTCATGGAATATATTTCACATATTTTTAAAAAGATATGATTTATAAATAATAACATACATTTCCAAGATTGTGGGCGACACACCTACACATTTCAGGCGACAAACTAGCGTGCCGCAGCACACCATTTGGAAAGCCCTGCTTTAGAGCAATCAATAGCCAGGACCAGCATATCTGATGAAACAGTCCCCATCATCTATGTTATTCTCTGGAGAAATCCTTTTTGAAGTTAAGGGTCACCCCAAGCCAAAGCACAATACAAACAGCTCCCTTGTGAATCAATATTCAAGAGCTGCCAATTTTTGAAAGAAATAACCAAAGGAAGAATGGCAGACACTTTCTAACAATCCTTTGGACAACAGAGTACAAGTGTACCTCACTCAAAGCAATTTGCGTGGAAAATGGAGAAAAGACTAAAATCAACAAATTCCTCAGATGGAACTGCTACTTCATATATTTGTTGCTTGACACACCTTTGAGTCACTTCTAACTTATGGCAACCCCAGTATAAGAGATGCTAAGGGAGATTGATGCAACAGAATTATTTTTCACCAAGACAGTAATATCACCCAGATTAGAATTTAAATCAGTTTAACAGTCAAAATCATGATCTCACAGTAGGCACCACACTTTGACATGTGCAATCTCATCTAAACTCCAAACTGCCTCTAATTCAACTTTCCTCTTCGTTTTCTTGACGCAAAGGCAACAGATTTTTCCTGAATCACGTAATGAGAGAGGGAAGTGGATCGTGCAAGCAGAAAAAGGAAGAGGAAGAACCTGAAATACAACCTCAGTGACCAAATCATGATTTGATAGCTGGAGGTAAGTGATGAGACACAGAGAACTGGAGAAAATCTTCCCAATAAAAACTAACCAAATCATGATGCTACTGAAGCTCTGAAGGCAAGCAAAACTTCATTTCATCCAACAATTTTTAAAGTGCAAAAGCATACCTAAACATTATTAATGTGACTAATGTGATATTTTATGAGGCTGGACTATTTTGCAATATTTGTACCATAGTACGTATGCAAACTGAATTTCTAAAAAAAAAAGGAAGATAGAGAATTTTTAAAAACGAAGATATTTTGAAGCAAAATATTTCCAGGCAAACAGACCTCTTGCTGGTCAGCAACAACACTTTAGATCTCCATAGGTCACAACAGGTCTCCAAACCTTTGAGTGCGTACTTTTAAGCGTTTTAACATGCTTAAGATTGGATTGTAAAAGCTAAGTTTCCATTACCATATCTCTCATGGAAATTTTGCAGAGTTTTGCAAGAAATAATAGGAAATCAAATCTTCTCCCTCACTATTCAACACCAGTATTTTTTAAAAAAAAAAAGTTTTAAGAACACCATGAACTTTTAATTCGACATGTCACATGCATCAATCACCTTGGCTTAACATTCACCACCACCCTGTTCTCTTGCAAGATAATTTAAACAGTTTTCACTGCTGAAAAGGTTTCTTGGCAGAGAACACAGTACCTTTGATCTCTACTAGGTGTGTATAGTCCCTCTTCTCTATTTTTAGAAGTTACGTATAGGATATAGACCTCATCAAAACAGCTAATGAAGGTGAGAGGAGGAAAGAAAGAGCATGCAAATTTGGACTGACTGAAACTGGCTGGGGCATGAACTAGGGACACAGCTATGGCTGACAGCAAGGAAGACTGCAAGGTGACAGTGACAGGGAGAGAATGTGAAGGTGAATTTACAAGTCTACATTCTTTTGTCTCATCTTTCCTACTCTGAAATAACATTAACATCATCCTGTAATACCACAGTCCTCATCTCCTAGGCTGCAGTTTTACGCATATGGCCACCGAAAGCAAGCAGGGGTCAGATCGCAAACAAAACAAGCACTGCTTTGCCTTGCACTGCTGCAGTCCTGAAACATAACTTTCTAGAGAGTAAAATTCCACTAAATTCTGTGGGACTCATCTCTACCAGGAAAAGAGATTTCACCTAAACCTCAGGAAGAACTTCCTGACAGTCAGAGCCGTTCGACAGTGGAATATGCTGCCTCGGAGTGTGGTGGAGTCACCTTCTTTGGAGGTTTTCAAGCAGAGGCTGGATGGCCATCTGTTGGGAGTGCTCTGAGTGTTTGTTCCTGCACGGCAGGGGATGGCCATTGTGGTCTCTTCCAACTCTGTTTCTCTGATTCTCTGATTCTAAGTGTTTCGGATCTGGTCGTAAGACTATAACCCGACATAATGATTTGGGAGTAAAAGGTGCCAGGAACCGAAGAGTCTTAATTCCATGTATAAGAACATAGGGCTGGGCTTCATAGCACACCAGGGCTACAATCCCATTGCCACATACCTGGGAGTGCACCCGCTGAAGTCAACAGGGCTTACTTCTAAATGTAAAAAAGGGAGATCTAGACTGGAGGAGTACTGTTCAGTTTTGTCTCCCCGCCCAACCCAAGCCACCCTAATATAAACCGGCTGAAGGATCAAGCAAAGGCACACTCAGCCCCACGTTCCCCTCTCCTGAAAACCCCACACCTTCCCATCCTCCTCAGTGCAGCAGAAAGACAGGGAAGTCCAGTCTTGGCGAAACTTGTGAGGTGGACTGAAAGGGCAGGAAAGAAGCCCAAGGGAGAACCCCCGCCTCCTAAACAGGGCCCCTTCCCACTTTCGTTACGGCCTCACCTCACTCCCTCTTCCCCGCCCTGCCGCCCCTCCCAGCCCACAGGAAGAAAAGGACGCGGACACCTTCTTCACCTTCACCACCACACCACCACCCCGGCTCCCCGTTATCCAGAAAGGGTACGTCGGGGGAGCCTGTGCGGCCGCCCCTGCTGCCTCGCCCTCCGCCCACCTCGCCACCAAAAGCTCACCCTTGACTTTGCCGAAGGTGCCCACGCCCAGCGTGTCCCCCAAGATGTAGTGCCCTATCTTCACCCGCCCGTGCTCATGTTTCTGTTTATCCGCCGCCGCCATCTTGCGCCACGAGCCGAGCCTGCGCAGAAGCGAGGAGCGGGGCTGGTTTCCCCCTCCCCTCCCCTCCCCTCCCCTCCCCTCCCCAAGTGGAAGGAGCCAGTCGAGACTAGTGTGCGGGGAAGAGGGGGCACCGGCGGGGATGGAAAGGAGCGGCGAAAACCACGCGAGGGCCCGCCCGCCTCAAAAGCGAGGCAGCGAGACTTGGGGGTGGTAGGTAGCTCGAGTGAGTCGCGGCTCTTCTTCTCGCGGGAGAGGAATGTCGTTAAAGTGGGCAATAATAATAATTAATAACAGTAGCACGGCACTGCAGATGGTAATTTGTACGGGCAGAGAAGCAGACTTCGATTTTTTTTTCAATTGAACCAGATTAAAATCTGCCTCAGCTCGCTATGAAGGACCACGAGTCGTGTAGGCAGCGACAGGCTCCCTGTTTTCCCACCTTCTGGTTCTTTGTTTTTAACTCAGAGGTGGATTGGATCGCACTTCAGCCAGACAACACCACCTGGAAGAGGCTTGTCCTTCCAGAAAAGAGGACACGTGGGCCATTGCCACACCGGACTGCTACAGCGCTGTTATTCCACTTTCAACACCCTTTGACGCCCCTCCCTAAACCCCAGGATTCCATAGGTGTTGAAAGTGGAATAATCGCGCTATAACAGCCCAGTGCGGCAACGGCCATGGTCACCCTTCTAGGGGAAGACTAGAAGAAACTTTTTTTTGCAACTGAATTCAAAGTGCCATTTCCGCACTACGCTCTTATAGCGCGATTATTCCACATCCACGCCCAGCCCCTCCCGAAACTGCAAACTCCAGGATTCCATAGGATGTGGAAAGTGGAATAATCGCGCTATAAGACCGTAGTGCGGAAATGGCCCCTCTCTCTGCCACCCTCCCAACCCGACACAGGCATCCAAGTCCTCTTTTAAGTGCTCTAAAGAAGATAAATAGAAGCAGAAAAGATTTTTCCTGGAGTTATTTCTTCATGCCTGCATCTGTCCGTCCAGCCACACGCTCTTGCATTTGTAAGGATGACACCCAGTAATTCAAAAGTGGATATGCATGCATGATGGAGTCTAAGAACATAAATTTTGCAACAGCTTTTGGGAGCACGTGCGGGTTATATGTCCATAAAGATAAGGGTTTCTGAGCATATGAAAGAGTACCTCACAATCACTTGGTAATTGGCCCAACGCTGAAAGTTAGAGCTTATAGACTAAATCTTGCAATAGCACTTAAAATGGAAGCGAGGACATAACTGCATTTAAGAACTGGAAATATTTCTTAAGAATCCAACAAAAATGTTGGCTCAAGCCAAAGACTTATCTAGTCCACCATTCGATTCACACAGTGGAGAAAAGTTGCCTAGGCAAACTTTCCAGTGAGACGTGAGTGTAACCACATCCTTCATCTCACACTTACTAGCAACTGATACACAGAGGCAAATTGACTTTCTTACTGCAGGTGATATATCGTCTTTTTAACCAGAAGCAACTGGTGGTTCTAACTGCCAAGAATGTAACTAATCTCATGTTAAGCCATCAAAAGTGGTAGTGAATTCCATAGTCTGTGAGCATGAGAAGAAGTGCATGTACAGAATTGGCAATATTTAGCTCCAGAATAAGTCTTGATTTCCTCTCTTTAGTTGTGCTGTGTCATAACAGCAGCATCTCTCTCTCGCACACACACACACACCCCAGTTGTTACAGAATTCAATATGGTTTTTTTTTTAAATTTACTTTTAAGTGTGCTTAGAAGTTACTGGAGCAGTCAAAAAAATATGTCATTCAACAGATTCCAGCACATCCTCGCATTCCTCTCTTAATAAAATGACCGCTGGCAAGGGACCCAAGATAGTAAGGAAAGATAGTTAAGTGCAAAAAGCTCTTCCTTTTTTAAGAACATGCCTGCAAATTCAGAACACAGATAGTCTATCCTGGGCAAAGTTACTAGAATTAAATCCCTATGAATTAAATGAAAAATACTCTAAGGGTATGGGTAGATTACATCTGTAAATACTTCCATGCCAAACATTAATTAAGCACTGCAGGAAACAGAAATAAAACTCTCCAAAAGGAACAGTTAAATACCATTTGGTAAATGCTGTTATGTCTGGCATTGTTGGTTCTGTTATAATGCAGTTGCTTTTATCCACCCATGCCTAAAACCAAACAGCAGCTATCTCATGACATTCTCTATGAGGGAGGAGAAGAAGTTCTCTCAGCTTGAAGGCCAAATTTAGTTTTACAGTAGGGGTTTTTTTTTGGGGGGAGAGATGTTCTAGTGGTAGATGAAGCCAAAAATGACAAGACTTTTAGCTGCAACTGAAACTGTCACCATATTTTAGATTAAAGCTAATAACTAAGCCTTGTGGAGAGACATTTCAGCCTTTTCAGAATGAAGAAATAACATACAAAAGCTTTGAAACAACTGAGCGATGGTGTAATGCAGAAGAAGCTGTGGCCCTCTGAGGAACACAGGAGGGCTGGATTCAGTCTGAGCTGCTCATCTCTGTTGTGCAGAATTCATAACTGAGGCATCTGTTACCCTAAGAGGTGGGAGACTTTGAGGTCCACCCACAATGTCAGCGTCTCCTTAGAGTCTGGGGAATTATAGCTCAAAGGAGGCCTGCAAGAGGGTAACGGCAAGATCTTTTCACCTGGGTATACTGGTACTAACTGTAGAGAGGACTCCAGTTAAGAGTGAAACAGAGTATTTTATTTGGAATTAACAAGCAAACCGGAAATCTTGAGAACCATCCAAGGCTATCCAGAAGTGAAGCAAGAACAGCTGGATAGAGAGAGCTTTGGTGGGAAGGGTGATAGTTATCAGTCCTGAAGCAGAAGGTCAAAGTGGAATGGCTCAGACAGTTGTCTGAGGTTAGCAAGAACGAACAGAGATCTGGGCACCATGTGTTACATCCAAGTACTACAATTTGCTGGGGCCAAATCTGGGGTTTCATTACCCTATTTCCTGGGCTGGAGGAGGGTGTGTGGACAAAATGCTAATGGCTTTCACACAGGGTTGACCAGTCATGTAGGGATGGGGGGGTGATGAAGGCATTTTGCCCCCCGCAGCAATGTTTTTGGGGCGTTCCAGCTTGTAGCCACGCTCCTGCATGCCACAACCATGTCCCTGCACACTGCAGCCACACCCCCACGCACCGTGGCCACACCCCCATGTCGTAGCCCCACGCCCCCTCCCAACCCGCCCTCCACGCACTCCGAGCTCTGCCCCTGGGGTTGACAAAGAAGTCTGGAATGGGCTGATTGTCAACTCTCAGTGACAAAACATTGATGGGAGTCCTGACAATCCCTTAATCTTTTTGGCCAGATATGGTGAATAGGGAAGGTCCCTATAGGATATGCTCACAGTAGGGGTCCCCAATTGCTTCACGTGGGCAGTTTCACCTTCTACTATTTTTGGGAGTGCTTGGAGTTTTTCAAAGGAATATCACAAGCCCATTAGCATTGAGCTTTCCCACCCAATCCCCTCTGAATTTATGACTTGATCATGTCTGAGGTCATCTTCAGCCATAAATACATACAGTTATGAAAATAGCACATCCCACAGAGTGGAGGTATATGATGTGGTTAACAGATCATTTTTGTAGTTGAAAGATTTGCACCTATAGCATTGTTCCTTTGTCAGGGTGGTCAGTGAAAGCCTTTGGAAGTACAGATTTATCACTCAAGATGTGAAAAACATATAACTGCCAAAATTTTGCAGGTGAAACCCAGGACACAGCTGGCCAAACAAGGTCAGAGAGTTGTCAAGATGGCAGAAGTTATTAATGAAAAAGAACATACAAGCTAGGACGCACTGCAGCAGCTTGCTTTGATGAATGGCAAAATTATGACCTTTCTTTTTTTCTGAGTTGAGCACAAACTCATTTGGCAGTTTGAACTCAAGTTGAATAAACTGAAGTAAACTGAGAATGAATGGATAAAGTGGGAAAGGGAGAGAAAAACTGAGACATTTTAAAAGTAGCTGGAAAAGTGGGCAGATTGTTAATCAGGATTGTCCCAGGACAATTGGAGGGTATGACAATACACACATCCAAAGTTTTAAGTTATCTGTCTGAGGGCAGATCTCAGCAGAATTTTTCTTTAGTCTTCCTAGCTGGAATCATAACCAGAAATATCAGCAGAGGAACCTTGGCACCTGTCATCCACAATCTGACTAGTGGTGGCTGTCCATAGTCTCAGTTTCTCACCACCTATTATTTGATATATTTAATCAGTAAACACAGAGATTCAGTTTGGGACACATGTAATCCTCCTCCCATATGAGCCTATCCAGGATTTGACATCTCTAGTGAAGGGCTTATTTCATTGTCCCACCATCCCGTGAGGTTAGGCTGTAAGTACACAAAACAGAACTTTTTCTACACTTCAGTTGTGACACTCCATTCCAAGGAAGTCAGGCTGGCTCCATTGTTATTGAGCTTCTGACAGGCACGTAATGTTATTGTTCTTTCAGGCCTTCAGCTTTTAATTGCTTTAATTTTGTTCCAAACAATGTTTTGTTCCTGCTGTGAACCTGAGGGGCAGAAAAGCAATTTATAAATGCTAGTAATACATTAAAAATGAGCCTAGTTGCACAGGAAGGCTTATATTTACTGCAGAACCAGGGCCTCTATCCCTACTGTTGAGGACAAGGCCATTTTTTATTTTTATTTTTTTGATGTGGCTCACCAGCAACTTCACACCGAAGGTCAAAAAGGGAAAGAGCCCGAGGAGAGAGAAAAGTGGAAGAACTAGAACCAAATTGCCCATTCTACAGGAAACTTGTCTAACCACTGAGCGACACAGCAAAGTGAATATGTATTTTACTGCCTTTCCATGTATTCATGGTACATATGAGAGATAAGACAACGCTAGTGGCCCTATCGTGCTATACCGTTGCAGTGCTATGTTCCCCTTTAACTGCCACGGCAACATTCTGTGGAGTTTGGGGGTTTGTATTTTAGTGAGGCTAAAGAGTCTCTGACTGAAAATTCTGTCCCTCCATAAACTTCAAATCACAAGGTTACATAGCATCCCATCAAAACTCTGCCTTGAAAACAGATCCGAAAGGAAGTTTTGTATACAGCAGGTCTCCCGTATCCTCCTGACCAGTATCCATGGTTTCATTTATCCATGGCGAAATGCAGTCTGAAAACATCTTGTTCCCATCTCTTTTTTGACCACATGTTGCTAATTTTTCTGTTTTTGCTAGGTGTGTGCTGACTTTGGACTGCAAATAATGGCTACAAAGTCTTCTTTCTCAAGTTCCAAAGTTCCTCAGGTTTCAAGACCTCTCCAAGCTGCATACTAATCTCGATACTTATGTTGTTTATCTTATTTCAAAAATAGCATGTTTTTTGTTATCCACAGTAAGGCTGGGAAAATATCCTCTGCATATATGGGGGACCTATTGTATTTATCTATAGCAAAGGGGAGAATCCACGTCCCAGTCATTACCTTACTAAGATTATTTTTATGCTCTTTAACCCAGAGTAGCTGAATGTGCAAAGTCCCACTTATGCTGAAATCACAACTGTTCAGTTTATGCTTTCAGTGAACATTAACCACAGGAGTGACTTCAACTTCTTAAACATGGGTTTGCTTTAGTTCTAGAAATACTGCATTTAGTGCATGCTTATAAAACTAATTGTAGTAGTTATTTTTGTGGTTTCAATTTATTTATTGGTACCCCCTGCTTTTCATCCAGTGAACTCAAGGTCATGTACATGGTTCTCCTTCCCATTTATCATAAAACAACCATGTGATGTAGAATAAACTGAGCCTAAATGATTGGCCCAATATCACACAGTGTATTTCATGTGAAAACTTCATCTCTCAAATTTAATGGAAACTTTTAACACATATTTATGACTTACATTTATACCCTACCTTTACAGCAATAAAGTCAAACCAATATACATTGCTCTCCTCCTCTATGCTTTTTCAGGCTCAAAGACTATAAAAAGACACTCAAGGAAGACAAGTAATAGAATAGCTGTCCTCTTCCTTAGATTTTGAGTAACACTTTTAGAGGTACTTTGTCTAATCTATGAAATCAGCAGGATGTTTGGAATCTCACCAGAGTTTGGATTGTCATTGATTTTGCATTGATTCAGGCAGCTGCTTTGGAACTGAGTGAACCATAGCAGTCAAGATTATCTAAGGCAGCTCTTGCGTGCAATAATCAGTATTCAAAAACTGTAAACATTAGTTTAAACTTCATCAAGGCTATTTGAAGGATCTTATGTCCCTGTCAGAGCTCTAAGATTTTGGGGAGAGGCCCTTCTCTCTGACCATTTCCACCCTAAACGGTTATAGTGCTATTATTCTGCTTTCCACTAGTCTTTTAACTAGTTTTAATTTTTCAGTAGTTTAATAACTTTTATTCAGTAATTTTACTGTTACATGGATGGTCTTTGAGGAATAGCTTCTTTGTTCCAGTTTGATGCACTATTCTTGCTTATGCTTGAGCAAGTCAGGCAAGAACTTCTCTAAAATGTTTTGGGTAAGGTAGTGCATACAACTCAAAAGAAATACACATCTTCAGTTGGTGAGCTCGGGGTACAGGGAAAGAAGAAAAGTTAGTAAGTTTTGTGGCATTATTCTCTTCTCTCTTGGTAACTCAAAACTAAAGTACACCTTTAAACAATAATTAGTCAATCCATTATGTAGCTTTATAATGTCACTGATCTTGATCAACCTGACTCCTGTTTGTCACATAACTGTAAGGAATAAAAACATACTGCCTCCCTCCCCCCCCCCAAAAAAAAGAACAAAGCAGCTGCAAAGGACACTTCCCAGCACTGTATGGCCTTTCAGTGCTGGTGTCAGTTGTAGTTCCTAGCAGAATGTCTATTTGCCCAGAACAAGAATGGGTAAATTCTTATATTATACACAACCAAGTTTAATTCTGCACACTTAAAAAAAAATATTAGTGCAGCATTCTTTGGTGTTAGTTGCAAACATCATTGATTTCTGCTTCAGCACTTCCATCTGAGCATGAAATGAATTGACCACTTTTAGTTGATGCTATGAACCAATAAAGTCTCATCAGATCTGCAAAGCAGTATGTATAAAGGGACTGCCATTTCTTTCCTTCAGCTGCATATTGGATTTTCCATCCATGAAGCAAATTGGTCATAAAATGTATTTCATCTGCCTTGTATTTTGCCTGTCCATCTCTTCCCACTGAAGGGACCAGCATTTGATCTGACATGAAGGGCAGATGCCACAGAAGTTCAGGCTAAAATAGAGCCAGCATAGTAGTTTGAGCACTGGACTACAACCATGGAGACCAGGGTTCAGTTCCTGATCTACCATGGAAACCCACTGGGTGACCCTGGGCGACCCTGGGCAAGTCACACACTCTCAGCCCCAGAAAACCTTATGACAGATTTGCCTTAGAGTCACCATACATTGGAAACAACTTGAAGGTGCGGAAGAATAGGCTAAAATAAAAACAATTACCAGTAGTCACAAAGATTAACCTAGATTCCTTTTCGTCTTCCTACTCCTCTTTTCATGCTGCAAGTCTAACATGGCTGTCTCTGAAAACTGCCTTTCAAAGTTGTCCCTGTTCAAAAATATGCTTCAGTACCCATGCTTGTTCCCATACTCTCGTGTTCACTATTAGTAAATCACTATACAGATACTGCACAATGATCTTCTAGGACCAGCATCCATTCTCAAAAATGTTTTTGCTAAGTGCCATGTAACAACCATTTAGCACATTCATATTCTACTATACTTCATGCAGCTCAAGCGAATATAACATGATTTTTCATCTTTGAAGCCACCATGTATGTTTTTAAGAGGCCTGCTCAAAACTACCACATGAATTGGTATTTGAAATTCCCTAAAGAAATAAAGTCAGCCCTTGGTATCTGCTAAGGTTCGGTTCCAGGATCGCTCCCTGCCCTGGATACCAAAATTTGTGGATGACCAATTCATATTATGTACAATAGTGCAGTAAAAGATTAAAATTTGCTTCTGGCATTTTTAAAAAAATATTGTCAAGCTGTGGTTGTTTGAATCAGTGGACAAAGAACCTATAGAGATGGAGGACCAACTGCATACTTTACCCAGAGAGGGATTTGTGATTCTCAACTGATGTAAGAGTTTTACAAAACCCATTATTCATCTTATGCATAATTTCTACCAGTAAAATGAATGCAATAAGGTCTTGCACCCCTAAATATGTCTTGATAACATTAAAAAACAAATACAGTTAAGATTAATTATGCAAATTCAGTGATGTAGCAGCTTTAACAGCAAAATAAAGCAAGCATACTGTACAGTCTTGCAATAAAAATATCGAAATTATTAGTTGTGCATACAGCAAGGCTGCACACTACACAGTAGCACCCAATCTTTGACGTGTTATGCAATGTTCCCATTCTGCATGGGGTTTGCTCAATGTTGGAATGGTGTATCTCCACATGGATATTTATGCTACATTGAGGGGATATGGGATTGCAGCCAGTGTTTGTAAAAGCTGCATGTTCTTCTATGCAGTCTGAGTTCTTTTTACTACTTATCAATTGCATTAATAAATCAGAACTGCTTATTAAGCCCTAAGTATTCAGGAGCAGTACATTTACTGAAAAGCATTCTTTAAACAATCATATTCTGACAATAATTTGGGCCATTTTTACATGAGTAGACGGAAGGCTACAACCTAAATGGGATACTTATGAACACTACATTTAAAAATTAAAACTAGACTTTGTTTCTTGATCAAGTATTCATTGCACATCTTCCATTTTCATTTAATTAGGCTGAAGCATATCCAAGTGCAGCTTCATAGAAAAGCTACAAAGGTTAACTAATATGTTTCCTGTATTTGAAAAAGAACTGTCATATTTCATTTCAGGTTAGGCTCTTCATCAGGAGAAAATATAAATAATCAAACTTGGAATAAACTTTCAAGAAGACCAGACACTGATAAAGATATGAAGATGACAACTTTTTTCCCATGGTTCACACCATTTATTTTAAACAGACAAATGAGTCCTTAAGATGAGCTGGAAGCCGCAACAGCAGCTCTCTTGGGCTTCGGTGCTGTTCCTTCACGGAATCCATTCCTGTATATACAAGACAAAGAACAGTTAAGAACATTCTGAAACTGACCATTTTCATGTATCTGATGGCAGGGTAGTCAGCTTATCTCAGTTACAATGTGAAATCACTAGAACTCAGATGTTCAGACATTTTTTTTTGTTTTAAACAGGAACATCACAGATAAGCTGATACAATAAATACAACCTCTTTGTCCTACACAATTGACATTTTAAGGTACCATTTTTTAAAAAAGAAACCACACTGATCTTTTGCTACTTAAAAACACAGAAAGGATTTTATTCTATACTGAGACTTTTAAGCTACTTTCCAGCACTTAAAAAGAAAATGAAGTACCACACTGCCTTGTTACTAAAATAACAGAAAAGCAGAACACAAAGATTGTAGCGTGATGTCTGATCTTCTATCTCATTACTTCCAAAGACAAGAATACTGTAAGCAGGACCAGTGCTTTCAATTGCATTCAAATGGGTTAACCCAAGAGCTTGCAAACAATGATTCCAAAATTCAAATGGCTTCTAAGGAACTCAGTAGATTCATGGCCCATTTGACAAGCTAACACACTATACCCAGCATCATGTTAGTAACATAAAATAAGCTTAAGTCCTATATAAGCCTGTATGTATCTTTTTTTGGCGGCGGCGGTGGGGGGGTCATTGTGGAGTTTGGTATTTCTTCCTTCATCTGAAATGACCAAAGACCCCCATCACAACCAGTTTTTGTTGTGATAGCCATAACCCATGGCCATTCAGTGGCTCATGGAAGGAGGGGATCAGAAGCATCCACTTATGTCTTCATGCCCAGATTCAAAATGATGACATCACCTGTTAAGCCCTCTCAGAGGACCCCAGAAAATCTTGGTGGATGTCTTCATTCTGCCTTTCCTACATGGCTCTCCACCAGTCACTGAATGGTTGTAGAGGGGGCTATCACAGTGAAATGGTGAGTCCATTGTGAACAGGGAGCCAAAGGGTAGTTCTATCTGCAGAACTTTCATGCTACACTCAGCAAAGCAGAATCTCAGCCTGTTACTACCACTGGTGTATCATGACCTATAGCATTATTTGACTGTATTCACATCTTCCAACAATAAATACTTTTGTGAGGATTTGGGGCTCAGAACACTTGCGAAAGTGGAAAACCCATAAATAACCCCCCTCCAATCCCTTTCCGCAGCTCTCCCTTTCCCGTTCCTGTGCAAAATGGAAGGGAATGGAAGGGCTCGAAGAAGGCACGTGCGAGCCTTCCTTTCCTTCCTCTGCAGCCCCCCTACCATTCCTATGCATTTTGCCCTAGTAGAGAACCTGTACAATGCTCCTCGCTACCCATTACCTTCCATTTTGCCTTGCTGCAATTTCTCCACACCAGGGCATAATCCATAGGAATAGAAGGGAGAGTTTTCCCTTCTCTTCTGTTTTGCCTCAGAATGAGTTCTCCACACAGATGCAAAATGCATGGGAATGAGAGAATGAAAATAGGGGGAAGGCACATGTGCTCATGAATAATCAAATTCGCAAATGTCAAACCTGCAAATGTGGAGGGAGGACTGTATGAAGTCATTCAACTTATACCATTTCAAAGGCATAAAATGCTTTAATACATTCTGCTGGACAAATTAAAGTCTTTACTATTATATTCATGTGGGACCATAAATATATCATATGCCTAGGGATGCACAGGTGAATTTGTGAATGTATTATTTCTAATTTATTAAAATATTTATATCACACCTTTTTATTTCCAAAAGAGGGACAGGCAAAATGCAGTCCTGAGGCTACACAGACACACACATTTCAGTCCCAATAGCTTTTTACCCATCTAGATACTTATTTGCTGGCCAAAAAAAGAGTAAACTACCTCTCCAGGCAGCTTCCTTGAGCAAGAATGCACCTTTAAAACATACAGTAGCATGTGTGCATGCACACACACACACACACACACACACACACACACACACCCCTGCAGTTTACCCCTCCTCCTAATTCCTTCTATTTTCTCATTTTTGGCAGTTTACATCATCCCAGGGTAAACAAACATATCCTGGACCAGTTATTACTGCTCACTCTGTTTAAAACAATTGCAAGGTGGTTTCTATAAAAAAAAAAAAAACCCGAACAACTTCTCAATAATTAAAATGCTTGTTAAAAAGACTTATGGAAGAGGATAAGCTACACCAAAAGCATATTCTTTCAAAACGATCAATATTAAACATATGCAAGTAGATGCTATAGTAAAGATTTCTACTGCATCCTGGTATACATTTTCTCTAATGCTAAAATTCTATACTGTACCTGAATCTGCGGTAGACCTTTTTCAGGTGTCTCATACGGCCAGTCCCAGTAGTATTGCGCCTCTTGGCCTTAGCACTCCAATTATCTGGTAGACAAAAGAATGAAATGAGTGATGTGTTACACCAAAGTGGTGATATACAATCTGGATTTATATACTCGGTTTATATTTTGTCCTTCAAAGGTGATTAATATAGATGTACACGGTTCCACCTGCCCACCTTCATCCTCATAACAATAGGAGGCAGGTAAGAATTAAAAAAATAGCGACTGGCTAAATGTCATCCTGTAAGCTACATGACCAAGTGTGGAAATGAATCTGGGTCTCCCACATCAAGTAACCTAACCATACTGAGGAAGAAATGGAAAAACAAATAATAGGGGGATGAAGCACATTTGAGATGCATTTGTTAATTTTTGCAAGAGCTTTCCTGAATATCAATGCACATCTTCAGATGTATAAATGATGCACAGTAGTCCTTCATGACCGATCGGAAAAATACCAATGCAGAACTGCATTCCCACCATAATTTTGGCTAAAGACATTTATGTTCCTGGAAGACCTCAAGGACAGACAGTCCACTTTAAACAGAACACCCCACACCCTGTTCTCTTATAATCCAGCTTCTAAAAAGAGTGTTATCACAACCTGAAGAGCACTTCCAGCCAATTCTGGTTTTGTTTCAGTTAGGGGACAGGCTGAAAAGTGCTTCCTGGATCATACCCACCCCTTCAATACATAACGCTTCACTACATAAATCACACTTCTCAGTAAATCTGCTCAGGTTTTATTAGCTTGCTTATAGGTAAGCTGTTTGAATACCATGCTACTTCTTAAGGGACTTCTCTTCTGTCAAAAGAATAAAAAGAATACATCATTTCTGTTCTGTCTGCTGATTCCTGCTTACTTAGAGCTAGCAGATTTGTTATCCAGAAGGGGTCACAAATCCAGAAGGATGCATTAAACTGACCATGTAAACACCACTTTCTTATTAAATTCAAGAAAAGCTTCCAAGTTTGCATTTCCATTCATATCTGCACCACTGTGCCTTCCAACGCAACAAAATTTCAGAGTACCAGATACATAGTGGTATTCTTGTATTTTGGGAAATTCTGCACTTACACTTTCTTTTGCGTTTAGCAGGGTATCCACATTTCCCACAGGTAGACTTCTGGAGGTGGTAGGCCTTGGACCCACATCGACGGCACAAAGTGTGCGTCTTATTGCGACGCTTACCAAAGGATGAAGTTCCTTTCGTCTGAAAAGAGATTTGCAAATTAAGTTTATGCAAATGTTTACATTAATTTAAAAAGAAAGCATGCATTTTACAGAGCATCACATAAGAGGAAACACTTTTGTGTTGGTGTAGCAGTGATTAAAAGTGTGAGTTACAAAATCTTAATTCTCACGGCTACTGTGGATTTAGTTAGTGGCATATAATTAATGCCTCTGAACCTCACTTGTCTAGGAATGCAAGGAGAGTGTTACTTCCCTCATGTCATGAATGGGAGTTTCTCAAAAGCATCTGGTCAGTCACTGTGAGAAACAGGATGAGCTACAGAGCCCTTCTGTCTGATTTGTGCTTGTTCCTATCAAATGTTTTACTATTACCTCATTCCTAAATATGAGTGGCCTGCTGATTACAATGAATTGAAACCACTTCTTGACTAACAAGATTCAGCAAAGCCATAGACAAGCTTTCCTTGTTTCCAGAAGTTGTTGACTATACTACCCAGAATGGTGAAAGAAATGGAAGTCGTGGTCCCACGTATCTGGAAGACACCAGACAGCAAAACAGTGCTAGAAATTACACGCTCACACACACACAAGACTGTTTGAGAAAGCAAACTGTGAGGCTTCTTCTGTTGCAGGAACAGAAAAACCACCGTGCAGGATCAAACTAAAGGCCCAGCTAATCCAGCTTCCCAAACAGTAAACAGAGATGCCTACGGGAAGTTCATGCATTAACTCTTTCTGTCCATCTGCACCCCCCCCCGCTCCTTTTTTTTTGGTCAGAAACAGGTTTCCATCCCATACACTGGCAAATCACGTTTCACCATTTAAGCACCGATCTGATCCAAATGAGAAAGCAGAAATTTCAACCTACTCAAGACATTTTATCAAATGTGCTCCGACATTGGGGGGGGGAGTCTCTGGTTATACCGAAAACAGTACATATTACCCCTCCCACCCAAGACGAAACCTCCCGAGGGCGGACAGGCCGCTGAGCGCTTGCTCACAGCCGGAAGCCCCTTCCCCAAGCCCAGCAGGCCTCTGGTGCTCTTCTGGCCGGAAGCCCCACTCCCCAGGGGGCCCGGAGTTGGGGTTCAGGGCGCCTGGAGGACACGCAGCGTAACGGCCAACTATGAGGCCCCCTCTTTGCCGGGGGGTTGTCGGCGCGTTGCTGCGCGCGAGCTCCGGGCCTGAGGACCCCGGAGAGCGAAGGATGGCGAGGGATGCCACGCCGGCCCCCAACGAGCACTCACCATCTTCCTTCAGCCGCCTGAGCGAAAGAGAGCCGGCCCCGCCCCGCGCTTCCGCAATATCCTCGCCGGGTTTCCGGTGAAGAACGGGTGCTACAAGGAAAGCGTTCCGCCGCGACGAAGGAAAGGAACCCGGACGGAGGAGGGGAGGACGCGATAGTCCGGGTCGGAAGGAGGCGCCGCGCTGGCTGGATGAGATCGGGGCGGGCGGTTGCCTTCCAAGAAAGAGCAAGCGGTGTCCGCCTCGCCGGACAAAAGCGCCGTTCTTTTCTTTCTGCTGAAATTGCGGGGAGAGAGTTGGATGCGAGACAGGGGGCCCAGGGGAAACGAATAACGGCGGAACAAGTGGCGATGGCCGGACTGCACTCTAATAGCGCGATCGTTCCACTTTCAACAGTCTACTATGGAGTCGTGGGCTTTGCCGGCCTCTCCCTCAACTGCGAACCCCACGAGTCCACAGGAGGGTGAAAGTAGAATAATCGCGCTATAAGAGTGTAGTGGGGAAATGGCCCTAGTGTACTCTGGATG
The DNA here is from genome assembly GCA_948472985.1 of Iguana delicatissima. NCBI lineage: Eukaryota > Metazoa > Chordata > Lepidosauria > Squamata > Iguanidae > Iguana > Iguana delicatissima. Next base: position 166,285 of record CAOKZL010000094.1, on the reverse strand, counting down.
TGACAACTCGGAAGCAGCGTGTTAGAGGAGTCCACTGTGCTTAACAAACAGCCACGTGCAGCGTGCGTTCAGCTCCTCACAAAGGCCATTTCCGCACTAGGCTGTTATAGCGCCATGATTCCACTCTCAACGTCGGCCCCTCCCGAAACTGCAAACCCCAGGATTCCATAGGACGTTGAAAGTGGAATCATAGCACTACAACAGTCTAGTGCAGAAATGGCTCAAGTTGTTGCAACGAAAGCAGAATGCTCATACCAAGATCTACCCGGTTGCTGCACACGACCCTTTATAGTGCTATCATTCCAATGGCAACATCCTATGGAACCATGGGGTTTGGAGTTTAGGAAGGACCTCAAAGGCCCCTCCCTAAACTTCAAACCTCAGGGTTCCATAGGATGTTGAAAGTGGAATGATAGCACTATAAACGGTGTAGTGTGGAAATGGCCTTCGTTACAGTAGGTGCCCTTTTGTTAAAACACAGGATTCTGGACTTAACCCCACTGATGCCAAACTGGTATTGAGCTAATAACTTCACACTAACGTTTTGCATTTCCATTGAGCCATGAGGATTGTGCTGGTTTCCGTAGCCACAATCCAAGTCACAACAGTTTACCCTGTGACAGTCACACTCTGCTCATTGGAATTACTACAGAAAATTTGGGTTGTTAAATGGACTTGCAGTGGAGAAAGTTTACACAGTTGCTTCTCTTGAGAGAGAGCAGAGGCTGGCATAGCTCACATGGAAATGCAACTGATACCACCACCACCGCTACCACCACCTGTTGCTTTGAAACAATAATGCTTTGGAGAAATTTTGTGTAGACAAGACAGGATTAAGACATTTGGGGCTCTAGAGCTGTTCCAAATAGTACATTTGTGCATATGTGTTAGCTGTTTCTGAAGCAGTGGCAGAGAAACAAACCACAATGCACAGTAGCAGAAAAATCTTATGAACCCATTCCAGACCCGCAGCCTTGGTGAGACTCACCGCCTGAGCCCATGCTTCCCCCATGCCCAGTTACTCAGGTTACACACAAAACTCTAATGAAAGCAGAATAAGAGAAGATTCAAGAAATGACTGGGAAAGAAGCAAGCCTTCCTTCCCTTCAGCACTGGACCGGCTGCAACAACTGAATCATTAATAAACTGTTGCTGGGTGTAGAGAATGTTTTTGGACTGAGGCCATTTCTGCACTACCCTCTTAATAGCGCGATTATCCACTTTCAACTTCCTATGGAATCCTGGGGTTTGCCGTTTTGGGAGGGGCCGGCTGGCCCCTCCCAAAACGGCAAACCCCAGGATTCCATAGGAGGTTGAAAGTGGAATAATCACACTATAAGAGTGTAGTGTGGAAATGACCTAAGAAGTTAATGTCCTTGAGGCTGTCTCACACAACTAAGTGCTGCCATATTGAAATATAATGGAGCGAGTATCTTACTCTATAAGCAAACAGAGGCTGGGGTGTGACAAAAGGGGAGAGTAACAATGAGTGTGAGCAAGGCAATGGTTGCAGAAGCATTTGGGACACTCAGGATTCGCAGAATGTTATGGTATCCAGAGCAGTTATGATATTGGCAGCCCTGCTGCTGCTTCTGTGCATGCAAAGCAGGAGGAACTCAAGAAGGGACCCCTTGCCTTGTGGGGGCTCGGGGCAAATAATCCCAACTGCCTCCTCTCTAGCAGACCCGGGGCTGTCATTGCTTATTAACTGATCATTCAGCATTCTTCTAAAAAATTATTGTCCATGATTGTTTACACAAAGTTCTGGTGTATTTTGTAGAGTACAATAGAAAATGGGTGGGATTGTTGTTGTTGTTGTTTTTAATTTTTAATAACACAATTGTACGACTTGGAAAAAGAGGATGAGCAGCTAACTTTTGAAAGCATTTCATATTACTGTGGTACAACTTGCAGCCGTGCAGTAGCCAGCCTTTGTCCTAGTAATGCCTTAGCTGTGCCATGTTTTACTCAAATTCATTACATGCCTCCAAGATACAAGGATAATATCCTGATTTGGCAGGGACAGTTCTGTTTAATCCTCTATTGCCCCATTTGTTCAGCTGCTTTTAAAATATCACAGTTTCTCTCTCCTCTTCCCTCTTTCTCCTCACCTTATTTCAGTTGCTGCAAACTAAATTCAGAGGGCATAACTAGTTTGCTCTCAATTAACTCATCAGAGAGGAGGGGAGAGAGGAAGGGCGACATTTTGCCCTGTCTTTAAGACTCAGGCAAAAGCAAACTTCTACAGTCCTAGCTTGAGTGTTCTGCCTCATTATTTATGTTTGCCACCATGACCACACTTTGATGTTGCTTGACTACACGTATCCTAGTTTTTGTCTGTGTTATGTTGAAAGGCATGAAGATATCTCCTTGGTATTATTAGAGAGGTTCAATTTTTTCAAGAAATTGAGACTAGTCTCATTCAACTCAAGCAATTCGGACGAGTCAGGATATCTGACATTAGTTAGAAGGAAATAAGAAAAATGAAGTATCTATAATGATGTGGGCTTTGTTTTTGTATTGAGTTTATAATCAGATTTAACATTCCAAAGCCCCTATATCCCATCAATTATGTGTGGTGCCCAAAGGTCTTGATAAACATTTTGCTTTTAGCCTCTGCCTGGAACTGCCAAAACAGGAGAGCGGTCATTTAAGAACCTGGCAGCCCACTGAGATGGATGTATCCATATTGCACAATTATACCATTCTGATTCGACTTTAACTGCCATAGTTTCATCCGACACAATCCTGAGATTTGTGATCTAGGTGGAGGCTTAGAATTCTATACTGAAGAGCTTGAGTCCACATCCCTGAATTTCTGCACTACAGCTGTCTAGTAGGGAATTCTAAATATTCTGACAAAATTACAGATCTCAGAATCCATACGATAGAACTGTGGCAGTTAAAGTGGGATCATAATGCTATAATTATGCACTGTGAATTTGAGGTAAAGAACATAAACTTAAATTGCCACTAGAGGTCAGTGTATTTTCAGTTAACTACTTGTGTCTTCCCAGTGATGGCAGAACATTGATGATTCCAAATGTGTGTCTGTGTGCGCGCATACCTTCAAGTCACCTGTGGATTTGGGATACCCCATTAATTTCATAGGATTTTCTTGGGCGAGGAATGCTCAGAGGTGGTTTTCCCGGTTCCTTCGCTTTACAGTACCTTTACAGTACGCTTTACAGTACCTGGTAGTCATTGGTGGTCTCCCATCCACATACTAATCAGAGCTGCCACTGCTAAGCTTTCAAGATGCCTTTAGGGTATTTAGACCCCCTGCGATTACTGTACTGTGATTTTAAAAATGTCAGTAAGGGATATTAACAATAAAGTGAAGTGGGACATCTAGTCATAATGTTTCTTCAGAAATATCAAAATGTTGAACACAGCAGGAAGTAAATGTTCTTAAAGATTACCAGTATGTGTGGGAAGATCATAATATTTGAGGAGTACAAAGGAAGTTTGTGTATATATTCTGCTTCCTTTTGTTTTTGTTTAATCAATTTTGAAAAGTTGTATTTAAACTGGTGACTGTCTTAACTTTCCTTTGTGAATCTGAGGGAATATATTTTCCATTTCACATCACACTCTGAAAAAAAAAGTTGAACAGTATTCATAAAGAAATATTGCATCTGTTTCAAGCAGTGGTTGAAGAATAGTATTAGGGAAAACCTTTACATTATCAAAAATGTTCTTCTGCTTCATTTTAAATCACAATACAACTCTCTAGTACCCTCTGAAATTCATTAGAAACTTCTCACTTTATGCAGGAGAACTATAATTAATTCTCTCTGAAGTTTTAGGGAGCTTTTTAGATTTTTTTTCTTCCTTAAATGAGTGCTGTTAAATTCCAACTGGATAGGTGAGTTCTAAAGTGTAATCTTTTGTAAAACTTTAAGCAGTTTAAGTAAAAATGTGGAATGGAATCTTGTTTGATTATGAAAAGCACACAATAAACAGAAGCCAGAGAAATTATGTCACAGTTTTAAGTGATTCTCCTCCTCCATATTGGTGTAAGACGCTGGTGGACTGGGTGCAGAACATCTCAAATTAGGACACCAAGCAATCAACCATCTGGCACATCTCTACCTGTACCACTGCTCTTTTCTTCCTACTGGAGGCCTAGTAGTCTTCAAGGACCATTCTTACCATTAGGCCCAATGAAGGAGCTGCCTCAGATGCTGAAGAGCAAGATAAAGGCCTTTTCTGCATGGGCTTAAAGAAACGATGCAGAGTGTCCTCCAGAGAGGACGTCTAGACCTGGGAGCGGACTGGGTCGGACCTACTTTGTATTTCTGGCTATTTGTCGTAATAAACTTACTTGACTTGACTTGGACCTACTTTGTGTAGTTCCGCAACTCAGCCCGCTCCCAAATGACCCAAATGACCGCTTAAAACAGGTCTTTCAAAAACACGGAGTGCGCCACTCCGTGGCCATGCTCCAGTGCAGATTTGCAGGCTCGCACCAGTGCAAGCCTGCAGATCTGCTGGGGGCGGGCTTTAGGCTGGCGAGCTGCACCGGTTGGTGGAGAGCTTCCACCAACCGGAAGCCGCCATTTTCGTCCCCGGAACAGTGCGGAGCGTGGCCACGCACTGCTCTGGACCAGCCTGGACCCGCGGGTGGAGCACAAAGGTCTGGTGAGTACCGGCATGGGGAGATTCCCTCGCCCCATGTGGAAAAGGCCAATGTCTCTTTAGCTCAGGCTTCGTGGAGCACGTTGTCCCAGCGAACAATGCTGAAGTAAGATTGCAACCTCTTGTTCTCTTCTTTATGTGAAATGGTATAGAGTATTATCTTCTCTTTCTTTTCCCTCAAGCAGAAATATGTGCTGAACTGGCCCTGACCCCATCCAAGCTGCTGTACTGGTCCACCAAAGCATCCATTCAGTGGACCTCAGTTAACTGGTTCCAGGCTGGTGGATCATTGTCATATATTTGTCTGAATTTTTATAAAAGTTCTAATTTACTTTTAGTGAAAATGTTTACTATTATTTCAGATATGCATGGCTATTGCTAAATAATTTTACTGAAATATTTTTTTAAAAAATTGCAAGTGCTTGTATTATTTTATAAATACATTTTTAAGTAATTTAAGATGATTTCATAGCAATCGAAAATATTTATGGTCATTCCAGTCTTTGAATGAAAAATAGCATTAAATTTAACTGCCTTATTTTTAAAATATTGATTATTTTAATTTGTTTTGGTTCAACGTTCACTTATTTCACACATTGCTTATTTTTTTTTTAATTTTGATCTACTGCAGTTTCTCTTCTGTTTCTGTTGGATGAAAAAGAAAACCTCATTTTGTGCCCCAAAAGCCTCGGTCTTACTGTCTTTACCACTGGAGTTCTGACAGCAGAGGAGCCAAAGTGAAGAACTTCCATGATGCCACATGGAGATAAGACTTCAGAAAACAGATTTCTCTACCCATCGGTCTCCCTTCTATAGTAGGCAAAGCATTCCAGTGTATGTTATAGCTCCTGGAATAGTTTTTCAGAAACTATCAATTTGAGAGAAAAAATTAAAATGCAAATATTGAATGCCCACCAATTTGGAACAAGCTTACTTCTGGAAACATAAGAAGCTGCTTTATGAGGAGTCATTACATACCCTACAGTTGTCTGATTTGGTGGGTATAGTTGTGATTAATGTTCTGTTGTCACATTTTTTTCTCTCTTCTCTTCCCAGTTTCCCACTTTGTCATCAGTGTACTTCAGTTATTGCAAACTGACGGCTTTGTCACATGAGGCAAGTAAATCTCAATTACAGCAAGGTAATAGCATCTTTGGCTGGGATGTACCACATTACCTCATTCTTCTTCTGTTGTTCTCCTGGTGGGAGACCATTTGGAAGGCATTTTTTTAACAAAGGAGGTCATTAACAGTTTTGTGTATGTGTGTGTGTGTGTTGAGAAGAAAAATACTTTTCTAATGTTCTCCCATCAGAAAAGAAATGTCATGTGCTAAGTCCCAGCCAGACATGCTATTATAGGCTTCTCTTACTTATCCGGTAGGTTAGAGACTGGAGCATTGTCAGAAAACAGAATTGGTTGAAAAGAGGAACCTATGTACTATATACTATAGGGAACATGAAGGACTTATAGAAGCTCACTTAGGATTGACTGTGCACATGCTGGGTTCTCAACCAGCTGAGCACCTTTTCCCTTCCCCCTCAGCTTGCTTTGCAAGCAGTGCACACATCTGAGTGGTTCCAAGAAAACCTCTGTAGTCAGGAAGAACTCATGTAAGAGTGGACACCCCCATCAAATTAATGGACTTGTTCTTAATTTGGAAGCAAAAAAGAGTGAATTGTCAGATAATAGGGGTGGCAAAATGTGGGAGCTTACTGTATCCTGCTGCAATTGCGGTTTACTTGCCTTGTGTGATAAAGCCTTGAGTTCAAAATAGAAAAGCTGTTCACGCTCAATTAACTCAGCAGTAGGGAGAGGAGAGGAGGAGGTGGAATTTTGTACTTCCAAGTAGGCTTGGGCCAAAGCAATGTGCTGCAGCCTCACTTCCCTCATGTGTTTTTCCTCATTAATTCATAATTCTATGATTCTATAACTTTCGCCATCTTGATCACACTGATGTTGCTTGGCCACACGGATTCCAGGTTTCATCTGTGAAATGATGGACAGTATGCCATCAGAATGTCAGTGTACTTAATCCAGTACTGTCAACTTTGGCTGGCAGTAACTTTGCAGAATTTGGGCAGGATTCCTTCCCAGCCATACCTGGAAAACTGTGGTATTCCCTCTTAGTTTTCCGTCTCAGTGCTAAGCAGTCTTAACTTAGCGTTCAAAATCAGATACAATCAGATATGTTCAGGATGGCAGTAGCTCTGCTGTAGAACTGGATAGAATGTTGCCTAAATATTTTGCAATGTAACAGCTCCACCCCCATCTATGATTAGCCCTCCCACTCCCTTAATATGAGTCTGCTTTTAAAATTTTCTGTTGTGTACGTGATGCAAAACATAGCTTTTTTTAAAAAAGAAGATATTTTACATTTACCTTTTTTAAAAAAGAAAACATTAAACCTTTGAGTGCTGCAGAAGGTTGATTGCCTTCATAAAAAGTCAGCTTGCATTACAGCCTTTGGGAAAGAACCATTTGATCTGCAGAAAATAGCCAAACAATGTCATTTGACACATTTCCTAGAGCCACATCCCCAGGCACATTCTATTAGTCCCTGGAATGTGATAAATACCTAAAGAGCTTTGGAGATAATTACTGCTAATTAGAAAAAGGCAGATGACATTTGCTAACAGAAACAAGTCCAGAAGCTCATGCTGAAAGCCAATTTCACAGGCTAAGAATGTTACAACCGGGTGTTCTCCCTCTTTTCAGCCGTTGTTTGATCCTTGCCATCTGTAGAAGTAATAGGGGGGGAAAGAGTTGGCATATGGGAACTCAGATAATGAACAGAGAAGGAAATTAGTGCACATTAGCAGAGAGGTTCCATCAAAGGATGAATTAGTTCTCCACCAGCTACAGTCCTCAGATCAAGACCTGAAGACTTTTTGAGATACATGATTCAAGATCAATTTTAATGAATGTGATGTGACTACAACCTAAGGGTGTTTGAAATTGAAGGAGGCACCTTCATAACGATTGTATTAAAAGGGCCAAAAGCTAATAAGGCAATATAATGGACTCCTCATAAGAGGACACCAATTTAGGAAAAGAATTTTTATCCCCACTTTGGCAGTGACTTCTGTTTTATCCTGCTGCTATATGCCAAATGAGAACAGCCTGAAGATATTCAAGTACAGGGGTCTAATTAGTTCTCAAAGCATTCAGGCATAATTTGACAGAATCTTCTTGAATGAGAAGTATCTCGTTTCCCACCACTTAAAAAGTAACTTTCTCGAGTGCGTTCCTAATAGAGCAAAAGCTCTGTGGATACTGTGGGCTGTCAAAAAGACAAATAAATTCATCCTAGTGCAAATCAACCTGAACTCTCATTCAGCCAAATGGCTAAACTGAAGCTATTGTACTTTGAGCACGTAATGGGATGACATGAGCCCTTGGAAAAAGAGAATGATGCTTGGTGAAGTGGAAGGCACTAGGAAAAGAGGAAGACCACATTGCAGATGGATTGATTCAGTCAAGGAAGCCATGGCTCTGAGTTTGCTAGACCTGAAGAGAGGTCTTGAATTCTAATCAGGAAGAGTCTCAGGATCTACTTTCCATTGATGAGCACAAAATGGTGCTGAATAGAAGTGTGAAGAACCATCAAATAGAATTTGGACATCTCTTTCCAAACAGTAGACAAGGGACAATTATATTCTGTGTATGTGTAATTGTGGTTAGGACCCAGTGCAAAAGCTTTCAAATATGTAAAATGCAACTCTGTGCTTTACAACAGCTTTCATGTTTGTAACGCATAACTCAGTTCCATGTAATAGCATTCAGGCCTGCAAGCTGCAGCTCACTTCTGTGTCACCACTTTCATGCTTGCAAAGTGTGGCTCAGTTCTATAGAAGTTATTTAAAGTTTAAATACCTTTCAATACTCTCTTATCTTCAATTATTGACTGGTGATAAGAGCAGAAGTATGCAGGCTGCATGTGGAAATCTCTTGAAATGCCTGATTTTTCATGAGTTTTCTAGAAACTGAAAATGTTACTTTTGGGGACTACAGCTCCCAGAATCTCAAAGCCAAGGCCATGCTATTTCAGTGATTCTAGGAACTGTAGTCTGAAAAGTGAGGTTTTATAAGCTCTGATATTTTCTCAGAACTGTATTCAGAATAATTAATTCCTTTTCCCAATAATAATGGTTATAACTAACTTACATTGTGATTGTAATTTAACAAGGCACAGGTTCATCCCTTTTGGGGTGAAAAGGTAACTTTTAGTTACACTTATATGTAAATATAAGCCAGTGTGGTATAGTGACTTGAGGCCATGGAAACTCACTGGATGAGATTGGGCACATCACATCCTCTCAGTCCCCAGAAAACCCCATGATAGATTCTCCTTAGGATCTCCATAGTCAGAAACAACTGGAGGCACACAACAACCATATATATAAATCATATGGAGGGATTTCCCATGGTTCAGGTGCCAGCTTATGCTGTTCTTCTTGCTGCTACCTTTTTCTCTGTTTGGGTGTTGAACGGATGAAATGGTGGAAAAAGAGAAATGTTGTCCCACTGGCCACCAACTTGGAACATTTGTTATAATTACAGTCAGCCCTCCACATTTGTGGGTTTCACTTTTGTGGATTTGATTATTCATGGATTACTTGCTGTCAGCAATGCTGCCTCCTTATGCCATTTTTAATAGGGACTGCAGGCCTCCTGAGACTGAGACTTGACGAACGAGGCTTGTAAGTCCCTATTAAAAATGGTGTGAGGCAGCAGTGGAGGTGGCAGTAAGGCCCACCAGCTGCCCACTTCTACCTTGTGAAGGAACCCTGATGCCTCAAAGGAATCCATGGTGGCTTGAATATGGTGATCATACTTTTTTGTGTGTTAAATATGATTTGGGAGGGCCTAGAGTTATTCACAGTTTTTCCATTTTCATGAGGGTCCTGTGCCCTTAGCCCTAGCGAATGTGGAGGGATGACTGTACTTCTGAGAAACAGGAAATTAAGCAGTTACTTAAAAAAAAATCCTCAGTCTATTACTGCAGCCAAATATCTGGAGGCCTTGAAATTTCATTTGTTGCTGACCATTTTTTTTTTAAAGTAACTACTCAAGCTCTGGCTGTGTTACAGTCCTTTGCTGTGTAGGATGCTGAGCGTCGATTTATAAGCTATTTGTTAATACTTGAAAAGTTACAGGAACTGGCTGCTGGCATCTCTAGAGATGTGAGATGGGCTAGGCGTTAACATTCCTCTGTGTTGCTTAAGCCCTCTCTTGTGAAAGAAAGCCAGGCACAGTCAGTCTCCAGAAGTTCTGAGCCAGACAAACCAATAAATGCTTCTTGTGGTTCTGAGCTGGATTCTCATCCCAAAGGAGGAATGTGTTTTTCACCACTGGTTGCTCTGTAGCTGAGTATTTCTATGAACATGCAGGTAGGACAAGGATTGAAGCAATTCCTCCCAGTGAAATAAATGCTAGTAATGTTTAGACCGGGCAGCTCTTATTTTTCCTTTTTTTTTTTAACATAAAGGTGCAATGTATTGGTAGAACTGCAAGAATTTGGGGTGGGGGAGGAATGGGAAGGAATTCAGGAGCAGCAGCAACTGGAATGTATGCATTTGAAGGCAGCACTGTTGATAGCAGCAGCTTCTTTCAGAAGAAGCCTACCTGATCCATATTTGGAAAATCAGACCAAACGTTAGCTGAATATGCACTCTGATCATAAACAATTGATTCTCTCTCCCCCACTTCTTTTCTTCTTCTCTCCTCCTTTTAGGCACTTGAGATTTTCATTTTCTTGGAAATAGTGCGCAATTTCCCTGCGTTTTCAAGGTAAGTGCTAAGTGCTGCCTTGGCACTTGTAAAGTCTTTTGTCTGAAGCTGAATGTGTTTTATTCAGCACACATGGCACCTGCAACAATGTGTGGCTGTGTATTCTCAGTCTAGTTTGCTTTATTCTTTGGGCTACAGCTTCCAGAATCTCATAGCCAGCATGGCCACAGTTGGGATAATTCTGTTTTTCAGTTATTCAGAATGGATAGATTCATTTTTTTTCCCCCTAGCAGTCATAGCCTCACTTTTATCTACACCAGTCTTTCTCAACCTTCCTACTTTGGAGAAACCCTTGAAATAATGTTCAGGTCTCAGGGAACTCCTGTATAAAATTCATTATAAATACAGCTAATTTTTTTTTTAAGTCATGATTTCTTGTAGAATTGCTAGTGACCTCTTGTGTAACCCTAAGGTTCCGGAGAACTCTGGTTGAGAAACGTTGGTTTACACATAGATAGAAAGGAGGGTGACAGTCTTTTTCTCTTAGGTAGGGCTCCTGCATTTTGAACAACTGCGTTAAGGGCAAGATTTAGTTGATAAAACATCAATCTGTTACGTGTTGAATTTTTGGCTGCCATAAATAGACAGACAGACAGCTGAAGATGACTTGGTTAGGATAACCTAGAGTAAGAGTAATTAAATGCAAGATAGTAAGTCTGAGATAATTCAAGATTGCTACCTTGTAGACTGCAATACGTTAATGTATTGACTTAAATGGGGCCAAAGCAATTGTCAAACAAAGGTTAATGGACATTGACTATTAAGAGCTACAAGGAGCTGCAAGAAGACCCTGTTGCCTTTATTTGCTGGGATGACCATGCCCTCCTTACAAGGATGGAATGCCTTATCTGGGTTGGTTGACTGTTCCAAAATATAAAAGGCTTTCTCCTTGGCAAGGTTTATTGTCTTTCCTTCTAATTTATTAACTGGCAGATTTAATCAAACACCACTGAACAAGAGATTCTGTGATAACCATGAAATTGAAACCATATGCCATGTACCTTTTCACTGCAGTTTCTATCAAGGGACCAGAGAAGATTTAAGATATCCCCTTACGCAACGTTTTCCTGAATGCTCCTCTGAGTCTCTGGTGGCTATCCTGCTCCAGGGTTCTGATACACAGCTCACTTTGCAAGCGGCACATTTTTGGCTATTTTAATCAGACCATCCTTGTCTATGTAATATGATTATATGATTATATTCAAAACTGTATTTTTACAGTTACTAACTTGATTTTTATTGTATTTTCACAGTAGATCTGAATAATGGTTGGCATTGTTCTAAAGAGGCTTTAAAATCCATCTAACATGTTTTAACAGTTTGTTGACTGTAATAAAGTGATGATGATGTTAATATGGGGCAATATTTTCAAAGCAGAATAGAAGTCTGCAAGGCACTGCTTTATCTGCTACAACTTCAACAAGTCCTCTTCTATGGTACTGTCTCCACATGGATTTCACTGGTCTTTTTTCACTGGTATACAAATATTACATAAAAAGATAAGAAGCTGCCTTGTACCACATCAGACTGTTGGTTCCTATAGTTCAGTAATGTCTACACAAGCTTCTCCCCACCTGGAGCCCTTCTACTATGCAGGACTACAGTCCCCATTATCCCCAACTGGCAGAGAATGATGGGCATTGTAGTCCAGCACACTAGAGGATGCTAGGCTGACAGAGTGCTTGTCTATTATCCTGACTGATAAAAGATCTTTAGGGGTTCAGGAAAGTATTGCTTTCTGTCCTATTTGGGAAATGCTAGAGACAGAACGTGGTAATTTTGGATGCAAAAACTGTGTTTTTCCATTGAGCTATCCATATCCCATCTGCAATCTTTGTTAAGATTTTTTTCTCCACCTTATATACAATCCAGTTCTCCAGTTCACTGCCGCTGGAATTCATTTGGTCCGTGGTCAGAATGTGATGGCTGTACTAAGACTCAGGTACCATATTTTAAACTTTTCTCATTTTTATGTGAAGTGGGCTTTCTCTTAAAAAATCAAGAAATTAGGTTAAGTGTGTTGGGACCCAAGCTTGGAAAAATTAATGAGCTACAGTTCCAAGAGTTGCCCGACCGGCATGGTCATTGGAGATGCAGTCCCCAAAGATAACTTTTCCAAATTCAAATTTAGATTCACAAAGATGACTTCACAGGTACGAAGCACAACCTTGAGGATGTATCCGTGTCTGTAACACTCTCTGTTTCTCTCTCTCTCTCTCTCTATATATATATATATCTATATCTATATACGTGTGTGTGTGTGTGTGTGTGTATATCACAAGTGCATAGTGTGCCCCTCAAGATGCTGCTGAGCTGCAACTGCAAGAAACCCTAGCCAGCATAGTCAGGAGTGCTATGAGCTGCCATTCAACAACATCTGAAGGGCTTATTTTGTCCACCTTGCCACGATAGATATATTTTCAATTAGAAATATATCTCTTCATATGTGTGTGAAGACCACATGGCTGAAATCAGGTTTTTTTACTTATTTCAAATTCTAGCATCCTTTTTTTTTTCTCTTCCAAAATCATTACCTCTCAAATTCACTAACTCTCCTTCCTTACAATTGTTTAAACAGTGACCCAGGACAATCCTGTTGCAATCCTTAGTTTAATAAACTAAGATTTGAATGAGATTTTCTCCACAGATTCATCCCTTTTGCTCCCTTCATGTGATTGCTTCCCTTGGCCTTTCTGCACTATACTGTTACAATGCTATTATTCCACTTCCAGCATCCTATGGAATCTTGGGGTTCCAGTTTAGGGAGGGGCATCAAGCATTGTCAGCCAGAGAGCTCTTTGGTTGCAGTAAACTACAAGCCCCAGAATTCCACAGGATGTTGAAAGTGGAATCATAGCACTATAACAATGTAGTGCAGAAAGGCCCCCTGTGTGAGCAAACAAAGTGGGAAGTTTTCAGTTGAACACAATGTTGCGTTTTGTCAGAACTATGAAACTGGTTACCAGGAAGAAGCCAGGTTATTACAGTACAGTGTGAAGCTGACTTACCATATATACTTATGTATAAGTCGACATCATGTAGAAGTCGAGGGCAGGTTTTAAGGTCAAAATTATGGATTTTGATACGATCTGTGGATAAGTCAATAGTCATTCCATAGAGAAGGGAAAGTGGCAGCACCACCTTGGGGCCAGCTGTCCTGGATGTCACCATTTTCCCATCCAGGCATTCAAAGAGGCCTTTCACCACTCTGCTCAATAGCAATAGCATGTGTATTTCTATACCGCTTATCAGCTAAATGCTCTCTAAGCAGTTTACAATGTGTTAGCTAATTGCCCTCAACAAGCTGGGTACTCATTTTACCGACCTGAAGAAGGATAGAAGGCTAAGTCAACTTGGAGGCCAGCAGGATTGAACTCACAACGTTGTGGCTGCACTACCAGCATTTAACCACTGTGCCACCAGGGCTCCTACTCAGAGAAAGGAAAAAGTTAAGGTACAGTTTTAACTCTTACCAAAAAAGGAACTATTCTCTTCTCAGAGTAGAGTGGCAAAAGGTGAGAATTTAGTCCATTCCTGGAGAATCTCAAAGAAGCAACAACCCTCTCTGCTCTTTTGGTGTTCCTTTGAGGGAAGCACTAGAGGGCTGATGTCACTGCCATTTTCCTTCCCGGGCATTCAAAAAGGCCAGAAGCAGCACCACAGCAGAGAGAGTAGAAGGGGTTGGTGCTTCGTTTAGTTTCTCCCAAGGCGGACTGAGCTCTTGCCTTTTGCCACTCTACAGAGCGAAGGGGATGGTTCCTTTTTTTACAAAAATTACAATATTTACATTGATCTGTGGATAAGTTGAGCCAGGTTTTTTGGGGTCACCTTTTTGACTAAATTTTTTAGATTTATACATAAGTATATACAGTAATATCATGACGTATTCTGAAGCAGCTACTGTTGTCTTGCCTGCTTCAGGTGAGATGGAAAACTACTTTGTTTTCTATCTTTGTTTTCCTGCTTTGTTTCCTTATGTTGTAAAAGAAGAAAGAAAGGGACTGGGTACATAAGTGAGGGTACCATATTTTGAAAAGCGAAAAAGAGAGCAAATTTATTGACTGACTGCTTCAGATCACCGATCACTATGACAGCTTTCACTTTAAATACCTCTACTATATAAGCTGTAATATTAGAAATATTCTAGAATCTAGGCCAGTACTCAGACAACAATGCTATACTGGCTGTCATTTTTTTGGAGAGGGAGGATACATCTTTCAGGATCCATGGCTGGATTCTGGCTTTGGGAATTCTGAGCACCGAAGTTCAAAAAGTAACTTTTCTAAGCTTTAGTGACCATATTTGGGCTTTTTCAGGGGATGCTGTAGTAGTGTACTTTTTGTCTGGTTTTGGTATCACCTAGCTTAATGAAGCATGTCCATTTAGTTGGCATTTTGCTTGCGCCCAGTAAAAGTATCACTCTACTGTAGATTTTATTTACAATGGAGTAAGAACCCCATCCCATCCTTCCCCACCTCACCATGTTCAGGACTGCCTCCCCTCCCCTTACCCACTCTTCAGAGAGTCTTTTGCAGAGAAAGCAGATAGCTGCAGAATCCAAACCTGGGTTTCAGTGTTTAACAAACTGATGGGAGGAATGAACAGACAGGAGTAGTCTCTCCCACTTTCTAAAGGGAAAGTTTGTTCTCTGAGTTGCAGTTTTGCAATCCTTCAGAGTACCCACTGCATTGTATCAGCACCAGGATGGGTTTCTGCACCTGGAGGTACATCCAGACATTTTGAAAAGAAAAGAACATGGATTCTCTGCACAGGTTTCAGCCCTTGCAATGTGTAAACTGTCAGTCCCCCAACCATGCTGATGTAGGCAGTTGCAGGCAAGAATAGTGCTTTTGCTTTGATCTTGTTAAAAGTAGGACCTCCTTGATTTGTTGAATTTTGGGGTCTTAGCATGAAAGCACCAACACTAACAGTCCAGTCCTTATACTCCCGAAGAGGTATCTCTAGGACTGCAGCCCCAAGGGTGATATCTGAGTATATTCCTAAAGTTGGAAGGATGTAACCAATGCACCACATACTGTGGATCCATTGTGGCCTTTGGATCCCTTGACAACCCCATACAGAAGAAAAATTGAAGCTACTTCTAGCCTAAAGATGGGCCACAAAAGAGGCTTTAAATGGCTATTATGTGGAACAATACTTTTATTGCATACCCTCTAACTGGCCCAATTTGTCCTTTGCCACTCCAGTTTTTCAGCTGCTTGTAAAATATCCTAGTTTCTCTTTCTTCCTCCCACATTGCCCCTATGCCCTTCAATTGCTGCAAACTGAGTTTGAAGTACAAAAGTAGTTTGTACTCAGTTAACTCAGCAGGGGAAAGTGTAGGGGAGACTTAGAATCTTGCCCTAGTCTCAGGCAAAAGCAAACTGCCAGAATCTCTCCTTATTAATAATTTTTGCCATCTTGGCCACACTGCAATGTTGCTTGGCCACACACATCCCAGTTTTCATTGGAGGATATGTTAACTGGATCCAACCAAAATGCCTTCACCCAAGGCCTCTGTTTTCTGTTAGTCCTTTTTTTCTTTTTTAATTATTTCTGGTAGCCCAACTTTATGTGGAAGATTTCATCAGCAAAATCTCTTTGGTACTCTGAAAGAAGTAATTTATACTTTCCCTGATAGTCTCCTCAAAATTGAGGAAGAGGGAAGGAGAGGAGGGAGAAGAAAGATGAATGTGTTCCTTAACAGAAAAAAAATGTTCCATCCCCACCCCTAAAGAATTGCTTTTGGATTTAGATTCGTAGACGGACCATTGCAGTTTATGGACAATTTGGGGGACGTCCATGTTCAGGGAGTTCATTTGAAACTCGCCCATGTGTTGCTGCAAGAGGATGCCCGTCGGAAGAAGGATGTGGGGATCGTTTTAGATGTTCCTCAGGTATGTTGTTCCAGAAATCCACGTGAATTTTTCTTTGGATTCACAACCAAAGGAATCTTCTTGAAGCAATTTCAGATTTGTAAGATTGCACTGTACCGACTCAAACACTGATCTCCAAAGAAGCACCAACATTTTATTTAAGGAAAGTGTTTTAAAGAGCTTCCTCAGGCTGTGGATTCTATCACCTCTGTTCAGAAGGAGTAGGCAGTATTCCCAGCTAGTTGTGTGTTCCTCCTAGAAAGTAGAACCTTTTCAGTGACCTTTTATACTGTTATTGACATGGGGAAGCAAGGGTAACAGAGGTGGTGAAACAGCAAAACTAGAGACTGGAGAGTAATATCCAAATCTTAGAGCTTGAAAGAGGTGAAGGTTGGAAAAAGTTATAGGAACAATTGACTTGCTGCTCAAGGAAAGGTCAGTACCAGGTATATTATAATAAGGGAGCCAAGGAAAAGATGGTACAGAAATAGAATGTCCCGTAATAGTGGTATCCGCATATGTATGTTATTACTTTAGGAAAGTTCTGTTAAGACTGCGATTTATGTAACTAAGTATGGGTTAACAAACTATGTTTCAATGATCAGACAAATAATTAATAGCAATCAGTTCCAATGATAGAATGATATAAAATGAAAAGGAAAATGTAAAAGGGTATATAACAAGAGCATAATCACCCAATCTGTGGTTTTAGCAGAGAAAGAAGTCAACCTTAATTTATATGTTAGTGTTTCTTTCCGCAATGCCAATCTTATATGATACTTATATACAATACCATTATTTGGGTTTTTTTATTGTTGTTTTTTGTTTTTCTCTTTGTTACACATATGATAATGTCTGGTACTGGATCTTATTTGTTGTTCTTTTACTAATACATGTGGTTAGTCTGTTTGTGCTAATAATTTATTGAAAAATAATAAAAATATTTATTAAAAAAAGGGAAAGGTCAGAACCAAATGAAATCTTTTCGAAATAGATAGATCAGCCAGTTTTGCTTTCTTTCACACTCATGTTATTTAAATTCCATGTTCTTTCCATCTTGTTTATGAAGAAATTTGCAAATTTGGGTGAGTTCATAGCAAAAAATGAAATTTTAATCTCTGTACTGCCCAAATCCAGCTATTTTTAGAAAGAGCCATGGTAGCCACTTGCGGTATAGCTATTAAAGATGAAGAACCCCTGAGGGTGGGGAAAAAAGAGGTGGCAAATTTAATTTAGCACCAAAAACAATGCTGAAAACACAGGAATTCAAAGGCAGATTATAAAAGTGGAACACTCAAAGCCCTTTGTGTGGATGAGGCAATCTGCCAGTTCTGGTTTCTTCCACATTGGACTTGTTTTATGCTCAAATTCTTTCTATTACCTCTATGAAAAATTCTGCAAATTTTGGACAGTTCTTATCAGCTTATCAGACAAACAAGCAAACAAACAAACAAGAACAGCAGTAAAACAATATTCTGAAGGCATTATATATCAGATGAAGAGAGTAATCCATTAGTTAACTTGCTTCAAAGCCCCTCTCCAGTAATTCATCATATGGACCACACGCACAAAATAGTAGTGCCTTATTATGTTATTTGTGGTGTTACTCATGATTTTTCTTACTTTGAGAGGGAACCCTTTAGACAAGGAAATAGCATAACATTTGAAAAAATCCTGTCAAAATATCCCAAATTGCCCTTTGACTATAGCTTCAAAAGTAACCAGAAAAAACAGCTTATTATACCAAAAATATATATAGAATGTCTTCCTCGCCTCTAATGTTACTTTTGGAATATACTTCATTATCCCCTCAGTACAAACAGAACATGTTAATCATTACAAGTAGTCAGGGGCAAGTAGTGGCTTCCATGTCATAAGGGCAGTGACTCCAATTTGGTTTTTATTTCAAAGGAGCTATCCGAGGTTCTGAGCTTATTTTGCAAATATAGTTCTGCATTTTGGATAACTCTTTGCAGTGGGGCAGAGTCTCCTTCTCTGGAGGTTTTTTAAGCAGAGGATGGATGGTCATCTCTCAGAAATGCTTTGATTGTGTATTCCCTGCATGGCAGGGGGTTGGACTCGATGGCCCTTGTGATTTTTTCCAACTCTGTGATTTTATGATTCATTAAAAGTTCAAACTAAATCCCAAAGCACATTGATTGCCTCACTGACATGGAAACCACTGGTTCACATTGCAGGTAACTCTTTACATTTAAGCTCTGGTCAGATGTTAATGAGGCTTCGTAGCTACTGCATTTTGAAATGTAAAGGAGCAGAAGGCTTGCTGGGACAGTTTTCTTGTGATGTTTAGATGTTGGAGAAGTGGCCACGTAGTCAGCTGTCTAGCCAGGTCCAAAGAGCTTCTTCATTATCAAGGTTATCTGTCTTTATGGACATAATAGGACAGTGCATTAGCAAATCATTGGTGTGCAATGGAGATCATGACTGTGAAGAAGATGGTGCTGATGAAGATCATTGTGATCAAATCAAGACTGTCTGTGAACACAAGGGGCCTCCACTTAACCCCCCTCCTAATGTTGAGCTTACAGGAGCAGGGTAAGTTTCCTTGAAACTTCCACTTGAGCACCTTCCTAATGTTTTGCTTCCAGGAACAGGGCAAGTTTCCTTGTACTTTTTATTGATAAAATCAACCATGGCTTATACCACATAGTTTAAATGTTCAATGTGTACTTCATATATGATGTAGCTGCTGTGTGAAGTGAAAAGATTACTTTCAGGCTTAATAGACAATAGCACACAACAGTAATATTAGAAGGGACCTCAACGATCATGTAGTTCAGTCCCTGCTGGCATGGGAATCTACTGCTAAAACACCGTGAAAAGTGACCATCTAATTTCTTTTTTTTAATTTTTGTTTTATTAAAGAAAAAAAATAATACAATACATAACAGAATGACACAAAAACACCATGTGAATAACATAAATGTGAAAAAGAGAAGAATTACAACACAAATAGCTTACATTACTATTGCTCTCCAATTCCTTTTTCATCTTATACTTATTCCACATATTTTATATCACATTGATTATATATTTTTATTTCATATATCTAAATCTCTTTCTCCTTGTACTCATTATTACTATAATAATTTCATTCTTAAATCTATTCTTTTCAACTATATTTTTAAATTTTTTTATTATTTTTTATTATGAAAAAAATTAAACAATACAAATACAAATAAACAAAACCCAACATAATTAACAAAAAAAGTGAATAAACCCACCCCCCAGAGCCAACCTTTTGTTCACTCCACTTTCCAAAATTGCCATTCTTGTGAAAGGGTAGCTTTACCACCTCTTATCAAAGCTTTTTCCAAGAATATTTTCCAAATTTCTTCAAAATCATTCCCTTTTACAAGATCTTTCATAAATCTAATTCTACAAGTTAACTTATCATTAATTGCAATTTTCCACACTTCTTTATACATTCCTCTATTTGAATTTCTTCATTTATTTTCCATTTTTTTTGTTATTATTAACCTTGCTGCAGTTAACAAATTTATTATTAATTCCTTCATTGCCTGAGTACACTCGACCTTATTATATATAGACAACAACCCTATATTTGGACATATTGGTATATCAATTCCTACTGGCCCTTTTCTCACGTGGAGGGCCGAAACGGGGCAGCGCACGCAGGGGCAGAGCTTACCTGCTTGCGTTTTGCTCCGTCCCTGCAGGGAACGTGGTTCCGCTGCTTCACACGCCGCCGAATTTCGGCAGTGTTTGGCGGCGTTCGGCAGCACCCAAAATGGTGGCTGGCGGCTTCCGGCAGCACTCCGCCAATCAGGGCAGCGCGCCAGCCGGAAGCCCGCCCCGAGGCAGATCTGCAGAGACGCACTACCGTGTCTCTGCAGATTCTCACCGGGAGCTGCCACGGATTAGTGTGGACGAGTTTGATAAAAACCACCTGGGAAGGTGGTTCTTAAAAACTCGCAGCGCCACCCCTGCGGCTGGGCTAGAGCGGTTGGAGGTGTGGCGCCTCATCGTTTGCAACCGCACTAGCTCATCTCGCGATGTGAATGACTTCCGTCTCCGGTCGTCACACCGTGGGGTTTTACCCCCTTGTGAAAATGGCCACTATCTCTTTTATTTCTTTAAAAACCTTTTGCCAAAATTCCATTATCCTATTACAATTCCACCACATGTGCATATATGTACCATCTAATTTCTGTTTAAAAGTCTCCAAGGAAGGAGGATCTCACCAATGTGGATTTCATGTCACTGGACATCATGTTTGCAGGAGAGATGAAAAGAAATAATGTAGAAAGATGTCAACTGGTAATCCAGTCTAGGCCCTGTATGTGGATTAAGAAAGCAAGCCTATCCATGCCCTCAGGTACATAGGTTATAGACCAGGGCCTTGTTCACACTGCACATTTATAGTGCTATTATTCCACATTAACTGCTATGGTTCTGTCCCGTGGAATCCTGGGGTTTGTAGTCTGGTAAGGCACTGAAGCACTCTGGCTGAGAATTCTAAATGCCACTCCCTACACTGCAAATTCATGGTATGTTGCCATGGCAGTTAAAGCAGAATGTAGCACTATGACTGTGTAGTGTGAATGGGGCCCATGATATAAAAGGGATAGTGAGGGGAATTGAAATCGTGCTCATTCAGTCACCAGTTCTTTAGAGCTACATAAGAATGTTCATGGCCATGTCAAATGGCCACGGAGGGAGACAAAGGAAAAGCCAAAATACAGTTAAGCATTAGAGCATTTTGCAGTCTTTCCCTTTTCCCTCAGAAGCAGCTATTGCCAAAGAACAATGATTGCTAAAAGACAATTCTGGTAATTGACTGTAACCACTGAAGGAGACTGAAATTAGGAGGTTGTTTCCCGATTAGTTGGGGTAGGAATAATTCCAAGTACGTGCCCTCTGCTTGCCTATTCAATTGACTTCCTGTCTCTCCAAGGCCCAGGCAGTGATATCTGAAGAGTGAGATAGTTTGCTTCCTGAGGCAAAGAACAAAATGGAACCTCCTTTCATTCCAATTACAGAAGGTGAAAGGACTGGCAATTGACTTTCCAAGACTAGCAATAGTGTTCCTAATCACTGTTGTGTAGGGACAGGGGGGCAATGGGGGCGGTGCACCCTGCGGCAATTTTTTGGGGGTGCCGCGGTTCCTTGCTTGCCTTACCCCACGCATCATATTCCTGCCCCGTCCATCATAGCCACACCCCATGCACTGTAGCCACTCCCCTGTGTGCTGTAGCCCTACCCCCCACAGTGTAGCCACGCCCCTGTGCACTTAGCCTTGTAGCCATGCCCCCACATGTGGTAGGCATGCCCCTGCCCCTCCATCCCCTCTGCCTGCCCCCACTCCACACACTCCAAGTTCCACCACTGCTCAATCACACTCAAGGACAGCCACATATATTAGAGGTACAAGACATACACTGGTCTGTCTTCCAAGTGAAGTGAAATGGAGGTTCAGGAGGATCCGTTAGGGTTTCCATTGTTGTCCTCCAGCACCCATCACTTGAAACAATTGGTATATTCTGCTTAATAGCAGGGCTCGCTCTGCCCTTAGGACAAAATACCATGAGATATTGTACCTATACATTCATTTCACAGGGACACTGATTCTGCAAGAGGACTATATCCTACACCTCAGTTCCTATTGCTCAGGGAGGTAGGCAACATGCAGTAATTGTCTTGATAATCCTTGCAACCAGCATGTGAGGAAGTTCATTATAATTAACCCTATGCTGCAGACCGTGGGTTGTCCTGTCTAATGCCTGGGTTGTCTAAGGTAGGGTTTAAGCCACTGACTCCCTTTACGGGCAGGGCTTAGTTCTGCTTTGAGTAGACCTGTTGAAAGCAGTGGGACCTAAACTAACTATGACTGATTAATGTTCTATTAATTTCAAACAGTTAACTCCAGTCATAACTAGCTCTGGCTTCTACCCTATGTGTTTACTAGTTTGTATTTATATATATTTATCCCACAAGTTTAGGGTGGATTGACAGTATTCTACAACATTTTCAACTACAAAATTTTCCTCTCTGAAGAAGAAGGACAGTTTCACCTGAGCTGGGCCACAATAACAATGTAAATTGTTATTTGTCTCATCTTCACGTAAGAGAACAAGAAACCACGGGATTTTTTTCCTTGCCTGAAAAAAATGAGATATTTTCTCTTTATCTTATGTGACATTTCATGTTTGCAAGGACAGTGTTTGCATAAAATGTGCAACTTGCATGCACTGCAAATTGGAAGCACTAGGTAAGGTTGTTTTGTGTGTCTGTGTATCTTTCTGATCAATCAGCTTGCTGTGTATGCTTGGCATCACAAAAGGAAAAGACATTGGTTTTGTGCACTAGCGTTGTCTACAAATTGTGGAAACCCACAGAATCATAGAATCATAAGAGCTGGAAGAGACCACAAGGGCCATCTCTGCTATGCAGGAACACATATCAAAGCATTCCCAACAGATGACCATCCAGCCTCTGCTTAAAAACTCCAAAGAAGGAGACTCCACCACACTCCGAGGCAGCATATTCCACTGCTGGACAGCTCTGATCATCAGGAAGTTCTTCCTGAGGTTCAGGTGGAATCTCCTTTCCTGCAGCTGGAATCCATTGCTTCTTGTCCTAGTCTCTGGAGCAGCAAAAAACAAGCCCGCTCCCTCCTCAACATGACATCCCTTCAAATATTTAAACATGGCTATCATGTCCCCTCTTACTCTTCTCTTCTGCAGACTAAACATACCCAGCTCTCTAAGCTGTTCCTTATAGGGCATGGCTTCCAGACTCTTCACCATTTTGTTTGCCTTCCTCTGGACATGTTCCAGCTTGTCGATATCCTTCTTGAATTGAGGTGCCCAGAACTGGACACAGTATTCCAGATGAGGTCTAACCAAAGCAGAATAGAGTGGTACCATTACCTCCCTTGATCTAGAAAAAAAGTGATTTTCTCATTCCTGCATGGGAGGCCAGAAACTGTACAGGAAGGGTAATATAATCTCAGCAAGCTGTCCCCTTGAAAACAGGTACAGGTACACCTCAGTCGACTAAGTTGATGTGTTCCTGGCATTATTTTCTTTCAACAGAAAATTTTGTCCAAGGGAAAGAAATAATGTGGAAAAAATAAGAATGTTTCTTCTTACACACACACACACGCACACACACACACACAAGCAGTTCAACATGTCTGAGCAAACTTTTTTTTCAACATTAACAATATAACAATGAAACAATCAGATTAGGTAGTCTTGCATAAGTAGGCAAAAATATTTTGAACTTTCTAGAGACTACTTGAAGGCTTCTTCCAAAAAACAATGAGGGATTTCCCCCCCACAACACTCAACTTTTCAATGATTTCCAGTTTTGATGGCCAAATTTACAGATCTATGCTTTTTTTTTTCCAAATTGTCTTTATTGATTTTCATTATAAACACACAGAATTAAACAAACAACATAGCTATTAAAGAAGAAATAACAGAAAAAAGAAACGGTTTAAAAGAACGATGTGAGAGAGTACTGAAGTTAACACAAAAAGACAGGTATTACCAGTGTCATAATACACTAAATATGATAAAAACATAAACATCTACAATTAAACATGAATAATTGACTTCCTCCCTGATACAGCGACAGATTGAAAATATATCATAATGTTACCCCTTTTCAATCTCAATTACTAATTCTTCACATTCTGCCCTTTTAAAATACACTCATATTGATTATTTGTCAAATTAGTCATCTTGCTTACTGTTATCATTTAGGCATCCCCTTATTAGCCATAGTCTAATTAAATGGCCCATTATCTTAGCAGAACTTTCAAACAGTGGGAACATACATATACTTGTGACATTATTGCGGAACACTCTAGTTGCGTATCATGTGTTTCTTACTTCCTGCACTAAAGTTGTCCAGTTATACCCACTACACAATATCAGTACAGTTTACTCTTATTTTATCATTCTACATTACCCTTTAGATCTATGGTCCTTGTAGTCTCTTCCAACTCTGTGTTTCTATGAATCCTCTACTAAGCATGTGTGAATAGCAAATAAGAGAGAAAAAGGTGGAGCAGACATGCCTACTTCACTTTTTTAACAGCTCCTCCTTGCTGTTAAAAAAAAATATGCTTCTTTTTTGAACAGCATAGGGGAGCTGTTAAAACAGGTGAAGTAGGCGTATCTGCTTCACCATGTGTGCTATTCACACATGCTCAGTAGAGGATCCACAGAGCTGTAAGAGACTACAAGGACCACTGAGTCCAACCCCCTGCCATGCTGGAATATCAAATATCATGCATCAAAGCATCCCCAACAGATGGCCATCCAACCTCTGTTTAAAAACCTCCAAAGAAGGAGACTCCACCACACTCTGAGGCAGTGCATTCCACTGTTGAACTGCTCTTACCATCAGGAAGTTCTTCCTAATATTTAGGTGGAATCTCTTTTCCTGATGTTGGAAGCCGTTGTATCTTCATACTAGTGTTTGGCCCTTTACCATCTGATTTTATAAGTAACTGTCTCAGTACAGTGGCTCATCAGATCAGTTATGAATTTCTACTGCTGTCCCTTAGCATTGTGGATCAACCTTTGGAGTATTTACAGGAACTTCAGTATGAAGCTTAGGCAAATATTTCAAAGGAAATAAATCACACAATTTAAGCATCCTACAGCCTTGTGGATTTCATCAGTTCTTAATGAACATGTGAAAATATCAGAGGAGACTGGTCATTGTTGTTTGCCAAGTGGCATTCATTTCACCTAGAAATGTAAGTTAGCAAGCATAGTTGTCACAGAAATTATTTTTAAAAATGCATTGGAATTAGGATGACTTTGCTCTTTACTTTTGTCACAACCAGAGAAAGCATTTAGTTTTCCCTGGTGACTGCATGCAGGGGTGAAGATTTGCATTCTAGTTCTCTCAATACAGAATGTTATTGTAGACTACCCTCCTTCTAGTAGTAGCTGGTTGCTTCCATATCAGTAGGGAAGAGAATCTTCTCCAGGTCTTCTTAATTTTAAAGGACCTATACATGGCACTGAACTCTATCCTCAAAAAAATTGAGAGCTAAAGCCTGGAATAGATTCATGCCCCACTGACATGGAAGTTGCCAGTCGTCATTGCCTCCTGCCCTGCAAAATTGAATTCTGAATGTACTATGTAGAAGTATCAGCATTTAATTCCACTATTGCCATTCGTAAATCCTGTCAATATTACAGTCAGTGACATAATGCTTTTTGATTACAGCTTTGATGCACTTACTGGTGAAATGAAAGCTGGAGTCATTCACACTAAGAGTTTTGGTGGCCAATGCAGAAAAGTGTTCAATGGTGACGAAAGACAATATTATCGGCTAAGTGACAATGTTCTTGCTTACACATTCCAGGTATGTTTAATTTATTTTAACCATAGTATAATCTTCACTGCCAAGAGATGCTTTAGTGTTATCTTTGGATTTTTTTTTAAAGTGAGGTGGGCGGAAATCTGCATTTTCTTGGTATTTCCTGTTTAGTTTTAAAAACAAACAAACATGGGCATTACTTTTCTTTTATGAACATCAGTGATAATCTTTGACCAGTTTAGATATTCAGCATTTAAAAAGTGCTAAACCTTTTCCGAAATAATTTTATCTTTGGCATCCAATGGATAGTTATTACATTTAAGTATGCACTTTAATAGAAAAAGCTGCATTAAAATATGTAGCATCAGGGGAAAAATACAGTTGAAGAGATATACCGTATTTTCCGGCGTATAAGACGACTGGGCGTATAAGACGACCCCCAACTTTTCCAGTTAAAATTTAGAGTTTGAGATATACTCGCCGTATAAGACTACCCCTCTTCCAACGCACACCAAATAAAAAATAAAAAAATCAGATTTGATTTCAATATGGTAATTTTAATTCAAATGCTTATGACATGCAGGTTCTTAGCAGGAAAACTGTCAGTTATAAACATAAGGCTGTTTGTCATCAAACATGTAAACCTAAAACAGTGCAAGTGGATTAAACTTTTCCTAATTCACTCTAAAGCTGAAAGGAAGGATAAGACAATAAACAAGGGCCGGCCAGATGGGTGAAAGGGGTGTGTTTTTCTGGGCACGGCACTGCTCTATGGCCCTTTTTGCAGCGCTGGTTCCACCCCCCGTCGTCCTCCTCCTCCTCCTCCTCCTTCCCGGCGGTCCTCTGCCTAGCAACAGGAACAACTCTGGCCAGCCTCCCTCCCTCCACGGTCGCTGATAGGCTGGCCCGATCCAGGAAACTCGGATGCCCCAGTCACCGTGAATGATGTGTGCTGCCTTCGCCAGCACCTCGTTGTCTGGAGGGAGGGAAAGTGGAGCCGGCGCCTTGGAATGCCTCTTGGTGGGATTTAAAATATATGTGTGTATATATATATATATATATATTATTGCACATCTGTCATTAGGAATTCCTAAAATGAGCACATGGCAGCACAAGCCGCTACTCTATGCCTGTCTCTGGGTGGTAGACCCCCAAGGGTCTGGGGAAAAACAAGCAGATCTTACAAAGCCTGATGTCTCTCCATCTGCTTTAGGCAATGTTAACCAACAATCATTACCCTTCCGGCTACAGAGAGAGGTGTTAAGTAAATGCAAATAGCTAGAAAGGTCAGACTTTCCAAACCAGCTGTGTTCCAGCTGAAACTCTACACGTTTATCTTACAAGAGCCCAGCGAAGGAGGAAGCGGCGGAGGAGCCAGAAAGGCTGCCCGGCTCCCATTCTTGGGGGGTGTGCCGCTGAGAGCTCCTCCTCTCCTCCTGCCTCGCCGCCGTTGCTCTGGAGGAGCCAGCAGCCAAGCACCGGGTTTGCATCCTTGTGAAAAGGGGCAGCCTTGCCAGCCCCGCTGGACTTTTGAGCAAACTTGAGCTGCTCCCTCCCCCCCCTTTTAATATCCCTCCTCCTCCTCCTTTCCTGGGAGGATGTCCTCTGGGCAGCGCTGGGAGGGAGCAGCGGCGGCGGCACCATAGCCGAGCGAACAAGTGAGCGAGCGAAGTTTCAGCAAGGCAGGCGCAGCGCGATGCCCCCTTTCCCTCCCTCCCCCGGGCCCCCCATCCTCCTCCGCCGGCAAGGGAGGGAGGGAGGGAGCGAGCAAGCGAGACAGCGGCATCCCCCCACCCCTCGCCCTCCTCAGTTCTCGCCCGCTTTCCTCTCGTTGGCCTCCTCTGCCTCTGCCGGGGCTGGGAAGGAAACAAAATGCCTGCCTGAGCCACCGCAGCTGCTTCCACCAAGGTAAGTGGAGGAGGAGGAGAGGGAAGGGGGCAGTGCCCCGCGCCCGGCTCTTTGGGGCTGGGAGGGCTGAGGGGCGGGTGCCCGGAGGGGAGAAGGGTGGGGGAGGCTGGCACCGGCCCTTGCCCCCCATGCGCCCCGCCGGCCCGGAGGAAGCCCTCCTTTCCCCCCTCTCTGTCAACTTGGCTGGACTCTTCCCCACTTCCGCCCTCCCTCCCTCGTGCGCGCACGGTGGCGGCGGTGCTGGTGTATCCATATCGCGCCCCCAGCTTCTGCAGCACTCCCTGGCCTGGGAGCTGTAGACGGAGCTGGGGGCGGAAGCGGGGAGGCAGCGCGACCGGCGCTCGTGCGAGGGGGAAGAGCGGCTAGAGCAACAAGCCTCTCCCGAAATGCCACCGCTCCCCCCCCGGCGCCGCATACGGCAGGGATGCGGCCGTGGCCATTTTTGAGCTCCCCCCACCGTATGCGGTGACCGCAAAGACGACACCTGGCGTATAAGACGACCCCCGACTTCTGAGAAGATTTTCCTGGGTTAAAAAGTCGTCTTATACGCCGGAAAATACGGTACATATAAAAATATTTACAGTGAAAGAGATCTGTATGTTATTAAACTGTGAACTTAGGAAATTTGGAAAATTAGATGAGGGAATTTATTCATAGCAGCTTTCCAGGAATGAACCATTTTGATAATTATTGTATGTTGTATATTCATAGCGATTAAGGAAATTTTTGCTGTAGAGACTTCGTTAAGCTTTTGAATTATTTTATGGAATCTTAAACTTATTTATTTATTTTATAAATTATTTCAAGAGAATTCAGGAGGATATGAATATAAGAAAGCACTTACCATTGTTTGAAAAGGGAGTCACTTCTTTTTTTAGTAGTAATTGTTTTGTTTTTTGTTATTTGTTTATATTTTATTGTTTACCAAATCTTAATTATTAGTAGCTCAGATTACTAAATTTGAAGCTTATTTAGATATAAATGTTAAGTTTTCCTTTCTTTAACATCTTTTTTTTGTTTAACTATAGATGATACATGTTGAAACTCTAAGATGCATGTAATAGTTTTATATCATGCATCTTTTCTAATAAAAAATAAGTTGTGAATTTAACTGTATATTTTGAGAGGATTGTGGATATGGATCTGTAAATCTGTATAAATACAGATAGAAATAAATACAGGTAGAAAAACAAGATTGTAGGGGGGAACAAGTCTGTTCATGTATTAACTGCATACTGATGGTCAAAAGTGAGGAACATGTTCATGCTAACTCTACCCTCTGCTGTCTTGGAACATGCTGTCCCCATCCTTTGTCCTCAGGTATTCAGAGCTTTGTTCAGGCGAACACACTTAGGCCCTTTCCACACGCGGAGGGAAAAACGGGGCAAAGCATGCAGAAACGGAGCTTACCTGAAGCCGGGTAAGTCCGTCGCCGCGAGGAGCAGCGCGCGTTTGCCGCTCCATGCTCCTGTGGTGTTCGGTGGCGTCTGGCGGCATCCAAAATGGCAGCTTATAACTGGCGGAGGCTCTCCACTAATTGGAGAAGCTCGCCAGCCAGAAGCCCACCCCCTGGCAGATCTGCAGGCACGCACTTGCATGCACCTGCAAATCTACATCAGGGTACCGCGACGGGGTGGTACGGGGCTGCACGCTTGTGTTTAATAAAAACCACTTGGAAAGTGGTTTTTAAAAAACACGCGGTGCCACCACTTCTGGCCGCTTCAGGGCGGTTTGAGGTATAGAACCTCAAAATTAAAACCAACTCTGCGCACTCCAAGGTGTGGATGACCTCCGGTTGAGGTCGCCCTACACCGTTTTATTAACCGCGTGTGAAAAGGGCCTTAGAAGCTCTTGTGTGATTTGGACTTTGCCCCTCTTGAGACCAGAGCAATTCATTGGCCAGGAGAGGTTTCATAGCACATCTACCAAACTACACGTAGAGCCCCTTTCAGTTCTTCATAAACATGTCAACATTGTGGTGCAGAGAAAGAGATTTGGAGAAGTGGGTCTAGCATGTGTGCCTCCATACCATGTCCTTATTTTTAACCACTGTGTCTTCAGGAGGAATCTTAGCAAGAGCAACAGGCAAAAGTGACACGAACCAGAAATTGGCCCATCATCACCACAAGCCCCACATCTTTATCCACAGGCAGGAGGAAGTGATCTCAGTGATGCAGGAATGATGGATCATGCTAATCTCAACCTCTCCCACCCATCAGCTCTCATTATCCACTGTTAAGGGCATTGTAGTCTTCTGCCTGTTGACTCTCTCTTAATCTCATGATTTGAATACTTCCTCCAACCTAACATTAACTGGCCATGTTGGCAGCTTTAAAAAGGATAATAACAGCATTTTGTCTGCCAGTTTGGCAGCCTTAATAAGAAATCTTGGAAAGTTTTTTCATGCATTAACAGTAGTGTGACTTTTGGATTTTAATGTTAATGTTTTACAAATTATAATTATTTTTGTAATTTATAGATTTTTGTAATTTATACTTAATTGTTGGAAATGTCAGGTTTATCTTGTACCTGCTGCAGAAGGTGTCAAGAAATGAAATACAATTGTTTTGTGGAGTGAGGATAATACATTTTTTGTTTCTTTTTTATAGGTTAAAATTGAGAATGACTTCAGCACTGAGTTTTACAACAGCAGCTGGTCTTATGTGAAGACTACAGAGAATCGGGTAACAGAGAATCACCACTACGATTACAAAACATCCAATTATCAACAGAGCAGTTCAAAGGTACAAATTTCTCTGGTTTCCTCCCTTTTCGAAGAGTGGAAAGATTAAGGAAGCTCAGATAGGATCACTTTTCTTTGAAGGGAGGACTTTTGTAGACTTATTCGTTGAGAATATTCAAATATGTGTGGATTGAGCATGAATGTTTTTAAATGTGAGCATTTGGGACACAGGCATCTTCCCCTTCCATGCTGCGTGGTAACTGACTTGAAAAATAAGGACCATTGTAAAATGTGTTTGTAACACTTTGTTCAAATTTGTTTTGAAAGTTAGACAATCTGAGCTGGTAAAATGAAGCCTTTGAGCTAGATCTTTTGATCTAGATTCTAGAACAGCCTCATAACTAACTCCTTGCCAGGTTGCCAGAGGCAAAGAGAAATTCCATGCAGGTAAATAAGCATGCTCGTAAAAGAGGGACAAACAGTTTCATCTGTCTACCATCTAGAAGAAGACTCCTTTTTTTAACTACTTTTTAAAAGACTAATACCATGTATTTCTATGTGTGTAGCTTCTTATAGGTCTAGTAAATAATTTTGTAGCCAAACAGTTTTGAACACTAGTTCTTTACAGTAACTCTTCACTTTGTATTACTATAAGCTGTAGTCCAAAAAATGATTTTTCCAGATTTTAACTCTATGAAAAAATATGATTACAAGGTTTGCAGTTTGCCCAGAGCGATAGTACAAAGTAGAATAAGATAGCAGAACATGAACAGCTGTCTGTGAGTGCCACAGCAGCAAGACTGATCAGTGGTCTGATTCCATTTCCTTACTAGACTGTTATAACTCTATTATTCCACTTTCAACATCCTATGGAATCCTATGGAGGGCCTCGAAGGCCCTCCCTAAACTGCAAACCTCAGGATTCCATAGGATGTTGAAAGTGGAATAGTAGTGCTATAACAGTCTAGTGTGGAAATGGCCTGAGTCAGCATAGGGCAATTTCCTATGTTCCTAGAATTGAGTAGTAGGCAAATTCTTTATTTAGCCAGTTATATGTCCTTTTTAAAAATGCTTTTCTGTGATTATGAAATAGCTTCCTAAGTTATGGGTGTACATATTTATATATGGGATTTTGTCTTTCTAGAGTAACCACTTGATGGTTACTGAAAACAGTGTGGAAGTTGCTCAGTTCATCAACAATCGGCCAGAATTTCTCAATCTTGCTGAGCCCTTCTGGAAAGAGCTTGCTAACCTTCCTGCCTTTTATGAATACAATGCATATCGAAGATTAATTGAACGTTATGGAACACATTTCCTGCAGTCTGGATCTTTGGGAGGATATTACAAAGTGCTGTTTCATGTGGCAACAGACAGTATCAAAGCACAAGGTCAGAGCCCGAGGGTTAAATTAAGAATAAAATATCTTCTCTTCTTATATTTGAACAACCAGGTGACCCTAAAATACTGATCTTCATTTTTATAACATGCAGAAAATGTATTATGGTATCCAAGGGTTCAGCTGAAATTACCAAGAGTGATACAGTCCTGCTGGAAATGGCAATATATTGTTTTTAAAATACATTTGGAATGGCAGGATTTCTGGTTCAAATACAAATGAGTCCAAGTGGATTTAAAAAATAGATCTGTAACAATTTTGGCCATTTCCACACGGGGTTTTTAAAATGGTGCAGTCCGTCTTCCAAGGAGGAGGTCTGCACCTGGGAGCGGACTGGGTCGGACCTACTTAATGTAGATCCACATCTCAGCCCATTCCGGAATGACCCCTAGTGGTCGTCCAGCGTGCTTTTGAAAAACTGCTAAAAACAGATCTTTCAAAAGCAGGGAGCATGCCATTGCAAACCTGCTCCCTTATACAGATTCGCAGGCTCTCCCCAATACGAGCCTGCGATCGGCCAGGGGTGGGCTTTAGGCTGGTCAGCTTCAGCGGTTGGGCGAGACCCTTGACCAACCAGAAGCCGCCATTTGGGATGCCGGAGCAGTGCGTATCGACGAGCACGCACTGCTCCGGAGCAGCGTGGACCGGACTGGGGAGCCGAAAAGTCCAGTAAGTAGCAGTGCAGGGCAATTCCCTTGCCCCGTGTGGAAATTTTTTGTTATGTTTGATGGTTAGAAGAACATCTAGGAAATTGATTGGGGGGCCAAAAACCAAACAGAATAAAAATAAAAATAGCTTGCAAAGCTTGAAGAATCTTTAAGGAAAAAAGGAAGCTGAGTAATTTATCAGTTGGAATGGGGAATCTTTGGCTTCCCAATCTCTTGGACTACACTTTGTAAAATCTGTTACAGTTTGCAAAGTCCTGTTGTCCATGTTGAGCACAGTTGAAGAGAGCTGTAGGATAAAACATCTGGAACCTTAAAGTGTCCCCATCCCTGATGTAATGATATGCATTCAAAATAAAACATTCTTCAAATTCAAGCAAAATGTTCAGGGCAGTTATACAGCTTAAGTCCATCTGAGAATTCTATACTTTTTATCTTAAGAATATACTATTTTAAATGTCCATGAAATATCCTCCCTAGCTTCATTCAGCAGGCATCCATATCATTAACATTCAAGCATATATGAAATATTTATTTATTTTATTTTCCAAGGGATGTGCCAACAACTAAGTTAATTAATTCCTCCTTTCCTTCATAAACTCTTCTAGTTTTGAAAGCTTTATAGTTATTTCTATTCTCTTTAATTTTTATGAGATGAGCCAAAAACCACTGTAAATGAAACTTTGGATTTAGGCAGAAAGATGGGATAAATCTTTTCATTATCAAATTAACTAGCAAGCTTATCCTCTTTATCTAGCAGGATAGAACCCAACTGCTTTGGGACACAGTATTCTGAACATATAAAAATGATTACAGGGATCTTTCATTGCACTGTCAAAATTAATGGCTATTTCTTGCACTAGGTTTGAGCACAAGAGACATGCATAAGTGTACTACATCAGGGTGGAATGCTTGGTTTGTAAAGAAGAAGAAAACAGAATGCGAAAAACTAGATGAGCTTCTGCGGCAGTCATCAGGTAAATCAACGCTTGTGTGTTCTTGGCTAGCCTGTCTCATTAATAGCAATCTTCCAGGTTAATGAGCAAAAATTTTCATTCAAACAAACAAGCCAAGTGATGAGATGCTGCCACAAGGACTGGGTTCCTGTGTTGTTAAAAGAGAATAACTGCAGTTTTATGCAACAGTGGTGACCCTCTCTTGAAAACATACAGGCCTGAATCATACTGGAAGTTTAAACAGTGTAGACCCCTTAAATCAATTGCTGAATGACAAGTCAAAACTTATATATGTAGCATTAATTCATTTGGTTTCCTTGTCTATCAAGGATTCAGTCCCTAGCATGACTACAGTTTGTTTGTTTACCACCGTACCATCCTGAACACACTCAATCTCATCCAAGTAGGGTTGGCCTTGGTTAATACTTGCATGGGGATCATCAGGAGATACAAGATTTCTCCAAGTTGGGCTAGGAAGGACTCCTACCTGAAATCCTGGAGACTCACTTCCAGTCAGAATTGAACTCTGGGTTAGATGGATCAATGGTTTGACTCAGTATAAGGAATTTTCCTGTGTTCCTTACATCCATCCCCTGTCTGGTAATATCCACATTGGATCACCATAATGTGTTTTATGTCAGGCTACTTTTGAAGATGAATTAGAAATTTCTGTTCATGCCCAATATGCCATTTGTATTGTTGACTCTGACCAGCTGCATTAACTGTATCTTATCAGTGTTAAAGGATATCTGCTAGTCACATCCTTAGTATTTGAATACTCTTGTATTCAAAGTGTTGCTGCTGATCCCCAAAGCCAGATACGCTGGTCCTAAGATTATATCTAAGAATTAACAGCTGTTATACTAGGCTGCCCATTCATTAGGATTATCTTCAGAACTCTTTCTCTGGATGCCCCCACCATCCAAAATTAAATGGAATGGTAATCACTAATCATAGAATATGTAGCCCAGATATTTTCATCTCTCACCTAGTTTATTAAGTACAACGAGCCAAGTTATCATTGATTTATTTCTCCAGGAATGGAGTAAATTGTTTCATTAGTGTTTCATTGTTGCTGATGCTGGCTTCGTTGTTTGTTGCTTGAACTGACTGTGGGTTTGGCTCTTTCCTTTTTTGAAGAAGGGTAGTGCTTTTTTAATGATTCTAGATAAGCCCATGAATCCAATGAACTAACAAAATTCCCATAAGGTGTGTGAACATGTACTGTATTGATGATTTCTTCATTGCAAGGGAAACCCCAGTATAAATCAATGTGGAATCTCCCATCAATGACCATTTCTGCACTAGACAGTTATAGTGCTATTATTCCACTTTCAACATCCTATGGATCCTGGGTTTGCAGTTCATGGAGGAGCCTTTGCCCCTCCCTAAACTGCAAACCTCAAGATTGCATAGGATGTTGAAAGTGGAATAATAGCACTATACCTGTCTAGTGTGGAAATGGCCAATGGGACAGACATATTGTCAAGTCAATCCCCACAACCTTGGGGATCAGGACGATCCTCACAACCTTGTCCCTAAGGAGAATTTGACAGAAGTTAGGACTTCTGTGTTCATATGTGTCAACAAGCCAGTTCTAGCAGTTTTCATCTCCACTAGAAACAGATAAAGCTTATCACTCTTAATTGTCCATTCAAGATCAAACCACTCCCAAATACTTTGCATTACAACAACGATTGCTCAAGGCAATGCCATGTTGCTTGGATCTCCTCCCCATCCCCGTGAAGACTGCAACCACATGCAGAGGTAACAGGGAAACCTGAGTGGGGATGGATGGTAGTTAGCAGATTATGCCATTTTTTCCATCTAAGCAAAAAGCCCTTCAATCAGGGCACCACAATAGTTGCTGTGTGCCTTCAAGTTGTTTCTGACTTATGGCAACCCTAAAGTGAACCTGTAATGGGATTTTCTTGGTAAGATTTGTTCAGAAGGGAGTTGCCTTTGCCCTCCTCTGAGACTGAGAGAATGTAACTTGCTCAAGGTCATCCAGTGTTCCATGGCTGAGTGGTGATTTGAACCCTGATCTCTACAGTTGTCATCCAGTGCTCAAACTACTAAACCACACTGGTTCTTCGGGCAAGCAATCCAACCTTGGTTTTACTACTAGCTTTCCTGCAGCTTTTTCAAGCTGAATGGGAACAGTGTCCTCATTGCATGCTTGTTCAGCACCAGCACCCACTCATCTTGAGTCAGGTATTGGAGGACAGCAATAAAATCAAAGGTAGATCTGCCACTCTTACTGTGGTGGGTGTACCAGCCACCTCCACCTTCAGCAGCGAGAGCTTGGTTTCATAATAGGGTTGCCACCATGAAGATCAGAGGGCGCTGCTGTACCTTTAACGGTAGTATTGAAGAGGGAGTTTCAGCAGATGTTGCTCGTCACATAGCAGACAACAAGCAACACCTGCTGAAATTCCTCTTTTGGAGATACAGAAGACTTCTCCAGTTTTCACTAAGGCAACTCTTTACAGCAGTGAGGAAGAGAGGAGGTTTTGCTGTCACCACACCAACATCCCAAAAGTCATTTTAATAGGGGGGAAAATCACAAGGTCTAAATCTGATGCCTGTGACATAGGCCCCAGCCATTAGGACTCAGACTTTGTCATTCTTATTTGTATTGTTCTCCCCTACATTCTCCCTCTCTTGGTTTCACTAGAGTGGAATAGAACATTGGGAACCATTTCTTTGTAAAAATGAAGAAATGACACTAGTAATAACAAGATGAGTTGACAGCAAATGGAGGGGGAAAAATCACATACACTTTCTTTACCTGTGTGGCTACTCTCTCCCATTCACTTGCCATTTGCCTAGGTGTGGAGAAGGAAGGCACAACCACCTGGCCAAAAGGCAAGGGAATGGAAGGGGAAGCTGTAATTGCCGTTGCCATCCCCATTTGGAAATATCATTAGATATCATTGTCGATATCAATAATTTGGCTTTCTTCCACCACCCTTCTCCATGTGCTTGAGAGGCCGCCGAACAAGCTCGCAAGACAGGCACGGCTGATAATCGCCACAATATTCCGCACAATACAGGCTGGCCAGAAATAGCCAAACTGCCGCTTCAGGAGACCTCACAACAAGTACCCTCATCAAGTATGCACACTACGTACAAATAACTCCCTGCCCTGAACAGGCAGCTTGATTAGAAGTATCCTCACCTGTCAAGCACTCTACGTTTGCATACTGTCCATTCCATTGTCAATTCGGAACAAATTCAATCATGCTAAATTCTGACCTTTCGGAGGCTTTGTCTCCAGCTAAAAACTCATTGTTTTTCCCGAATGTGGGATGACCTGTGGCTACATTTTCCCCTATAAAAACCCCTGATTTGGTGAGCTTCTTCGGATTGCTCCCGACTTCCATCCCACCTTGCTGCCGCTTTGCTTGGCGAGCTGTCCCCTCAGTTCCACAGACTGAGACTATGCACCTTCGAACTTTCGCAGTGATCTACCCGGGCTTCAGGACAGGTGTAGTATCACCCCAATTTAGCAATCCCTCTTAAAATTCCCTCTGTCCCACTCCAACCTTTATTTTTCCATAGTTCTCTGTGTGATTGTGTTGCATACACTGTGTGTTTGTATTTTAATAAAGATCACAATTATTCTTATAACCGGGTGTGCTTCTTGGCTCGGCCTGACCCCGTAGACATTGGGTAAAATATTCCGCTGCGTTGCCCTTCCTCTTGTATTGCTAGCTTGTGCTCTTGGCTAATTTCCCCACCTTTTGATATTTTGAGAGCGCACTTCGGTGTCCCTCACGGGACCCCCAGTAAACAGGGTAACAGAGCCCTGGAAGGGAATGGAGGGAGGAGTACTTGCTTGGATGAGGGGAATTATTTATGTGTTGTTGTTTTTTTACTTTTGCAAGGGTTCTGCATCCCAAACCCTCACAAAAGTCGAGGGATCGCTATATTTGCTTTGCTCTGCCTATATCTGAAGAGGCATCTAGTGTGGTATTTTTCACAGATGCATCCTAGTTGTTTATACAGAACATTTAGCCTTTATGTGGTACAACTCTCAGAAATTCAGTGTGCTCCAAAAAGGTTTAGTTCTGATGCATGTTGAAGACATACTGATGAAACCACATATTGTACATTGCAAAAACATATTTACAAATCATTAAATACCCATTGCTTGCCAGATCGTTCCACATATTTAGTTATAGACTATGCATATCTGTGCTATGCTAGCGATACTGACTTCCCTCTTGGCCTTATAGGTGCTCTCTTGGATACCTGAGATACTACCTTCTCAATTACAAACCACTTGGGTCTGTAGGTCTAGAAATGCTTTCTAATGGCACCCTATTCTCCTGAGGTTACGTCTTTAGTCATTCAGACCAGAACATAGCCTTTACGTGGCACAACTCTCAGAAATTCAGCATGCTCCAACAATGTTTAGTTCTGATGCATGTTGAAAACATATTGATTTATGATAGACTTTTCAGTACTGTGCACAAGTACGCATGCTCTCTTGTATGTAAAATCTGTTACCTACTTTTGGTCTTTTAACTACTCTTTATAAACATCACCATGACTAAACTAGTCATCCCATTTCCATTTAATTTTCCCTTGCATTTCTATTATATCTCATGTTCATTCCACCCTGGCCAGCCCCTCCTTTTGTATAAATAATTACCCATAATTTATAAAAGTATAAATCCTTTCCTCTGAAAAAGTGGACTGGCATTTACAAAAGCTACAATGAAATAAATAGCATTATTTTGCTATTACTGCACAACCTTGGAAAAAGTGCAACCATTAGCATAGTGCACCAACAGATTTGGAATGCATAACAAACATTAGGCACAAAGTGGAGGTCTCTGTGGGGTCTCTAATAGAAAGGGTCCAGCTGTTTTTTCGAAGCAAACTTTAAAGCTTTAAATTTGAAAGACCCAATGAAGGAAGCCATAGCCCTGAATTTGCAAGCTTTGAGCACAGGTGTGTTAATAACAGGATCTTTTGGAGATTTCTTGTTCATAGTGTTGCTGTAAGATGAAGCTGAAAGGACAGCACATAATAACAACAAAACTTTAAAGAATTCCTTCCGTTTAAATGCAACTGATCCCTTCTCAAGCTCCAACAATTTGTCATATTGAATCCATAAACCCTTTTAAAAATCTGCTAACTGCGCTTGACAAATCATAAGCGTTTGTGGGATAAAATGCTTTCTTTCTCTTTTTAAAATATGTTCTGTTTCACTTGTTTCTTCAGGTACCTCCTCCAATCAGATAAAAGCTGACCCATTTGTACAAGGTGGGAGTCCTGCAGATGTAGCTGGCCTTAGCTACTTGGACCTGCAGAATCCTGCTGCAAATACTGAAAGATATTCCCGCTGGGCTAGATCAGTGTCTCTTTTCCCTAGTGTAATTAAGCAAAAGGTAAAGCTTTGATTTGCTCCTTTTATCTGATGAATAGCCTTTGCACAGTCAAAAGACAGGGATTTTCAGCACATGGAAGTGAATAGCAGGATGGGGATTGCTGTTTGAGCTTCTGACCTCCATCTGTTGACTCAATTTTCTGGACAGAGCCTTGATACTCAAAGGGATTTACATGTGTGGTTGGGTGTTCTGCAAGGGGCACATTGTAAGGACTTACATGTGTGCATTATGCACTATATGTGGACATCCTCTGTTTTCAAAGAATCGGCCAGTGTGTGGTGGTTTGGGCCTAGGAAGAGCAATCAGCTTCCTTCAAGTAGACAATGGAGAATTCAGATTGGCACACATATTGAGAGATGGTTGGGGACCTGATGGAGGAAGCTTGTGAGGTCACTGGGTCAGAGCTTGGAAAAATTACAGTATGGCCACTGATCATCCCGGCTGGAAAATTCTGAGGATTATAGATCAAAAGAGTAAATTTTTCCAAGCTCTGCTTCCTCTTCAGTAGAGTATCATTCCATTAGCACTCCATAACAACTTTGCCACCCTGTAGGAATGGGAAGAATATTTGAAGACTTGAGCAAAAAAAATGAGGAAGGGCCTTCCTAGGTGTCCAAAAACCCTGATGAAGAGAATCCACCTTCAGCTCCTTTCTCATTTCTTTTCCAGTCCTCGATTAAATTTGAGGACAGCCCCCCTACCCAGTCCAGACTCCCTACTGCCACTGCCCCCAAGAGTGAGGCCAGGGGCAGCCCAGTGAACAGGTTCATTGTGGGTTGTGTACTGATAGTGAGCCCCAATAAAAACAGGCATCAAGAACAATCCTCCCCACTTGATCATCCTACCCCTCTCCTCTGTGATGTTGGGAGGGAGAGCTGAAATATTCCTGAAGGTTATAGCTCCTACAGTCTTCACTTAGCTTCCTCCTATTCCCAGTGTTGAATGAGGAGGGGGAAGCCAAGAGTCTATAACCTCAACAATCCTCACTAGGTTCCTTGCCCACCCTTCTGATGTCAAGTGAAGGGCAGGCTGTGGGGAGAGAGACGATCAAGTAAGATGTAATCTCCATGATCCTTACTCAGCTCCTGCCCTCCTGGGGTTGCACAGGGGGTGGGTATGAGCTCAGGGAGGACAATGCAAGACTATAACTGCCACAGTCCTCCTTGTGCTTCACCCACCCTTCTCCCAACCACTATATGGTTGTGAGGACACAAAGAGGTGAATAGGAGGAGACTTTCTTCCCTTGTGGGACTTTTTTTTTGAAAACTGTATGGTTTTTGAAGATGTCTGACAGTGGGAAGAAAGTTGATTTATTGAATTATTTATTCTCTCCTAAAAATTCTTTATTCTCCCCTGCGAGAATGAAAAATATTAAATAGCATGCCCCTGCCACCCTGAACATCCCTGATCTTATCTGATTTTGGAAGTTAAGTAGGGAAATATGTGAGTGGGAGTGTTACCTTAAAGGTGGGGGACTTTGAGGTCTACCTGCAATGCCAGCATCTCCTTAG
The DNA here is from genome assembly GCA_948472985.1 of Iguana delicatissima. NCBI lineage: Eukaryota > Metazoa > Chordata > Lepidosauria > Squamata > Iguanidae > Iguana > Iguana delicatissima. The sequence continues at coordinate 126,125 of CAOKZL010000094.1, read as the reverse complement.
AATTTGGGGGAATTATAGCTCAAAGGAGGCCTGAGAGAGTAGGGTAACAACAAGATATTTTCACTTGTGTATACCAGTACTAACTGTAGAGAAGAGTCCAGTTAAAAGTTAAACAAAAGATTTTATTGGAATTGACAAAGACACCTGAAATCAGACACTCTTAAGAACCATATGAGGCTATTGGAAAGTGAGGCAAGAAAGGTTGGATAGAGGGAGGTTGGGTGGAAAGGGTGAGAATTACCAGTCCTGAAGTAGAAAGTTGAAGTGGAGCATTTCAAACAGCATGTCTGAGGACAGTACAGAAGAACAGGAGTTTGAGATACTGTATGCATCCAAGGTACTACAATTTGCTGAGGCCAAAGTTGGGATTTTTATACCCTATTTCCTGCCTTAAAGGACGGTGCATGGATAAAGTGGTAATTGCTTTCTCATGGGGTTGACAGAGGAGTCCAGAATGGGCTGATTGTCTTAACTTTTAAGTAATAAAACATTGATGGAGGTCATGACTCTCTCTTAATGGCCCTTTCCGCATGTGGGAAAGAAACCACGCAAAATCGGGACTCACCGGATTTCTTCAGCGTCCGGGCGAGTCCGTTGGACGAGGAGCAGTGCGAGCTCATCGCTCCACACTGCTCCAGTGTCCAAAATGGCAGCTTCTGGTTGGTGGAGGCTCTCCACCAACCAGAGAAGCTCGCCAGCCTAAAACCCGCCCCCAGCAGATCTGCAGGCAGGCACTAGTGCACGCCTCCAAATCGGCACCGGAGTGTGGCGACGGAGCGACACGCAGTCACGCGGTCCGTGCTTTTTAAAAACCTCTTAAAAGAGGTTTTTAAAAAGCATGCTGCTTGCTCCGAACTGGACTGAGGTGCGGAACTACAGAAAGTAGTCCGCCCCAGTCCACTCCACGGTGCAGAAGACCTCCGTCGGAGGTCGCTCTGCACCGTTTTAATAGCCCGGTGCAGAAAGGGCCAATGTCTGGTTAAGCAGGGGGTCTAGTGAGGATTTCTGTAGGGTGACATCACAGGATGGTCTCTGATTGCTTCACCTGCGCAGTTTTGCCTTCCATTGTTCTTGGGAGTTCTCATAGCTTGCAATCTTGAAAGGATTTATCACAAACCCATTAGCATCACCTTTTCCCACCTAATCCTCTCTGAACTTATGACCTGACCATGTGTAAGATGAATCTGACCTGCCCTTTTCTGGCCAGTGTGCCCATGACCATGTTTTCCAGGCATAAATATGTTCAGTTATGAAAATAGCCTATCCTGCAGATGTATGGTAACAGGAAAACATCAAGAATCACTAGGAATCTCCAAGTAGGGTCCCAGAATGCCCAGAATCCCCAGCCAATAAAGTTACTGGAATTATAGTCCAAAAAGGTAACTTCTCTAAGCTCTATTCTAAATAACTACAAAACCAGAGACCATTGTTTTCATATTTTAGGTTGAAAACATAGGCTGCAATCCAGAATCTCCTTAATGTTGTGTAAATATGGCGATACACTATGCCAGCACTATATAGTCCGCATGGAGAACAGCAACACTGCAACACATATTAGTGATGGGGTGCCATTGTGTAATATGCAGCCTCAGTGTGAAATCTCAATGCCCAGTGTGCAACTGCAATGTACAATGCTGCTGTATGTACAGTTTTGCTTCTGGCATTGTCAGCAAAAAACACCTGCTGTGCTAGGATGAAGAATTTGCCCCACACACATACAGCAGCTTACCCATGCATATGTTACTAACAGAATGCTATCCGTTATTTGCTTATGTTTCTTTCTCAAGAATCAGCCAAAATATGGTTTGGTTTTATATAATGCCTGGTGGCTCAGTGGTTAAATGCCAGTACTGCAACCACAAGGTTGTGAGTTTGATCCTGCCAGGCTCCAAGGTTGACTCAGCCTTCCATCCTTTCGTAGGTCGGTAAAATGAGTACCCAGCTTGTTGGGGGCAATTAGCTAAAAATACATTGTAAACCGCTTAGATAACACTTAGTTGATAGGCGGTATAGAAATAAATGCTATTGCTATTGCTATTGCTATTTATGAGATGTACAAATGGTAGATATTGATCAGATAGAAACCCCGTAATTGCTATCTTGGATAGAAAAATGCAATTTTAACTCTGAAAGTATTGAAATGTGTGCAGTGATTATTTGTTGTGCTTATTTTTTATCTCGTGTTTTTATAGTTGTGTGATATTTAGTTATTTATTTGTTTGTTTGCTTGCTTGTTTGGTAAGCTGCCCTAGAAATATTTTAACACTGAAATGTTGTGTGCCTCTAAGTTGTTTGCAGCTTATGGCAACTGTAAGGCAAAGCTGTCATGGGGTTTTCTTGGCAAGATTTATTCAGATGGGATTTGCCTTTGCCTTCCTTTCAGGCTGAGAGAGTGTGACTTGGCCAAGGTCACCCAGTGGGTTTCCATGGCAGAGTGGAGATTCAAACTATGTTTTCCAGAGTTGTAATCTAGTGCTCAAACCACTACAGCACACTGGCTCTCCTTACACTGAAATATATCCTTGAATAAAGAGGCAAAAATCTATGTTTCAGGTGATTTTCCTGTTGGTTCACAGAATAGGTTAAGGATGCTGAATATCTCTACCACTTTTGAGTAGATCTCAGCCTACATAGCTCCTGCATGGGAAACTATATTTGCATGATCCAATCAAAGGCTCTTTCCGCACCTTACCTTTTTTCGGTACTGGAGTGTGGGGATCACACAAGCAGCCTCCAGCGAGAGGCTCTCGCGTCCCCGCTGTTTCAGCTCTGCATAACCTGCCTGCTCCCAAGCAGGCAGCGCGAGAGCCCCGCTTCTTCCTTCCACAGTGCAGCCTGGGAGTTTCCCAGGCTGTGCTAGGGCAGGAAGCGCAACCACCACGGCTCTGGAGGCTCCGCACACACAGCAAGTGCGCGGGGCCCTGGAGCAATGCACAATCACGCACCATTTTCAACTGAAAGCCGAAAATGAAAAAGCGTGTGAGCGGCGCTTGCCGTATGCTGGAGCATTGCGCAATTGTGAGTGCATGACACTCCAGGCACCCTTTTGCATGGCAAATGCCGTGTGAAAAGGGCCAAGGTCAAGCTAATTTAAGCTTCCATTATTCCAATGGGAATCAGAACCATATGTTAAACTTCTTCCACAATAATTCATGGGAATTAAAAATAGAAATACAGAGTGTATTACAAATTTCCTCATCCCCTCAAGGAGGAAGTGTGTCTTGACATGTCAAAAGCAAAATAAAACTGTAAATGTGCAAAATGGATGATCTTTGTGCCTGTTTTTTTGTGCAACAACACAAAATCAATAGAAAAACAAGATGTTTTTGTGCAAGGAAACCTTTTAGATTTTTTTTTTTTTTGGCAAAAATGTCCCAAATACAAAAAAAAAAAAAGTTAAAAATGTGCAAAAACTCCTTTTAAGGTTATCCACTGAAGAAACAGGTTTTGATTTTTTTTTTCATTGTCATGTACCAGAATGAAGTAAGCAAATATTTATACCCCTCCATAATAACCATAATGGTGCTCCCTGAAAATTGGTCTTTGTAATAAGAGTGGGAGATAACATGTTTTTAAAAGGGAATGTTTTTAAAAAGCTGAATATGTTCATTGTATATAGATCACCCCGCTGTATGAGCTGGTGAAGGAAATACCTTGTGCCTCCGTTAAAAGGCTTTACCTGAAACAAGCCATTGAAGAGTACCTGAGTGAAAATGATCCCTGCAAATGCCAGCCATGTCAAAATGGTGGTCAGCCAGCCATTGATGAAACTCAGTGCCTGTGTTTCTGTAAGCCGTATACTTTTGGACCAGCTTGTGAGTTTGGAACCCTTGTACAAGACCAACCGGGCAAGTAGTTTCTCTTTTTACATTTCAGACATTTCAGGGAGCAATGTATAATATTCCCCACCACAATTCTACACATATAATGTTATATTTCCCCTGGTCCTTTCACCTTCAGAGCACATGTGTGGGAAAAATAAGAGAGAGCTTTCTTTCTTAGTGGCACCTCCCAAACTTTGGAACCCCTTGCCAAAAGAGGATCAATTTTTCTACCATCTATTGTCCTTCTTCCAGCTAGTTAAGAACTTTTCCCCCTAAATAAGGGAGTTTTTTTTACCCTTGATGGGTTGCTGAGGAAGGGTCACTTGTATTTTTTTAAATTATTAACGTGTGTTTCTTTGCTTTTGATTAAATTTTGTTTCAGCATTCTAATTTGTTTTATTTTGTTAGATAACTTTTTGCAGCTTCTTAATCATATTGTGAGACACCTTAAATCCCAGTTTTGGGAGAAAGGCAGGATGAAATCAAATCAAATTAAGTCATATGAAGTACTACTTCACAGCTGCTGAAAAACCCACCATGTTTACTTCATGCCTAGTCCCTGTCCGTAGCACATTCAACACGAGAGGCAGGCAGATACCAAACTCACAGGATACAGTCAGTCTTCCACTTTTGCTAAGATTAGGGGCACTGGACCCCCACAGAAGTGGAAAAATCACAAATATAAAAATGTATACGTGTCTATGGGAAGGGGGCCGAGCTATGGAGGGGACACAGACACCCAGGCTCCAAACCTGGTCAGGGAAAGGAGAAGGAAAGTGGTGGGTTGGCATATGCTTCCTCTCTCTCCCCCATCTCCTTCCTTGGGTGGGGAGAGACATTGGGAGAGGGTTTGTGGTGCCGAGAAATGGGCTGAGAGCCATCCTTAGCTGGGCAGACAGCAGGCGATGGTGGAGGAGGAGGACCAAGGCTGTGTGGCCTAAATGGAGCTGCTGAGAGGGGAGGTTCCTCCAGAAAGAAGCACCTGAGGTAGAGGCGGGCAGGCTTTGGAGAAGCTCGCAAACAATCAAACCTGTAAAAGTAAAGCTTGGAAATGTGGAGGGCTAACTGTATACTGTTAGTTAATGATGGAAAGAATATTCAAAAAAGACAAAAAGATAGCCCAAAAAAAAAAAAAAAGACTCCCCCTCCCGCCTATGGGAAAACCCTGACGAGGAGAACACAAGGGTGGGGGGTGTAGAATTTTCACAGTTTTGGGGTTTTTTGGGGGGGGTTGCACATGGTATTTTTGGACGGAAAACAGCATTTTCCACACAGAAGAAGACATTTCTGTGGAGAAAATGTTATTGAATGTTCAGAAAACACACCTGTTTATTTTGTGGCGCATAGGTCCCAATCTGTGAATAGTCTTTTAAAGATATTTCTTCCAGCAAGGAGAAAAATTGTCAAATTATTCATCCTTGCCTAAGAGAATGAAATTTACAAAGATTTACATATCTACTATTCTTTTTGTTTGTTTACTAGAATGTTAAGGTTCAGAAACTAATTGTAGGGGTCAGAGTTTTGAAGTGGTGGAAAGGCGGATGAAAAATGGTGGCTTAGGGGGTTAGTAATCCACAGTCGCCTCTGAGCTGCACTCTGGGATAACCTTTTTGTCAAGGCCAGTCTAAAACATTTTGTAGCCTGAAACTGAGCAGCAAAATGTTTGGGGTGTTATACTTCAGGACAGTCAAGCCATTCTGACAGCAGAGTCAGAAGATCTCTTTCTCTCTTCCTGTCAGTAAAAAGACTATCATAATAAATTAAATAACTAACAAATTGTTGCTCTTTCATGACGCTCAGAATCTGCTCCCTGAAAGAACACTCTTCTTCTCCCTGTTGGTAGACCCATTCTTCTCTATGTATAATTTTATTTTAATCCTGCTTTTCTCCTCATAGAGGATCCAAAGTGTACTTATAAGCATTTTAAAAAGGTAGAATTAAAATGTCTATATCTGAGTTGCCACAGAGCAACCCTTAGGACTTGATCACAGGAGGCAGGTAAATCGCATTTACAGCAGTGTAATAGCATCTTTCACTGGGATTTATCATGTTATCTTGTTGATGTTCTGTTGTTTTCTGAATGGGAGATGGGATCATTTGGAAGGCATTTATTTTACTAAGGAGGTGATGGAAATTTGGAAAGCGTTTCTTTTACAAAGGAGGTTATTAACATATCAATCTGGTAATGACCTCTTTCCTAAAAGAAATGCTTTCCAAATTGTCTTCCACCTGGAGAATAACAGAAGAGGAATAAGGTAATGTGATAAGTCCCTGCCAAAGATGCTACTATCCTGCTGCAAGTGGGATTTTCCTGCTTCCTGTGATAAAGCCATTAAGGTTGTGCAACCCTATCTTGTATGATTTTTCCTGACATTACCCAGGAGTCATAAATGGTGGCTGGAGCTGCTGGTCCTCTTGGAGTCCTTGTACAGGAGGAAGGAAATCAAGAAGCCGAAGCTGTAATAATCCATTCCCTAGTGGTGGTGGAAGTTCCTGCATTGGAGAAACATTTGAAAGCAAGCAGTGTGAGGATGACGACTTGCAGCATTTTCGGTAGGAATACCACTATAGCATGACTAGAACAGGGAGGACGACCTCCAGGGATTTGGGGGCACACCCCCTCCCCAGAACATGGAGAACCATTCCAACATTCTCCAATTTTTTTTTTCCTTAGTCAAGCAACAGAAGACTTTAGTGATCATGATTGGCCAGTTCAGGCTGTTGCATACCCTCCAACATTTCACGGCCAGCCAACATTAGAGAGTATTGAAGATGGCAAAAGTTATTAATGGTGAAGAAACCATAAGCTAAGAGAGGCTGCAGCAGTTTGCTGTCACCTGACTCTATTGGGAAGGGCACGATTCTGTTCCCTCCTCTCATCTCCCCTTGCTGCGTTAATTGACTGTACACTGCTTTTGTACTTTGAATTCAGTTTGCAGCAGTTGAAGGAAGCTGAGAACAAAGGGGAAAGGGGGATGAGAAGAGAGAAACTGGGGCAATTTAAAAGGAGCTGGAAAAGTGGGACAACAAAGGATTAATTGGGACTACCCCTACAAAATTGGAATAATTTAAAGATATGTCATCACCATGTCCTGTTTTAGACACAGGGAGGTAATTTTTTTTCAAAATTGGAAGTTAATTTTGCCTCTTGTCAACACTTTACCCACTCCTGCCTTTTTCAGATCAGGATATATGTTGATTTGTCTTGATATATGTGTATGTATGCTCATTCACACACGCACACACAGAGAGAGAAAGAGAGAGTCTCACACAGACACATATATTTAAATTGTTTATTAGGCAAGTGAGACTTTGTGACCAAGATAAAAAAAGCCCTTGTACCATTTTTTGGTAACCTTCAAGCATTTGGAATATTTGGAATGAGGGGTGGGAAAACTAATGAGTATGATACTAAAGCTAATGAGTATGATACAATTTCTGTTTCTATACTGGGATTTCCCTGCCTCCATTCCAGTTGATGATAAATTTGATCTCACAGACTCCCATGTCTGTGAGGGTGGTGAATCCACTGTAGATTTTAGTCTGAACTTTAAAGGAGATACCCAGTGTGCTGAATCTCATTGAGAAAAGGGTGCAGGAATTTGTATGGCTCCATTAAAGTTTGGTCAGAAACCCAGATCTGATTTGCTGCTATACTGACGTGGAAGCCACTGATCAAAGGTTAATGACCCTGCAGGACAAACTTCCCTGAGAAGCAAGGTATTTTGAAATAAAAGGTGATAACGTTCTTGAACACTGGAAAACGTGATATTTTTAATTTCTTTGCTTTACAGAGCCATAGAACCACACTGCTTTGACGTGTCAACATATGGCACAGAATCCTGCCCATCACCTCCACCCTTGGAAAATGGATACATTCAAGTAAATGAAGCATAAGAGAATTTTAACTCAGTTTCTGTGTGCATATACAATGGTATATTTTAAATGGCAATTTTTGTATTTATTCAGCAGCAAGATCCTGAATACTTACTTCTGAGCAGAAATGTCCAGAATTGCATATAGTTCACCACATACTCTACTAGTAATTATTAAGTTGGATAACTTCTGTGCCACTTCTGACTGGGACACTCTCTGGGAAAGGGATGGTGCTGGGAGCAGGTTGCTCCTTCCAGAAGTCCCACAGCTTTCCCAGGGGGCTCAGCTCCCTATGTTGGGGTGGGAATCATACAACCTTCCTACTGTTATTGATTGCAGCTTCCAGCAGTGATCCCCAAATATGCTTCTTTTTAGGATGCTGATTCGTCATATCCCATGGGGAAAAGCATCAGCTATACCTGCAATAATGGATATGCTCTTGCGGGAGACCCTATTGCTACATGTGTGGAAGGCTTGAAGTGGCGCATTGGCCAGATGAGCTGCCAGAGTAGGTATCAGAACACAAAGAAAGTCCCACTGGGTCAGACCAAAATTCTGTCTAATCCAGTGGCTTCTTTCACACAAGGACTAAGCTGATGCCTTTGGGAAGTCCAGAAGCAGGAAATGAGGACAACAGCATGCTTCCGTTTATATGTCTCAGCAACTGGAGTACGTGGAAAGCATGAAAAACCACTTATTTAATCATTATTTTAAGTTATATCCAAGCATTTCAAAGCATTGTACATCAAATAAGGCATCACACACACACAATACAAAGATTAACATGCAGTCTGTAGCCAGTCCGAGAAATAGTTGTTGCGTTGGATTGATCAGGGAAGTCTTGCTTGTAACATTTATGAAAAACTGATACAGTTGAAGCATGTAAAATGTCAGCAGGAGGAACATTCCACATAATGGCCAGCATCCTGTTAGGGAATTATTAAGTTTCCCATATAGGCACCTATGTCCTTTTTTGAGTGCTGTGCAGGTTCCTATTCCCTTCCTCCCTCTGCAGCACTCAAAGTTGCACTCTGGACTTTGTCTGTCCTGCAGGGCCATTAACCTTTCTTTGACCAGTTCCCTCCACATCAGTAGACCTCTGCAGGACCCCACTGCCGCCCCCTCAGCTATTCTGTGCCTCTTGAGGAGCAGGCAGATTCACAGAAGTGTCTAGCTTTGTTCCCATAGCCAGATGCAAAATAATGACATCCTTCCTGAGATTTGCCTGAGTCATCTAGAAGTCTCAGTGTTGCTGTAATCATTTCATATCTGGCTAGGGGGATGCTTTTGTGATCCTGCCTGCTTCCACAAGCCATGAAACTTCACAGCAAGTCAGGATGCTGGATGTGGCTCAGCCTAGTGTAGGTCTACATGCAGATCTGCTAAGGTATGCTGAGCCATACAGGATTGCAGCCAGAAGGTGCCACTATATTAAATTCCCCACTCCAAACTACTCCTGAGTTGATCTCAGGGGTCTGTGGGACTACCAACAGGAGCTTCCCTAGTATTGGCTTGGAGATTCTGGGAATGGTAGTCTAAAAAAGTAACTTCTAAAAGCTGTCACATAGAAGCCCTTCGATCCTAGAAGAAAGATATATAATTCTCTTGTAAAAGTATCTATCTTAATGGTCATCATTACAGTTTATTTCTATGGTATGTCATCATCATCACTTATTTATATAGTGCCATTAGTATACATACACTTTTACATTAGCAGTTTACAATTGTTAATTTGACAATTTAGACCAGAGTTTTCCAAACTGTGTGTTGCAACACGTTAGTGTGTTGGCTGCAGTGTGTAGGTGTGTCGCACAAACGTAGTGGGTGGAGGGGTGGTAGCAGGCGAGGCTTGGATGGAGGGGCTGCCTTTCCTGCAGCCGCTGCTGTCGCCACCAACCCAGACTGAGGAGAGCCCAGTAAGGGCAATGGCAGCAAAGGTGGGCTAGCCGTGGGTGGAGGGGCTGCCTCTCCCACTGCTGCTGCTGCTGCTGCTGCTGCTGCTGCTGCTGCTGCTGCTGCTGCTGCGCTGGACTGAGGAAGACCCTGGCAAGGGCAGTGGCAGCCACGGGCCAGGCCTAGGTGGAGGGGCTGCCTCTTCTGCCTCTGCTACTGATGCCCCAGGCCGAGGAAGACCATGGCAAGGGCAGCAGCGGCGGTGGGCCAGGCTCAAGTGGAGGGGCTGCCTCCTCTTATTGAATCACTTACTGAATTACTGTGACATGAAATAATGCATGTTTAAAAAGTGTGTCACCAACATGAAAAGTTTGGAAAGCTCTGATTTAGATTGTAAGCCCTCACACACACAAGGAAAAGGAGATGGCTGTCAGGCGGGGGATTAAGTCCAGCAGATACTGACTGCTCTTCTCTCTCTGAAGCCACAGCAGTGGCATTTGGGATGGAGGGAGAGCCTTTCCTCAGCTGCTAGACCTAGGCATGATGTGCTGTATGAAGAAGTAAACATGAGTCCTATTATTTCTGGTTGACATTAAAGATGGGTCATGGGTGAGGAATAACTGTCTTAGAAAATGTAAGCCATAACTTTGGAAAGTTACCTTTTTGGATTACAGCTTCTAGAATGCTCCAGCTAGCATGGGAAATGTACTTTTTTCAAAAGGGGAAGTTTCCCAAGGTATGCTTAAACCTACAGAGAGGGTAGGTAGAAAAGGGCAATTTCTATACAAACAGAAAGATCGGTGTTTGATCTCCATCTTTGTTTCTTAGAAACAGCCTGTGTCTTACCTGAGTTGGAAGAAGGACTGAGTGCAAATCCACTGAAACCCTTGTATCAGATTGGAGAGAAAGTACAACTCTCATGCCCAGATGACATGCAGCTAGAAGGAGCAGGTCTCCTTTTGTGTGAACCTAGTCTGAAATGGTCTCCCAACATCAATGAGATCCACTGCAGGAGAAGAGGTAGGTCCCATGAGGATAAAGAAGAGATGGCAAGTGCAAATTGGAAAAAAATATGTTATGCTTATATTCACTTCTTCCTTCAAAGAACCTGGGTGTAACTTTCAGAGAACCTCCAAGGTAGTCTTCAAATATGTGCTCAGTTTTACTTATATAAGAACCTTTTTTTTTTATCACAGAAGACTTCACTGATCCCAAACAAGTTTAGATAAATCTGTCCCTTTGAAGGAGAGCAAATCCTTCCGTTTTTTAATGTGTGCATTAAAAATTTTCTCCTGATATTTATTTTTTAGAAGACATCTAGTAGCTCTAATTTTTTTCACTGTTTTGCAGTCAGAGAAGGTTGGGGTTGGGGTAGCATCAGAAAGTTTAGGGAGATAGGAAAGCCACATTTCCCATGCTTCCCAACCATTCTTGGCTCGTGCAGAAACCATGTGCTACAGCATCCAGATACTTAATCCTAGCTGTGACTCCAGTTGGAGTCCTCCCTACTGTTCCATCCCCCCTTGAATTGGTAAGTTGTGTATAATAGGGAACGAATCATCAGGAGAATATGGCACCAGGTGGAAGGGGGCTTCACAGTATGTTAGGATGATGGTACCTGGCTCAGCCTAATGTAGATCCAGAAGCAGAACTATTAAGCTATGCTGAGCCATTTAGGGCTGTGTAATAAACGACAGAAGATTTGATTCAGAAATGGAGGACAAATACCTACAGTTTGGTATCCAATTTCCCTCCCAACCTCCTCAATTGGAGCTTGATCTATTACTTGATGATCAAATTCTTCTTATACTGGCCTTTTCGTACTATATAAATATAGCACTGTGAATCCACTTTAACTACTGTGATTCCATTCTGTGGAATCCTGGGACTTGCAGTTTAGGAGTGGGTTTTAGAATTGTCACCTGCAGAGCTCTAGTATTTTCCCAAACTACAAATCCCAGGATTTCAAAGAATGCAGCCAAGGCAGTTAAAGTGGAATTATAGTGCTATAATGTGTAGTGTGAAAGTGCCCCTTCTACCTGCTGACCTTTTTGGGAAAACATCTGTGGACCAAAGCAATAAACAAAGAATGCCAAAACACCCACACACACTGAAGTACATAAAATAAGATGTACAAAAGAACTGTGTATCTTAAAACTCACATTATTAAAGATGGATGCATTGGATTAACTGTCTGTGAGATGTGCTAAAGTAAACAAAACTGCCCTTTTGGAAGTATGGTAAAGTGAGAGGAATCGATAAATTCTCTTGTGCTTTATTGTAAATGAGACAGAAAAGAAAGATAGATGTCCCAAGAAGCAACAAAAACAGAGATTTAACATTAATTGGGGGCAATACCCCTTATAGTTCAAGTGGAACAGTTTAGGCTGACCTGTTACATTAAAAGGGCCAGTCATCAGAGGTGACTGGGATGTATAGAAATTCAACATTTTCACCGTGAAAGTTTTGGGGAAAATATACTTTTTGCATACCTACTTGCAGTTTCTATTATTTTTTTTAAAAGACTTGTTTAGCATCCTGATGGACTATAATGTCTTATGCCTTCTCCTGTTTTCTTAACACCAGTCTAACTTAAACTAACTTGTATAGTTTTGGATTTGTCCAGAGAAAAGAAGATGATTTAACCTTTTGGAACTACAGATCCTATATAAACAATCTTTTAAAAAACAACAACAACACTAAGAACAGTCCAAAACTATCATTCCAGCTTCTGAGGGTTTCAACACACAGCACACCTTATACTTTTGCTTTCTGAATGACTCCTGAAGTAATCAAAGTAATGCTACATCCTTAATTTAAACATCCACACAGAGGCCTTTCAGAATGGAGTTTGTTGGTGATAGTTTCAAAGTTGTAGCTACAGTAAGGAAGAAGTGTGGGCATTGTACCCCAAACAACTTATTCCTTCAATCCCCAACTTCCTAAAATTTCACTAACTTGAAACTACCATTAAGCATTTAGAAGTACAGTTCAGGTATCCAAAGAAAAGGACAGGCAAAGTTACCAAGGAAATGCAAACACAGCAAATATAAGAGCTCTAGCTGTGAGTGATTTTCAATACCTCAATTTCTGTAATGCTAAGAATTTGGGGACTGATGGAAAATTTCACGCCCTCATTTTGTGAACCCCTTCCTCTTAGCTACTTCACAGCTAGCTTCATGATTGGCACCTCTCATTCTCGGAAAAAGCCACTGGTAATTATAAACCAGCATGAGGTAGTGGTTTGAATGTCTGGCCATTTCCACAATACACTCTTATAGCACGATGATTCCACTTTCAACATCCTCTGGAATCCTGGGGTTTGCAGTTTCGGGAGGGGCCGGCCAGCCCGTTCCGAAACTGCAAACCCCAGGATTCCAGAGGGTGTTGAAAGTGGAATAATAGCACTATAACAGTGTAGTGCAGAAATGGCCTCTGATTAGGGGCCTTTCCACACTACGCTGTTATAATGCTATTATTCCACTTTCAACATCCTGTAGAATTCTGGGATTTGTAGTTTACTGAAGCTCTGTGGCTGAGAATTCTAAATGTCCCTCCCTAAACTGCAAACCCCAGGATTCCATAGGATGTTGAAAGTGGAATAATAGCACTATAACAGTCTAGTGTGGAAATGGCCTACGACTCTGGGAGAGTAGAATTTGAATCCCTGCTCAGCCGTATAAATTTACTGGGTGACTTTGAGCAGGCCATGCTCTCTCAGTGTCAGGATCAGACCTCTTTAGGCCTCTTTAGGGTTTTTCAAGAGGTTGGTGAGGGGTAGAACTAAGGCGGCAAAGTTTTCAAAGAAGTTTTGATAAAAATTAACAAATCCCAGGAATTGCTGCAGCTGTTTTAGAGTTTTAGGAACTGGCCAGTTAAGAATCGTTTCAATTTTAGAAGGGTCCATATTGAGTGTGTTGTTGCAAATGCGGTAGCCTAAGTAATCAAAGGATTGGGTGTCGAATTGGCATTTATTTAAGTTGGCAACCAGTCCACTGTCAATCAGTCTTTGCAGGACTGTTCTAACTAAAGAGATGTGTTCTTCCAGGGAGATAGCATATATTAAAATGTCATCAAGATAAATCAGTACTCCCTCATAAAGTAAATCATGAAAAAGAGAATTAAGAAACATTTGAAAAACAGAGGGTCCAGATTGTAATCCAAAAGGGAGAACAGTCCACTGGAAGTTGCCCAGAGGAGTAGAGAAAGTTGTGAGTCACTCACTGTCAGGGTGCATTCGAACCCTATGAAAAGCCTCTTTAAGGGCAAGTTTGGTGAAAAATTTGCCTTGAATTAGGTGATCCAAGACATTTTTGATGAGAGGGATAGGGTAACAGTTGGGCAAAATTGCTTGGTTGATAGCAGAGTAATTAATGATGAGCCTTGGGTCAGCGTTTGGGTCTTTTCTTTTACAGAAGAAAACTGGGCTTGCGGTAGGAGCAGAGGAGGGTTTAATGAATTTGCGTGTCAAATTTTTGTTTAGAAATTTTTTCAAGGCAATAAGTTCATGGCAACTCATAGGATAAATTGTTGGTTTGGGTAGCTTTGCACCCTCAATCAAATTCAGCTGGCAGTCGTATTCTCTAGGGGGGGGGCAATTTATTAGCCTCCTCCTCGTGGAAAGCTTTTTGCAAGTCATGATAGTGCGAGGGAATGTGTTCCAATTCATCAGGGGTTAAAGCAAGGGCTGGAAGCCACGGTTTGGTAAGGTCCTGTGTTAATATCTTCCCAGCAATCCAGTCAATTTGTGGGTTATATTAGCGAAGCCAATCAACGCCCAAAACTATTTGGAATTGCACTGCTTTGGGTACTAAAAAGCGCATTTTGCATTTATGGTTTCCCACCCTAAAAGAAAGAGGGGTAGAGATTCGTCCAATTGCTCCCCCAGACATTGAACTCCCATCTGTGTCAATTTAATGGGTTTTTCTAGTGGCTGGTAGTCCATTTTAAGTTCCATTGCCAGCCCTGGATTTATAAGGCTTCTGGAACAACCGGAGTCAATCAGAGCCCTATGAATTTGCAATTTTTTATCTTTCCCTGCCAAAGTCACGGTTGCAAATATATGGGGGTGGTTACGGTTACTTACATAAGTTGTTCCGGCAGCGTTCCAGTTTTCACAGCTGCTTTCAGAGTCTTCATCCATATTGGAGGAGGGGGAAGTAGCACTCTCCTCCTGAGGGCTATCTCCTGCGGCTGCTGCAGGGTCCTTGATGATGCGTTTAGCTGCTTGTTTTGGAACAGTAGGTTTCCGAGGGGCCCCTTTTCCTTTAGCCGTATCAGGTTGCACTTCCTTAGGACTGCTCGAAGCCTGGCTTTCAGGACAGTTGCTGGAAAGATGCCCCGGCTTTCCACAAGAGAAGCACATACCTAGATGGAGGCGTCTGTCTTTCTTCACTGTTAAGGAATGTGGATCGGCGGGGAGGTTTTTGCAGCCCATTTCTTGGGTTTGACGCTGTCGAGTTAGTTGGACAGTTTGTGTTATTCCTTCCATTCCGTGGCCAGTTTGATCCATCCAAGCAGAGTCTGTGGATTGGCTTGAATCAGGCAGCCATGCAGCACACAGGGATTCAGCCAATCCTTGTATAATTCAATCAGGACTTCGTCAGCCCAGGGTACCTTGGTTGCCACATTTCTGAATTACCTGGAGTATGCTCCTACATCGTTCTTGCCCTCCCCTGTTTCAATCTTTTCAGTTGGTATTTAGTTTTCTCAAGCAAGTGGGGTCTTCAAAACGTTCATGGAGATGATGCATGAACAGTTGTAAATTCTCAGTCTCTGGGGCGCGGGAATCGTAAAGATTAGCCACCCAGTCAGCTGCCAGTCCTTTCATGCGCTGACTCAAATATCTGATTCTAGCCGCATCATCTTGAAACAGATGCCCATAATCCGACATAAAAATTGAAGCCATGGTCAGGAAGAAGAAAGTTTTTCTCCTTTTCCGTTAAAAGAAGCTTTCAGTTCCCCAATGTTCCTGGGTAAAGCAGGAGGCAAGGCTGGGGCTACTGGTGGTGCCGGCTGTTGGGGCTGTCCGTCAGGTGGTGGTGCAGCTGCTCCCAGAGCAGCCGCTGGAATTCGTGGTTCTCTGCTCGTGTTCTTCCCGTTTTTGGGCCCCTGGTGCGCATTTCATGGAGCAAAGTTCGGAGCTCTAGTATTTCTTCATCTTTCTTTTCCATTTCTTCTTCTATATTCACTATCTCATCCATAAGGGCCAGTTTCTCTCTGAGGTATCCCATCTGGCAGCTCTTTGACGTTATCTCAGCGATGTTCGTGGTTTCTCTCCCCAGGCCCAGGTTTGGGCCACTTGTGGGGGTGGTAGTACGGACAGCCGTACTTTTGGTCTGGCATCGGGAGCCAACTCACTGTCAGTAGCCCCATCGGAAGCAGCGGAGTCCTGTTCTTCTTCGGTGGGGTGGCTTTCCAATTTTTCAGTAGTTTGATGCATAATGCACTTTGGACTTTTCTGTCAGGATCAGACTCGTACACAATATCAATAATCTTGCTTAACATTTTATTGAAAGGTTGCAGAGCAGTGATACACAGACTTCAAAAGTCTGAAGTGAGGAAATAGTCTCACAGTCTCTATAATTAAACAATACAATTTCACATGAGAGATAAGCGAAGGCACATTAGCATCTTTCCCAGGTCAAGATGACCATGAGGTAACTATCTGTTCTCTAGCGAATGTTTTGAGAACTGCATGCTGAGGAATGCACACCTGCACTGACATTGCTATAACACATTTAGGAAAACTAATAGCAGTCAAACATATTCTAACTACCCCTTAACCCATAATCCCCTATTATATGGAGGCCATCCCAACACTCAGCCTCACAGGAAGACAGTGACAAACTTCCTTTGAACAAATCTCACCAAGAAACCCAGTGGCGTACCAAGGCTCAACAGTGCCCAGGGCAAGGGGGCAGGGTGAACAGTGGTGGGATGAGTGGTGGCGGGGTGAACAGTGGCAGTGGTGGGGATGAGTAGCAGGTGGAAGTGGGCGGGGTCAGCGGTGGGTGGGGGCAGGCAGGGCGGGCATCCTCTTTTTTGCATGCCCCGAGATTGGCACCCAGGGCATGTGCCCCGGTTGCCCCACCCTAGATCCACCTCTGAAGAAACCCCTGTGATAGGTGTTATGCAGCCACTTTATTTCATCACATGCTGCTTTTGCAGAAACACACTCAGCACCTGTGGAAGAATCTGCAATTGTAGATTGTTTCTTACTTGACCAACTTATAGCTCCTCCACCATAGAAGATCAGGTTTCCGCTGGTTGATTTTCCTCTGCTGGGTCTGCAGCCCAGTCAGCATCCGCATAGGCAACCAGTCGTGGTTGATCACAGGCTGGTAACATCAGCTTGTAATCTGCAGTTCCTTTCAAATACCTGGCAACTCTTTTCACTGCAATGAGATCCTTTTCAGTAGGAGAGTTAACCATTCTGCATAAGATACCAACAGCATTTGCAATATCAGGTCTGGTGAAATTAGCTATGTACAGTAGCTTTCCAACTGCAGTCCTATACTTGTCTCCATTTCTCAAGGGTTCACATTTCTTAGTGTCCTTTAAGAAACCCACTTCCATTGGGGTTGCCACAATATTGGCATCCTTTAGTCCAAGGCAGTCCATAAGATCTATTATCTTCTGTTTCTGGTTAAGATAGAAGCTTCCATCACTGCTTCTTTCTATTTGTACTCCAAGATAGTGTGAGATGTCTCCCAAATTCTTGATATCTATCTCTTTCTTGAGATTGTTGACTATCTCCTCACTATCTGCTTTATCTTGACTGCACAGGATCAAATCATCAACATAACATGTAATATAAGTCCATTTATTGTTTCTGAATCTTTTGTAAACACACTTGTCAACAGTGCCTGGAGTGAAGCCTTGTTTGATAAGAAGTTGGCTTAGCTTCTCACTCCATGCTCTGGCAGCCTGTTTTAAGCCATAAATGCTCTTGTTCAATTTGCATACAAGATGCTCTTTCCCAGGAACTTGAAATCCTGGAGGCTGTTCCATATACAGTTCCTCATCCAATTGTCCATAAAGAAAAGCTGTTTTAACATCAAGATGTTGGACATGCATTTTCTTAGATGCTGCAACAGCTAGGAGAGTTCTCACAGTTGTGTGTGCGGCAACAGGGGCAAAAATTTCATTGTAATCTTCACCAAATTGTTGTGTAAATCCCTTTGCCACTAACCTGGCTTTATATCTCTGAATTTCCCCTTCTGCATCTTGCTTTGTGGTAAAGACCCATTTACAGCCAATTGCCCTTTTTCCTTTTGGCAATTCTGACAAAGTCCATGTTTTATTTTTATATAAAGATTGCATCTCTTCAACAGCAGCTTCCACCCACTTTTGAGAATCTGACTTTGGTAGTCCCTTGATCTTTTGCCAGTCAGAGGGTTGTGGAATGTTCTCCTTTGTGGCTAGATAAGACAATCTATCAGGTGGTACGCCTCTGTTGCTGCGTTCTGATCTTCTTACCTGACTTGGACACCTGGGTCTGCTCCTTGAGCGCCGTCCAGTTCCGCGTCCTCTGGCTGGTTCACCACATCTGTAGCCCCTTCTGGATGCAAGACATCTGGAGGATGGTAGTGTGTCACATACTCTGGTTGCTGGTGGAAGTCTCCTTCCACTGCAAACAAATCTGGATAGACATCTTGGTTTGGATTAGATTTGGACTGTGATCTTTCATCAACATAAACAGCACTTGTTACTTTTATTGTACGCCCATCTGGATTCAGAATTCTGTAACCATTTCTAGCATAACCAACAGAAATTCCCTCTTCACTTCTACAGTCAAGTTTGTCTCTTTTCTGTTTGAGAATGTAAGTATATGCCTTACTTCCAAAAACTTTGAGATGATTCAACTTGGGCTAGTTCCATTCCATAACTGAAATGGAGTTGCATCTCTGGATTTGGTTGGCAGACGGTTGCACAAATATGTAGCAGTCATAATTGCTTCAGACCAATAGCGTTTAGGCATGTTAGCCTCTAAAAGCATTGTGACTGCCATCTCTTTGAGAATTCTGTTCATTCATTCTGCCACTCCATTCTGTTCTGGCGTGTAAACTTGTGTAGTTTGATGTTCAATTCCATGTTCCTTAAAAACTCATCAAACTCTGCATTAACAAATTCACTTCCATTGTCAGAGCGTAGGCTTTTAGGTTTGTAGCCAAATCTATTAGAGACAAGATTAAAGTATTCCTTGATTTTCTCAAAATCTTGACTTTTCTCTTTGAGAAGGTAAGTGTATGTATATCTGCTGAAATCATCAATAATAGTCATAAAGTAAGAATTTCCACCTGCAGACATTTGGCTGAATGGACCACAAAGATCAGTATATAAAAGGTCCAGTGCTTTGGTGGATTGTCTCTCAGCAATTGACGAATGTGATGCTCTGACAGCTTTTGCCCTTAAGCATTTTTCACATCTCTCATTGTTAGAGCAATTTTTGAAATTAAAATCTATAGCAAGCTCTTGATTAGCCAGTCTCTTAATGCATTCTACATTTCTGTGCCCAAATCAGCGATGCCATAAATTTAAACAGTCTTTGTGATTATACTGGATCACACTATTTGCATATGAATCCAAAATTTGCATTTGGTAACAGTCACCATTTAGGATTCCTCGAAAAATTAAATTTTTGCCATGAAGACCAAAACAAGTTTCCTTTTTGAAAATAACTCTGTTTCCTCTCACTGTAGTTGTTCTGACACTATAAAGAGACACTTTTAAATCTGGGACAAAATAAGCATCATGAATTCTTAAAGTCTCTATCCTGTTGGCGCCAAGTTTTGTTTGCAAAAGAACTTTCCTTTCCCTTTTGCAAGCACTGATTGCCCATTTGCAAAATAAACGGGAAAATTTATTCCTGTATCAAGATCCTCAAACATTTCTCTCCGATTAAAGTAATGACTAGTAGCACCACTGTCAATTACAATTATATTTTCTTTTTGATTTTGCATAGGCTTGAGCAATTGTTCATTAATTAGACCAACATTAAAATTTGTAGAAGATTTCTTCTTAGAGTTAAAAACACTTTTATTATTTGGTTTGTTTTGCTGCTGCTGCTTAGGCTTTGTTTTGTTAATTTGGTGGCCATTTGTCCTCTGTGAAGAAGACTCTTTGATATGCAAATTCCTCAGCAAGTTGAGCGAGCTCTTTTCAGCAGCTCTTGCTTCAGGTTTAAAATTCCTCAAATTTTTCCTATTTTGATATTCTATAACTTCAGCAATAGCAGTTTCCAAATTAACATCTCCCTTAATTTGTAGAACATCAATTATGGGCTCAAAAAATTCAGGCAAGCTTCCTAAAACATTCCCAATCTCACAGATTCTGAAAGATTTTCTCTAAAACTTTGCAATTCAGATACCATAGTCATGAAAGTGTTAATATGTTCATTCAAAAATCTAGGATTTAACAATTTCATTCTTGTAAGTCTGATTATAATACCACTTTGCTTTGCAATACTGGGAGAGTCAAATAATCTCTTCAGTTTTTCCCGTATTTCTTTAGCACTTTTCAGGTCTCTGATGTGATAAACAATTCTTGGATCAATGGCTAGGCAGATATAAGCAGTTGCTTTCTCATCATCTTCATCAAATTTCTGCTTTGCCCTATCTTCTGTGGGCCGCTGTCCTTTCACAACCTTAAATAGTCCCATTGTAGTTGATTGCATTTGCATATTCCAAGACCAATTTCGGTAATTGCTACCAGTTAACTTTTCAATAGTAAGCAATGGATTAGAAGCCATTGTTCAAGGGTTAGTCTCTGCCGTCCGGGTGCCACGCGGTCATCAAACAAAGAACTTCTCTTCTGGTGCCAATAACCCAAATATGTGGGAAAATGAGACTGAAACTGTCAGGAATCCAGCCTTCATTTAGCAGAGTCACACAGGGAAGCGGTTAGAAGTTTTTATCTGATGACTTGTGGCTTCAAACTGGTACTTGGAATAAACACAGACACAGGTAGCTTTGAATAAAAGACTAAATACTTTACTAATGACTCTTCATTTACATCTGTATTGAGAGAGCCTGCTACCTGTCTAATCTAGTGAATAGGAGATTCTTCAGTTTAACTCACCATCCTCCTTGATGGGACTCAAACTCGGAGCATGCGAAGAGTTCAGGGAAAGCAGCCATTGAGAACAAAGAGAGAGGGAGAGAGAGAGATATCTTCAGAGAGAGAGGGGTCTTAACTTTTATAAGACCGATGACCCAAGCAACTGTCTTGGGTCACATGATCTGAGCACCAAAGGTATTTATGATCATGCAATAAAAGACAGAGAAAGGCAAATGGAGAAGATCTGGCATGCAATAGAAAGGGAGGCCCTATCTGGCTATTACCCATCTGTTCTAACAACAAGATGGAGGAGGAGAGAGAATGCTGTGATTTCCAACAATAGGATCATCTCAGCATTGCTATACGCTAGAAACAACTTGAAGGCAAACAAGAACAGATTATAAGCCATTGGTTTTTACAGGCACATGGGTACATGTGGTAATGGATGGATCTGAATTTTATTGGTCCCACAGCATCAGGGGACTGTGGGAGGAACTTTTCCCTCACTGGCAATAATTGCAATGAGAAATCCCTCATCCCACCAGCTGCAGTTAGGCTTATAAAGCAAAGTCCCATTGGCTCAAATAGAAGCTTTACTTCCTCTTCACTCTCACTGCAATTTTTGGATTAAGGAACAGCTTTTCTTATGATCACAGCAAGATTGGTAAATGCTAACCTTCCCTGTGTAATGTGCTGGAATATCTACCCCCAATCTATAATTAAAGAAAACTGACAGAAGTGATTGAAATCGAGGCATTTAGCATCACATGTGGATGGGATTCTAAAATGAGCTCTGTAACTTAAACCCTAACCTGAACCTTGGTAAAATCCTGGCCATGCTGGCGGCAGGGTTATAGGAGGTATGGTCTGAAAAAGTAACATTTCCAAGTGCAGCTGGAACGGCGCTGTGCACTTCCCCACAATGGCTGATGAAAATATTCTAGAAATAACGTGATTGCTCCCATCTCTGCCTGGACTTTGTCCTTTCCAAGATCTTATGTTTCTTCTTTCACCTCAGTTACCAGCATGACTGTCCAACCAGCAGTGACGGAATGCCAACCTTGGGAGAAAGTTCAGGAGACAAGATGTGTGTGTAAGATGCCATATGAATGTGGGTGAGTTATGATAGGTTGAAAAATTCAGTTTCTAAGGGTATCAGCCTATGATAGATTACAGACCTTTGGAGAACTAATCTTTGAGCTTTGATTAGGGTAAAATATCACTTGTTTAGCCTTTCTGGCCCAGTTGTCACTGTAAATTGTTTCATCATTTTATCAGGCTTGATAGAGCCATTGTTTGATGTTAGCAGAATGAACAGGAATAGAAAAGAGACCTTTGGTTCTGATTGATCTGTAAAATAGGGAGAAAAATATATATTCTGGAGATTTAAATGACTGGGCTAGATTGAGCTAGAGAAAAGTGCAATCAAGTTCTAATAACTACGATTCCCAAATGTCAAGATCTGGCCCATCTTCCCTTCTAGATCAAGGGAAGTAATAGTACCACTCTACTCTGCTTTAGTTAGACCTCATCTAGAATACTATGTCCAGTTCTGGGCACCTCATTGCAAGAAGGATATTGACAAGCTGGAGCATTCCAGAGGAGGGTGACCAAAATGGCAAAATGCCTGGAAGCCATCCCCTATGAGGGAGCTGGGTATGTTAGTCTGCAGAAGAGAAAGTTAAGAGGAGACATGATAGCCATGTTTAGATATCTGAAAGGATGTCATGTCAAGGAGGTAGCAGGCTTTTTTTCTACTGTTCCAGAGACTAGGACAAAGAGCAATGGATTCAAACTGCAGGCAACGAGATTCTACCTGAACCTCAGGGAGAAATTCCTGATGGTCAGAACAGTTCGATAGTGGAATATGCTGCCTCAGAGTGTGGTGGAGTCTGCTTTGGAGGTTTTTAAGCAGAGGCGGGGTGGCCATCTATTGAGAGTGCTTTGATGTGGGTTCCTGCATGGCAGAGGGTTGGAGCGGATGACTCCTGTGGTCTCTTCCAACTGTATGATCCATGATTCTCCAGTCCTCAGGGTGTGGGAGAGGAGTCTCAGGATGAGAGTTCTGTTGAAAAGTGTGTGTGTACATACGTCTCATTTGTTTGTCCCTCATTTCCCATGGACTTTTCGTTTTCTTTTTAATATGGGAAGATTGTGAAGACTGGCATACCATGTACACGAATGAACATATGTATGCAGTTTACACATTAAATTTAAGGTGCAGTGGAGAAGCCTCCCCAAGTTGGCTGGGTGGGTTGCAGACTTACCCTGTAAATTTTACAGTGTAAAGGGGTTAAGGCTCATGTGAACAGTGTGACCTCCTGATTTTCTTTTCAGCTCTTCTCTCGATGTCTGTGCTACGGACCAAAAAACCAAGAGAACCACATTACTGACAGTCTGTAAGCTGCACGCTCTCGAGTGCATGGGCAGACAGTATGCTTTAGTCAGCAAGGAAAACTGCAAATCACCAGTTACAACAGAAAGATCTTGTGGTTCTTGCCATTTGTGGGAGACTTGTAATGGTGAGAGACTTTCTTTGCTTCCAGCACCAATAAAATGCATGTCCAGCAGTTATGATTCTGGGTTCTGTATAGGACCAGCTCTTCCCTGAGGCTGGGTGAGGTAACCACCTCAGATGGTAGAGTGCCAGGAGCAGTCTTTGTTTCTCTCTACTGCCACTCCTAGAGCTTCCTGTTGCTTAAAGAGTTGACATTATGAACAGCTCTGTAGAGCCTACCATTTCTTCAGGGCCTTTAGCTCTAGAAAGTTCTCAGAGCAAAGACGCAGGGGAGTGGAGTAGGGGGACTAAAAACCTGTTTGTGCAAGCTGGGTGCTGGTCTGATGTTTCTCTGTGCATTTGTACAAGGGAGTGAGAGATATGTGGTGTTCTTCGTGGTGGAGGACTGTTTGGCAGCTTTTGCTGCAGCCACTTCGTTGTGTGCCTTCAAGTCATGTCTGATTTATGGCATCCCTAAAGCAAATCTATCACAGAGTTTTCTGGGGCTGAGAGTGTATGATGTGCCCACAGTCACCCAGTGGCCAAGTGGGGAACAGTACCTTAATCCCCAGAATCCAGCGCGCAAACCACTACACCACATTGGTTCCCTGCTGCTGCTATAGATGGGTGATTTTTTTTTTCTTTCAGCTCATTTTTATAAGAATTTTCCAAAAATTCTTCATATTTGCAATGGAAGGTACTTGAGATTTATTTAAAAATTGACAGTGGGGAAACCAAAATGATTGGATTTCCCCCTCCTGGTCCAAGTCTGAATCAATGTGAATGGAAATATGTTAGTGATAGGTTAAGGTTGCCACCTCTTTTTCTGAAATAGTTCTTCCATTGGTGAACCATTTAGGAATCAGAAAACTTCCTATCTTACTTCCCTGTGTCATTTACACTAGTGGAGGATAATTTCAGTAGACTCAGCATCCAGTCTAACTCCCCACAAACTCACTGCCAGCTTTCTGCTACAGCTCTCTGCTCAAATGTGGCAGCAGAAGTAACTGGAAGCTCAGATTTGGTTTTAAAAACATACCTTTTCCCTTAAAACAAGTCTAACACAATTCTCTCTAAAGGAGAATTGTACTTCTGGGAAGCTTCAGGAGTGTGATTTTAAAGTATGTGAAAATGTGGGTTTCTTTTTGTTGCCAGTCCCCTTAACCAAGGAGGAAGGTGAGGGAACAAAAATAAAGGGTACGTGTGGCACATGGGCATTGTATTCCCCATCCATAGTTAACAACCCAGTTTAATATTTCTCCTTTTGTGCTATCTTGAGTCGATAACATGTACTGTTATTGAAAATTCCCAGCACTTTCTCTCCAGCCTTTAAATATGTCTGTTGGTTTTTTAAAAAAACCTTTCTGCAATTGTTTGTTAGTTTAGATTATTTAGTTAATTGATAGTCTAATTCGTTCTTCCACTGAGTTAACCTGTTCAATGTTTGACTATTGTTTAGATCCAACCGACCAGTGCACTTGCAGAAGAGCTGGACAGTGCAGCGAAGGAGGAATAAGCATTTGTGTTGATGTGGAAGGAAGGGTTGCTCAGCAGACCATGACTGAATGCGAGGCCGGCATCCTCAAGTGCCAGGGAGAGAATGTCCGCATTGTTAGCATAAGGCCCTGTGGTAGACAAAGCTCTTCATAACAAAGACGCCTCTGCAACAGGACTTGTTGCACAGTCTGTTGTGCGATGAAGGGGCTGGAGAATGGGGACAGGGGAACTATTAAAACTAGATAAAATGACCATCCTTATGGATGGGGAAAAAAGGCCTTTTTATCCCAGGGATTGAGGGGGGGGGCGTTTTCCCCAAATACCTGAAAAAAAGAAGAAAGTCATCCAGTTCAACATCACTGTAGAGCCTTACTTTTTCCTATAGATGCACATGGCAATTTCATTTTTATGGGAAAAAGGTTAAGGGGATCATCTTGGAAGACCACTGCTGTGCTATTAACATCTTCCCAGGAGTGATGCACCTGATGACCACATCTGTTGAGATGTCAATTCTTCTTGTATCTTCATAGCCTCACACATAGTATTCTTTCTTGTTCATCCTACAGCAAATGAACTGGGAAATCTTTGGCCCGCCTAATGTTTTTCACCACAGTTTCCACAATCCTTTATCATTAATCGTTAGGTACTGACCAAAATATCTTTCCTATACCTGCACTTCAGTAATGGGTACACAAATGCTGAAGTAGAACCAATAATTATAAATTTTATAAATAATAATATTTGTGCCTATTGGCTACATTTTTTCTTTCTCTCTTGAAAGCTGTCCAGGGACCAGCAATATATGGCTCAGGGACCAGTAGTGGGGTACAGAGGACCACTCTGAATAGCGTTGGCTTCTAGTGCACTGTGTTCTGTATCCTATTCTTGATTGACACGGCTTGGAAAACATGCTATCTAAAGCGTTCTGGGAAATGTAGTCTGAAACAATAATTTCTCTAAGATCTAGTGCCTGGTCACTCACCTTCAGTTCCCTCTCTGCAAACCTGGTGAAATCATCTTTGCAGTGCAGTTCTGTCATCTAAACGCACAATGCTAAACAGTCAAGAATGCAAAGGACCAGCTGTGTCAGCACTAAGCCAGCTAAAATTATGCTGAATCCAAGCCAATCTCACCTGCCCTTCACCCTGGCCTAACTTTGGCCCTTTTCGCATGGCATTTGCCATGAGAAAGGGCCCCTCAAGCATCACGCGATTGTGAGGAGCGATCTGCATGACGCACTCATAATCGTGCAATGGTCCAGGGTAGGGCAGGTGCCGCTCATGCACTTTTTCATTTTCGGCTTTCAGCTGAAAATGGTGCATGATCACGCATTGCTCCAGGGCCCCGTGTGCACTTGCCGTGCATGCGGAGCCTCCAGAGCTGTGGCGGTTGCGCCTCCTGCCCCAGCGCAGCCTGGGAAAGTCCCAGGCTGCGCTGCAGAAGGAAGAAGTGGGGCTCTCACGCTACCTGCTCGGGAGCAGGCAGCTCATGCGGAGCTGAAGCAGCGGGGATGAAAGAACCTCTCACTGGAGGCTGCTTGCATGTTCCCTGCACCCCAGAGCCGAAAAAAGGTAAGGTGTGGAAAGGGCCTGTCCTGGCATTGTGACTATATTCCTGGACTGGAAGAGATTTGGATGTGAGATAGCTTGGCTTCTTGCTCAACTTGCCCCTACTCTTTGCTGCCCTCCTTTGGCCCTCCTTTGGCAGATCTTAGCCAGCAGAGCCAGTTCTGTTGGCAGATTGCTTTGTCAGTAGATCTCTGATATCAGCCAGCAATAATGAGTTCTCTCAGCAAAAAGGCATTCTGGTCAGTTAGAAGCCCTTGTACCTAGTCCTTTGGCTGGCAATTTTGAACTAGGATTGCATTGTAGACTTCTGTTAACAGCCTATCTGAAAAGCAGTCAGCTGCCTTCTTGTTAATGCTTTTCCTTTCTACTCTTTGCTTTGAGGTCTGAGCCAGGTAAATGGCAAAGTACATGGAGTCTCTTTAGTCTGAGCAACTAATCCTTGATGGTAGTAACAGTCTAAGCTCCTGCTGCTTGCCTGCTATCTCCTTTAGAGATCAGCCTTTGACTTAGCTCTGACTATCCTCCCTCTTTTGCTGTTCCTTGGGCTGACAGCCAGTTTCCTTTTCATGCAGCAACTGGAGTAGGTGCCAAAGGCCTGACAAATAATTCCAATTTAAATTACAAAATAAAAACAAACACCAATGTATTTATGAGCATTTGGTTTGACTCTTTTTCCCTTCCCACCCCTCCTCCTCTTCCTCCTCTTCCTCCATTTTAAAACGATAGATTCATCAGTAATATTTTCCCCATATTCTTTATTTTCTATTGTTTGTAATGGAGGAGAATTCTGTATTTTTTGTGAATCTTTGTTTTAATGATTTGAAGTGCATTATGGAAAAATTTTGTATTCTGATCATTTGTATAAATCAACACACTTTTAAAAAATTAAAAAAAATTAGTACTATTGCTGTTTGTGTTGACAATGTGCTATTACTGCTGTATAACCAGAAAGAGAAATTTCAGATAAATAGCTGTGTTAGTCTCTTGCAGCATAGAAAGGAGAAAGGAATGGAGAGGGGGAAAATGTGGTAGTATGTTTAAGACAAACTGGTTTTTATTTTTGCATGAGCTTCCATGGATATAAACCTACATCTTCAGATGCAGTACTGAGTGGTATTAAGGTCTCAGGCATAAAGCATAATTATATAGTTGTTGTGGGAGTAGGATAGAATGTAATAGGATACAGAAAGATGTAGATCATGTACAATTTTCCAAAGGCTGTACATGTCTTTCAGATTTTTTTACAGTGGTCAGTTAGTGTGGATGCGTGAAAGCAATAAATCTGCTTACTAAAAGTCAGTTTCCCCAATTTCAAAATTCTCTCTGACAAGATTCCATTCAAAATATGTGGAGTAGCAAGAACTCTTCTATCAGTGTACATAGTGTGCCATTGCCTTTCTTCATATCTCTGCTAATGGATTGAAAATTTAGGGCAAGGGTCATTCTACCACCTTTCTTTTTTTTTCTGCTCCTTCCTTCCTCCTTTTTATGGATAAATGGAAATGGTATTGCTGATATCGTGGTTATGAGTAGATCTGGGTGGAAACCATATCCTTTTGAAACCTAGGAGAATTCTAGCGAAGTTAGAACATGGAACTGGTCAGAAATGCTGTTTGCCTTCCTTGATAACTCAATTTCTAAAGATTCAAGTTACTACAATGGGAGTGAGAGCTGAGAGAATAACCAAGTTTGGGAATATTGTTCAGAACTTGCAAGTGGTACTTTTTTGGTATAGAACTACATGCTGGTTGGAGGACTCTGGGAGATGTAATCCAAATGATAAACCTTTCCAGGCTCTTGCCTGGCCCTCTCCATGTGACCTTGGCATTAGCAGGCCTTTTCTGCTTCTCTGTCAGCATTTGCTTTATGTAAATTTGTCCCAACTTTACAGGTTAGAAGCAACATGCATTCAAGAACAAAGTTCTTCCTCCTTGATTAAAGCCCAGGAGAGGTATGCTTGCTGTTTGCTATTGTGTAACAGGCAGCATCTAGTTATGCAGGATGGCCTAAAGCTTTTCTGTATACTGTGAATGTTCTGTCTGGAGAGATCATGGGCAGTGCATCCCGTAGCATTAGTTCTGCACTGATGGGCATTTTCATCCCTTGGCAAAGTGTTAAGTACTTTGGATTTAACATTTTGCCCATTTCTCCTGCACAAGGAATTTCCCCAGTGGTTTACTTGACAAAAAGTCCTTTCAAAATGAAGGAAAACTGGAAAATCCATTAATCAAAGTGAAGCCAAGCTTGGACTCAGAGAAAAACCTTAAGGCCCAACAAGTTTGGCTTGTATTTTTCTTTTTTCTTTTCTTTTCTTTTCTTTTCTTTTCTTTTCTTTCTTTTCTTTTCTTTTCTTGAAACTTCTGCAATACTTGACACAGTCAGAACAGCAAAGAACTTGTCAGCCAGAATCAATTTTGCTCATACAAGGATGATCTTCTCTACTGATGCTGCCATGGGCTCATTTATTTATTTACTCATTCATTTCATTTCAATTCCACTTTTCCTCCAGTGATCTACATGGCTATCCTTTGGTCCACTTCATCCTCACTACAACCTGTGAATAAGGGCGGTGAAAAGTTCATTTTTGTTTCCCTGCAGAGAAAAAGGTTTATTGGTGCTTGGGAACGCCTGTCAGGAGAACTAATGTAGCAGTAAGGTGTCTGCATAAGTTTCTCTTGTGCTTTGCACTTTACATATTGTTCCAGGGAATTTTTTAGCACAAAAATATGTGTAGTTGTTCTGTACAAGCCTCCCACCACATTTTTTGTGCAGCAAGCACATGTTCTACAGAAAATAGAAAATAGTAGGGTTGTTTTTGCACAAAATACACAGTTTTCTATTCACAGAATGTGTTTTCTGCACAAAAACCATGGGCCAAAATCCTGTGTTGGGAGAGATGACAACGGAGCTCCATAATCATAGCTACATCTCCCAATGCTTCCTCCAAAAAACTGTCTTTGAAGCGAGGCAGCCCTCCTCCACAAAAACAGTAGGATTTCCAATGCACTGGAGAATCAGGCACTGAGCGATGTTGCATCCAGCTGTCTTCCAGCAGCAAGGAGTGATGTAGCAAGGTGCTATGCCAGGACTTCACAGGGTTTGAGAGGTGGTTTTTTTGCAGCACTTTCGGTCATTGGAATGGTGCAATGAATGTAAATGTAAATTCTAAAAATTATAGTATCATAAGTCCAACAACTGCATCATAAATACTGAACAGGATGCCTGGTGCATGCTTTTGGTGAAGGAAAAAAAGGTGCATTTCTGCATAGACTAGTTCTCTGGGATGCTTTGGAAGGTATGGATACCAAAAGAATACTGCAAATAAATCTTCATTCACATTTATTATCATCATCATCATCATCATCATATTATCATCATCATCATCATCATCATCATATTATCATCATCATCATCATCATCATCATCATCATCATCTTGTGATGACAAAATATTCCGGCTGAGAAAAAAGCTACTTTAAGACTACAACTCTAAGCCTCACTGGGAGTTGCAATCAAAATTTTTTTTTTCTATTCCATTTAACAAAATAGGCACCTACTGATTGTGTCCCATGGCATCATTACCAGCTAACAAAATTTGCTACCATGAAGTATGTCCATTTTCTGTCCTTCTGCATCACTGCAAAGTACCGTTACAACCTATTTGGTGTCCCACCTTCCCTGGTACTGAAGCATCTGCCTTTTATATCCTTCCTACTGGTTGGGCAGCGAGGGCAGGTTTCCTAAATTCCAAGAAGGCCAGTCTCACTCATTTCCATCCTAGTTGGATAAAGTGTATCAGGTTATGAGGGAGAAATATAGCATTGGGAAGGGAATTTGTTCTTGCAGGAGAGGACAAATTTCTGGGACAGTCCTTGCAGCCTAATCCTATGCACTATGTTTAACAGAACTAAGGCCATTTCCACACTAACCTGTTACAGTGCCATTATTCCTCTTTCAACATCCTATGGAATCCTGGGGCTTTGCAGTTTAGCACAGCACCCCTGAAACACAGCCATTTCCATTTTGTCAGAGAGAAGAGAGTTCCAGGCCAGGACACATCCAGCTATTTTCCTAGATGTACATGCTGCAAGATGTATTTAACACTTTCAGTATCTCTTAGGAGCTTCCTGAAATCATCATTTTTGTGTGTCCAGCTGTTGTGGCCAAAAAGTAGATGATATTATTCCAGTAAAAATAAAAAAAGCCTTTTATTTTACCAATCACTTGCGTAAGGACGACAGCTGTTTCCAGCATCTGTCCCCCTCTAATTAATCAAGCACAGCATCACTATATACCTTTGGTTCTACCATGTCAGCAATCAATCATTTCTTCAACCCCAGCTTGACCCATCACAGAGAATAAATACTTTTTGTTAACTTTCCATTACATCATTAACTCATACACGTGTAGACAAGAGAACAAAGAGTTAGTTAGAAGATGATACAAGTTATAACTCATTGTCGTTTACACTTCCACCACTTTCTAAATTCTCCCAGCCATTCTTAATATATAAAATACAAAAGAAAAAGCCTTTTGCAAAACATCCTTCAGAAAGGCGCACCTGCCGTCTGCAAGAGCTAGCACCGTGTAGCAATTACCTCCAGTTACTTAGGGTAAGTATAGATGCTAATTATCCCAGCAGCCTGTGCAGCCTTGCAAAAAGGAAAGGAGTATTTTCCCTTATCTGTCAATCCCAGCATCTTCATCTATTGCTTTATTCATCCCCTTCATCCCCCCTTCATGCTAAATTCAAACTTTTGCAGTTTCAGACATGCACTATCTTGGCTATGATAGCATAGCGAGCAGCTCTTCCCTCCATTGCTTTGGAGAAGGATATGTAGAGCATCTTCTATTACACATGTGATACAGATTGCTACTAGTATTCCCCCTAAAAGCAGATAGATTACTCCAATAAACAATGCCTTTACCCAAGCCAGGTTGGGGACCCAAGAAGTCACCCATTCCCAGTGTTTGTAATACCATTTTTGTTATGTTGAGTTTACATGTTGGGAGCCTCTTTAATCTCATCCTCAGTAACCACTTTGATTGTGAAAAAGAACCTTACACCCACCTTCTCCCACACCATCAGGAATCCTCCTGTCCTTACCAAAAAGGTAATCTAAAGCCATTTGATGTTGCATTAGTTGTTCAATTCTTCAATTATGTTGTAAGGCCCGCACTATTCTTCCTGTTGCATTAATTGTTTTCTCCCAGTCTACAAGTCAGCCCCAGTATGCTCCTACGGTTTTCTTGCACCAAAATTCCTGGGTATCCTCCCAAAGTGAAGGACCCTGTCCAGAGGCCATCTTCACTTAATGCACCTCAAGTTCAATTGTGGACCAATTATAACCAAGTCTTTACATTGTTCTCCCAACGGTCCTACCATGTAGTTTTTTCTCTGATTTTTAAGGGGACACTTGGAGGTCCCATCTTCCTCTCCTTGACTGTTCAAGTTATTGGGCCAGATACTTGTACCGGCAATGTCATGTACCCATAATCCCTATACACCCAGCAGCTCCTTATCAGAGTGAATAGCTATCTGTTGGAAATAGAACCATAAGTGCGGATCTCGTGCCATGAATCCCTCACAGATACTTCCTGAACTGGAAGTTGGGAGGCAAGTCTGGAGCTCCCACAGTACCTCCTCCCAGCTTGTTTCATTTAACGGTGTGAGCCTATAGGGATTGTTGGTACGTTCCAATAAAGAGAACTTATTGCTACATGAACCACAGTTACTCAATTTGGTAAAAATCTAGCATGTTTATATATCCCTTCCATTTTTGGTTCCAAAGCCCCCCACTGTGGTGACAGCAAAAACACATTCCAGAGGGGTATGTGTAAAACTTTAAATGGTGAATTAGTCTGATTTATCCTCCCATCCATGGTCATGAACATATTTGGCTTATCTTTGAGTGCCGATTGCAGCAGAGCTCCCACAATTACCCCTGGTTCAGAAATCAGGGAAGGCATAAGACCAAATTGAAGCTACTGTCTGAGGATGTTCATATACCAATGTCACTGCTGTTCCGTGTTGCTGAACATGATGCAGCATGCCTCTTGAACGGATTGGCTTGCTATCGCCAGAACACTATCCAGACTTCCCATCTTCAGCATCCGTTTCTCCATCTGGGTTTGGAAGGGTTTCAAAATCCACTTACCCCACAGAAATAATGCCTATGAGATACATAAAACTAATACGTGAATGCAAATGCCTATTATCAACAACCTGGCATCCACCAGGTTGTGTTTCTCCTGATGAGGAGTCTGATCATGTGTCAGTGATTGAATAGTCCACTATAATTCCCAATATCTTAGCCCCATCTTCAATTCCTCATAAGTTGCCTGATCTGACATGTGTTGCCTGAAGTCCTGGAGTGCCAGTTGCATTGTCTAGCCCAGAATTCTTCTTATCCTCCTTTCTGTTTGGTCAGCTTCAGCTTCAAAGGGTCATCTTGTGCTGCAGATCAGAGTCCAATCATTAAATGCCCTCTTAACCCAAGTACAACTAGCCCAGGGTTTTATCTCTACACTTTCACAGCTGTGGGGGTTACCAATAGCACCTGGCAGAATTCTCTACCAGGGGACAGAGGGCTCACCTTTCCAGTCCTTTATCCAGCCTCATCCCCTGGCTGGGAAGGATGAGCCCCGGTGAGGAAGAAGCCCTGCTTCCCCCCTCGAAAGCTCGTGCTTGTATCTTGTCCAATGCCCTCCCCAAGGCCTGGACCTTCTCCATACCACATTCCCTAGCTCTTGAGATCTCCCTCAGTCCTCCCAAAACCGTTGGGGGTTCCCATACAACAATTCAAAAGGCGTTATTGAGTTGCCCGGTTTGGGGTACACCTGACTCTCAAAAGGGCTATGGGAGCACATCCAGCCACTTCAGTTCACTTTCCGCACAATTTGCTTATGTGTCTTCAGGAATTGATTCCTTTCCACTTTCCCATAGTTTGCTGTTAATTCACAGTGCAACCTCCAGGTGATCTTGTAGGGTTCTGCCGATTTTGCACCATCTTATAAAATCAGTCTTGGCCATTGTCAGATCCTATATGGAGGGATAGTTCTGCATCTGGGTATTATATTGCAGCAACACCCACCACTTCCCTTGCCTTTTCCGTCCTGGTGGTATTCTTTACCCAGCCCTGTATATGAGCACACTATCACCAGGATTTCATTGCCCACCTTCCTGCATTTGGGTTCATGGACCAGGGACTCAAAAGGTGCTACCCTTGGTATTGTATCCTCTCTTCTAATCTGGTCCTGGCTGGAGGGTTGTTTTGTGCACAAATCGTACATTGTAGAGAGGCTTGCTTAGCGTAAGTTGGTTTACTCTCATTGATAAATACATCCTTTTGAACAATCGTGCCAATGCTGTTTACTGAAATGAGTTGCTTCATGTGCCTTCTGACGATTTGGCCATCCCATGAAACGGGGCACATACCGCCTTCCATCCGACAACACCCACCATCCATCTCCGTCTTTCTTTGCTTTTAAATCCCACTCTGCTCTTTCATCCTCTTGTCGCTATATTTGTGGAACTCCTATCGGTTATAATTGGAAATACCGGTATTATTTAGGTCTTCCTTTCCAATCCTTGCTCTGCTGCACTTTTGGTGGCATTTCTGCTCTTTCCCATTTCCGAGTATCACTGGATCCCTGCCTTTTTCCACGTCCCTTACAATGTATAACAGCAACTTTTCGAGGAGCCCATACTGCCTTCAATAATTGCTCTATTTCTCTCCCCCATTCAGCTCCTGTCCAGCAGAATTGATTAATCCTTTTTCCTTACAATGCTTCATGCGCATGCAAGGTGGTAAAAGCATACTTGGAATCTGTATATATGTTCACAGTCAATCCCTCAGCTAATTCTAAGGCTCTGATTAGAGCAATAAGTTCAGCTTTCTGCTCAGGTACCCACAGGTAATGCTTTAGCCTCCACCACCTTTTCCTCTGTCACAACGGTGTAGCCCGCTCTTCGCTCCCCGTCTTGCACATAGCTACTTCCATCTGTAAAATAAGTGACATCTGGATCAGGCCAGGGAACATCCCGTAAGTCTGGCCGGCTAGAATATACCTCGTCCATCGTCTGAAGGCAGTCATGAGGAGTTCCTTCTATGGCGATGGAAGTAATGTAGCCGGGTTCCATAAGTGTGTATATTCATACCTAACCCTGCATTTTCGTACAGCATCTCCTTATATTTTGCCATTCGACTGTTGGTGAACCAATAGTTTCCCTTATGCTCCATCAAAGCTTGTACTGAATGCGGGACCTTCACAATCAACTGTTCTAGAGCTAGCTTGTCCGCTTCTTTTGCACCAGCAGTGCAGTCGCTGCTACTGGCTCCAGCATCCTGACCATCCAGCCACTGGATCCAGTTGCTTGGACAATACAGGAGATCGGTCGTTGCCACGACCCCAACTTTTGCGTTAGCCCTGCTCACAGCATTTCATTCATTAACATAGAGGCAGAATTCTTTTGTCACATCTGGTAATCCTAACGATGGTGTTTCCATTAAACGTTCTTTATGTTGTGTTTCCTTTTGATGCCTTCCTTCCTTCCCTTTCCCCATATGAATTCGCTACTTCTCAGGGCCTTTTGTGCCTTCATATAGGGGCTTACTCATCACCGAAAGTTGGGAATCCAGATTCTCACACAGTCTCGGCTGCGCCCAGAGCTCTCGCACCATCTTCACTCGGGGCTCGGGTAGAGCACACACGGCTTCCTTCCTTCCCTACCTACACTCTTTTTCCCTTCTTAGCCCACCCGATATCCCAGATACTGCACTTCGGCTTGACACAATTGAGCCTTCTTCCTGAAGATTTGTAACCAGCTTCCCATAGAATTTAACAGCTCCTGTGTTGCCTCTCTCAACATCTTCTTCACCAACGGCTGCCAACAATAAATCGTCCAGAATACCCCTGCAAGTAGAACTCGCCTCTCAGGTTCTGATCTAAATCTTTTTAAGTCTTGCCACCAAAGCAGTTCCGAAAAATAGTTGGAATAATTCTTCCACCCCTGCACCAGCCTTGCGCACATTGGGCCGCCCGTCATGGGTCCTCCACCTGAAAGGCAGATCTCCTGGGCTCTGCGGGGCTAGCCGGATACAACAAAAGAATGCATCCTTTAAATCCAGGACAGGAAAGTGTGTAGCAGTGAGTCAATCAGTCCCATCAAAACATATGGATTTGGTACCACCGGATGCAAATGCATGTGGTTTGATCACAGCTCTCAAGTCTTGAACTGGACAGTATTCATTGGTTCCTGGCTTAAACAGGAGGCAGCGGTGTATTCCATGGGGAGCGACACTCTCGAATTATGTTTTCTATTTTCTCCAAATGTTTCTGATTCTCCTTGAGCGCTTCTTAGTACATCATATTGTTTTATTCTTACTGGCTCTGCGTGGGCTTCAGCTCTACCATGATGGGTGCTACAAACCTAGCCAACCCCGGGGCTATCCTTGGCCCCAACTCGGGGCCCAAACATTGTTGGCTGTTCCTTATAACCATTATTAAATACTGCCGCCAATCCTCTTCCATGGTATATGTTACTGTACTTTTAGGCCCCTGAAAGCCTACTTCCATCTGTTCATCTTCTTCAATTCCAAATCTGGGCTCTTAATTTGGACAGCAGGTCCCGTCCCGGGAGGGGTACTAGGCACTTAAGGCAAATATAAGAACCGATGGGTTACCTGGGATCTTCCCAAATCCACAACTCTACTTCCAACAAAGGATGCTGTTCTTGTTTTTCTAGTGGCTGCCACAATTGCGATCTTCATTCTTTGTTTTAGGGGCTATTCCCACTTGATCACTGATTCCACTGCCCCTGTATCTATCATCATTGGAATGGCTCGGCCCCCCACTCGGGCCATGGGCTCCCCGGGGCCGAGAAGGAGGGGGCCGGCTGTCTGATTTGTATGTTGAAAGCTGCCAGCCCAGGTCTCCTGCTAGGCTTTCGTTATGGTAAGCCCCAAGATATCTTCCGTTCACCACTCTTCCTCTGTTAACTCCTCTTCCCCTTCCTTATTCCGCACTTTGCTCTCGACTTCCCAGTCCCCCTTCCTGCCTTGGGCATTCTCTTTTCCAATGTCCAGCTGATGGCATATGGCACACTCATCTTGCCTCAATGGGGGCCCCCTCCCATTTCTCCTCCGCTCCCAGCCCCTGTTCACGGGGACTTTCTTTGATACTAGTACCGTAGCCAATAATTCTGCTTTCTTATGCATTCCTCCTAGTCTTCTCCCTCTCTCCTCCTTGGTTTCATCAACATACACCTTCTGGGTATCTCCAGCATGATTCTAAGTCTCATTCCGGCAAACCCCTCTTGTCTTCTGTAGTTCTCCTCATATCCAGTTGACTCTGTGCTACAAATGCCATATTCACCATCTGTGGATTTTGCATCATCTGGATTCACAGGGGTGTACTGTCGTATGCATTAAAGCAGCCTTTCCAAATAATGCCCCGGGATTCTGTTGCTCCCCGGATCACTTCCATTACTTTAGTCATGTTCACAGGCTCCTCTGATCTGGCCCCCATCGCTTCCACTAATAGAGCCTGGTAATCGTTTAATAAAGCCAATTTGATCTAAACAGTCCCAGTCCCCATTGAGGATCCATCAATGGTACCCTGCCCCTCACCGCACGGCCCCTGGGTTCACCACGCTCTTTTCCTTGGAATCGCTCTGCTTGTTGGATCACGCGTTCTTCCTCTCGGCTTAAACAAAGTCCAGCAGTGGCCATTAGGGGTGCCAGAAGCCATAATGCTTGCGGACAACTCTACCATCTCATTAGGTTTTCTGAATAAGTGGCAAGGCGACTTCCAATTAAGAGGTCGGAAGTGGTGAAAGGAGTGTACTGATAGCTCTGCATTATCGGAATCCATCTTCCGGATCTGGATTCACCAGCACTTGTAATCTGTCCCGAAGGGCGCCACCACTTCACCGCTTGTACTCTCGCCTTCTCCTGAGCCTTGGCTCCCCTGCCCTTCTTCAATCTGGGTCTGAGGTTCCATGGTAGCCCTCCAGCTTAACCCCCTCCCGGACAACTCAGTTCCCATTTTTCCCATTCTCGCAGTCATGTCCTTTTAATTGTATAACTCTGGGTTCCACCCCTTGTGCCGCCAGCACCATTGGCAGGGTCCACTGCCATGAATCGGGGGCTGCACAGTGCCGCTGGCAGTGGGACCATATATGGAGGAGGGGGTATGTTTGGTTCCTCTGAAACCGAATCAGAATACTGTCAGCTGGTACTAAGCTTCCTTGGGTTCCCACTTTGCCTAACCAACATCGCCGAGCTCTGACCTGCTCCTAGACTTCCTGCATCCACTGGGGATTTTGAGTGACAGTGTCCCATGAATCTGATCATGGATACTGGTTGCATAGGCAATGTTCCCAGCCACTATGGAGACACCGCCTTCACCCTGGCGGGTTCCACTCGACCCCAGGCAGCCATCCCACCCTGATGATGGCCCACTCTACCTGCAAATTCAGCGCCTGCATTGGTGTCCCCATAATTTCTTTAAAGCCCTTTTTGAAAAATCTTTTTCACCATAGATCCAAAGGAAAAGCCGTTCACCTCCTACCCATTTCCGCCCAAGTTCCAAACAAGACACAATGGGATGGGATTCATGATGGTAAGTCGTGCGCCCACACAAAGGGGGTTCGACTCGAGGACACTCTGAAAACACCATGGGCAGCCACTGTAAATCGTGACAGATGGATGTAGGAACTGCGGTATCCATCAAACTGATACACGCATCTTTCATTTGAACGCAACAACTTCCCATCAGGCCCATTAACCACAACTGAGATGTCTCATTTTATTTTCTCACACCAGCTTCGGAGTTTCGCTCTCCACTCGGTCCGAGGTACTCGGCCGAAACTCGGCAGTGATCGGTTCCCCCTTCCCCCTCCAACATAGGGGCTCACTCACCAAGGGCCATGGAGGCTTGGTTTCCCAGCTGAGACCCGAGGTCCATTGACTGGATTGCCTGTCGCCAGGGATGCCACCACTCCCCCAAACAAACCTCTTCGAACAAAAGGTCGAGGGCGCCCTGGGTTTTGCCAAGGGGGGCCCGCATCTCGACGTCCAAACGTCCGTGAAGGGGCAGACAGCCCCTTCCCCCGTTTCCGCTACCTGACCAGAAGTCTTGTGGCCGAAAAAGAGACGAATGCCACGTTTCCAGGGTAAAATTAAAAAAAGCCTTTTATTTTACCAATCACTTGTGCAAGGACGACAGCTGTTTCCAGCACGTCGCCCGATTAATTAAGGAGCATCACTATATACCTTTGGTCTACCATGTGAGTATTAATTATTCATCTAGCCAACCCATCACAGAAGAACAAAGATTTTTGGCTTAATTTTCCATTACATCATTAACTTAGCACACACGTGTACAGAAGAGAACAAAGAGTTAGTTAGATGATACAAGTTATAACTCATGGCCGGCTTCATACATTCCACCACTTGAAATTCTCCCAGCCATTCTTAGATAAAAGTACAAAGCAAGCCTTTTGCGAAAATGTCCTTTAAAGGGGCAGGTTGCACCTGCTGGCCCACTCAACAAGTGAACACAAGACACGCGCAAGCAATTAGCACTTTCACTCACGAAAGGGGAACAATTCTCCCACACCAATTATCCCAGAGTGCAGCTGGAAAAGGAAGTCAGCACTTTCCCTTACTGTCATCTGAGCATTCTAATTTATTGGTTCATTCATCCCCTTCACAGCTACAGGAAAATTGTTGGATGCATCCCCAATTCACCTCTTTCTCTCTGACAACACAGAAATGGGAGTGGGGAAACCTGACCCTGATTACAAGACAAAATTGGAAGGGCATTTTTGTTATTATGGTTGGAGAAGCGGTTTGCTTTTTCAATCCTCTCTCATGTTTTTCCTTAACAATTTGGTATCAGAAAATAGCACACATGAGGTTCCCCAGTAGGGAAGTACAAAGTCCACTCCAGCCTGCTTTGAAAATCTTCCATAGAGTTATCTGTGGCTCTCCTTCATTTTTTTTGTTTTGATTTGCACTTGTTACAATCTGATCTCCACTTTCTCACCATCAGTCGTATACCAAACTATGTGACTCAAAGAGATATAATTGAAAAAGCTTCCTCTTTTTTGATTTTTCTTTTAATGTGCTTCCACCTATTTTTCTGTAATGTCTGCGTACACAGTTTTCTGTCTTCTCTGTATCCACTTTATGTTCCTTTTGATTTTTGGCTGATATGTGATTTTTATATCCATTTTTTTTAAAAAAAAAGTGCTCTGTCACTCACTGTTTCTGTGGCTGGCACTGCAATCCCAGTCTGCCTATTGATCTTATTGCAGGAGGATCACCAAGTACTAAAAGCAGAATAAAGCAATCCATTAACATATTCCATTGTGGTAGGGGAAAGCTTACAGGACAGCAGACTGGGAAATAGATTTGATGGGCCAGGAGAAAGAGTAGCTTTGCCAGGCAGCTGACTGCCAGGCTGTGTGCTCTTTGTTCACCCTGGAAGTGCAGTTCATCATCACCTGGCTCAGGTTTTGCAGCTGGAAGAGAGGAAGTCCCCATCATTCTCCTGGATCTTCCCTGCACTCACTCAACTGCAAAACAGCAGCCAAATAGTGCCCCACGCTCTCTTCACTGCTTTTGGTCATGACTTATGCCCTGGCACCAGTAAGCTGGGGTTGCGAGTGGAGGGAAGTCATTGAACAAAGCAGTGCTGAATACCTCCTTCCACAGTTACTGAGATACAGTAGAGCAAAGACTAGTTACCCCAGCATATGTCACGACCAGGATTCAGGACTATATATCTATGCTCACACTAATATACATGGGCCCTTTCCGCACGACGCTCTTATAGTGCGATTATTCCACTTTCAACCTGGCCCCTTCTGAAGCTGCAAACCCCAGGATTCCCTAGGAGGTTGAAAGTGGAATAATCGCGCTATAAGAGTGTCGTGCGAAAAGGACCCTGGTGTTGTATACTGTATGAAACACAGTGCGCTTATATCACTCTTTACATTATGTAAAATGTGTACACATTTTGTTTTAAACCATCGACTATGACATATCCATGCCTTTCTGGCTGATTGTACCACTGGAGAATCCTTGATAGGAAAATGCAGGCATTTGCCTATATTGTAAACACATCAGTAGCGGGGCTCTTTGACAACACTAGTCCCAGACAAGAAACCTGCAATATTGGAGAGGCATAGACACAAGGGGTAGGGACTTATGATGCTTGACAACTAGTTTAAGATTAAAAAAATGTCAAACATAGTGGCACTGGAAGGACAGCCATCTTACAATTTCCTTCTTGTCCACTCCTTCTCATTATGAAAGCATATGAAATTATTCTTCTTCAATGCCACCAAGCTTCACTAATTTTCAGGCCTTGTCTGCCTGTCATTCTTTGTCTATAGTTCCATAGACATACCACTCTTGCAAGGGGAGAATTAACTTATACTGCCTGGTTGATTTTTATCTGAGCTAGGATCCATGCAAAGGCAATGTACTTTGACAAGGTACTGATGCTGTGTGTGTGTGCACAGCAGCCAGCAATTCTGACAAAGGAGCAAACATGCTTCTTATTCTTTGTTGGTGGGTAAAGAAGCAAGCTAAAGCTTTGTTGTATGAACTCCATTAAAGAGAGGAAAGCTCTCTACAGGTGCTGTGCTAACACAGAACTGAGCTAGTTTCACTTTAGAAGTGAAAGGATAAGGGACTGGGAAGAAAAGAGGTGGAAAGATCCTTAAGAGCATCACTTTACATCTCAGAGAGATTAATATAGGTTGATGAAAGACACTGAAAATTATTGGGTCACTGAAAATTCTTTGTCTCACTGTTACTCTATCAGAGACATGTTTTAATTCT
Source organism: Iguana delicatissima (assembly GCA_948472985.1). Classification (NCBI taxonomy): domain Eukaryota; kingdom Metazoa; phylum Chordata; class Lepidosauria; order Squamata; family Iguanidae; genus Iguana; species Iguana delicatissima. Next base: position 85,052 of record CAOKZL010000094.1, on the reverse strand, counting down.
TTATGTGCTGAACACAATTTGCATTTCCATCATGTAATACTACTTTATTGGAGCCAAGAAGCATGAAAAAGGCAATGCACTTTGAAACTTTTATTTCTTTACTTGAGCCATGAGCCAATATGAAAAAGAGTGGTAGCAGAGAGCAGTGCTAATAATAATACAATGCAAAGTGCCACCTAGGTTAGGTAGGCTTAGGGAGTGGAGGAAACAGGGAGTCACAGAAAAAGAGGCAGTAGACTGCTCTCCAGAGCTAAACTCCTTTGGGACCACAAGGCATGTGGTAGCTAATGATAGCTGCAGCACTGTTAAGACACATAGAACAGGTTATATATTTCAGGAATTGTACATGTGTACCAAAATATTATTATTTTTAAAGGAAACTGAAATGTGTCTTAGCTGTATCAGCATATACTTCCATAAAGATGCATGGCTTTGTCACCCAGCTTAAGGCAAACACTCTCCAGTATGCAGCAGTTCAGTTCTTATATTGGAGCATTTCATTGCTCCCAAAGCACAGAGGGTGGACGTTCTCTTTCGTTTCCTAACTCCAGTCTGGATACAATAGAGCTGGCCGTCATCATTTGGGCACTGGTATGGAAGCAAGCAAGTGCAGCGTAATTCTTTTTCTGTAAACAGGAAAAAGATTTGCAGTAAGCCTAGACTGATTTGTCTTGGTTTCTATCAACAAGACTGAAGATGAGGATTCTAGAAGCCAAATCCTATAAGGAATTGCTGAAAAAACTGGATACATCCAGCATGGAGAAAAGATTTAGTGGAGACATGATAGTGGTCTTCAAGTATCTGAAGGGCCTTCTACAAAAGAGAAATTCCAAAGACAAATATTTGGATTACATATAAAGATATACTGAACATATAAGGAGATAATATAACATTTAAATCTAAAGAAGAATTAATGACGCAGGGACTACAGACACATTGGTTATTATTAACACAATTATTGGATAGATAAAAAAAGGACAAAGAGGATGAGGGTTTTGAAGTTAAAGAAAGAGAATTTGATAGGATATTAAAATCAGGAGAAAAGCATAGATTAAGTCAAATATGTAAAATTCTTTTGGCCCTACAAAATGAGTCAGAAACAGTTAAACGACGATGATGAAATGGGCTCAAAATTTTAACCATATAATAACTGTGGATCAATGGGAAAGTTCATGGAGAACCACATGGAAACTTATAAAGCCAGCCAGTTTAAGAGAAAACTTTTACAAGATGCTACACAGGTGGTACATTACTCCAGTCCAAATCACAAAGATACGAAAAACCCAAATGACACCTGTTGGAAATGTGACCAGAGAGGTACATTTTACCATATATGGTGGCAATGTGATGAAGTGAAAAGTTTCCGGGTAGGTATACACAATAAAATACAAGATGCAATAAAAATAAATTTTTCTTTATCTCCTAAAATATACCTTCTTAATATGATAGAGGAGCTACATATAAATAACTCACAAAAGAAAATAATGCTATATATGGTAACGGCTGCTAGATTGTGTTATGTACAAGTGTGGAAACAGAAAAGATCCCCTAGATTAAAAGATTGGTTATTAAAAGTATTTGATATGGCAGAAGCAGACATAGTAATAGAGTCTTTGGAAGATAATATAAAAAAGAAAACTATTGACGAATGGAAGATGATATTCCCTCTCTGGGAATCGTATTGGGATACAAATGCCACTATTGCTTTAACTCAGTGATACTGTATTTTTAACATCCAAATAAGAAAATAATATGGAAGGAATTTCCTCTTTATGTCTCTGGAAGTTGTGTCTAGAAGATGAGAGAATGGTATGGGAGGTTTTAAAATTTAATACACTTGTAAGTAATATAAAGATAGAATAGAAAGGTGTAACATATTTGGAAATCGTTAAAATTACTATATTTAAAATTATGGAAAATAAGGGAATCTTTAAAATTATGGAATTTATGGATTTTGTTAGAAGATTTAGTGTGTATGTGTGTGTGTGTATATATATATATTTCAGTTTATTAGAAGGAAAGCTACAGATAAGGAAGCGTTTGTTTCATGAGTTTCGGCAGGTGGGGGGAGGGAGGGAGGGTTAAGGGGGAGGTGGTGGAGGCATTATATATAATAAGATAACACAAAATATAGAAATTCTTAGTAGATAAGATCTATAAATACAGGTATTATACTTATCACACTTATTACATACATAAAATTGTATTGTTCATAAACAGAGTATATTTATGTACATACAGGAAGGCACTATTACGAGTATTTTGCACAATTAATTTTTATAATGTCTATAATTAAGTGCAAAGTAAGTACTAATAAAGCAGTAATATAATAATTGTGGATAATTGTGGATAATAATTCATTATGGATAGGAATTATGGATTTAGGGAAGTTACTGATAAGATGGTGGGATAGTCTAAGAATGATTTATACCATCACCTCCACCATATAGGGGAGTGTATGTTAAATATTTAATATGATTAATAGTTTAATGTCTGTATTTTGTGTTGTTCTGTGTTTTTTAGTTAAGTATAGTTTAGCTAAGTGTTATGTTTTAAGTAGAGCTGTGTACTTTGATTCTGTTATATGTGTAATACTCAATAAAAATTAATAAAAAATTTAAAAAATATTTTAAAAAAAAGTATCTGAAGGGATATCACACAAAAGATAGAGCAGCCTTAAGGCAATAACATAGAAAGCTGCCGGATAGTGTGTCAGACCATTTGTCCATTTAGTCCAGCACTTTTGACATTGACTGAACACAGTGTTCCAGGATTACCAGTGGAATCCTTCCCTAGTCCTACCTGGAGATCTAGTTCATTATCTTTTCTGATTTTCAAAGCTAAGCAGGGTTGGTCCTGATTAATACTTCAGTTAGAGACCACCAGGGAACAGAACTAGATTTTAGCTAAACATTAGGCGAAACATTCTTATGGTAAGAGCTGATCATCAATGGAGCAAACTGCCTTAGAAGGAGATGGGCTATACAGAAGCACTATAATAATTCATATGGTACCTAGGGAAGAAGTACAGCTTGGTGGAAGAGAAAGTGCTGCAGGCTGGAGTCCTGAATCAGCTTCTTAGTTAAGTATATTTTACTTAATCTAGTTAATTTAGTTAAGTATGTTTAAATTTAGTTAAATATATTTAATTAAGTAATCTCTACAGACTTCTACCAAGCATGATGGAAATATCATTCACCCATGTTCCAATCATCAGCAGAATCTATCTCCTTCTCCCCATGCATCTGATGCCCAGTAAAGTAGGTTGGGAGGGGAGTTATAATGATGGAACAATGTCACAACGATGACTCAGTAGCAATCATGAATCTGGAACAGTTATGGATGAGCAAATCTGGGTAACTGTTCCTTATTCATGATTGCTACTTAGTCATAATTGTGACACTATGTCATCATGTAATCGCCCCCCCTCCTTTAACCGGGATGGAGAGGTCCATTCTGCCAGCAATTGGAATGCAGGTGAATGACATTTTCATCAGGTTTGGGAAGGTCATATACTTAACCAAGCAGGTGATTCAGGATTCTGGCTATATTTTCCAAGCAAATGGTCCCAGACTGAGTCACTTGCATCTTCAAATAAGATTAGGAAAATCAGCTGAGTGAAACCCCAAAGAACAGCTGCCACTCACCGCAGATCATTGTGGGGGTTAATTTTCGACCCTGCACACAAACCCAAGAGGCTGCCCCAGTACATTTCCCTCAAAGCAGAAGTAAGATCTATTTTCATTTTCTACTGATTTGGGGAAGGAAAAGGCAAACTGCCACATTTCAGCAATTTACAGCTGTTCAGGGATGAAAATAAAACTTAAAAAAAAAACTGCTGCAGGGCTCAGGGATCAACTGTGGCCTCTGGTTTACATTTTGCCTACCTTTGCTGTAGATAATGGCCATTTCCACACTAGACTGTTATAGCGCTATCATTCCACTTGCAACATCCTATGGAATCTGGGGTTTGCAGTTTTGGGAGGGGCCAGCCAGCCCCTCCCAAAACTGCAAACCCCAGGATTCCATAGGATGTTGCAAGTGGAATGATAGCGCTATAACAGCCTAGTGCAGAAATGGCCAATGTTGAGCTAGATCAGTGGTTCTCAACCTGTGGGTCCCCAGATGTTTGTGGACTTCAGCTCCCGGAAGCCCCAGCCACTATGGTCAATGCTCAGGGCTTCTGGGAGCTGAAGTCCAAAAACATCTGGGGACCCACAGGTTGAGAACCACTGAGCTAGATAGATCAATGGTCTGACTTAATATAAGGCACTTCCTATGTTCCTATTTGTTTATAAAATATCCACTAGAAAACCACAAAATGTAGAAACAGAAGGTATCAACAATAAAAGGAAAAGAAATACATCAGAACTACTTTAGTCTAATATAATCATTCTAGTATTCTGTAAACGTTGGCCGTTTCTTTACACACTTTTTTTGCTTGACAATACCCATATATGTATATAAATACTCATATTGACAATTTGAAGCCATTCAATTACACAAAAGATGACAATTAATTTATTAATAGCAGCTGAAACACACATTGCCTGTGGCCTATTATGAAAAGAAAGTTGTTACAACTTATTTACAGAACTTGGGATTGTACTGTTAGGGAAGGACAGTCTGGTACCAGAAAAGTGAATTGGTAGAAATATTTAGGTCCCATGTTCCTTTCCTTCTCATGCTCCATCTCCTTCTCACCACCTCATTTTGAGGAGAATTTCAAAATACCTAACTGTAGCTTGTGACAAATCCAGCAAACTTTCAATCACTTTTACCAGGATTTCAAGTCACAGGTATAGACATAAAAACAAAGTATGGTTAAGCCTAACCCTGGCACTTGCGAAAGAATGAGGGGAGGAGGGAACATCTGAATCAAAGGGCATTTCTGCACTAGACTGTTATAGCACTTTTATTCCACTTTCAACATCCTATGGAATCCTGGGATTTGAACGTTGAAAGCGGAATAATAGCGCTATAATAGACTAGTGTGGAAATGGCCAAAGATTTGTGGCTGCTACTTTCCAAATGCCAAAATATAATGTTCATGTCTTGTTTGAAATTATACTTCAGTGGTTCTAATAGTATCATCCCAAATGCTATAGAACAATTTTGTTAATGGAGATGCAATACGTTTCTTCCAACTATATATGATGGGCATTTTAGCTTTTATTAATCAATTATTGCCATTCCCTATCAACCTTTTCAACTATTATACTATTGCAGAGGAAGAGGAAGAAGAGAGTCATGTTGGATCAAATCCAAGAAGAAGATGAAGAGGAGGAGGAAGAGGAGGTGGAAGAAGGACAGAAAAAGAGTCATGTTAAAAAAAAAAAATCCAAGCCCTATCTTATCCAGCATTCTGTCCCTTCAGTGTCAATCAGAAGCCTGTGGGACAATGTTTTCTAACAAAAACATACACATTTTAGTAATCTCCTGTTGCAATGGAAGCCACTTCTAACAGTGAAAAGTTCCACTAGCATTGCTAAGATAAGTCCTCCAATTAGGGCTGCCAAGCTTTGAAACAGTCTCATTCAAACAGATTCCAAGGTGGATATAATTTCCTTAGTCTTATCATACGGCAGTGTGAGGTGGCTGCTTCAAATAGCAGGTACTGATGGGTGGGAAGAGGAACTCAGATGCTGAAGGACAGGTCTGTATGTGTTATGTGACTCATACAATAGAAGATGCTATCCCACTACCAGTGTTAAAGTAAAACTGAGACCCTTTCTGCAGCTTACCTGTTTTCGGCCCTGGGGTGCGGGGATCACACGAGCACCCTCCAGCGAGAGGCTGTCGCGTCCCGGTTCCTTCAGCTCTGCAGCTGCTGCCTGCTCATGCGAGAGCCCCTCCTCTTCCTTCCGCAGTGCAGCCTGAGAGTTTCCCAGGCTGCACTGGGGCAGGAAGTGCAAGTGCCATGGCTCCGGAGCTCTGCACTCACGGCAAGTGTGCACGGGGCCTTGGAGCAATGCGCAATCGTGCACCATTTTTGGCTCACAGCCAAAAATGAAAAAGTGCATGCCAGACCCTGGAGCATCACGCAATTGCGAGTGCGTCATGTGGATTGCTCCTTGCAGTTGTGTGATGCTCAAGGGGCCCTTTCGCATGGCAAATGCCATGTGAAAAGGGCTTGAATTACCATTTCTGCTGCATATGTTCTAAATGTCTGAGTTTGGCAGGAATAGTCCTGGTTAATCCTCTGTCATCCCAGTTTTTCAGCTGCTTTTTTATCTAAAATGTCCCAGCTTCTCTCACCTCCTCCATGAATTGTACTTAATTGTACTCAGTTAACTCAGTAAAGGAGAGAGGAAATGGCAAAATCATACCCTTTCTGGTACGTTTCGGCAAAAAGCAAACTGCTGCAGCATCTCTTAGGCTTATCTGGTTTTCCTCATTAATAACTTTTGCCATTTTGACCACGCTCTGGTATTGTTTGGCCACATGTGTCCTGGTTTCCATCTGTGAAATGTTAAGAGGATATGCTGCTAGTTTTTGTAGACAGAAATTAAAGGGGGCAGACATCTTTTCCTTTTATCTTAGCCTTCAAAACATCTTGAGACAGCCTTGCTTCCCTATTTCCAATCATTAAGAGGATTTTTAAAATCAAAATTCTCATCCACATTGAAAAGAGGAGTGTTTTGTGCTGTTTGTGTGAAAGTGACTGACTTTTTGCTTCTGGTGTAAAAAAAAAAAGGTCTAAAACTGGCCCTGTTTCTACTTCGGTCTAAAATAGCAAGGATTGTCCAAAGGAAGATGAAAAAAATTAACCAGACGAGCCGTCTTTTTCTTGGCACACAATTTATTCCTGTGCTCTTAGCCAAGGCAATTTACGAGAAAACCCACAATTGCTGTCACCCTGCTGCACTGTGAACAACAAGTTGCATAACAAACACTGACATGAAGTGTCATTTTTAGAAAGATGGAACAGCTCAACAGCATGCTCTTTCACTCTTTCTTCTCATTATAGCTAAATAATTATAGATCTCACACATTGGGTTCTCATTTACTATTATAAATGTGAAAAGTCTCAGGAAACCAACAGTACTGTCCTGTGCATTTTTTCTACTCGTTGGCAGTGGCACTAAGTCCCAGTAAGAATACAGGGGGCTGCTCAAGACTGTCCAATCATTTCAGAGTGTGATAGTTTCCATGGCTGTACCTCACATTTTTTTTTTAAGATCTAATGATGTGCTCTGTCTTAATATATTTCCTGGTAATTCCTGCCAGTTGCCACGCTTCTTAGCCAAATGCAGCTTTTCCCTCTGCCCTGGTCCAAATCCACATGTAAAACTGTTCCTCTAGTTTGTATTGTTTGGGGCAGTGACTTTTGATATGGTCTGTGAGTGTTAACTTTTCATGTTTCTGCAGCTCACAGCCTGCCCCACTCCATTCTCCTGTCTTCTCAAATACACCTTCAGGAAAACTGTCCAAGCCGGAACAATAAACGGCATGGTACCATGCAGCCTTGCCATGGAAAGAAAGGTATTTTATTATATTTTTCAAAAATCTCTGTGGTACTTTAACACTCTTTTAACTATTGCTGCAAGCTGACAGGTGCTATTGCTATGTTCTTCCTTGCTGTAGATTTTACACACACACATCCACACACACACTCACACACACACACACACACACCCTTCCTGTTAAAAATGAGGCAGTGCAGGGGCCTGGGAATGGAGAAGGAGGGAACTGGCATACGGTGGACGTAAAATGCAGTGGTACCAACATAGCAGTTTATCATGATAGTGCCTAGTCCTAAGGTTTTAGAAAGATTTTTTAAGTGTTTATAGCAATAGTGCTTAAATTCTAAAGAGTTGTTTTTTTAAAAAAGAACTTCATTGATTGTAGTTCAGTCATCCATTAGAAAACAGTTCAAGCTTGGAAAAATGTGGAGATTCAGGGAAAATAGAAACTTTCACAAGTTCTGTAAATATGCAAACCAAGAGGTAGGTTAGTTTTAGTCCAAAGCAGATACAGTGCAAGCAATCTTGCATTCAGGTGTGCAGCTGGATACTCAGAGGTCAGTGGTGGGTAGACGTTTACCAACATTGGCTGGCATTCTGTGTTGCAGTTACAGATTTGTAACCTAGAGTTTTGGATCCATAACCACTCCATACAGATTTGTAACCTAGAGTTTTGGATCCATAACCACTCCATACAAAGTAAGACTATATAGTCACAATTGTGGTACTATTCCCATGATCATAAATGCCCTCAGACTACCTTACCAGCCAGCAGTTGTATCAGGTGATGGAGGTCAGTTTAGTTGCTGATCAGCTCAGAAAGAAGATGAGGTTTCCAGCCCCTTCTTGTCACTGAGTGAGGTTGCAACAATCAGAAGGAGGACTCCTGTTGCAATGCTTCATTGCAGATTTGCTTCCTGGTTGAAGAGGGTTGGAAATATCATCCTTCTTGTGCCTCAGCTGGCAGCTGAACAGGCCTCCTTCACTCTATAAGGCTGCTAGCTGTTAAGGTAGGCTGAGAGGACATAGGCATACATAACTAGTAGCCAATGTAGAGCATCAGTGACCGTCTTCTCTATATGTTGGTCGCACCCTTTCCTAAAGAGATCAGATGTGACCTCAGCCATTCATTCTCTTATCGTTTTGCAGTGAGATTAACAAAATGCACTTTATATAAGGCTCCCTCAAAGAGAGCACAGAGACTGCTACTCCTTCGGAAGGCAGCTGCAAAGGCTTTGAACGGATCTGACCATTCACCTGGGCTACCAGTCTTCCGTGATTTTATACTTGATATTGGATTTTTGATGTGTTATTAATTTCATCAGGTAGTAAAATGGAATTGATTGGATCCAGAGTTGTTATGTTTAGAGGAGACTTAGTCAATAGGATTTAAGTGAGTAATGACCAACTTGTCATATTGATTTCAGTTAGTATTCTCTAAATCTGAAACCAGAGCGATAAATTGTGTGCATGTGGGAGGAGGTAGAGAGGAAGGAAGATTTTTCATAATCTCTCTTCTAGACATTGAGTTGTATCCAGTTGTTTCCACTTGCCAGCAGAACAGCCACTACTGCTGGTGTGGATTCTCCATCCACTTGCCTACCTTTGTATGGATCCCATTCCAGGGGAAAGGCAGGATATAAATTCAACCAATCAATCAACCAGTGCCCCAGATTTGAGGATTGTAGTGGAGAACAAGAAAAAGACAAACAGAAAGTCAAAAGGCAAATAGGAAGTCTGTTTTACAGTTTTGGATAGAGAACTTTGATTTCTTATGCAGTTTCTGATCATCGTAATCATAATTATTGTTTTGCACAGCTTTGAAATCCTCATAGCTAAGTGGCTCATACAGTTCCAGGCACAACTGAAGGTTCTGATTATGTTTTATGAAGACCTATGCAGGATGCATCCAAGTTTTCTGAAGAACCACATTCTCCGGTCTGGACCTGCCTGGGTTTTGAGATTTTCAGCGGGGGCCTGTTTGTCAGTTCTACCACCCTCACAGATTCCTTTGGTGGGAACATCAGAGAGGGCCTCCTCGATAGATGCTCTAAAGCTCTGGAACTACCCTTCCCAGCAGGACCTGTTCTCTCTGGCAGGTCCTTCTGCTGGCTGGTAAAGATTTTTCATCAAACAAGCCTTTGGAAACCAAGTGCTTACTCAGAAACGGCTTTTAATAATGTGCTGTATTGCCTATATTTGTTGTTTTGCAATGAGTATGCTTTAAAATTGCTTTTAATTCTATTGATAGGTTGATTATGTTTTAACTTTGATAGTTTTTACTAATGTGAATTTTTATCTGTGTCTGTTCTAATTTTTATAAACTGGCTTGAGTTCCAGAGCTGTGGAAAGGTGGGATCCAAATAAACAGATGGATGGATAGAGGATGGAAGGATGGATGGACAGATAGATAATATATTTAAAATAATTAAGCAATAGCAACAGTTATTTTGACATTGGCTCATAGTTTAGGTATCATTAATTGAAATTATATATTTTTGGAACACGTATTTTTCTTCATATGTTAATTTTAAAAGTAATATTTACTCTTCCAGATCAGAGTGTAGTATGCAAAAGACCTACCTGAACATGTTTCCCAATCATAACATACATCATAACTGCAGAGCTCTTTCCTTGTGCTGTTTGCTGAAAGGCTTGCCCGCTCGATGGCCCATTTTAAGTTGGCATCATTATGACATGGTCCAGAATAGAGGAAATGGAACTGCTCATCACCTCTGCACCTGTTGGCTAGGTATTGGCAGCTAGATTTTGTAAGGGCTTGTTTGGATGCTGTATCCAGGACACAGATATCTTCTACACCAAGACTGTCAAGAAATAAAAGAATTTAGAAATAATAAGATCCAAGTGTTGTTGTCTTTGTTTAGGTAGTGTATATCCATAATCTGGTTTACCAGTCTTCTGTGACTCTTTTATACCTGGTATTCCAGTAACTACCAGTCTTCAGTAACTTCTGATTGCAATGAAACTTGCAATTTGGTGTTAAGTTCAACATCACTTATGGGCTCTATAAAGAGAAGGTAGCATTTTGTCCCCATTCTACACCCATCTAAACTGGTAAGGCTGCAATTCTGCAGCATTTAAGGCTGCAGATCTCCAGGAAAAGAATAATATATTGCAATATATTTCAGATATGTTGGTGGTGAGAATTACCTGGAACAGAGACTGGCAGGCCTTTGATTCTTAAATCATGGAGCAGAAGGATGTTTGAAAGTAGTGAGTTGTGCTTTTATCTTTCTGTTTTGTCTTAAATGCTTTTTACACTGTTTTGACCATGCGCTTTTTAAATAGGCTTGTTTATTTTTCAAAACTTCCGTAAAATAAGATTTTGGCTGAATTTTATTTTAAATTGTTGTAAGCCTCTTTGGATCCCATGACGAGAAAAAGACAGGATATTAAATAAGTAAGTAAGTTTTTGCATGCGGCCATCTGAACTTGAGAATTTTTCCTCCTGGCTGTTTTGCTTTGTTAAATTTCTTTGGTTTAATGATTTGCTGCTTTGTTGCTGTTTAATTCCATTTGGTTGATTTAAAAAACAAACGTTGTATTGTTACATTTTTGCTGTCCTTTTTAAAAGATTGCTTAGGCATTCAGTGGTACACAGTTAAATCTGGCGTCACTAGTGGCAGTGGGGAATTGGGGGTCAGCCTGTATATGAGAATGTAAGCCTGAGGGAAGGGAATAATAATAATAATAATGATATTATTATTATTATTATTATTATTATTATTATTATTATTATTGTTGTTGTTGTTATTATTATTATTTTGGTTATTCTTCTAGAGTGATGAAACTACAGTCAGCCCTCCATATTCGTGGATTTCACTTTTGCGGATTTGATTATTCACAGATTATGTGCTGTCACCTCTGCTGCCTCCTTATGCCATTTTTAATAGGGACTGCAAGCCTCGTGAGACTGGAACTGCGAATGAGGCTTGTAAGTCCCTATTTAAAATGGTGTGGGGCAGCAGTGGAGGTGGCCGTGATCCCCAGCAGCCACCCACTTCTGCCTTGTGAAGGAGCCCTCATGCCTCAAAGGATTCCATGGTGAGCTGAATATGGAGATCATACTTTTCTGTGTGTTAAATATGGCTTGGGAGGTCATAGAGTTATTCACGGTTTTTCCACTTTCACAGGGGTCCTGTGTCCCTAACCCTAGTGAATGTGGAGGGATGACTATAAATATAAATATGCAGAAAGACAGACATAATATGTACCCCATAAGCCTCATGCTTCCTGCCCTTGATATAGCACTATTCCCAGAGGCATAATTGGGAGGCAACTTGAGATCCACCAAGCTGAATGCAGCCTTATAATCATGAATTGGCTGTCCCACATTTGTCTCATTAGTCTTACTTACTCACAGTCTTCCTCAGGAGACAAGCACACACACTGAGACTCCACCTCCTTTTGTCCAAGGCTGCAATTGCCTCTGAAATGAGATTGCTCTGCCGGAAGAAGCATTAATTACATCATCATCATCATCATCATCACCACCACCACCATCATTATTATTGGGCAAGAATCACACAGTGACAATTCACAGACACAAGATGGGCTGCCAGACAGATGTGTGAAGCTTTATTGTCCTTGTTTGTCCTATAGAGGAGCAGATTTTAAGTATGTCAGCTACGTGCAAGGAAAAAAACAACTATTTTTAGATAACGATTCTCATATTTTTGTCTCTAACATTAATTTGAACAGAACTGCAAAACTTTTATCCCACCCCACAGTTTGGAAAAGTTACTTTTTGAACACCCCCCCCCAATTCGCCACCCAGCATGGACAGTGGCTGTATTGGCTGAGCTATTCTGGAAGTTTTAGTCCAGTAAGTAACTTTTCCAAGTATGGGGTGAGGTACAAGCTGTCAGTTCAAGATTAAGCATAAAAGTATAAAAAATATGGGATTCTGGGAATTTTAATCCAAAAAGTAACTTTCCTAAGCTCTGAGCCCATCAAGTTGAAGGCAACTTCTTCTTCACCATCTAAGACTGTCTAATGGAATCCCTGTGTTTGCAAGGCAAGTTTCAAATACACTTCAGGGCAGCCGTGGATTATGGCTGGCGACCTACATGTATCTTACTGGCTCCAAATTTGTGCATACTTGCTTTACAATAAGAGGTGGGAGGGCTCTCCTGCTGGTTTTCTGCTACAACTTCAAGGTCCATCAACTGATGTAAAGCATTGAATGGAACCTACAGGCAAGGGAGGCAGTAAATGAGGTCGCTTTCAGTGTAAGAGCTGGTTTTGCCATTTTTCCCCCCACATAGGCATCCATTTTCAGTTCCTCTGCTCACCTCCAGGATGAATTAGAGGAGGGGTACACTTTTTGTTTTTGCTGCCAAAGGTGGGCAACACCTGGACTTCATTTCATGTAATCTTCATCCCGATTTCAAAAGCCTTCTGCAAATAATCAGTACAATTCCCCATCAAGATTTGATTTGTGCCTCCTCCCCTTAACTTGGAAAAATTGCTCTTTGGACTACAGCTCCCAGAGTCTTCCAGACAGCATGGTCATTTTTTCCAGCTCTCAGAAAAAAAGGTCACCTACCTCTATTTTAAGAAATTATGAGTCAGAAGCCCTCGCAAATCTACTGTAAATCATCCAGATAGTGACCAATAGATCCCAACCTACCTTTGGCCCACATACTGTTACTTGCTTCTGAGCCCTTAGCATAAAATGGCATGAAAGAGAAATACTACAGGTAGGAAACAGGCAACAAGCAGAATGCTGTGAGTATTTAAACCGGATTTGATAGGTACATACGCTGCTTGCAAGTAAGTGATTCTGAAATAGGTGGAGTCCAGGAGAGATCATTCCCACAGGTGTAGCTCTTTTGGCCAGTAAGAATGTAGCCATTTGGGCAACTCAGTTGGATCTTGTCTCCTTCCTTGTAGTAAATTTCAAATGGAGAGATCTTGACGGTATTGAAAAGAGATGGTCTGGAGCAAGCCGATGCTGGAGTTTAAAAGAGACAAGTGTGAACATCCAAGCAGAAACAACTTATTGCAATTTTGAATTTATCTGTAACATGTTTATTGTTGTTGTTGTTGTGTGCCTTCAAGTCATTTCCAACTTATGGCAACCCTAAGATCATCCTATTAGGGGAGTTTTGGGAGTGAGAGTGTGTGACATACCCAAAGTCACCCAGTGGGTTTCCATGGCTGAGCAGGGAACCAGACCCTGGTCTCCAAGGTCCAATGCTCAAACCACTATACCAAGTTTGCTCTCCCAACAATTTTATACCATGTATTAAGAAAAACATTATCTAGGCAATGTACAAAAGACTGAAAACCATAAAATGTAGCAACACAGCTTCTATATGAAAATCAAGGATGAATTAAAACTGCATCAGGGTACAACACAGAACTTGGAATCAACTATTTACATTTCTTGAGTTACTTTTCATTCATTCCTTTCCATCAAATAAAGATACAGCTAATGAGGGATCACTTCACTAATTTTGTGGAGCAAATGCATTTTTTTTTTCTAATTATGGGTGTATGGTATCAATAAATGGAGGAGAAGGAAGATTATACATTTCAAGTATAGGTTCATGAAGCACCTAATGCTGCCCCATGTTCTGTTGTGGATTCTACTACTGGCCAATGGCTTGTAGCATTCTGCTTTTTAATTTTTTTAAAGCAACAAATTCCTGTTTCTTTGCCTATGGTGCCTTCAGTTTCTGTAAATAGGAGAAAAACAGTTTAGTTTGTGCCATTCGTTTTTGTTGTTTGTGTTTTTGTGTGCCTTCAAGTTGTTTCTGACTTATGACAACCCTAAGGTGAGCCTATCACAATATTTACTTGACAAGATTTGCTCAGAAGAGGTTTGCCTTTGCCTTCCACTGAGGCTGAGAGAGTATGACTTGCACAAGGGCACCCAGTGGATTTCTATGGCAGGGATGTGCTACTCCTCTTACTATTTTCAACTGCACTTTTATACCATCTTTTCTCGAAAGAACTCAGGGAACCATACATGGTCCTTTTTTTGAACTTCACTAGAACATTGTGTAATATTAGAACTTTGTGTTAGATGGTGTTATAAGCTTCTGCATCAGGATTGTGGTCAGCTGGAGAAGCCCTCCTCTATTTTCCACCAGTGGGAGCAACGGAGTGACAGAGGAGAATGTTTTCCCTGATGCAGCATCCCAGTTGTGGAATTCCTTCCCTTTAGAGGCCCAGCTGACACCAGCACTGGTAGGGTTTCAGTGCCAAGTAAAAACATACCTTTTTGATAAAGCTTTCAGACCTAACTGATTTCATCCAAATCTGTATATGGGAGTGGTTTGAACTGATTTTAAATGTCTCATTTCAAGTGTTAAATGGTTTAATATACTGTTGTTGTACATATTGAGGCCAAGATAGTATGACTTACCCAGGACCACCCAGTGGGTTTCACAACTGAGTAGGAATGTGAGCCCTAGTCTCCCAGAGTCCTTAGTTCAAACCTCAAATTACTCCATCACACTGGCTCTTAATGTGATATTAGTTTTTAAATATTATTCTTATCGTTTTAAGTTGTTTTAAACTGTTTAAATTGATTTTGTTGTATGCTGCTTTGAGATTCTCAAGTATTACTGTTCAAATAGATGGACAGATAGAAAGATAGACAGTACAAGCTTATTAAATCAGCTGTTTATTGTCTGAGTTTCTCTGCTCCTAGTCAACGTTCTAACCAAGGGACAGTTAACACATCAGTTGCTAAGAGTGGGGTGGTGGCAAATCCACTCTTGATTTTATGGCTACTCCTATTGCAGCTGTTCTGGGTTGTATTGGAGTTTTTCAGATGCTGGAGCCTCTCCCCAACAGAACTTCTATACAACCTAGAGTAGTTTCAAGAGGAACAGCCATAAAGCTGAGAGTGAATTCTCCCCCTGCCTGGTAGTGTGTCTACAGATAAACTGTGCTCTGCACAACGTTGGTTTCCATATCACACATGGCTATTTCCAAAGTATCAGTGGAATTAGCAGGAGCAAAACTGCACTGGGGCACATCACTCTCATTTTTGAGAGAGGGACAATTCCAACTTTCATTGTTCAAATCAATGAACTAACAACTGAGTAGTTTCCCAAAGAAAGCAGCAGGAAACACTCAGATTAAAATGTGTAATACAAGATTGTCTACAGCACTTCAGTGTAGAGCTTGGGAAACATACAACTTGAGAAAGTTATTCTTTGGACTATCACTCCCAGAATCCCCCAGACTTTGTGAATTGTAGCCTAAAAAAGTAACTCTCCCAAGCTTGGCAAAGAAAACACAGCACTTGATCCATTTGAGGTGGACAGCCAAGTCAATGTTTTATCAGTTGTTCCTCCTGGGATTTATGATTCTCTAACCTGTTGTCCTCTAGATATTTTAGGCTACAACTCCCATCATCCCTAACCATTATGGCCAACGATGCAAGATGTAACAGCTCAGGGAAGAATGCCATAGAGAAAGCATTTCAATCCTATTCTTTACATCAGTTTTTCTTCTTCTTACGTTGGCACTCAATAGCATGTTGATTCCACGTTTTGTCTGGCAGGCACCTAAAGAAGGGATACCCTATGAGATTATAGCCACTCAGACAGACAACTTCCACTTCTTCTCCAATGGCATAGTCCCTTTTCTCATTCTGCAATGAGGACAAAGAAAGAGTCTAGTCAATGGAATATTCATTGTTACATAATACAGCATGGTGAACCTGAGGCCTAGAGTTTTGAGAGAGATAATGGTTTAGAATTGTTATCACAAAATCAGAAGGGGCCAGCAAGTCAAGATGACTTCTGAATTATCAATAGAATGAGGCTTTAGAAAATAGGGCAGGGCTTCAGACAATACTCAGCAACAAAAAGAAGCAGGTCAAAGGACAGTGGTTATGTTAAAACATTCCTCAGTGCTTTGGAAAGAGGAAAGAATTGAATGCAAACATGAAGATAATATTGCCCTCCATGTCAAAATAGGTTCATGTGTATCACTTTCAAGGCTGGCTGTTCAGATCATTGGAGGAATTTTGAGCAGGAGTGGAAATGGCAGAAATGGAGCCCAAGATCCATCCAATCCAGTAGTTTACCGATAACCCCAGCTTTTATTCTTCCCACTCATCCTCCTTGTTCACCTGAAGCTTCCAAACACTACATTCCGGGACTACAGCTCTCAGAATCCCAGTCTGCCATGCCTCCTGATACGGAGTTGACCAGTTAAAAAGTGAACCAGGCAAACAAATGTGGCCCATGTCAATTTGGGAAGCACAGAGCAGAAAGAAAGGGCTAACAGTTGGATATAAAGAGTTGGATTTGCTGCAAAGAGGCATCCACTGCTACACCTGTTACAGACATACTGGGATATGAAGGTCTCATGTTGTCCCTCAAGTGTATTCTAGAGAAAACAAGCAATTCTGTGGGTATAAAAATATGCACACATTAACCAGAATTAATTTTTCACAACTGTGAACAAATACCTAAACGTGACCTTTCAGTATTTAAGACTCAGCAGTCTGAATCCTGTTGGTAACACACACTGGCAAAGAAAAAAGAGCAACTTTTGTCCTTGACTGAGGAGGGAAGGCTGCTCTTTTTTCTCTGACAGCACAATGGTAGATGGTGGCAAGCTGAAGGCCGTGGGAAAGAGAGGAAGAGCTCCCTTGCATCCTACCAGCAGTCCAATAGAATCTTAGATTTAGCATGTATGTTTGTGGTTATCTTGTTCTGGCTTGTTGTAGGCTGAACAAGTATATAAGACAATTTTAAACAAAAATCCTCATCCCAAGAGCATGTGGCACTCCAGGATTGATGCTATGTGCTTCCACCAAAAAAAAAAAAAAAAAAATTCATTCCACCTAGGACCTTGTCAAAATCTTCTGCACCTTGTGAAATGCTCCTCACCCTGATGAATCCATTTTCTGGTGGTGTTGGACTCACACATCCAGATTCAGGATCAACTTCATGCAGGTCTACCTCTCGTACACCTTCATTATCATTTACGCAAACAGCTCCTCTGAAATTGGAAGATTTTCCTGTTAGAAATTGCTTAGGAAAAATTCTCAATGAATGAGACTTATAGCATAGCATGTATCTGAACTTAAACTTTCCTTGTCACTTCAAAGCAAGCAGGTGAGGGCCCAGTTCAAAGCTGTTCCTGCAATAAGGAGAGACATCTTAGCTTTTCAGAATGGAGAAAAAAAGACCATACAAAATTATCAAATTATCAAGGGGACCTCATGCAGGCGATCCAGATTTGTCCGCAGAACATCTGGCTCCTCACCCTTGCTCTAGAAGGGCTCCAACAATAGAATCTATCCTGACAATGCATTCGATTTCTAGAAGAGTTGGGGTAGTTCTTGGTTTGCACTACCCATTTTGTCTACTAAGTAATCTCAAACTCTAAACCAGTCCCTACTTGATTATATCCATGTGACGGATTTGAAAGGAACTCTAAGACTGAGTAACACTTATACAGCGCACACCCCAATCCTCACAGTGCACATACGCTTGTTTGTTCTCAGCCATCAGTATTATAAAGGTGGTGAGAACTGCAGAACCAGGGCGTATCCCATGCAGATTGTAGGCTAAATACTATTTTGACTCTTGACTAGCATGGAGGCCTTGAACCCAAGGCCCTTTCCGCAACTTACCTTTTCTCGGCACTAGGGTGCGGGGATCGTGTGAGCAGCCTCCAGCGAGAGGCGCTCGTGTTCCTGCTGCTTCAGCTCCTCATGAGCTGCCTGCTCCTGAGCAGGTAGCGCGAGAGCCCTGCCTCTTCCTTCCACAGCGCAGCGTGGCTCTGGAGGCTCCGCACACATGGCAAGTGCATGCAGGGCCCTGGAGCAATGCGCGATCGTGCACCATGAAAAAGTGCGAGAGCGGCACCTGCCCTACCTTGGAGGATTGCGAGATTTTGAGTGCATCATGCAGATCGCTCCTCACAATTGTGTGATGCTCCAGGCACCCTTTTGCATGGCAAATGCCGTGCAAAAAGGACCTTGGATTTATCTATGTGTTGATTTATCATTCAACAGTTGATTCAATAAATTTACTCTATTTGAAATTAAGCAACAGGATTCTAGCCTATAATTCTTGGGACTAGTTTGTTACTGAGACATATGCCACCGTGAGAGCCTAATCACCTTCAGAGCAGAGCATAAATCCAACCAACCAACCAACCAACCAACAAACCAAAACATGTAACTTTGTTACCAGGCCATACACCCCCACATTTTGATATGGTCTAATTGGCAACATATATTAATTGGCAGATGTGCTGGCATAAAATATAAATTATACTTATGGCTGGCAAGGCCATGTGGAAGAAAGGGACACTGGCTGGGAGTAAGTCAGAGGTGACCTCAGCATGGCCAGTTCAAAAGTTCTCTGAAATTAGCCAAGAAAGCCTGACTTAATGGCTCCGAGCTAATGGTATCAACTGCCAGCATCAGAAGACAATAAAGTGCCCAGATGCAAAGGCCAGGACCCCTGCTGTGTGCATATCCTACTGCAGCTAGCCCAGAAACTCTTTCTCAACCAAGACATTGAAATGAATCAGTCAATTCCAGACCCCATTGTCTGTGTCGCAACTCCCACTGCTCACTAGGCTGGAAGAACAATCAACTCACACCCCTTCAGAGAGAAAAGAGAGTATATAAACCCTTGGTTTTGAGAAGTCAGTTGCAGTCAGATGAAATGCAAGACTCCACTATGTCACTGTGAATCCTGATCTGTCTGCCCATAGACAGAAGTCTATCACATTTCAAGCTCTTCACTACTCTTCTGGAATGGTAACAATATAACCCCCAAAACCCTCAGCCTCTCTATCCGTAGTTTTTTTCCTCTCTTTCTCCTTCAGTTGGCTCTTGTGTGAATGCTTGACTGTATGTATCTTGTGTGCATACATAAATGACTTCCCCCAATAAAAACACATTTTTAGCTTACTTTTTAATCTTTGGTTGGTTTTTGTGTGGTCTGACCCCGTAAAAATTGGGTTAAAGATCTCGCCCTGCCCTTCGTTCTGCCAAGGCCAGTGCTCTGCTAATTCCCCCAGTCTTTGTATTTTTGGAGCGAATCAAGGGCCATTTCCGCACTACAGTGTTAAAGTGCTGCTATTCCACATTCAATGCCCTGTGGAATTCTGGGGTTTGTAGTTTACTGAGACCAAACAGCTCTTTGGCTGAGAATCTGAAGTGCCCTTCCCTAAACTACAAGCCCCAGAATTCAATAGGAGGTTGATAGCGGAATAGCAGCACTTTAACACTGTAATGCGGAAATGGCCAAGGTGTCCCCCAAGGGACCCCCAGAAGTCAAGGTAACAGCTTGATCCTCAAAAAAGGGCCATGAACGTTGGTGGTGCGATATAATTCAGGGATGGGGAAACTACTGTATTTGCTGGCATATAAGACTCATTTTTCCCCCAGAAGATACTGTTTGAAATCTTATATGCTGGTGTGTCTCACACATTAGCAAATAGTATTTGCCAGTGTATAAATAGAATGTGTCTTAAACACTGGTGCATCTTATATGCCAGCAAATATGGGTATATGAAATTGGAGTGGGCAGCTTATGGCTTTTTGAACGTTTTGACCTACCAGTTCCATCAGCCCCAACCAGTAATGAACTGTAGGAGTTATGGTCAAAAGTGGCCAAAAGAATCTCCAACCTTTCCCCTCAAAAAAGTCTTACTGGTCTTCAAACAGTGAAATATAACAGGCTTCTTCCTCTTCTCCTTTTCCTTCACAGGGTTTTCCTCCATTCATAGGTTCGGGGTTGTTACACAATCGAGTTCTTCGCCTCTTAAAGGATGCATCACATGAGCTCCATGAAGACCAGCAACTCCAGTAGCCATCTACTGCATCTAGATTCCAAAACAAAAGGCACTTTTGCAGTCCCATCTGAAGACTGGTGAGAGCAACAGAAGGGATTCTATGCCATTCAGTAAGTTTCTGATGAACATGCACTTGCTCCTTGTTGATTTTTCCTCTTGTACGCTTCATGTAATAAACTTGCCTAATCCCTTCTCAAAACCTTTGAAATTAATGACTATCATCACACCTTATGTAGCTAATTCAGTAAATCTTTCACCCATTCTTTTCATTTATCAATCAACTAACAATAGTCCCCTGGCTAATGTACAGAATAAGGGGAATTGAGATTACAAGTCTATCTATACCAGTGGTTCTCAACCTGTGGGTCCCCAGATGTTCGTGGACTTCAGCTCCCAGAAGCCCCAGCCACTATGGTCAATGCTCAGGGCTTCTGGGAGCTGAAGTCCACAAACATCTGGGGACCTACAGGTTGAGAACCACTGATCTATACTGACCTAAGATTAAGTCTCAGGCACTTTTCGCATGGCATTTGCCATGCAAAAGGACCCCTCGAGCATTGCGCGAATGTGAGGAGTGGTCCAAATGACGCACTCACAATTGCTCAACACTCCAGGGTCTGGCAGGTGCTGCTCGCACACTTTTTCATTTTTGGCTGTGAGCCATCACTCCAGGGCCCTGTGCGCACTTGCCATTTGTGCGGGGCTCTGGAGTTGCGGTGCTCGCTCTTCCTGCCCCAACACAGCCTGGGAAACTCCGAGGCTGCACTGCGGAAGGAAGAGGCAGGGCTCTCACGCAAGCGGGCAGCAGCTGCGGAGCTGAAGGAACCAGGACACAAGAGAACCCTCGCTAGAGGCTGCTCATGCGATCCCCACAGCCCAGCTCCGTGAAAAGGTGCGTTGCAGAAAGGGTGTCAGTTTAATTCAAATTATCTTGCCCCTGAATAGACAGCAACTCTGTAAAACAGACTGGTATGATTTTATGCAACTTGTTGATGACAGGTGGATGTACAATTAGTGACATGTCACTATTTCAATTTGTAGATGTGGTGACACTTGACTTTTAGATTTTCCAGCTCTTTTAGCCACCAGATAGCTGTATCTGTAATATTCTGAACTGCAGCACAATAGAACAATAGTTATCTATGTGTTAACCCAGATTATGCCAAGAAACTCTGTCAAAATCAGATAGAGCATACAGGTAGCCCTCTGTATCCATGGGTTTTGAACCAATTATGGTTCAGAAATATTAAAATAAAAATCCAAAATTAAACTTTGATCTTGCCATTTGACGAGTACTATGCTGACGTGTAGGCATACCCTGCTGTAACCTCCTGCCATTTCACAGACCCTCAGGCTCTTTCCAGCACTTGTTTCAGTGGTTCACCATTTTATATAAGGGATGCCATTTTACTAAACCATTACATGTAATGGGACTTGAGCAGCCACAGATTTTGCTATCCAGTAGTGTAAGAGCTGGAACCAAACCTCAGCAGATACTGAAGGCCTACTGTACTTATAATATTGTCATTAGTACCTGATGTGTAATCTGGGGCTCTTCTCTCACAGTTATTGCCATAGGTTCCAGCTTTGCACACACAGAGGCATTCAGTTCCAGATAAAACTGCCCGACCATTGTTGGGACACGGGGCACAATGGCAGGGGTCATATCTGGTCATGTATTCTGAAAAAGCCTTCCTGAGATTACGGCGCTTTGTCACAGCACATGGGAAGTTCTTCACCAAATCCAAAATGGGGGCCACCTAAAAAAAATCATACTGGGATTTCAAACACGGTCACAGTGATCCTCCCGAAGGCAAGGAAATCCGTGTTTCAAGCCCTGGAAGGGGAAAATCTATCAGTTTTGCTTTCTCCCTCTGAAAAGCAAATATTCTCCCCTATTTACAGTGACCATATTCAATAGGCACAGCTACTACACAGCGTGGGGAAGACCATGTAATACCTGCCTGCCACATAGGTCATAATGTGGCAAGCCTAATACAACAGGAACATGATCTATACAAAAATTCAAATGGAGACTTTTCTATAGAGATGGGACGAATCCAGAATTTTCTGAATCCAAATCTGAATCCCTGGAAGGTTCTGCGAATCCACGAATCTCACAAATCTCGAATCTTTCGAATCCTTTTTTACAAAAAGGTTTTAAAAGCAAGGATAACAAAGCACTTCTACTGAAAAGTGTTTTGAAGCAGAATTTGACATCTTTGTTTAATGAAAACCAAATTGAATAATAATTTTTCACTTTCAGGAAAATATACCCATATACTTCTTATTAAGAATTACATGTAATTTGGAAGTAGCTCCACATGTTGGAGGATGCTCAAGATAACGCCATCTCCTGAGTTGACTATTACAAAAAAAAGGGGGGGGCAAGGATAATCTTGAGAAAGACACATTCTGTCAGCCTTAGCAAAAGCCTAGGCAAAGGCAAACCTCCCTCTGAAGAAATCTGGCCAGGACAATTGTCACAGTTTTGCCTCAGGATCTCGCCAGATTGAAAATGACATGAAGGCCCTTTCCACACAAGCAGGAAAATGTGGATTATTAATCCCACATTTGTGTAAACAGGGCCACATACTACAGTACAGAGATAATCCAGGTCAAAACTGGATTTTCTTTGCATAGCTCCTTTTGGCATCCTGGGATTTGTAGTTTGATGATGCACTAGCACACTCTGACAGAGAAGGCTCTGACACCTTGTCCAACTGCAAACCCCAGAACTGTGTATGAAAGAGCTTTGCGAGGGAGCCATGCAAAGCAATCTTCTTCATCTGTCCTTGAAATCTCAAGAACACTGTACTTTTCAGTCAAGTCTCAAGTCCTGCAACAAGGAAGGCACTTTAAAAAAAAACAAAAAACAAAAACACCAGCTTCTAGCCCAGTCTCAATTCTCTACCCTGATGCCCAGTCTCAAGTACTAAAACAAGGAAGGCACTTGACAAAACCAAACTAACACCAGCCTCTAGTCCAGTCCCAATCCTTACCCTCCAGTCTCAAGTCAAAAGAAAAGGAAGAAGAGAATAATTACCTCGCAGAGGGAGGCAGCCACAGGGGCAGGCAATAGGAGTGAGCTTGATCCGGGGCTCTCGCACCAGCTCAGGCCTCCTGATATGCAGGAAAGCAGGTCTCACTGGCCCTGCGTGCCCATGCAGGCCTGATCCAGGGCTCTCACACCAGCTCAGGCCTCCTGGCATACAAGAAAGTGGCTCTCGCCGGCCCTACATGCCTGCACGGGCCTGATCCGGGGCACTGAGGCCCCAGGGTGTGCAAGGATTCAAAAGATTCGATTTGCCTGTTTTGGCCCAAGGATTCAGATTCTGGAATCTCGAATCCTTCCCAAAGATTCAAGGATTTGCAGATTTAGTTGGCCCATCCCTACTTTTCTAAGCTAAGCATTAGCTCGCCTTGGTCTCAGATGCATGAATCCGTTGGCTCCAGGCTTCCAGGTTCTTCTTCCATCACAAATATGAAGACTTTTTAAAAAATTGGAACATTTTTATCAAGCACAAACTAAAATTAATTTTTTACTTATACCTACACAGCCAAGCTAGCTGTCTTCCATTCAGAAGCTGTTAATTTTTAGTGCATTTTTAGAACACAACTCACTGAATCCCCCAACAAAATTAGCAACCAACAAGTCCCAGAGATCAGCTGAAATAGGAAAAGTTGGAACTTACAAAATCAATGCTTTACTTTAAACAAATGAACTTATAGTCAAATAAATGTTTTTCTTCTGGGAGAGGTGTCCATCTTACCACCACATGAAATTTTTGTTTCCCCTTATTTCTAATCCTGTTTTGTTTTCTCATCTCTTACCTCAAACTCGGCCACAGTCTAGAGTGGCCAAATTCAATAGACTCAGCAATAGCTAGAGCATAGAGAGGACTATGTGGTTTCTGAAATACAGATGTTAATATGGCAGCTTGGGTTGCCAGAGTGAATACTGGAGAGATGGTTCCTTTTATTGTGTAGGAGAGGGAATTGAAGCAGGCGTCGCTTGTTACCTGGCTGTGTGACAAGCAACCCCTGTGGAAATTCTGTCTTCAACACAACCGTTAAAGGAAAAGGAGTTCTCTCCAGTTTTCATCCTGGCAACCCTAAGTCAAAGGAACGTGATCATACAGAGATTCAGACCCAGACTTTTCAGAGTTAAGCATTCAAAGCACTGGCCCTGGTTTGACTAAGATGTCTCTTTCAGGCCATTTCCACACTAGACTGTTATAGTGCTATTATTCCACTTTCAACATCCTATGGAATCCTGGGGTTTGCAAGGCCTCAAGGCCTCTCCCTAAACTGCAAACTGCAGGATTCCATAGGATGTTGAAAGTGGAATAATAGCACTATAACAGTCTAGTGTGGAAATGGCTTCAGTTTCTCTCATATGCCTGTTTTGAATCTCAAGCTCTTTTTCTCTCCAGTTATGAAGAAATCTCTGTATCTGAGAACATTTTTCGGGCATGAAATTTTTACCCATAACTATGTAATCAAGGTATTAGCATCTTCTGTTTAGAGTTTTGGACCACAGCCTCCAGAATCCACCAAAAAAGGAGCAACCAGTCACCCAAATAGGATGAATCAGGGTTTACAAAAGCAATTAATTATTTTGAATAAATTAACATATATGCAAATAAATAAGGCTCTCACTTCTTTTCCTCTGGGAGAGGGGGCTACTTTACCATCACAAGAAAGTTGTGTTTTCCCCTAGCTTCTACTTCTGTTTTACTGTTTTTCACTTACCTCAAATTCAACAACAACAGGATTTTCCTTGGTTGATTCCAGCCAATCATTAAAGGCAGTTTGTCCTGGGAAAGATCCCTTTTTCTCCCAGGCCAGAGCTGCAGCATACTGTGCCTGTCCACCCTTTACCAGGGAAATAGACTGTTCAGATGACTTCAATATGGAGCCTATCATGGATGACAAATACACAGAGCTCACTTGAGACCTTGGAGTTCTTTGGGGGCAACAACTTCCAGAATCTCCCAGCCACTGTGTGGGAGTCTAGGAACTCTAGCTCATCAAAGTACCTCCCTCAGGCTCTGCCCACTTTTGATCTATGTTGTTGTTGTTGTTGTTGTTCTGTGCCTTCAGCTATTTTTTAACTTATCATGACCCTAAAGTGAACTTATCACTGGGTTTTCTTGGCAAGATTTGTTCAGAGACGTTTTGCCCTTGTCTTCCTCTGAGGCTGAGAGAGTGTGACTTGCTACTCAGAAACTCATGGATGAGATCTACTGAAATCTACCTAAGAGTCTATCGGTAGATCAATAGATCTCCTATCTACCTTCTACCTCTGGTGACTACTCTGAAATAACCCTTGTTGTTGGGTTCAATGGGTCTTACTCCCAGGTAGGTGGCCATGGGTCTGATCATTTTTCACATGAATTTGAAAATCTTTCTAGTCCAATGGAACTGGATTGTAAATAGAGAAAATTTGACTAGATGTAGATATATTCACTGCCAAGGTATGGAGAGTCCTGGAAACAAATATGTACCTTCATAGCTTTCTGTCATTGTATTGCGGGAACATGTTGTTCTATATTCTTTTTTTGTCTTAAAAAAGAAAATATATTCTTGTGTTTCTGTCCGCAAACAGTGTTCCATTTGATCATGTGTTAAACCTGGAGAACATTCAACCAGAAAGAAAGGAAGGAAGGAAGGAAGGAAGGAAGGAAGGAAGGAAGGAAGAAAGAAATGAGTTTTCTAAAACAAGACAAATCACTCAAGATTCCAAACACGGTGACATCTGATCCTTAAGATCTTGAGGGCCAGCATAGTATCTCATCCACTTTCAAATCACAACTTGCTTTTCAATTATTCTTCTAGTCAGAAATATTATAAAAATCTTTTAAAAACAAAGATTCTAGAGCTAAATCCAACATTAGTCTCAACTAGAGTAGACCCACTGAAATGAATAAGATTTTTCAATCACACTTAGGCAATCACACTACTCCTTATGGGACTAGACTCGAGCATGAATGGCAAACCTTAGAGTATCAAGGGGCAATTTTCTGGCCTGAAATCTATTGTGCATCACTGGTCCTGAAAATGGTACAAAAATCAAATTCATCCACTCAATTCAACAGTGAGGAAACTTTAGCCTCACAGTTCCTTTCCATTGGCCATGCTGGTTGGTGATTCTGAATTTCTAAAAGATCTAGAGGGTAAAACGTCCATCATTCATGGTCTAAATCTTTAGTCTCTTGATTTATAAGCAGTATGTCTCACCATCTCTGGTAAAAGTGTTCACATTTTGCTGCTTACTGTACAGTTTTATTAATTCCCATTTTAAGACACAGAGCTCTTCCTGATTGGTCTAAGGCAATGTAAAGAAAATCCAAGGAGTTATACCAATATTTTCCTGGGTCTGGGTGGTGTCACTTCTCCATTTATTTACTCAGTTCCTTTTGTGGACTGCTTGGAGATATTTTTGGAACTACACATTCATTTTTTATTAGGCACAGTTTGCTGAGGTAATCCTATTATTTCAAGAGAAATTTTTCTCCCTTCTGAATTTTTAAATTTTTCTTTAGAGGTATACTGCAAAGGGCTATTTTTCAGATGCATTAGAGAATGATAACTCTTTAAAAAATCAAAAAGAAAGAAGAGAAGAGAACATATTGTCCTGCTGTGTCTTGGAATTAAAAGGAAACTCGCTTGAGGCTGGAAATAAAACGTTGCAGCTGATGCTGGAAATTTCCAGAAAATAGTTCAGGACATCAGAAATGTCATTTGAATACTTTTAAATTTCCCAAAAGCTACAGAAACAGTAGCGTAGCTGGGGAGAGCGGGGCAAATCTGACCCAGGCGGCACTTTTCTGGGAGTGCCACCAGGGAGGAGCCACAGCCACTGGGATGGTGAGGGAGTGGCTGCTGAGTGAGGCATCTTGGGCCTTATCCACAGATTCTGACCTGCAACCAGCAGCAGCTGTCATGCCCTGCTTCCAGAGCATGGATTCTGACTCAAATTCTGAAGCAGAGGGCATGCCATAGGCTGAAACAGAAGACATACCAGAGCCTGCTGTACAGAGAGAGGTTATAGTGCCAGAAATACAACGGGGGATGGTGCCAGCTTCAACAGAGAGTCCTGCCTCTTCAGATACAGAAGAATACTTCCCTAGACCCAGCTTCACACAGCACAGACAGTAAAGAGAGACCCAGCATCACTCTCAGAATTTATAACCGGCAACAATCAATCAAGACACAGTTGCACTAGGTTTTGGGTCTATTTAGCTGGTGTCCTTCCCCTCCAGGAGTTGTCAGAGGTTATCTGACCTGCTACCTTGCTGGATGACTTAACAAATGCTTAGATTGACCTTGGACACTCCCTTGCTGTGAAACCCTGCCGGATTTTTTAATGTTGGACTTTATTTATGACTCCTCGCTTACTGCCTGGAAGTAAGTAACAAGCTGGAAGATATTCAGTTTGTTTGTTTGATTTGTCAGCTGTGCCGGGACTGAGATAGGATAGTAGCTGGGTAAAAGATAAGCTGCTCTCCTCCTTGGCTGGTGTTCAAGTCTAGCTCCTTCCTCGGCCAAAGAGCGGACTCCCAAGCACCCTCTCAACCCTCTCTGAGCCCACCTGCCTGCCAGTTCACTCCCAGCCAGCATTGAAAGATGAGGTGCAAAAAGTGGACTTTTAAAGGAGAGGACTAAGGAGTCTGTCCCATGTGCAGAATGCTCATGCCACCAGTTCTGAAACCCATCTGCTGAAGTGCAGCCTCTGGGATGCATGCATAGAACCTCTGAGCATGTAATGTGTGGGTTTTAGCTTACTGAATTCAAGAGCCATGTTTTGTTTAAAACACACATGCACAGAGGCTCTGTGTGTCACAAGTGTTGAAGGGTGTTATTCAGGGGTAGGAATCACGTGGCTCTCTGCAAGTGGCCAGAGTGCAAATCCCATCATGCCTTGTTAGTGTAGCCAAGGGGGAGGCATGCTGATTTGATTCCCCCCACTGCTACCCCAGATCCAATTGGCAATTTACAGTAGACCTATATAGGACCTTGGTAAATATAAGCATGCCTCAGTTAACAAAGCCTCTGACAAAGAAGTTCTGTTTCTTAGCTGGGGGGGAGTGGGGAGGGTAGTTGGCCCCAGGCGGCAAAAGCTCTAGCTACCCCACTGTACAGCAACAAAAACTGCTACCTGCTTGACATCTTTGCTCCATCCAGTGGAGCCCTTAGATAGGCACATACCTGAATTTTTGGTCTCCTCCTCATTATACTGGTAAAGAAGGTCATATTTCCCTCCCAGTGAGCCAGATGTGTAATAATGAGTACCAAACTCATCAAATATCCGGCTGTAGAGAGCGTAGTTGTATTCCAGAGGCAAACTGTGTAGGGCCTTCAAGAAGACACTGGAGACCTGCAAGTCTGACTTTTTCACTGTGAAGTTTGAAACGGCAATTACCTTATGAATCCTAATGAAGTTAGAACTCTTCCAAAAAAGAGAGAGAGAGAATGAGAATTACAATTTTCATTGCTATACTTTATTACCCCCACAACTTTTTACAATAAGTCTATTTTGACAATTGACTGCTGCCAGTCCTGGCCCATCTAATGAAAAACAACTAAAGTCCCAAAGTAGAAACTACTTGCATCTTGGCAACACATCCTTACCATCTTATGGGATGATTTAATGGCTTCCCGGAAGGCATGAGATGATGTTGACACTGAATGTGTTATTGAACCCCAGAAAACTGGTAATCCAGAAGAACTTCTTCCAGTTTCCACAGAATATTTTTGCATGGTGTGAGATTGTGCTATGGATGTTAAATCTGTGTAGTACTGCGTTTTCATATCATCTTCTTGATTTCTTATCTGTCAAAAGAGATCCCTGTAACGATGTTTTGAAACTGAAGAAACTAGTGAAGGAAAGGCAACTGGCATCCAAAGCTTTTTGTCAAATTATTTTAAATTTGGCACAGTGGTTAAATGCTGGTACTGCAGCGACAAGGTTGTGAGTTCATTCCTGCCAGGCTCCAGGTTGACTCAACCTTCCATCCTTCTGCAGGTTGGTAAAATGAGTACCCAGCTTGTTGGGGGCAGTTAGCTAAACACATTGTAAACCACTTAGAAAGCACTTAGCTGATAAGCAGTATAGAAATACACTTGCTATTGCTAAATATAAACACCATGTATGTTCAGGCAGTTTTTCTCTGTACCTCTCTGTCCCTAGTCCTTAAGTTTCCAACTTTACCCCCCAAAAGTTGGGCAAAAAGTTCTGGAGGGATGTTTTACTCATATTCAATTTATTAAGAATACCAGAAACACACAAGAAGCATCTGGAAGTATTATTTTTGATTCTATGGCTTCCAGAATTCCCAATGGCTATGCTGAGTGGGTGATTCTGGGAGCTGTAGTCCATTTTCCTCTTATCTCTGCACACAATAGGGACCCTTCTTTATCTTTCTACTTCCATTTTCAAATCACTGTACTTAATGAAGGACAGTTAGAGACTGAGGGGAGATGGCCAAAGTATGCACTATCCACAATCCACCTTTCTTATTTCATTTAGAGCCTTCATCACAAGTTCAGGCAAAAGCCTACAGAGGACTAATGTGGTTTGGAAAAGCCCTAGTTTTCAGAGTCATGCGATACTAAGAAAAGTATAATGAATATACATTTTTTAAAAAATAATGAATCAATGCTATTCACACTCTGGCTGGGTCCTATCAGTACTCCTTGCTAGAGTAGGCATGTTGAATCAATGAGCTTTGCAATAGTATTGATTACCATTCAACAATTGCTCACCATTCAACAATTGTTTGATGTGTCTACTCTAACTGAAGGAACAGCATTCAGGCCTTTAAACATGAAGGCTGATGTAGCATACTAGCTAAGAGATTGAGCTGTGAATTTGGAAGTCTCTCATCTCTCCTACAAATTTGGCAGTTGGCTCTAGGTAAGTCACTGACACTTCAATTCCTCAGCAATTTAAAGGATCATGATACA
Source organism: Iguana delicatissima (assembly GCA_948472985.1). Lineage (NCBI taxonomy): Eukaryota > Metazoa > Chordata > Lepidosauria > Squamata > Iguanidae > Iguana > Iguana delicatissima. The sequence continues at coordinate 54,801 of CAOKZL010000094.1, read as the reverse complement.
GGAGTGCTGCCAGTACTGTCCTGAAAATTTCTTCTACTTTTTTCTTTAAAAAAGCACTCCTGTTCAATCTTTTAGAAAAGAACTTGTTTTGGAAAAGATGATCAAAGGAGAAAAGAACTTCTCATGGTTTGGGTTTGGGTTTCTTGTGTGTGCTTTAGTTTTGAGGTTTCCAAGGAGTGTGTTTGATTGCTCTGCCTTTCGCTGTAGAACAACCTCTCTGGCAGCTGCAAGATCTCCAGCTTCCCACACTTCAAATGAACCCCAGAGAGAAACCGCATGAGGTCATTTGCTCCGTTGGGTCTATTCAGACAGCCTGGGAGGCTGCTGTTAAATAACAGAGATGTGTAACAGAAAGAGCAAACAAAACAAGAACAGCACTCTCACTCATCAAATAAGCTCAAAAACACGACCAAGTAAACTTTCTGGAAGTTGGAGGATAGATAGTCCTCTAGGACCATTTCCACACGGGGGTAAAACCCCGCGGTGCAACGACTGGACACGGAGGTCGTCTTCACTGCGGAGTGCGTTAGGGCGGACAAAAAAAGGGAGGTTCTAAACCTCACACCGCCTTCATGCAGCCACGTGGGTGGCGCTCCGTGTTTTATAAAAACCACCTTTCAAGTGGTTTTTATAAAACCTCTCGCGCGCTACTCCGTCGCGGTGCCCTGTGCAGAACTGCAGGGACGTGGTAGCACATCCCTGCAGAGCTGCCCGGGGATGGGCTTCTGGCTGGAGCGCTGCCCCGATTGGTGGAGCGCCGCCGGAAACCGCTGGCTGCCATTTTGGGCACCGCCGAGCGCCGCCACCGTGCAGAGCGGTGAATTCACGCTGCTCCCCGTGGGGACGGAGCCTCCCGCTTCACGGTAAGCTCCGTCCCCGTGTGCGCCACCCCGTTTCCCCACGTGTCCATCCCCCCGGTGTGGAAAGGGCCTAGGTCTTCCATGAAGCTGCTGTCCCTCAAGCCCACTACAGTGTCTGCAGAGAAGGAATAATATCAGAGGCTTCCCCAGTTATCTGACAGGTCAGGAATCAGAGCACTGTCAGAAAATGGAATTGGTTGTACTATAGGGAGCATGCAGGACTTACAGAGGCACACTTGGGACTCACTGCTCATGAGCTGCTTGCAAAGTCTCTCGGCAGACTTAGCGACTTTCCTCCTCATCTCAGCTTGCTTTGCAAGCAGTGCATGTATGTCAGCTGTCCCAAGCAAGCCTCCATAAGCAAGGTGAGCATATGAAAGAGTGGAACCTCTATCAAATTATTGCAATTTGTCCTTAATTTGGAAGTGTTAAAAGAGTGAGTCATCAGACAATGGGTGCCAAAAGGCGGGGGCTTCCTGTATTAAAGCTTCTCCATTAGAGAGAAGACATATCAACAATCCAGCCCCAGAAATTCAACATTTCAGAGAACTCAGGAAGGAAGGTAAAATAATACAGTTATTCAAATAAATAAATAAATAATCAGAACACTATTCTTCATCTTTGCAAACAAGAATGAATAATTCCTACAGTATTCTCCCCACTGGAGAAGAGCACAAAGAGTCCTGCACAATTTCCAACTTCTGTATGCTTTTGGGAAGTATCTGACTATGCTGAAGACAAGGTTTCTGAGAAGAAATAACCATGATTGTTCTGCAAAGGAAATATATTTTCTGTGCCAAAAAAAAATATTTGCAGCAAAACATTTTCTGCAGAGAAATACACATGATTTTTCTGTGCAAAAAACATTTATGTGCAAAAATGCACACAACTTTCCTGTCCAGAGGCCAGATTTCTGTGAAGAAAATATATTTCTGCAGAGACAAATACTTCCTCAGGTGCACAGAATTTCACAGGAGCCCCCTGCGAGTGTTCTGACTGTCAGGAAATCCGTTTCTCGGACAGTAAGAGAATACAAAATGGTATTCTATCCACCACCTATTGCAACAATCAAGGGACCCTGCAAAATGGCTTTTGTGTTGGCATGCTAGCCAATTTCATTGGTGATCCTTTGGAAGGCTTTGTCAATCACCTGAAAATTGACTGACTTTAGGTTTGCAGGCACACGAAATGTAGTTCTATTGTCTTCAGACTTCACAAGGATGCAGTGCCCTCCGTTGAAAGAATAGTCAAGGACTTCTCCTCGGCTCTCATCGGCCAAAACGTGGTACCTAGAATGAAAGTTGTAATTTTAAAAAGAGTTAGGAAGAAATGTAGATACAGCTTCTGTATTGGGGCTACCAACTCAACTTCCAGCTCTCTGGCATTTTAGTCAGAATCCTTTCCTAGCATTACCAGGAGATATCTTTATTAGCAGCTGGTCTCCCAATATGCCATTCCCTTGTTGAAATAGCTTCATTAGTTAATAATTCAACAGTTCTGCACAATTCAGTGCCGGTTCTGACCTACATGGTTTAGGTCCAGCTACTTGAAAACCATATCTCTGTACATGAATCTACCCTTGTTTTTCCCTTGAGATGCTCAGGAGAGAGCTTTCTCTTGGTCCTACCACCATCACAGGTCTGTTTGGTGAGGATAAGGAAGAAGGCTCTCTCTGTGACTTATTCCAGGCTGTGGAATAATTCCCTTCCAGCAGAGTCTAGATAGGCCCTGTCTTTGCTCTCCTTTCACTGGCAAGTAAAATCCTTATATTTAAACTGGCATTTGATAATCGATTGATCAATGAACAGTCTTTATAATGAGGAGGGAGATTGTGCTGTATTTTTCCGTTCTTTAACTGATTTTAAATTTTTTAAATTAATGGTGCATTAACCTGATGATTTGTTTAATTATGTTTTAGTATTTTCTCATCAGATTTTTATCTTTGTCTTTTTTTTTAACCTTGTAAATTGACTTGGGCTCCACAGGATGAATGCAGGATGATAAATAAAATACAGTAAAATCTAATCAGACCTAACCCTACAGATCACTTCATAATGCCTGTTTCAGATCTCAGGACCATTTTGTGACTATAGCTCTTAGAATCTCACAGACATCATAACTACTGGCCATGTTGCCTAGGGAATTCTAGGACCTGAAGTCCTAGCAGTGATTCTAAAAAGGCCTGTGCAATTTTGTTGTTGCTGTATGCCTTTGAGCCATGTCTGACTTATGGCGACCCTGGGGTTTTCTGGGGATGAGACTGTGTGATGGGCTCAAGGTCACTCAGTGAGTTTCCACAGCCAAGTGGGAAACTGAATCCTTATCTCCAGGGTTGTAGTCCAAGTCCGTTTCCGCACTAGACCGTTATAGCGCTATTATTCCATTTGCAACATCCTATGGACTCCTGGGGTTTGCAGTTTCAGGAGGGGCCATCTGGCCCCTCCTGAAACTACAAATCCCAGGAGTCCATAGGATGTTGCAAGTGGAATACTAGCGCTATAACAGTCTAGTGCAGAAATGGCCCAACACTCAAATCACTATACAAGACTGGCTCTCTTGTGAACTTTACTATCTCCCCTTTTTTCTCAGGTGTAATGCACATACAGATATAGACATTTGAGAAAATTGAGCCTCCCCAAAGAGAAGCAGTTTCACTCCTGTAAAATCAAATAGAAAATCCCCTACGTGACTGGTTATAGGGAGGAAGTAAAATATGGACCATATAGGTGTGTACATACCTGAGCTTCAATTTTGTTGCATCTACATTTGTACTTTACTGCAATCCACTGGTTTTAGGGAAATGGTTCTGCACTTTGGACAGTTCTGGTAAAACCCAATGTGGATTCACTCGCCCAAAGCAATGAAGCCATTGTCTCTATGGGAACCATCTTGCTCACCTTCCTGCCTGCCCTTAAGTTTAACTGCCAATGTGAAGGCCGAGCAGAAACAACATACCCAAGGCTCATAAGCTGCACACTGGGTAGGCTGATGAATCTCCTGCTGCATATGGGCTTTATGCTTCTGCAATCCGTTTCATCTGAATTGTCTCCACAGTCATTGTCTCCATTACATCTTAGTTTCCTAGCAATGCAGCGACCTGTTTTGGTGACAAAAATGGAGCCAATTAATTTGCCACCAACAGCTTCTGCTATAGATCAGTGATACTTTTAGTGGCCTCACACAAAGTACATAATGCTCACTGAATAATAAAAGCACTGTGTACAAAAGATCTCCCTAAATCATGGACATACTGGCCAGGATCCTGTTAGGCAGTGACAAATATGTAATTTTGCAGTTTCACACTTGCAACTAATATATGTACTCCTAATCCCTAAGTAGCTGCTAATTTAGCAGCTACTTAGGTCCATGAAAGTCCCCCAAACTTCACTTAACAGTAAGCAGCCACTGCAATTGATAGGGATCTTTCCCCTTGACAATCGAGAAATGGAGCCTGATGTTCCCAGCCTCCTTGCACAAGAGATCTCCAGCGTGTAAGGGATTTGGAACAGGGATTATTTTTCTGCCTATCACACCAGAGATCAGAGAACATCAGACAGCAGATTCTCAGTCAACAAGGAAGTGGATCCTAGCAGCTGCTCATAGGTAAGTGGATTTGGGGGGAACAGGTCTGGCTGGAATACATTACCTACTGGTCATACAGGATTCTGACATACAATTTTAAAGACAAACAAAGGAGAACATCAAATTCACAGGAAGCTGACTTCCAGTTTACTTCTGTTTGCAAAAAAGGAACATATTACTTTACCTCTCTAAATATACTGATCTAATTCTATCTCTTTAACTTGCCTTTGCTGTTTAAACCTAATCTTGGAAAACTAGATCTTTAGAAATCAGAGCACGCTTCCCTTTAATTCAGTTTGTTCACTTATTTAAATTTTTTTCTTTCTTGTGTTTCCTTTTCTAAATGAACACTGCTTTCTTTCTGCATGCCATTTCATTGCCATTCTGTAAAAAAAAATACAAAATGCATTTAAAATAATTAGAACATAAAGGAAAACCCACCATTACATTTTGGGGAGAGTTTCTACAGATAAAACACTAATGCACACCATTCCCGTCACCCTCTTTCTCTGAAACTAGGTGGACAGGGTGACACTTTCACACTCAAATGTTTGAAATGTAATATGATGAGGTTTTTTTGTCTTAAAGCTGGACATATATTCAAATTCCTGTGATTGAACACATACTACAATCTTGTTCTGTGTTGAGGGCATATTTTTTCCAGAAGGAAAGAAGACTGTGCCATTTTATATTTGACCTGGCCTCTTGCTGCTTTTAGCATCCCTGGGTTCTTTTTAAAAAGAAGTCTTGAAACGCTGCAGTGGTCATGTTAGTGTTCAGTTTCAAGTGTACCTCCATCTTCACAGTGCTGTCATTCAGTCCGGTTTTTTTTTCCCCTTGGTCCCCAGCTGCATTATTTAAACTGAAAATTCTCCCATAATAGCCATTAGACATAGAGAAGGGTATTGTGAAAGAGATTAGTCTCTTCATAGCCTGCCAGTACTTTTTGGCATTTGTTTGAAAAACTCCACCCAACTCTGATCTACAATCTGGTCCCTTGGAGACAATAGCCTCCCTCCTTTGTTGTAGAGCACAGAAGTTGTCATACAACTTGTCAGTGTCAATCTCAGTATGGAGTGTTATGAAAGCTGTCCATTTCATGTTGTTATGAAGTTAAGAGCAGAGGCACTGTTTTTTTAAAAAGTGATGTTTCAGCATCATACAATTTCCTTAGGTATTTAATACACCAAGTCAAGGTCTTAAAGGCTTCCTCTGTTTCTGTTGTCAGCTGGACAGCTTAGGCTATAGAATTTGATTTGCCTTCCTTTCTTCAGTTTTGAATGACATGATACTGTGGAATTCTGTGGAGATGGCATTGTTCCATTCCAGTTCCTTCACAGTATATCTCAAGATTACTGTCTGGTTGTGATAAATACATACACAACAAAGCAGGCGTGTGTTCTTCTTCAACCTTGCACATTCTTCTTTTCATCTGGAAAAAAGTATGCCCTCAGCCCAGGACAACATTGTAGCATGTGTTCAATAGCAGGCTGAAGTGACAGGCACCCTACTGGTACCTGCCAAAGCACAAGTTTGTATTCCATTTCTACTAGCTCAGAAAAGGGCAAAAGCAACTCTGCCCTCTGGGTCAAGAAGCTAAACTCATTGCACACTTTGATAATGAATGTTTCCGTATCAAAACTCAAATCACTTTGGATTATGACATTTACTTCCTACTTGCATCATAAAATCATAGAGTTGGATCAGACCACGGGGGCTATCCAGCCCAACCCCCTGCCATGCAGGAACCATTAAGTGACCATTAAACTGTTTTAATTTCTGATCCACTGGTTTGTGTTTTCAAGATTTTATAAAGGCATTGTCAGCCACATATGAATAGACATGGTTAATGCTGGGACTATTCTTCTGTAAAATATTGGCGATCCACATAAAAATTGCTTCACTTGTCATATAACTGTCATCATAAAAATCAAGCATGATATGCTTAATTCCTTCTATTATCAAAAAGTTAATAGGAATGCAGTTAATTACAGTTAATAGGATGAATGTTCAGTGTCTCTATTCATTATTCACATCTTTAAGCAAAAGTTCTATCGAATTTTTGGGTGCCAAAATATTTTCTGCTATGCTGGTTGCTTTGGCCCTTGCAATTAATGTTTTCAGCAATCTTTCAGAAATTCTTGAAAGCATTTTATTTGCTCAGTCTGAATGGTGGGAAATACGGTGGTAACCTTTCATCTTCCATTTATGGTCACCAGATTTCCTTGGCATGAGTTTCTTTTAGTTAAAAAAAATTGACCATCTGTTCAGCATTCTTTTCTGCTGTATCTCTGAATCTTCATGTTTTATGCTTTCAACAGGATTTGTTACTGCATTTCTATCCTGATATTTAACTGAAAACCCAAAATCACACCGAATGCATTCTGTTCTAACTGGTTTGGCCTTATGAAGCTAATTTTTGAATGCATCTCTCTTGCACCATTCATCATGAAAGCTATACAAACACCTCTTTTTTATCATGTGAATGTTTGTGTTTAAAATTAAGAAAGAAAAATCATATGGCTGACCTGTATAGCACAGAGATGTCTTCTTCTGGTTCAGCAGGCAGCTGTGTCTTGTTTGGGTACACAGAGCTATAGGGAACCATTCTTGAATGTTTAGCTTTTCCTCTATGTCACTCCTGGTTATCTGTTCACTTCTACCGGTCTCACAACTCCATTTCACATCTACTGAGGCCTAGGCCCTTTTCTCATGCCATTTCTCATGCGAAATGGCCTCCAGAGCGTCGTGTGATTGTGAGGACCGGTCCACATGATGTCCTCACAATCGCGCAATGCTGTCGGGGCCAGCAGGCGCCGATCACGCAATATATCATTTTCAGCTTCTGGCCAAAAATGATGCGCAATCGCTCGTTGCTCCGGGGCCCCACATGTGCTTACTGGCCATGCAGAGCTCCGGAGCCACAGCCCTCATGCTTCCTCCCCCAGTGCAGCCTGTGAAAGTACTCGGCCGTGCTGCGGAAGGAAGAGGCAGAGCCCTCATGTTGGCAGCAGGCCAGCAATCAGCTGCTGCAGAGCAGAAGCAGCGGGGAAGCGAGTGCCTCGCAGAAGAGGCTGCTCACGTGATCCCCGCACACCCATGCTGGAAGCAGGTAAGCTGCGGAAAGGGTCCTAATTTCCATAGTTTTCTCTCTCTTTGTTGCTATTAACAAGCCAACGTAGACTAATGGCAACCTTATGGATGAAAGACCTCCAGATCCCCTTATTATCAACAGCCCTGCTCAGATTTTATAGATTCAGAGCCATGGCTTCCTTGACTGAGACTATCCCTCTGTAATGTGGTCTTGTTCTTTTCCTACAGCCTGCTACCTTACCAAATGTTATTGTCTTTTCCGGTGAGTCATGTCTTCCCATGATATGGCCAAAGTACAATAGGCTTAGTTTAGTGATCTTGGATTGTAGGGATAGGTCAGGCTTGATTTGCCTTAGAACCATTTATTTGTCATTTTAGGAGTCCACAGTATCCATAAAACTCTTCTCTATCACCATGCTTCAAGTGAATGAATTCTCTTTCTATCAGCTTTCTTGGATGTCCAGCTTTCACAACCATACATAGAAATTGGAACTACAATAACATGGAAAATCCTAATTTTGGTATTCAGTGATATATCTTCACACTTCAGGACCTTGTCTAGTTCCTTGATAGCCACTCTTCTGAGTCTTAGGGCATTTCCGCTCTACAGTCTTATAGTATCCACTGTCAACATCCTGTGGAATTCTGGGGTTTGTAGTTTAGTGAGGCCCAAGAGCTCTCTGGCTGAGAATTGTAAATGCCCCTCCCTAAACAGCAAACTCCAGGATTCCATAGGATGTTGAAAGTGGAACAATAGCACTATAACAGTATTAAGTGAGAATGGCCCAAGTCTTCTTCTGATTTCTCACCCTGCAGTCTCCATTCTGATTAATGATTGAGCCAAGGTATAGAAAATCTTTATTTCATTGTCTTCATCATCTTCTGAAAAGTTATGTAAATCAGCCATGGTTATTATTTTAGTTTTGTGCAACTTTGCACTTTCTTCCTCAACTTTATTCAGTAATCACTGCGAGTCTTTGCTATTTTATGCTAGTGGTATGCTGTCATCCACAGCTTAATCTGTCAATATTCCTTCCTCCAGTTTTTTACTTCTTCCTCTGAGTCTAATCCTGCTTTATGTAAGATATGTTCAGCATAGAAGCTAAAACAGATAGGGTTACAAAATGTAGCCTCGCCTGACCCTATGCCAATTGTAAACTGTTCCATTTCTCCATATGCTATCCTAACAGTAGCCTCTTGTCCTGCATACCGGTTACACACCAGGACAATCAAATGTTGTGGCACACCCATTTCTTTAAGAGTTATTCATAGCTTTTCATGATCTACACAACCAGAGACTTTGCTATAATCTATAAAGCACAGGCTGATTTTCTTATGAAATTCTTTGGTCTGCTACATTCTCCAATGTATATTTGCAGTATGATCCTTTCTGAACCTGTCCTGGACTTCTGTCATTTCTCTCTCTGTATTTGGTAAAAAACTTGGAGCTTTAGCTTGTTACATCTCTTGAACTGGCATCAAGAGGTTCTTCACCATCATTGTCAGTTACTGCAATTTGGGCCAAACCTATTTCTCCTGGACATAAACTCTTGATCATTCCAGACCAAACCTGAAGTGTCAGCCAATGGTATAGTTGTAAGTGACTTCCACTGAGTTCAATGGGACTTAACCCATATAATTGGACATAGGATTGCTTGTTAAGTATAATTTTGTACCTAGCTACCTTAATCTATCTGAAGGTAATTGAATAGACATGTAGTGAGTAATATAATTTGCATTCATATGATAACATTAATTCTTCTTGATCCCTTAATTCTTGATTAAACCACTTTAGTCTCCAAATCCTCAAAACCTCCAATGTACCCATTTTTAGAAATGCTCAGTACTAGTCATGGTTGTATTTCTGAAGATGAACATTCAGGAATACAGTGTCTTTTGAGAACATGCCAGAAACCATTGGTTGATCCAGTTCAGTATTGACTACATTGTCTGACAGGGGCTCTCAAGTATTTCAAAGAAAATGCTTTTTCATCTGGAGAGACAGAGGGCTGAACCTAGGATCTTTTGTATTGAACTTGCTCCTGGTTCATGATCTGAAACAGTAGTTCTACATCTTATGGTCCTAGATGTTGGGCTACAGTTCCCAGACTCCTTGACCACTGGTCATGCTGGTTGGAGTTTCTGGAAGATGAGGTCCAAAAATATCTAAGGACCTAAATTAGGGAACTGCTACTCTATAAGTTTGGAATCTTCAAAATCAAAATGCTTATGTGTGCATTAGTTGGACCCACAGAAGTTACAGAGCAGAAATTACCATTGTCACACTGTATCTTATTTTCACAGTTCATCTCCTCCATGTTGCACAGTTTTGTTGGGATACATGGCCGTCGGTCTGACATTGGTTCAGTACAGGGTTGGCCTCCAAACTGAGATGGATGCAGCAAAGACCTGACACGAATCTCAAAAGTAAAAGAGGTGAGAAGACAGATGTAATGCTTTCCCTTCTTATCATGGAATGTTTAGTTTCTGTGCTGCACCTTTAAACTCCATTATACTCAGACTGCATGTCTGTGATTGGAACATTTAGATATGGAATTTGGCAAAGGATAGCTTTACTTGAAAAACACAAATACACATAAACAAAGAAGTTGTCTTATATTGTTGTAAAGATTAAGATTGAAAAGATGCTTTGATGAGACTTTAGAAGCCATCTAAAAGATTAGGAAGATTTTGGTGGGATAGGTTATGGTTAGGCCACATGTGGCCCCCAGTTTTTCTACTTCCCATGCTACGAACACACATTTACCCTTTACCAGATTTCAGCACTACAGTGAACTCAACACAGAAAACTGATTTGACAGAAAGAATGCAGACAGCACACACTTTGGCCTGCATCCAGTTCCTAGTCACAACTAAGGCACTTTTTGCACGACATTTGCCATGCAAAAGGACGCCTGGAGTGTCACGCGATTATGAGGAGCGATCTGCACGATGCACTCACAATTGTGTGACACTCCAGGGGCTGGCAGGTGCCAATCGGGCACTTTTTCATTTTCAACTGGAAGCCAAAAATGGTGCGCGATCATGCATTGCTCTCAGGCCCCATGAGCACTTACCTGGCATGCGGAGCCTCCGGAGCTGTGCTGGTTGCACTTCCTGCCCCAGCACAGCCTGGGAAACTCACAGGCTGCACTGTGGAAGGAAGACGCTGGGCTCTTGCACGAGCAGGCAGCTCATGCGGAGCTGAAGCAGCAGGGACGCGAGAGCCTCTCACCGGAGGCTGCTTGCATGATCCCTGCACCCCAGCGCCGGAAAAGGTAAGGTGCGGAAAGAGCCCATGGTACCCACTGACTGAACAAGAACATGGTAAATCAACACTTATGTACATCCATTGATTCAGTGGGTTTACTTTAGTGGGGATTAGTAATTCAGTTTAGAGATCTTTGCAAATGGTGTCTGTTTTGTTCTTATGCCACTAAAGTTCAGCACTGAAGTAATAGTAAGTGTGGTTTTTTGTAGGTTTAGAGGGCCAATATGCCATTTCCCAACCAACTAGGTTAGATAGTAGCCCATATAGGTTGGTATCCTGTCGTCAGCACACATAGGTATAAGTTAACCCTATGCCTGTATGTATTTTTGATTGCTGCAGAGGTCCCTTCCTCTATAAACAACCAAAACTCCCAGCTGACCTACCACAGAGTTGCTCAAGCTCCCTGTCGATGGCCATTCATGTCTTGAGAAGAGCAGGGGGATTGCAGAAGAGTCTGACTAAGAGGATACAAATTAGCCTATAGCCATAAAAAATCATTGCGTCATTTGCTGAGTCCTCCGGAGGACTCTCATGGACCTCAATGGATGATGAGATTACTTAGTATCTGGCTAAAGAGACATAGCCAGACACTTCTGTAATTTCCCCCCTGCTCTCCACCAAGTATAAATGACTATGGGTGAATAGCTCTACAGTAGGTCCCGGGGATGGTAAATGGCTCAGCATAATATAGTCCCACCTGCGAAAACTGTTAGTCTACAGTGAGTCACACAGGTTTTGAGCCATGGTTTGTTATCCCTCCCAATAATTAACAGGATAATTAGGATATGTGCAGTGCCTCTCATGGATGATTAATCCTTATAATAATTGTTCAATAACCAAAAGCTAGAAATATTATTGCCATATTTCATATGTGCAATTCATTTGCTTGTTTATGTAGAAAAGACCCTTCTGCCATTTTAGTGAAGAGCTCTGGAAGGATCTCACCAAACTGGGAGAATAGACAGTAAAATGGAAAATGAAATCAGGATCAAAATTCAAAAGGACCTGGACAGATTGAAGAGTTGGGCCAAGGCTAACAAAATGAAATTCAACAGAGAGAAGTGTAAGGTCCTACACTTAGGTAGAAAAAATGGAATATAGAAATATAGGATGGGGGACACATGGCTGGATAGCAGTACATGTGAAAGGGATCTATGAGTCTTGGTAGATCACAAGCTGAACATGAGTTAGCAGTGTGATGCGGCAGCGAAGAAAGCCAATGCAATTCTCGGTTGTATCAATAGGAGTATGGTGTCTAGATTGAGGGAGGTACTGGTACCACTCAACTCTGCTTTGGTTAGACCTCATCTTGATTACTGTGTCCAGTTCTGGGCACTCCAATTCAAGAAGGACATGGTCAAGCTGGAGCAAGTCCAGAAGAGGGCAACCAAAATGGTGAGGGGCCTGGAAGCCATGCCCTATGAGGATAGACTTAGAGAGCTGGGTATGTTTAGTCTGCAGAAGAGAAGGTTAAGAGGGGACATGATAGCCATGTTTAAATATTTGGAGGGATGCCATGTCGAGGAGTGAGTGGGCTTGTTTTCTGCTGCTCCAGAGACCAGGACAAGGAGCAATGGATTCAAGCTGCAGGAAAGGAGATTCCACCTGAACCTCAGGAAGAACTTCCTGACGGTCAGGGCTGTCCAGCAGTGAAATATGCTGCCTTGGAGTGTAGTGGAGTCTCCTTCTTTGGAGGTTTTTAGGCAGAGGCTGGATGGCCATCTGTTGGGAATGCTTTGAGGGTGTTCCTGCATGGCAGGGGGTTGGACTGGATGGCCCCTGTGTTCTCTTCCAACTCTACATTTCTATGATTCTATGATTCTAAATAAATGTAAAGTGATACATACTGGGGCAAAACCAATTCCAGTTTCATGTATATACCAATGGAATCTGAAAGGGCAGTTACTGTTGGGAAAATTCCAGCATTCTCTCTCTCCCCCATCTTGTTGTTAGAACAAGTGGGCATAGTTAGCATAGGGCCACCTTTCTGTTTTGCATGCCAAAGCTCCACCCTTCGTCTTCCTGTGTTCAGGTGATCAGATCATGTGACCCAGGACAGTTGCTTGGGTCATCGGTCCCATAAAAGAATGAGACCCCTCCTTCCTCTCTCTCTTTGAACTCTTTGCTTGCTCTTCTCTGACCACGCTTTGTATTTCCATCAGAAAAGATGGTGAGTTAGAATGAAGCTACCTTTATTCTTAGCTAGCTAGGCAGTAGGATCTCCAATACATATGTATTGTAGAATTCATTAGTAAAGTCTTCTAAGTTTGTAATCTGAAGCTGCCTGCGTTTGTTTTATTTCTTCAATCAGTCCCAGATCAGATTAAAGACAGAACTGGACACGTTTTTTCTGCTACTCTGCTAATTGAGGCTGAATTGTCACAGTTTTAGCTTCAATGGAATTTCCCAAATAGGGCTAACACTCTGGGAAACTCTAATTTCCAACAGTTACCAACCAAGAAAACAATCTTGGGTTTGTGGCAGATAGTTAGATGAAGGTATCAACCCACCATGCAATCGCTGTACAAAAAAGGTGGATTCTGTCTTGAGCATAATTAGAAAGGAAATTCAGTATATGACTGACAATTATCATACTATTCCTATACAAATCCACTGTGCAACTACAGGCTCCTCCTCCTCCTCCAGTACATGTTGGGCTGTTCTCTTCCTGAGTTGCACACCTTGTAGTGGCTTTTACCATCTCCACATCCAATCATTCCTGAAATACATGGTCCTTTTTTCTCCTGTTTGTAGCATGCTATGGGCAGCATATCTCATCCACTACCCAGAAGTGTAATGACAGAAGGAAGGTCAGAGGAAATATATGCAGGAAAGGTCACACCCCCATTCAATCTGTCATCAGTGGGACTACCCAAGCAGTAAAGGAGGGAGGCAGAAGATAGAAATGAGACTTTGCCCCTACCTGTAATGGAAAGTTCTGAGAAAGAGAGAGAAAGAGAGAGGGTCTTACCACACTATGCCATGATCCCACATTGTTCCGTCGCAATCTCAGCAATGCCATTGCTGGGATGGGACCGAGACACAAACACTCCCCACCAGACTGGATGGCTGCTGGCAGATGGGTAGAGTTGAAAACACACTCCTTCCTTCTGCAGTACAACAGGCATTTTCCTGGGCTGTACCACAGAAGGAAGCACTTGGTAGCGCTTCCACCCTTCCTGGATGCCTGCAGCTGACAGGATCATTACATGAAGGGAGGCCAGAACTGGATTTTTTCCAGTAATGGTATACAGCGCTATCATGACAGCTGAGGTTGTGACAGCAGCAGGATGGCAACCATGTCATATGCAATGGAATGCATTGTGGACCAACAGCAATGCGTCCCCATGCTGGGATGGTGTTGTTGTGTGATAAGGGCCAGAGAGAGAGAGAGAGAGAGAGAGAGAGAGAGAGAGAGAGAACCTTGTAGACCAGGTCAAGAACTACATTGTTTGCATATTTTATTTTATATATTTATATTTTATTGTTTGCTATTGCTATTGCTAATCCAGACGCATTTGCCCAGCCTGGATCCCCTCTCAGTCTGGAATACCATGCACAGTTCTGGTAACTGAACCTAAAATAGGTTATAATTTTAAGACGTCTTAGATGCCATGGCAGGGGAAACTGAATAAATAAATACATATTCTGAGCTGGAAAAGATGATGACAGAAGCAACCAAGACGATCTAGGGACTGGAGCAATTTTCCTGTGAGCAACAGCTGTAGTATTTGGAGCAGCTTTTACTTAGAAAAAAGCAGAAGGAAACATGATAGAGGTGTACGTGAAATGAAGAAAGTCAACAGGGAGAAAACCTTCTCCTCTCTCATAATGGTAGAACTCAAGATCTAATATCATGTATAGTAGAAGATTTCAGAACAGGTCCTTCTCCTCACAGTACGTTAAGCCACAGAAATCACTGACACAAATTGGAGTGATGGCTGACAATTTGGATGGCTTCAAAAGGGGATTGCCTAAATTTATGGAGGAGCGGATCATCAATGGCTACTATTTAGAATGGCTATATATCAACTCTGATATCCAGGGGAGTATGTCTCTATCAATCACTTTCAGGAGAGCACAAAATGGGCAGTGCAGTTGTATACATGTCCTATTGATGCATTTCCTATGAGCAACAGATTGTGTGAAGAGAATATTGGGCTTGATAGGCCTTTGGTCTGCTTCAACAGGACTCTTTTTACATTCTTATTTAGTTTACCATAGGATGGCTTACCACAAACTGTAATCCCTATATCATATCAGACAGTTGTTTCAAACTGTTTAAGTAGATTTTACGTGTATGCTGCCTCAGGATTCTATGATATAGGGTGGAATATAAATATTTAAATAAGTAAATAAGTAAAGAAATGAATAAGTAAATGATATTCAACAAAAATACATTAAAAGGCAGAGACCAGAGATTAAACAAACCAATATATAAAGTAGCTGTTGCTTAGCAAGGGAAAAGGCTCTGAAAACAAAAATATCCTCACCAACCAGGAAAGGATAGCATGTGAACTTTGTGAGACAGGGTACTCCTTATACTGGTGCAATCAATAAAAGGGCCCCAATTTTTGGTCATTTGCAGCAGTATCTCCATGGTAGATTGGACTCTGGCTGGAGGACTTTGGGAGTTGTAATTTAAAAAAGAAACTTTTCTAAACTTTGAATTAAATACATTTCAGCTGCAAACTGCTGTTTGGGGTTAATTCAGCAATAAGCAGCAACAACTCCATCCTGAACTAAACCTGCTTATGTTTTCATAACGAACCAGACACAAAAAAACTTCTTCACCACTGAAACAACAGCATCAGTTCACAAACTTATTTTCTCACACATCCTCTGATTAAATTGCTTACTTGTTGTTTAACACATGGATCACATTCTGACCATGTGCCCCAGTCACTGAGCCGGCAATTGATGGGGCATGCCTCCTGGTTACATGCCCGAGATTCACTCCATGTGCATAAGCTCCCACATGAATTCTTAAAATAATATTCATCGTAGTTTCTCAGCCTGCAAGATGAAGGCATTACTTTCAATTAGTGTTGATTTGTAATTCTTGGAGCGTGTCATTGAGGTGAGGTGGGAATACACAAGACCCACATAACATATTCATTTGGGGAGGGGGATTGGGAGGCAGGGGCCACTGGGCTATATTTGCTTCCACCAACCTATAGAGAAGGTTGAGAATTCAATTTCAGTTCATAAGCATTGATAAGCATTTGTCAAAATTTACATCATATTTGTCTAACTTCTATCATATCTGGATTGGAAAGAATTTGTGGGGAAAAATAAACATGAGAGAAATTAAAGCAGAAAAGGCATTTGAGTGGTTTGGGACCCCTCTTTTTCACTCCCCCCACAATCTTCTGATCCCCCCAAAGCCTTTCAAATGTTTTGATGTAGTTTTCATATGATGATTACCTGAAGCAACTTCTCACCACATGCAAACATGAATAGAAACACCCTTCCATCCCACTACCTTCTTTTTCATCTGTATCCTAGCCAAAAAAGATACTCAATCATTTCTGGTCACCATTTTGGGTGGCATGCAGATGAAAGATGAGGTATTTTGGCACATTTTCAGGTGGGTATGGCCTGCTGGGGTGTCCTAGGCTCAGAGGCAGCAAGTACCAGGAGAAACAGAATGTGGTAGATGGTGCCATTACAGGTGTGTCAAGCCAGTCTGGTGATAAATGGGTACTCTAGGGAATCCACGAAAGATGAAAGTGGGCACAGTAGCAAGATCCCAGTCATTCTAGAATCACCACAAGAAGCTAGCAGTTGGAATAGCCAAAGCCAAAAGAGAAAGATGAAAAGTACAGCTTAAATCAGTCCAGAGATCAAGTACCCAAATAAATTTACAAGCATGAAGAGTACTGAAAATCAGGTAGAACTAACTGTTGTGTAAAAGAGAACTCCCAGCAGTTGCTGGGAAATTTATAGAAGCTTCACCGTAAAACATGAGACAATTAATTGCTCTGTGTTTCTCACTTAAGCCTCTGCAAGCAGTGTTGACTCTTTCAGCCCTTCTTCCTGCATTGTCCTCTTGGTGTCCATCAGTACCAGCTGAGTTGGGGGCCCATTTTGCTGAAGGCCCTCATCTGCAATATCTGCCACCCTTTGCCCAGATTTTGGGAGGGAGACATTATCTGGAGCCACAGGCTTTTCTATAGGCCTACCTCCTCTGCATCAGATCCCTTAGATTGCACATGATGATTTAAGAGAGGAAATAATCAGGGGGGCATTGCCCCTGGCTGTCACACATTGGCCACACCTAGAGTAAATCTAAAATCTTTGGAGTTGAATCCCTGTGCCATTATGCCTGCAGCTGAACTGGAGTTGTTGCTCTTTTATTTATTTATTTTTATTTTTTCCTGAGGGACTTCTCAGCTTCAATAGGTATATGACAGGCAGATACAATGTGTTCTCGTCCATGCTGGAAATAGCTGGACCTATTGAATTTGGCCAGTACCTCCTGTTGTTGTGTACCTTCAAGTCATTTGAAGGCACACAATAACATTTCTGAGTTATGACAGTCCTAAGATGAATCTCTTGAGGTTTTGTTGGCAAGATTTGTTCAGACAGGATTAGCCTTTGCCTTCCTCTGAGACTGACAGAATGTGATTTGTCCAAGGTTACCCAATGGGTTTCGATGGCAAAGTGGGGAGTCAAACCCTGTGTCCTGTGCTGGCAGCCACACAAGGCTTCCAGGTATCTAATTAGTCTGTTATCAGGAACTAGCAAGCAAAGTTTGTCTTAGTCATTTTGCAGTCCAAATTCTTAATAGATTCAGAGAGATAGAAACAGAGTTTACCATAGGTCCAGAGAGAGACAGAGAGAGTCTAATAGCAAAATCCATAGATGAGGTGAAGGTTTTAGGATTTTAGGAGTGCAAGCAAGGAATTCAGGAGTAAGCTGGGCTGCTACCACTAATAGGATCAGTTGGTTACAATAGCTTCCTCTCATTCTGGTCTCTTGTTACATAGGGTCAGAATCTTACCTAGTTGTGGGTGTAATTAATCAGACTTGCTTATATAAACTCTGCCAGAATTCTGGGCTCTCCCTTTCTACCTACACTGGATGCCAGGACTACTGTACCTTTCATGTCTCTAGGATGTGGCTGTTGGGAAGGGTCCTGGCTGGGTCCTGGGACAGAGGCATGATATCCTGTTCTCTAGACGTGTAAATCCAATACTGAAATCACTACATTATGCTGGTCCTTAGCCACTCCAAACAGGGGACAATTTTGTTTGAGCTCATTTTACAAATCACTTCAATTTCATAATGGAAACAACTTGAGGTTTAACGTGAATGAGAAAGAAAGCAAAACTGACAAGTTTTCCCCATCTCTGGCAGCAAAAACCTTGGCCAGTCTCCCTGCTGACTTACCAAACTCCCACTGTTTCAATGAATGAACTCTAATTGGGATCAGTTACTGAATTTATGGCTATGAACGGAGCTCTTCTGCATGAGCCAATAAGAATCCTTCATCAATAGGGGAGCTCTGCACAGGTATTTTGGCACCCGCTGCCTGTTGCTACCTGCCACAGGACTGCTGACAGCCCCACTGCTTCTGTACTCAGCTTACCAGAAGGCCCCATCCAGAATCGTACTGAGGCTTGCAGAGGAAACCTTTGTCTAGGACCTCCTCAGATCTAGTGCTGGTCTAGCGACTGATAGGGACAGCTGATCATTTCCATTCCAGAAACTGTAATTAACACTTGACAAATAACTGTTGTTGTTTGTCTTCAAATTGTTTCTCACTTATGGAGGCCATAAGGTGAGTCTATCACAAATCCTGGCAAGATTTATTCAGAGGTGGTTTTGCCATTGCTTTCCTCTGAGGCTGAGAGATTGTGACTTGCTTAAGGTCAGACAGTGCCAATTCACTTGTAATTAATTATTTTCTCCCAAAATGAAAGTATAGATTTTGTCCCAACTGAGGTAAAGATACAACTGTGACATATCTTACCGAAGGGTAACTTCACAGTTTATGTGGTATTATTGTCATGTGCAGGAGGAATATGAGATTGTGCAAATATTGTTGCATGTTACTGCCTCATGCTCTATTGGGTGTCTTGAGGTGCCAATGAGGGGGTGAGGGAAGAGAACATTTGGTATCACAGCCCTATAGCATTCAGATGTGTTTTTGGAAAAAGAACTAAAGTATCTATCTTAGTTACTTTTGAGGGAAATTAACACAAAGAAATACTTTAAAAGATGGTATCAATAGGGGTAGCTAAATACTTTGTGAGGACTTGAAAATAATACCATAACTGTTACTAATTTCCTCTTTAAAAGTAACATTCAAACTCTGGTCAGAATCCTTTGAGGCAGTTACAAATAATCTACAGTGATGTATTCATAACTGC
Organism: Iguana delicatissima; assembly: GCA_948472985.1. NCBI lineage: Eukaryota > Metazoa > Chordata > Lepidosauria > Squamata > Iguanidae > Iguana > Iguana delicatissima. The sequence continues at coordinate 35,617 of CAOKZL010000094.1, read as the reverse complement.
TACATATTCACGATCCCTACGTATCCCCTAGTTTAGGGGTTACACTGCTGTTATTTGTTGTTGTTGTGTGCCTTCAAGCCACTTCTGATTCATGGTAACTCCAAGGCAAACTTATAATGGGGTTTTCTGTGGGGGAGAGTGAGTGATGCACCCAATGTCTCCCCAGGCGTTTCTGTGGCAAGCAGGGAGTTAAAATCTGGTCTTCAAGGTGGTAGTGCAGTGCTCAAATCCCTACACCATACTGGTTCTCGTAGCAACCAAGAAGATGTCCCAAACCCCACTTACCAATAAAGAGCCACTGGGATCAATGGAGTGGGAGTGTCTGCTCCCCTGTTGGTTGAGAAGCAGCTACCTGACATTCCCACCCCACTCATGTGAACGATCTCCAGCATGAAGGAGATTTGGGGCTGGGGTACTTTTTCTGCCTGTCACAATGGAGATCAGTCACAGAAGGGGGTGGGAACATCAGGCAGCCACTTACAGGCAACTGGAGTCTGCAAGTGTGTGGTCTGGCTGGAATTCACTATGTACTACCATAGTTACAGTGATATGTAGTATGGAATAAACATGCAGGAGTCTGCTGTCTATTCTTAACTCTTTTCTCTGGTTGCCAAGAAGAAACAAGAATATTTACAGATCTCTCTATAATATAACACCAGTATTTATGTTAAGGATTGTTTTTAATGAAGGCGATAGTTTTCCCTCTTTGAAAATACGTATCAGTGCTTATACCCACCTTGATCTGCTTTGTATCCCATAGTTGCAAGTCTTTGAACAACTGGACCAGGAACTCCAGGGATAATGGTCACAGTAGCATCCATAAGTTATCTTAATTGTACCACTCAGCAAAATAAAGAGGAGCAAGCTGGTTTGTCCCATTTTTCAGTACTATTAAGCTACAAAAGATGAGGCACACATATGCGGATGAGTCTATGTAATTTATTACCCACAACAATGGCATCCAATGTTCTCCTTGGCTACTGCTTTTGACCATTATCTATGCTAATCACCTTTTTTACATCTATAAAGACTGATAGCTGTTGACTTCCATGTCAGTGGAATGACGAATCTGCTTCAGGTTTTAGTCTGACCTTTAAAGGTGCTATCCAAGGTGCTGAAACATATCTGCAAAATGCATCTAGTACTTTTCAAATCTCCATTCAAGTGGGGACCAAAATCCACGGCAGAGCACCATTCATTTACATGGAAGCTACTAGCTGCCACTATATATAGTCCCTTATGTTTTCTTCATGTTTAGGTTGCCGTCTCATTCACACATTCTTGGGAGTAACTAAGGATATAATTCTTCACTAAATTTCTTCTTGAAGGAAGAAAAAAGTAATTTTAGCAATTTTCTTCTTGCAATGCAAAAGACTTAGAAAACCATACAGTAAACTATACAGTTTTCAAAGCCTATTGCAGTTTGGGACTTATTCAATACAAAATTCAGAAGTGTTTGTTTTGCACAGAAAACAGCATACTACTTCCAGCACAGAAAAGGCTGTTTCCTATGGGAAAAAATGCTGTTCCCTTCAGAAAAGTCAGGTGTGAATTTTGTGCAAAATATGTTCTGAACTGCAAAGGCTTGTATCAGTCCCCGATTCTTCTCATCAGAGTTTCCTGACACTCAAAAAAAAAAAAAAAGTTTTTAAAAATATGTTTTTGAAAATTTTCAAATATTTTCTGTACACTGCATAGAAACAAGCAGTGCTTTGCAAGCCACAAAGTTGTTACATGGATTCAAACAGTACTTTGCAGAGATGAAAACTGTCATTCTGGAGATTCCTTCCGAGTAGCCATGCCTAGAACCAACTGTGTTTTGTATGCTTGGTAAAATATCCACAGTGGTAAGAATTACTTCTGGGTTAATCTGCTCTGTTTTGTTCTTGACATCTTGGCCCCTGCCCTGTGTCCAAAGCCTTTTTTTTCCCTGTTAGTAGCTAACCACTCCTTCCCCCTTAATTTCTCCAGTTTGGAATTTGACCCTAAGATTAAAAACCATTTGTCATCCATCCAATTGGTTTATCCCTACTCCACATATTGAATCTCTTGAATTTTTTAAAAAACCTCGTATAAATGTATCTCCATATTTTGATGTCAGTCATCATAATACTTGCCTTCAATTTATTGTCTTTGCAAAAACACTTTATTATATCTTTATTTTGATAAATAGACTCTTTGAAACTGAATAGTCTGTTTTTGTAACTTCAATGGTAGGATGAATAGACTGGGGGTTTGTTTGATCTTCTAGTTGTATAATGTTATTTGTTATTAAAATATGTTCCAGTTGCTTTATTTATTCTTTTTAATTATTGTCTTTTACTTGATGTTAATTTCCTGTGCGTAATGGATGTTATCCAGCCACAAATAATGTGAGGGTTTTTATTTTATGCAATGTGAAGGATTTTATTTTATTGCAAAAATGGATCAAATAGAATGTGTGAAGAAACTGAATGTAAGGGTCAGTCAGCCCTCCATATTTGTAGATTTGACTTTCACAGAATTGATTATTTGTTAGTTTCTCCAACCCCAGCCCCCTCACCTCAGGCACTTCATTTCCAAGTAAACCTTCTTTCTCGGTGGCTCTGATCAGGCTGCGCAGCTCTTTAAAACCCTGCCGCTGGTTCTCTTCTTCCACCACTAGCTGCCTGGCCAGCTAAAGATGGCTCAGAATCTGATTTCTTAGGCCCACAAACCCTTTCTTGATGTCTTCCCACACCCAAGGAAGGAGATGGGTGACAGAAAGGAAGTATAAGGCCACCATTCTGACCCACTCTCTTTCCCTCTTCTTTCACTGACCTGGGCCATCTCCGCACTAGACAGTTATAGCACTATGATTCCACTTTCAACATCCTAGGGAATCCTGGGGTTTGCAGTTTAGGGAGGGGCCTGTTCCCCCACTATGCTTTGGCCTTCTTTCCAGACACACGCACACACACACACTTGGATATTTGCAATTTTCCTGCTTTTGCAGGGGTCCTGTGCCCCCAACCCTAGCAAATGCGGAGGGCTGACTGAATATCCCTTATAGCTGGAAAACATTGTATCTGTATAGTATGCACTGGTGAATTATAGCAGTGAATAGGACCATGCTGGTTTTGTCCTAACCCACCTGACCTGGGGTTGCTAGGTCAGGACTATCCCAGTACCTGAGATTTCAGCAACAGAAACCTGAGACCTAGAGATGACCTCTTGTGATGTCAAAGGAGATGTTACAAGGGTGATGTTACAAGGAGTACACTCTGGTTGTATCATTAAGCTTGTTGCCTTAAGCATCAACTTATTTGCACGCACACACACACACACACACACACACACAATTTTCAAGGCAGTCCTCTTGCACTAAGATTCATTCACCTCACCCTGAGCACTGGAGAAGAGTTCGAAGGCCCTGAAATCTGGGAACCTCATCAAACTTGAGGTTAGGTATTTCTTCAGAGCTGCTTTACAGGTACACATATGTAAGTCCCGTTATTTCATTACAGATAGTTTGGTATGTGTGTTTTGGGAAATTCCTCCAGCTTTCTTGGGTTTTTTAAAAATATATAAATACAGTTTGCACTTCTATATAGTATTTTTCTGGGCATTTTGTGACCTTTCTGGTAACTCTGCGATTGGTTTTGATTACAATTTGGTTACTGTTTGGTTACAGGTAAAATGGTACTCATCTCTAAAGATAATGGAATGCTGTGATTTGTAGATTTCACAAGGAACTTAGAATTCCTTAGTGCCTTCCCTTTTGAAGTGTGATGGGATGACACATTATTAACTCCACCTATTTGGCTAGTAGCCTTTTGATATTTCACTTTTAGGACTACATATGTTCATGGAAGAAACAGCCATAAAGCATTGAAACAGACCCCTTCCTGTATTTCCCAGCAAAGAACTAACGAAGGAGCAGCTATGATCTCCTCAAGGAACTCATTCCACTGCAAATCTGCTTTTGTCGGTCTCATATACCTAAACTGGACCAAAAGAACACTGCATGATGGTAGGCAAAACTAAGCATGGCCTACTCCTAGCATTTAAAGGTCACTAGGTAGTATCATGGAAAGACACTTGTTTTTTTTTGCAACTTTAATTTCCATATTTGGATACAGAGGGGGGAAAACAACCACCACCCCATATCATTTTTAAGATTCATAATATTTTATCATTAACTTTGAAGTAAGCTAGTCCAGTGTCTGTTGGTGGTTTCCATGTCAGTGGGGTGGTGAATCCATTCCAGGTTTTAGCCTGAACCTAGGAGGACTTGTTCAAGGTGCTGAACCTGTCCCCCCAAAATAGGTTCAGGATATTTGTTTGTATTCAATGAATTAAAGTTGTGGCCATCCCATTTATCAAAAAAGAAGGAGAAGAAGTCTCCAGCCTGTCTGTCTCAGTGCAATAGATTCAGCAACTTGTCTGGATCCTTAAAGTTCAGACTAAAACTTGGCACAGATTCACCAAGTAGCCAAAGAACTGGATTTCTTCCAGTTCCCTACTAAAGGGAAGAATGTTACAGCTACAGCATCCTGACATCATATGGCCCTCTGACATCATTCCTCCCTAGTTGATGTTTGCGTTTTTCTGAATTAATGCATATATTTGTTAATTGCTATCAAGTTAGCTTTGACTTATGATGACCCTTATGAATGAGACACAAGACATCCTGTTGTCAACAGCCCTGCTCAGTCTGGCAAACTCAGGGCTGTGGTTTCCTCTACTGAGTCTATCCATCTGTAATGCAGTCTTCTTCTTTTCCTATTGCCCTTAACTTTACCAATCACCAACATCTTTTGTAATGAGCCATGTTGTCTTACAAAATGCCCAAAGTACAATTATTTCAGTTTATTCATTTGGACATCAAGGAAGAGTTCAGGGTTGATTTCCCCTAGGATCCATTCATTTGTCTTTTTGGAGGTCCATGGTATCTGTACATTTCAAATGAGTAGATTCTTCTCCTGTCAGCTTTCTTCACTGTCCAGCTTTCACAAATATACATAGAAATCAAAAATTCTATGGCAGGAGTGATCATGACTTTGATATTCAATTATATTTCTTTGCATTTGAGGAACTTAGCTAGTTCCTTCGTAACTGCCCTTCCAACTCCTGGTCCTCTGATTTCTTGATTACAGCCAGATTTATGACTGAGCCAAGGTATTCAAAATCTTTACCTTTTTGATACATTGAAAAACCTAAAAATTAATAAATGTCTATTAAAGAAGAGACAGACTTACCTTAGTGAACTAACTACCATGTGTGGGAAGCCACACAATGCCAAGTCCTGTTGATCATATGGTAAAGGAAGTGCTACTGTGTGCAAAATTCGCTTACACATTTGGTCATATGACCTACTCTCAGTATTGAAAAGCTATTTCTTTTAAAGGGCTTACTCCAGCAAAAGAAATGCAAATGGATTTTTTGAACAGACATTTATTTGTATTAGTTAAGTTTTAACAGAACCGAAACCCAGCTCCTGAAATTTTAGCCAAGTGGAGCCTAGATTACAGTTTATTAATGCTGAGTATACGTTGGCAATATTGCAAAGGCTACAGACCTGAAATCATATAGAAGTCCAGTGCAGTAGACGGGATTTCAAACTGTGCCTTCCTAACAATGAAACATGCAAACACATTGCTGGTTTGAAAATACAACCAGGCTGCAATCCTCTATGCCTACACAGATACTGCCCTCAATAAGGCTTGCTTCCAAGCAGGCGGCTTTTAGGATTGATAAAATGACAGTTTACAACTTGATCCTGAAGGTTTTCTTCTTCTTTTTCCTAAAAACTGGGAATTAGGCCTACTCTCCTGGGACTTTCCCCTTGCAATTTTATTTGAAGAGTGAAACACCTTTGGACAGGTACTGAAGTTAATAGAAAGGCAATGACATAATGAATTTAGAATAATGCTGCTGTAAAGGAAACAATGCCATTGGTCAATCAGGTTCAACATTATCTGTGTCATTTGGTGGTGACTCTCTTCAAAGTCTCAGGCAAAGGTTGTTCCAACCTTGCTTTCTGTGGTCCTTTTTAGTGGAGATTTTGGGTGTCTTGTCATAGCTTGGGGAAAAAAATTAAACCTTCTAGTCTACAGCTTCTTTCACCAAAGCTTGAAAAGTTAAATTTCTGAATTACAACATCCAAAGTCTCCACACCAGCACAGGCAATGGTCATGTTGCCCAGCAGACTCTGGAAATGGTAATCTGAAAAGTAACATTTCCTAACTCTGCATCCAGAGCACATGCTCTGCCACTGAGTTGTAGCCAATTTCTAGGATATTGTTCTGTAGAATGTAAGAGGCCAGACAGCCAAAATATTTAAGTTGCTATTTTATATTTGCTGTTTGGACTAATGGTGTGTCATTGGCAAGACGTCTGGTGCCAAAGCAGTAACTAGAAGATCAGACAATCCATTGCTGAACTTGACAGCTTTCAGTCTAAACAGCTTCCTTCATGTAGTACTTCGAAGTTTCTTTTGGAGCATTTCATTGTCCCCAGCATGCAGAGGTTGGCTGTCATCTTTCTTGACCTAATTTGGATGCAGAAAAGCTGCTCCTCATTATCTCGTGGACACTGGTTTGGCAGCAGGCAGAAGCATTCCCAACGTGACTCTACAAAAATTTGTTTAAAAATGGGTTTTTAGTCTTAGTCAAATATATAGTACCCAGAGATGTATTAATACCTCTTGTTTACCAAGGCACTTTAATCTGCAGATTCAGTCTACTTTACTGCATCTGTTCCTTTTCTTTGTTCTATTATAAGACCATGTTTTGAAGTTTTAACTGCTTGAATTAGACTTTTTATTACAATCCTTTTTTTTTCTTTATTGAAGAGAGGGATAAGATTGGAAAGGTCTGCAGCTTCTAAGAGAAGCACTCCTACCATTTGGCAAAGTGAGGCAACTGCTTCAGACAGCACATATTAAGGACTGGCAATTATTCCATCTACCCCCCTCACAACCATCTCCATTCTCCACAGACAACAGCTTTACTTAGGCCCTTTCCGCACATGGTTATTAAGGCAGGCCAATGCGTCTTGCCATGGAGGTCTTCCGCACCTTGGAGTGGACTAGGTTCGGTTTATTTACCTTCCTTCCGCACGTAATTCCGACTAAATGCACCCCCATGTGGTGGTAAAGTGGGCTATTTGAAAACCGGAAGAAATTGGTTTTCCAGTTTTCCAGATCTATCCAATTCATACTTTCACAGTGGTGCAGACAAGTACATTTGCACCAATACAAATTAGCGATCAGGGGAGGGTTCATGGGAGGGGCCAGGGGGTAGTATGGACTTACTCATGTACGCAATGACATACTAAACCATGCAAAAAAAAGGGGGGGCCAATCACAGCTGACGGGACGGTGCGAGGGGAGTAGCGGGAGTGGTCATGGGGGAGGCAGTGTGGATTCATGGACTCGCACTCCTCTGAATCAGAATGGAACATACTCAGTAGCTGTGCGGAAGGAAATGAGGGAAAGTCCACCTTGTTTTGAGCCCAGAAAATCCGGTAAGAAACAGCACGAACCGATTCACCAGCCTCGTGCGGAAAGGGCCTTAGAGTAGCTGTCTGTATAAAGGTCTGTCCAGTTGACATCTGGATTTTTTACGAGCTCCTATGCCTTCTGTACTTGTTCCATGTGGATGCTGGTACTATCATGAGCCCAGAGCTTCCTATAACCCTCACCCTACCCCAGCAGTACCGTAGAAAGCCCCACATCTGCCTGGAAATACTAGTGCAAGCACCTCAGCAATTATAGGTCTATGAAATTCCTGCTGTGCCCATGGAGCACATTTCTCAAGGCCAAGAGACACTGTGCTCCTCAGAAATAAAAGGACACCTCAAAAGTTGTGCCCCCCTTCAAAGCAGGAAGCCTTGAGATTTGTTCCAAATTTGTTTTAGGGTGGCTTTTACTTTCATTTCTGGTCTTTCTGTTGCTGGAATAACATTAGGGCTACCTGTGTAAACTAGCTGATTGGTGAAACTTGACTTCTTCTGATTCTTATCTTCCAATGCTATTGTTCCTGAATTGACTGCTGTTTCTTCTCTACCTCTGCCATGCATGACCTTGCCTAAACTCTTGACTCTAACTCTGAAACACATTCAAAACCACACTGCTTTTCTGGATTTGATCTCAGACAACATTTGGATTTATTCAAAATTTCAGAATAGCCTATTATCCCCTGACTACAAAAAGCAAGTGTGAGAAGTCTGTACAGATTTTGTGGTGTCTTTTTAAAGGGTGTACATTTTTCAAATTTTTGAGTGTGCCTTGCCAGTGATTAAAGTATGGTTATACTCTTTTAAATGTCCACATCATTTTAAGAGATGCATTTTTTCTACTCTACACAATGCATTGCCAGTCCTATAGTATTTCAAGATGATTTGCAACTCTTTCTGGGTGATATAAATTAGGAAAATCTCAAATAAAATAAAACAAAGTAAAATAAAACTCCAGTTCACTGGATTCCACACAAATCCCTACCTAAGTATTGCTAAAGATGCTGTTCTACTGCCAGTGTTTGACTACGGCCATTTTTTCACTTCACTGTTATAGTGCTATTATTCCACTTTCAACATCCTATGGAATCCTGCGGTTTGCAGTTTAGAGAGGGGCATTGAGAATTCTCAGCCAGAGAGCTCTTTGGCCTCAGTAAACTATGAGCCCCAGAGCTCCAGAGAATGTTGAAAGCGGAATAATAGCACTATAAAAGTGTAGTGTGGAAATGTCCTAAGATTCAGCAGCTAGCCTGTTCAGTTTCTATATACAGAATGTAGCATGGGTGGGTGCCATCTTGGGTTTTGCTCCAAAACCCATTGGGACAGTTCTGCCTCCTGTTATTAGAGCTGACATGTCAAAGCAAAAATATCTTCTGAACATGGTATGAAGGCACTGAGCTCAGTTCTTTAGTTGAGAAATAATATATTGGTCATTAGTTGTTTGTACCCACATGCATTGCTAGATGGAATCTGACACTAGCACACCAACAAAGTATTCATTCAGTTTGCAACATTCATCTTGGGTCTCATTTTAACAGTCAGCTACAGCATCACAACATCTGGCCTAATTTTTTACTTTTTCTGTTGATTATAACCTTTCTAGAGAACTCAAAGCTTGCACTCTTGGGGGTGCATTTTGGTTGGTTGTAATGAAACCCTTGCACAGCTGTAGATAATGTTGTTGTTTTTCTCATGGATCAGCATGACGATCTTTTCCTTTTTTTAAGCGTACTAAAAACTGGCTTATACTAGAGGGAGGAGAGACATTTCTCATTCCAATTATATTTTTTTTCCCCCACACCAACCTCTTCCTGATTTCTGTTTACACAGAGCCATTACCCTTCCCTTTTTCTGGCAGGATTATTCTCATAATGTGCCAGCCAGCAAACAGTTCACAACCTTACAGGAAAACCCATGACTATTTCCCCTTGTTGCTCAATAACAGTTATACAATAATCTCCTGGGGATTTTATTTCTTTCAACACAGACCCACACTGTAATCTCTTTTGCTAAACAGAAAACACAAGATGACAATATAAGTGATAAGAGAGAAGTATAATGGTTAGAGTGGAGGGTAGTTCCCAGGGTGTATTGTAAGACACAAGCGGGGAAGCAGAGACAAAAACAGAAGGATTGGGGTATCAATCACTATTAAAGAGGCTCCTATAAGAAAAGGTTTCACAGGTAATGATTAACATAACCTCCAGTTCATGCATTTTAATTAGAAAGCATTTTGTGAAGCTTCTAAAAAAGAAATCTATTTAGAATACAATGTGGGGCCCCTCCACTTACATAAGGATTTGGTGTGCAGAACCCTCACAAAAGTAAAAAAAAAAGTGAATAACTCTCCACCCCACCACACACAAGTGAGAACTCTTCCTCCCATTCCCTTCTGGGCTCCCCCCTCCCATTCCCCTGCCTTTTGCCTGGGCACATGTGTCTTCCTTCCACACGCCTGGGCTAAAGGCAAGGGAATAGGAAGGGGAGAATGGGGGGAGGCATACATGCGGCTTCTCTGTTTGTGCATGCTCCCCCCATTTCCCTTGCTTTTTGCCTAAGCATGGTGTCTTCCTTTTTCATGCTTGGGCAAAAGGCAAGAGAATGGTGGAGGGGGAGGCATGCATGCACTTTCCTCCTCTGTGTGCAAGCTATCCTCTCCCGTTCACTTGCTTTTTGCCTAGGTGTGGAGAAGGAAGCCACAGTTGCAGCAAGATCTGAAAGAGTCTCTCCAGCTGCCTATTCTTGATGTGGTCTGTGACTGGGAGTGCTGAAAGCATGTTTCCCTATTACCTCAATCTGCTGCACCTCAGAAACCCTTCAGTTGCAGTGTTGCAAGGCTGAAAAGGTAGTTTTTTTTTAGAGGTGGCATCGGAACTCTATTATTGTAATTGCATCTGACAATGCAGGATTCCAGCCATTGTTTTTATTTTTATTGCTGTTTTTTGGAATTTATTTAATTCAAAATGCCACCATGTTCTCTAGAAGCTGTAGGGGTAGTTTTGCCATGTTTTTGGTGTCCTTAGGATGTTTTTTAAAACTCTAGAGGACTTTTTTAAAACCAGGAATTAAACTGGGTGTTGGAGTGCCTTGGAGGATTCAAAAACACTTTGGGAGTTGTGTGTAGCACATTGCTCAGTCCTAGGTTAGAGTATTGGACTGAGAACTGGGAATCTAGATCCAAAGTCCCTGTCAGCCATGAAACTCACTGGCTGATCTTGGGAAAGATCCTGTTTCTTAGACTATCTTAACTGACCTTGTCAAATACTTCTTTTGCTTATATGCATGCTAAATAACACAAAACAGACACCTTAGAAAGCTGTCAGGATCCATTTGTATTTGGAGAACACTGGCTCTAATGAGAATTCTGTGTTGAGGGAGTGACCAGCAGTAGATTTTTGTGGAGCAAGAGTGTAAGTCCCATTCAGTTCTGGTATCTAAAGAAACCCATGGGCTCAGAATTGTTTAGTTTTCACAGAATCACAGAATCACAGAAATGTAGAGTTGGAAGAGACCACAAGGGCCATCCAGTCCAACCCCCTGCCATGCAGGAAAACCCTCAAAGCACTCCCGACAAGTGGCCATCCAGCCTCCGCTTAAAAACCTCCAACGAAGGAGACTCCACCACACTCTGTGGCAGCACATTCCACTGCCGGACAGCCCTGACTGTCAGGAAATTCTTCCTGAGGTTCAGGTGGAATCTCCCCTCCTGTAGCTTGTATCCGTTGCTCCTTGTCCTGGTCTCAAGAGCAGGAGAAAACAAGCCCACTCCCTCTGCCACATGACATCCCTTCAAATATTTAAACATGGCTATCATGTCCCCTCTCAGCCTTCTCTTCTCCAGACTAAACATACCCAGATCTCTAAGTCTGTCCTCATAGGGCATGGCTTCCAGGCCCCTCACCATTTTGGTTGCCCTCCTCTGGACCTGCTCCAGCTTATCCATATCCTTCTTGAATTGGGGTGCCCAGAATTGGACGCAGTATTCAAGATGAGGTCTAACCAATGCAGAATAAAGTGGTACCAATACCTCCCTCGATCTAGACACCATACTGCTATTGATGCAATCAAGAATTGCATTGGCTTTCTTGGCTGCCGCATCACACTGCTGACTCATGTTCAGCTTGTGGTCTATTAAGACTCCTAGATCCCTTTCACACATACTGCTATCCAGCCACGTGTCCCCCATCCTATATTTCTGCATACCATTTTTTCTGCCCAAGTGTAGGACCTTACATTTCTCTCTGTTGAAATTCATTTTGTTAGCCTTGGCCCAGCTCTCCAATCTGTCCAGGTCCTTTTGGATTTTGATCCTGTCCTCTGGCGTATTAGCAACCCCTCCCAATTTGGTGTCATCTGCAAATTTGATGAGCATGCCCTCTATTCCTTCATCCAAGTCATTAATGAAGATATTGAACAGCACCGGGCCCAGGACAGAACCCTGTGGCACCCCGCTAGTCACTCCTCTCCAGGATGAGAATCTGCCATTGGTGACCACCCTTTGGGTACGGTCAGTCAACCAGTTACAAATCCACCTGACAGTAGCCCTGTCCAGCCCACATCTTACTAGCTTCTTTGCAAGAATGTCATGGGGAACTTTGTCAAAGGCCTTACTGAAATCAAGATATACTATGTCCACAGCATTCCCTTCATCTATCAAGCAAGTAACTCTATCATAAAAAGAGATAAGATTAGTCTGGCATGACCTATTTTTGAGAAATCCATATTGACTTTTCGTAATTACGGCATTGTTTTCTAAGTGATTAGAAACTGACTGTTTGATGATCTGCTCCAGGATCTTTCCAGGTACTGATGTCAGGCTGACTGGGCGATAATTATTTGGGTCCTCTTTTTTCTCTTCTTGAAGATGGGGACAACATTTTCCCTCCTCCAGTCTGCCGGAACTTCTCCTGTCTGCCAAGAGTTTTCAAAGATTATAGCAAGAGGTTCCGCAATGACCTCTGCTAGTTCTTTTAAAATCCTAGGATGCAATTCATCTGGCCCTGGAGACCTGAATTCATCCAGTGTGGCCAGGTATTCCTGTACTACCTCTCTATCTATTCTGTGCTGCATTTCCCCCACTTCCTCACCTGCTCCCCAACTGCCGGTTGAGTGTTTTTATCCTTTTGGGAAAAAACTGAGGCGAAGAAGGTGTTGAGGAGTTCTGCCTTTTCTCTTTGTCCTATTATTAATTCACCATCTTCCCTGCACAGTGACCCTATCGTCTCCTTCTTTTTCCTTTTGCTGCGGATGTATTTAAAAAAGCCCTTTTTATTGTTTTTAATGTCTCTGGCCAGCCTAAGTTCGTTCTGTGCTTTAGCCTTTCTGACCTTCTCCCTACATCTCCTGGCTACTTGCTTAAATTCTTCTTTGGTGGTTTCCCCCTTTTTCCATTTCCTGTACATGTTTTTCTTAACACTTAGCTCAGCTGAGAGTTCTTTAGTCAACCATTCCGGTTTCTTCAGATGCCTTCCATTTTTCCTCCTTAATGGCACAGTTTTAGCCTGTGCCTTCAGTACCTCCCTTTTAAAGAACTCCCATGCATCCTGAACTCCTTTCTCATTGACTATTCTTGACCACGGGATTTCAGCCAGCAGCTCCTTCAGTTACAGAAGTCTGCTTTTTTAAAATCTAAGACGAGTGCCTGGCTACACTTGTCTTCTCTTCCCCACTGAATGCCAAATTCTAATAGGGCGTGGTCACTCTCTCCTAAAGATCCAACCAGTTCTACGTCATTAACAAGGTCTTCCCTGTTGGTCAGGATCAGATCCAGAATATTTGATCCCCTTGTCGCCTCTTCCACCTTCTGGACCATGAAATTGTCTGCAAGACAAGCAAGAAACTTGCTGGACCTTGCTGCCTTTGCAGAGCTTGACTGCCAACATATATCCAGGTAGTTGAAATCTCCCATTATTACTCTATCTCTCCTTTTTGAATGTGCAATCATTTGGTCTATGAAAGTGCCATCGAGGTCCTCAGTCTGGCTTGGAGGTCTGTAGTAAACCCCCACTATCATATTCCTATTGTTTCTCGCTCCCTTAATTCTTACCCAGATGCTCTCGACCTGGCTTCCAGTGTTCAAGTCGTGGATCTCTTCACAGGTGAAAACATCCTTGACATATAAGGCTACTCCTCCTCCTTTCTTATTTGGTCTAATTCTACAAAATAGGCTGTACCCCTCTATTCCTACATTCCAATCGTGAGACTCATCCCACCAGGTCTCAGTGATGCCTATCAAATCGTATTTATTTTGTTGTACTAGGAGTTCAAATTCATCTTGTTTGTTTCCCATACTCCGTGCATTAGTGTAGAGACACTTAAGTCCCCGTGCCCTTCCTGCAAGTCCCATAGCATTGTTTCCATGCCTCCCACGATTGGATGCTATTCCTACTTGGCCAATATCATTCGGGCCTTTTTCCCCTGCACTTGCTGAGTCCTTGTCCTGAATAATCTTGTCTCCCTCCCCAGCTGTACTTAGTTTAAAGACCTCCTAATCCTCCTCGTGAGACTGTTTGCAACAGTCTTTGTTTCTTTTGCTGCTGATTCTGCTCATTGGATCTCGTTGGATCTTGATGTTTTTGTGAGGGTTCTAACCAAGTGAAGAATCCCATGCTAGATGATATAAACCCATGGCCAAGCTTGATGGAAAGTTCTTTCTAAGGCAATACTTGTCACTGGAAACTTTTATAAAGTATGTGTGTGCATGTGTGTACTGCTAAAAATAAAAGTGTCCCCTGATCAATCAGGGGTACTTCTGAAGAGTCAATATACTGGTGTTTAGTCCAGAAGTAGGAAACATGCAGTCCTGCAGATATTTTTGGGCTGAAATCCAGTTGTGATTGTTGGCTTTCATGTTATCGGACTGGTGAATCTGCTCCAGGTAATAGTCTGAACTTTCAAGCAACAACCCAAAGGTTCTCAAAATTCAGCACTTTGGATAGCTCTTTTGATATTCAGATTAAACTCAAAGAGGATTCACTGCTGTCAACATGAACACCCATTTCCCACTGCTGTAACACTGAAGCCTGATGGGAGCCGAAGTTCAGTAAGGCTTGGAGCACCAAATGTTATATGTTCCACATCACTGTAAAAGTGCATGTCTCAACCCAGAGCAGTCACAGGATCCAATAGCCATACATACCTGAGCATTTCTCCCAGTCATAACACACATCGTAGCCACAGGGCTCCCTCTTTACGCTGCCTGTAGAGATTTTGACCCTTTCTGTGGCCCAGCTCAAGTCATCATCACTGTGGCAGGGACCAGAATGCAGGAAATGGATAGAATGCTCTCTCAGGCATTTTTCTGCCAAGAACTGGCAGCCGGGCTTTGTAAGAGTTTGTTGAGAAGCTGATTCCAGTACACAAACATCTTCAGAGTGGTGGCTGCCAAAGGACAAAGTTGAATGTTATTGAGTAACAAAAAGATCCAAAAGAACAAGACACAAGGAAGTCTTCTTTAGCTTTGTTTACCCTAAAGAGAATCCTTGAATTTGTTTTGGAGGCTGTTGAACAGAGTCATCCTGATCTGAGAAGCCATGTCAAAGCACTCAAAATTTCTTTTAATCATTATCAGATAACTTGCCACATTGCAAACTATAAATCTTATGACACTGTTGACTGTGCAGGGATAGCCAACCGTGGTCCTCCAGGTACTTTTGGCCTACAACCACCTTCAGTCTTCTTATGTCTATGCAGGCTAGGGCCAATGGGAGCTGTAGACCATAAATACATCTGGAGTCCTATGCTTACCATTGGCTGCCCTAATGATTAAGACATTACAAGACTAGCACAGGATTTGCTGCATGGTTTAAAATTAAACTTCATTTCTTTCATGTATGTCCAGAAAAACAATTAGTGAGGCAGTAATGTGTAAAATGCAAATTGCTGAAGACTAGCTTTGCCAGGTGACAGAGCTCCTGTTGCTTCAATTGTTGTACAGAAGAGGGAATTTCATCTGGTGTTACTTTTCATACAAAGAACATCTTCTTAAATTTCCTTTATTACAGAGCCATTAGTGGAACTGGAGCCCTGTTCCTTATCTCACCTGGCAACATTATTGAAGGCCAAATGTTCCTCCTTAAGGGAAAATAATTATGATAGTCTTGACTTTTACTGAAGGGAGAATATGGGGGTTTACTGCATAAATCACTTGCTTTTCCACCAAGTGTGAGGCTCTGACTGAACTGCTCCTGCCACTAAATGTGAAGACTTCCACAAATCTCACTGTTACTATGAACAGTGAGGTCTTTCCCTTGTCCTCACTTGTGCCACCAATGTAAGGACTTCCTCCTGTCCAACTGCTGTGGCCATCAACTGTGAGGACCTCCGAGATGTCCTTGAGGTGCCTGTGTGAGATACGCAATTTATATCCCCACCAGACACCACCCTTCTTCATTTATGGCTGTCACCACAGACACTGTGTCTGAATCCAAGCTTTATAATATATAAGTGTTCCCAGAAGTGAAAAGCATATAAATAGATAAACAATGCTTTATTAACAGAAGCTGAACATAACAGAATAACTTAATTATTTAGAACATAGCTCACACTCTCTCACATACTCCACTCCTAATTAATTCAGACTTTTGAACATCACTCATTAATTCCAAAGCCTAACCAACTAACTCTCTGAACCCTAATCCTCTATTCAAATACTCCTACTTCTTTCTAATTACCCTAATTCTAAAAAAAGTATATCAACAGTAATCTCAACTATCATTCATCAAACTTATTCAAATCCCCTCCACCAATTACCGCTCACTGTCAACATTCCATTCTCTCCCGCCCTCCCAACAGCTCTTTACCTTATTATCTCTTATACACATAAACAAATTTTTCACACACTCACACACACACACACACATTTAACACCAAAAGTCCAGGACATGTCAGAGCACATGGACATTTTGAGTATGACCACTTAAATTGAGTCTAGGAGTGAAAGACAAATGAGTTAGCATGCCTGTTGCAGGACAACTGTTTCCAACTAAAATCCATAAAGGAGAAAAACTTGAAGAAAGCATCTTGTAATTGGGAAGTGGAGATGGATGTGGGAAATATATTCTATACAACCCACTCTTAGTTGCCCAGATCCACAACACAGATTATAGAAGAAAGGAACTATTTCGGTTCTTTCAAAAGGGGCTGCACATTCTATCGGACTGGGGTGCAACTGCAATATGCAATTACAACTTTATCACTTCATATGACTTTAACTACTGTGGCTCCCTTGAGAACCTGGAATTTGTAGTTCCATGAGGTACTTCAGAACTGTTTGCAAAGTACTTCATAAAACTACAAATCCCAGGATTCTGTTGGATGGAGTAGACGTAACTGCTATTGAAGTGTTTTAGTTGTGTGGCGTGAATTACAAATAATGCGGGTAATTACAAATAGTCTGAATTCTACTCAGCCATAGTGGAGAGGTTTGGGAAGGAATGAGGAGACACTACATTAGAACTAGGAAAGTAAATGGCAGTTGGTTTACTGGGAAGCTTTATGAAATCCATACAAACCATACATGAAGACAGAAATCAGAATCTAATGGTGTCCATGAAACCTGGTAAATATATTTTCTGTCCTCCTCACCCAGCACAGCCCCCTAGAAATTCTGTGGAGTTAGTTTTGGGAAAATACAAATGGTTGAAGGAAGAAGACGAGATGGAGAATGTGACCCCTGAGTCCAGTTCATGGGAAAAAAGGCAAGATACAAAAGAAAGAAATGAAGAGGAAGAGGAAGACTAAAGTTCTATTGAAGTGGTTACTAGGTACATTGGTAAGCTAAGATACTGTATTTTCCGGCGTATAAGACGACTGGGCGTATAAGACGACCCCAACTTTTCCAGTTAAAATATAGAGTTTGGGATATACTCACCGTATAAGACTACCCCTCTTCCAACGCATACCAAATTAAAAAAAAATCAGATTTGATTTCAATATGGTAATTTTAATTCAAATGCTTATGACATGCAGGTACTTAGCAGGAAAACTGTCACTTATAAACATAAGGCTATTTGTCATCAAACATGTAAACATAAAACAGTGCAAGTGGATTAAACTTTTCCTAATTCACTCTAAAGCTGAAAGGAAGGATAAGACAATAAACCCATGGGAGCTGCCATGCTGTTTGTTTTCTAAGCTGTCAACCAAACTGGAACTGATGATGATAGGAGGAAGATAACAAACAATAGAGAGAGAGCAAGTGCCGGGCAAGTCCCTGGCCAATTAGCAAGCTACAGTATTTTTACAGGTTTTGCTGGCACGACAGCTTCCCTTTAAAAGCCTTCAAAATCCTCCTGTTCGTCATCTGATGTCATAAGTACATCAACGACATCTTGTGATACATTTGTAAGGCAGTCATCGTATGGATCAAATTCCGTATCAGATGGTGTGGTCTCAGCTTCGGCTTCCTCTTCATCTTCCCACAAGTAGTCGTCCTCCATACCATCTAATGAATTTCATATGCCACACTTCTTGAAAGACTTGATTACTGTTTCTGCATCAATATCATTCCAGGCTTTTATGACAAACTTGCACAAAACATCCAACTGTGGAGCACGCATGTTTCCTCCTTTTGTGAATGACTTTTCACCGCTAACCATCCATTCATTCCACTGTTCTCGAATGCGATCTTTAAATGGCTTGTTTAGGCACACATCCAGTGGCTGTACCAACGATGTCAATCCTGCAGGAATAACTGCCGCATCTGTGTTTAGTCTTGCAAGCCTTTGCTTGGTGCTGGGAGTTAAATGAGCCCTGAACATATCCCACACCAGTAGACTACGTTTTTGAATAAGTCCACCTGGTCGCCTGCTCCATACGTTATCAAGCCATAGCTTTACCCCTTCTTCATCCATCCAGCCTTTTTCATTCACATGTACAAAACAACCAACAGGGAACTTGAGTTTTGGCATTGTTTTTCTTTTAAAAATAATCATTGGTCTCAGTTTGGTGCCATCAGCTGTGCATCCTAGTACCACTGTAAAACTGGACTTCTCATGTCCTGTTGTTTTAAGTGAAATTGTTTTTTCACCTTTTTGATGGACAGTTTTATTTCCAACCATGTCAAAATTCATTGGAGTTTCATCCATATTTCCGATACTACTTAACGCATAGCCATGTTTAGTGCGCTGTTTTATTACGTATCGATGGAAACTATTTAGTTTGTTATCAAGATCTGCAGGGAATTTTTGGGCAATTTTTGTCTTTTGCCTCAGTACCATATTATGCCTTCCCATGAATCTAGTACACCAGGATACAGTGGCCTTAAATCTGTTGCTGTGATCTGGGTTAGATTTGGCCCACTGAAGTGCAAACAAACGTATTTGATTTCGTGTCACTACATAACCATTTTGGCGATGTTCATTCACCATGCCTGCTACATGTTTTTCGAGTTCTGGCCAATGTGGGGTGCCTCTTCTTAATGCACACTTACCCCTTGGCATACTCTTTAATGCTTTTTCATTTGCTTTCCAGTCCCGAACCATCTTTTCTGTTACTCCATATTGTCTTGCAGCAGCGCAGTTATTATGTTCCATGGTAAAGTTTACAACTTTAAGCTTGAAACTGGCTTCATATTTCTTTCTTCTTGCTGGTGGAGCCATGATGGGGTTTTGACTGTTGGACATTTGTATACTGTACTGTATGTACTGGTGCTATACTGTATGAACAGGTACTGATACTGGTGCTGTACTGTATGTGGTACCCAGTATACAACAACCAGCCAATCATGGCAATCGATGTACCTTACTGGCAATTGGCTGGTTGTTGTATACAAAGCCTGCTTGGACTGGTCAGCTCTCCCTGCCTGCCCAGCCCTCCCTGTCTCCAAGACTATCAAAGTGGTAGATCTCACACCTGAGGACTGCAGTGAATCTGAGAGGCAGAGAAGGAGGTACGGTAATAGGATACAAGGGCGGGCCAGATGGGTGAAAGAGGCATGTTTTTCTGGGCACGGCGCTGCTCTATGGCCCTTTTCGCAGCGCTGGCTCCACCCCTCGTCGTCCTCTCCTCCTCCTCCTCCTCCTCCTCCTCGGCAGTCCTCTGCCTAGCAACAGGAGCAACTCTGGCCAGCCTCCCTCCCTCCGCGGCCGCTGATAGGCTCGCCCGATCCAGGAAACTCGGATGCCCCAGTCACTGCAAATGATGTGTGAGCCTTCGCAAGCACCCCGTTGTCCAGAGGGAGGGAAAGTGGAGCCGGTGCCCTGGAACGCCTCTTGGTGGGATTTAAAATATATGTATATATATATATATATATTATTGCGCATCTTTCATTAGGAATTCCTAAAATGAGCACATGGCAGCACAAACCACTACTCTATGTCTGTCTCTGGGTGGTAGACTCCCAAGGGTCTGGGGGAAAACAAGCAGATCTTACAAAGCCTGACGTCTCTCCATCTGCTTTAGGCAATGTTAACCAACAATCATTACCCTTCGGCTACAGAGAGAGGTATTAAGTAAATGCAAATGGCTAGAAAGGTCAGACTTTCCAAACCAGCCGTGTTCTAGCTGAAACTCTACATGTTTATCTTACAAGAGCCTGGCGAAGGAGGAAGTGGCAGAGGAACCAGAAAGGCTGCCCGGCTCCCATTCTTGGGGGGGAGCCTCTCCTCTCCTCCTCCCTCGCCGTCGCTCTGGAGGAGCCAACAGCCAAGTGCCGGGCTCGCATCCTTGCGAAAGGGGCAGCCTCGCCAGCCCTGGTCGCTTCCTGCCAGCCCCGCTGGACTTTTGAGCAAACTTGAGCCACTCGCTCCCTCCCTCCCCCCTTTTAATATCCCTCCTCCTCCTCCTTTCCTGGGAGGATGTCCTCTGGGCAGCGCCGGGAGGCAGCAGCAGCTGCAGCACACTAGCTGAGCGAGCGAGCGAGCGAAGTTTCAGTGAGGCGGGCACAGTGCGGTGCCCCCTTTCCCTCCCTTCCCCGGGCCCCCCATCCTCCTCCACCGGCGAGGGAGGGAAGGAGCGGCACCCCCCGACCCCTCGCCCTCCTCAGCTCTCGCCCGCTTTTCCCTCGTTGGCCTCCTCCGCCTCCGCTGGGGCTGGGAAGGAAACAAAATGCCTGCCCAAGCTGCTGTAGCTGCTTCCACCAAGGTAAGCGGAGGAGGAGGAGAGGGAAGGAGGCAGTGCCCCGTGCCCGGCTCTTTGGGGCTGGGGGGGCTGGGGGGCGGGTGCCCGGAGGAGAGGAGGCCGGGGGAGGCCGGCACCGGCCCTCGCCCCCACACGCTCCGCCGGCCCAGAGGAAGCCCTCCTTTCCCCCTCTCTGCCAACTTGGCCGGACTCTTCCCCGCTTCTGCCCTCTCTCCCTCGTGCGCGCACGGTGGCGGCGGTGCTGGTGTATCCGTATCACACCCCCAGCTTCCACAACGCTCCCTGGCCTGGGAGCTGTAGGTGGAGGTTGGGGCGGAAGCAGGGAGGCAGCGCGACCGGCGCTCGTGCGAGGGGGAAGAGCGGCTACACAACAAGCCTCTCCCCAAACGCCGCCGCTCCCCCGCGTCTTCAGGTAAGTGTGCAGCACCACCCTTGGTGCTTTCATACGGTCACCGCATACGACGGGGATGCGGCCGTGGCCATTTTTGAGCTCCCCCACCGTATGCGGTGACCGCAAAGACGACACCCGGCATATAAGACGACCCCCGACTTTTGAGAAGATTTTCCTGGGTTAAAAAGTCGTCTCATACATCGGAAAATACGGTAATAACTACTGTCTGTTTTTTTTTATCTCTGTATTTACATAACTGAAGTGAGAGCAGTATTCAGAGCCCTTAGTGAATTAAATCACCAGGAACAGATGGTATATCAATAAAGCTGCTTCAGTCTATAGAGACAGAATCTACTGTAGTTCTAACTAAAATCTGTCAACAAATTTAGAAAATCTGTCAACAAATTTAGAAAATAGCCCACAGATTGGAAACACTTAATATACATTCCAATCCCTAAGACAGGAGATATCAAAGACTGCAGTAACCACAGGACCATCACATTAATTTCCCATGCAAGCAAAATTATGCTGAAAATTCTACAGCAAAGACTTCTGCTATAGTGGAGTGGGAAATGCCCGATGTCCAAGCCTGATTCAGGAAAGGAAGGGGCACTAGCGATCATCTTGTAAACATACGCTGGAGAATGGAGCACAGCAAAGAATTCCAAAAGAAAACCAGCTTTTGCTTCACAGATTATAGCAAAGTCTTTCAATTACATAGATCATGAGAAACTATGCTATGGGTCACTCTTAAAGAAATGGGTTTGCCACAACATGGCTACTTTTAGGACAGAATATGGAGAAACAGAATGGCTTCCAATTGGCAATGGGGTCAGGCAAAGCTGTATTTTATCACCCCCTCTGTTTAATTTGTATACTGAATATATCATACATAAAAGTAGGATTAGAATCAGGGAAGGAGGTGTGAAAATTGGATGAAGGAACATCAACAACGTAAGATATGCAGATGACACCATAACTCATAGCAGAAATCAGCAAAGACCTGGAAGGATTACTGAAGAAGATCAAAGGAGAAAGTGCGAAGGCAAGTTTACAGCTGATCATTTAGAAAACTAAAATAATGACCGCAAATGATTTACATAACTTTTAAGCAGATGATGAAGACAATGAAATAAAGATTTTCTGTACTTTGGCTCAATCATTAATCAGAATGGAGACTGCAATCAAGAAATCAGAAAAAGACCTGGACTTGGAAGAGAAGCTATGAAGGAACTAGACAAGATCCTGAAGTATAAAGATATATTATTGAATACCAAAATTAGGATTGTCCACACTATTGTATTTCCTGTTTCTTTGTATGGTTGTGAAAGCTGGAGAGTGAAGAAAGCTGACAGGAAGAAAGTCAACTCATTTGAAATGTGGTGCTGAAGGAGAATTCTACAGATACCAGGATTGTTAAAAAGACAAATTAATGGGCAAATGAATGGGTCCTAGAGCAAATCAAGCCTAAACTTTCCCTAGAAGCGAAGATAACTGAACTGAAGCTGTCATAGTTTGGCCATATCATAAGAAGACATTACTCACTAGAAAAGACAATAATGCTTAGAAAGATAGACGGCAGTTGGAAAAGAGGAAGACTGCATTACAGATGGATAGACTTACTCAAGGAAGAATGTCCCTGAATCTGCAAGACCTGAGCAGGGTGGCTTACGAAACAGTGATTTAGAGGTCTCTTATCCAAAGGTCGCCATAAGATCAACCTGATGGCAGTTAACAACAACAAGGAAATTCAATAGAATCTGAAATTTCACTGAAAATTCCCAAAGTAAATTCCTCTTCACATGTTATTCTGAACATATACAGGATAAAATTGGCAATGGGATTGGAGTGAGATGGGCCCATTAAAAATCTGAGTTCCCAAATGAATTTCAAGTACTACTATATGCCTTTTTAATTTTGGGGGTGTGGATTTTATCCAGGATCTAATGTTCATGATTTTGATTTGTTTTAACTTGTTTTAATTTGTTAAGTAGTTTAACATTTTTAGATTGTAAATTATCCTTTATTGTTTCATATTTTGAATTGTTTACAAATTGTTATAAATTGATTTTATTGTACATCACTCTGAGATCATTGGATATAGGGCAGGATGTAAATATTTTTTTTAACACATAATACTTACACTGGATGGAACACAAGGTGAACCCCTGGGCAGATGTTGACACTCCACATGGCAAAGTCAGGAATTGGAGAGGGTGGGGCCGGAGTGCATGGGTATTTGAGGGGCTCAGCCTGCGTGTATAGCCTCACTCCAACTTTTGTCCCCAACATATTTGGGAGGACAAACAAAGAAGACTTCAGCTGCGTCCAAACATTAAAGTTTTTCTGTTTAAGGACTATAAACATTTTCCAAAATATCAAAAAGTGACATTTTTCTAGCTATAACTTACCCACAGTCCTCTGTTGGGGACATACACACACATTGAGATCCAACCACCTTTTGGCCTGGCCTGCAGCTACCTTGGCCTTGAACATCGTCAGCTGCAAGAGTAAGGAAAACCATGATTTTAAGGGAAATAGGGAAATAAGACTGCCAGTGCAATACAGGCATTATGTCTGCACAGAATATGTGTAAACGAAGGCACCAAATCCTATGTGTATTTGGAAGCTAAGCAGGGCCAGCCCTGCTTAGTGCTTGGATGGGAGACTGCCAATGAATATCAGGTGCTGTAGACCATATTTCAGAGGAAGAAACTGGTGAAACCACCCCTGAATATTTCTTGCCTGAGAAAATTCTATGTAATTCATAGGGCTCTCATAGGTCAGCAAGCGCCTTGAAGCCACACATGTGCGCACGCACACACATACATACAGACATTCACAAAGAATTGGCTTTACCTCCAATGTCTTCGTCTGTACTGGCATCACCCTCTCAAATCCATCAGCTCTCTACTTATGTCTGCTTCATTCATTCATTCATTCGTTCATTCATTCATTCATTCATTTATTTATTTTTGAAAGCAGGTATTCCAACTGCACCATTTTTTCCCAAAAGTTAAAAGGAACACAGAGTATGACATTGGTCTAAGATGCAACAACAATAAGAGTACTTCAAGGACATTTTCAAGGAGGTAACAAAATGTTACCTGGCTGAAGATGAAGGTAAAGAAGTAGATGTCCAAGCTAAAAAGATGTTCCAATCTTGTTTGGGCACTTTGTTTTGAAACTGAGTGCTAATTTGTGTGTATTCTGTGCTTGTTGTTAACTGCTATATAATGTAGGCAGAATTTGCACTGTGAGAGAAGAGCCAAGTTAAAATCTTTATATAGCCAACCAGTTCATAGGATGGCGGGATGGCAGTATTATTAAATGTTTGTTGTCTGGGCAGCTCACAGACTAAGGCAACATTAAAATACAGTGCAAAAAAGTACAAATTATTAAAACTAAAATACAGTTCAAATGTAGATTAGAAACTGAAAGGTCCAAATTATACATGGTAGGTTATTTGAAAGGCCACAGTGAATTAAAAGTCTCCACCTTGCTCAGAGCAGCATATACATGGGCACTCCCAATTTTATCCTCACAACAAGAAAGGTTAGACTAAGGGAGCATGACTGCCCCAATAACACCCAGACATTCCTGGCTGACATTTTAAATCTGGGTGTCCCCGGTCAAACAATATAAAGATTATACCCCTCGGATGCTTTCAGTTGCCTTTACCTCTCTCACAAGTAAGCCGTCTCAAAATGGGAGGCTTCCAGGATGGACCTCTGCCACAGGTGTATTGCACGCGGCCATTTAACACTGTCGTTTCTGGGCACCTTAGCTGAATAGTTTCTCCAATGTTGTATTCATTTTTAAAGGGGGAAATGGAGACATCTTGAGATGCTGATGGTCTGGGACAGGCAGACACTGTCGGGAAGAAAGCTGAAATTAATATGATGCAAAGCATGCCCGTTAAACAAAGGATGAAAGATGCACCAAGATGTTTTCACGTTATTTTTCTGGCCAAAAATACAAATGATGATCATGATTATAAAAGATTATAAAAATCAACAGCCTGACCCACTAGGAGCAAGCTGCCTAAAAAGAACATGCTTCTATCTTTGGAAGGTATATAATTATAAGAATAAGAATGATGATGATGATGTTTGAACTATTTTCAGTTTTCAGTTCTCATTCCTATACTGCTCCTTCATTGCCAAAAACAGTTTTGCTGCGGCGTACATAACAATGATAAAAGCAATATGAGATAGCCTTAAAGACTAAACAGAGGCATAAATACCATAGTATAAAGGTAGCAGCAACAGCAATGGGAGAAGGCTGCCAGCACCAAGTCACTTGTTTCTTCAGCACCTGGCTTCCCAGGAGGTCCACAGGACCAAGGTACAGGGGAGGGCTGGCTTGGGCAATCACCTGTTCCATGGCACAGATGATTGTCTAAGCCAGCCTTGTGCTTGTCCCATGGCACTGGGCATTGTCCAAGCCAGTAGGCTGCCCTGGTGATAAGCAACCCTTTCCTCCTATGGTCAGTGCCTCCTCTTTGTTTGAGCACAAAGAAAGTGAAATGACTTTAATAATGTTCTAATAGGCTGCTAACCCCTGAAAGCTTCAAATTAAAAAAAAAAAACCAATCAATAATATCAGTTTGTATTTTAAAATGTTAAAAGTGTATCAACATTGTTAGGCAAATAGGAATATTTAAATTTGATGAGTCAGTGATAACCTTATTTTTCTCAGGGTGATATTCCAAAACTGGGTTGTCATCTAGAGATAGGAGTGCATCTTAGAGTGTGCGTTCAGTCAGGGCCAGCCCTACCTGCAGGTGGCCCTGTCACTCCAGAAAACAAGCATGGAATATCAAGAAAGAGCAGAAAATTGTTAGTTATTTAATATATTATTGTTAATATTTGTTTGTTTATTTACTTACTTACTTTTACAGTTAAGGGAGTAGAGAGTTGCTTTCTGGGATTTTCTATCCCAGATACCAAAATAACTTGACCAGCTTTGGTCAACACTTTGGCTCTTTCTGCAGCTTACCTTTTCTCGGCACTGGGGTGCGGGGATTGTGCGAGCAGCCTCTTGGGAGAGGCTCTTGCATCCCCGCTGCTTCAGCTCCGCAGCCTTTGCCTGCTAGCAAGCAGGCAGTGTGAGGGCTCCTCCTCTTCCTTCCGCAGTGCAGCCTGGGATTTTCCCAGGCTGCACTGGGGCAGGAAGCACAAGCGCTGCAGGTCTGGAGGCTCCGCACGCACTGTAAGTGCACTTGGGGCCCTGGATGATGCACGATCATGCACCATTTTTGGCTAGAAGCTGAAAATGAAATAGTGCTCAATCAGCACCTGCCGGCCCCAGCAGCATTGCGCAATTGCGAGGATGTCATGTGGATGGCTCCTTGCAATTGCATGATGCTCCAGAGGCCCTTTCACATAGCAAATACCATGTGAAAAGGGCCTCTGACCTGGATGAGCGGAGGAAGCTGTGACATCTATTGTTCTGTCTCATGCACCAGGCTGTATTTATTCTCCCGCGTTTATGTTATTTAAGCATATAAACACAGAGCACAGTTGCCCGCACATAAGATTAAGAACTCACACACAACACACTTCCCCACATGGTTACGCATTGGCCAGCTTTGGTCAGAGAAAAGGAGGCTCATCCCACCACTACAGAAAGAGCTCCCACGCCTTCTGTTTTGACCACAGGGTGCCATTGCTTCACTCAGTGAATGTGGTGATCATATAGACTAATCCCACACTTGCTCTTGACAATGGTTCCAGATTCAATTTCAGTTAAAAAAGGGCACATGTTCAAATATAACCACATAGGTTCCTTCAATGTGAGGGAGACCATTGGCTCAATCAGTATCTCCTTTCAGGTAGAGTAGCTGTACATATGTCTATGCACATAGCACAACTCACTCCCAGTGTGGCTGAATATGAAGCCAAGTGGCAGCATGATGGGAAAGCATCTCAGTAAGCGTGATGTTACAGTCTCCTGACACACTGGGTATCATGCATCTCCCCCTCATTATTCTTTACCAGTTTAATGGCAAGTATTTGTCTTGCTCTTACATCGGCATTCAACAGGCCTCCGCACCCATGTTTGATCTGAGAGACAGCGAAAGAATGGGTAGCCCACAAGATTGTATCCAGTCAAGCACACAACCTCAGCATCTTCACCAACAGCATAATGGTTCTTTTCATTCTGGAAATAATAATGGAAAAGGATTCACTCCCAGACAAAAGATTCACAAATGGTCAAACACTACATTCAAATAAGAGATACCAATTACTTTGTGCAAAACTGTTGTACCTGTCAGGATCTAAAGCATAGGTGACCACAGTGTAGCCCTTCAGATCTTGTTGGACTGCAACTTCTATCAGCCCTAACCAACACAGTCAATAGTAATGAATGCTGGGAGAGGCAATCCAATCTGGAGGGCTTCACTTTGTCCACTCTGATCTAAAACAATGGAATTTCCTCCTGGAAATATCTAGCATCAAGGCAGACTCTAATTCCATGCAGCTCCACCCTATTTCATTGCCATAGACCTCTTATCCAGCTTCCATTAATTTCAGTAAGGCCATTTCCACACCTTACTAGTCTCTGTCATCATCCCGTTGTGATCTCAGCAATGCCACTGCCAGGATGGGAGCGTGATGCAAACACTCTCCTCCACACCCAGCCAGCTGCCTGCACTAGTGTCACATGTCTTCCTTCCTCAGTGCAGCCAGCAACTTCCTGTGCTGGAAAGGAAGCACCTAGATTGTGCTTCTTCCCTTTCTGCATGGCCACCGGTGATAGGAATGTCATATGACTTGGGGCCATTACCAGATTTTTTTCTGGTAATCAAATATCCCGTGATCACAATGGGTAGGGATGTGTTAGTAGCAGGACAGCAACAACATCATACAAAAACATGACTGATGGATTGGCAGAAATGCATCCCCATCATGGGACAGTGATGTCATGTGGAAATGGCCCAAGACTTGCAGCATTCAAGATAACTTTCCAATTATTGATCTAGTAATAAATTGTGAAGTTCCAGAAAGTCACTGTAAATATTACCTATGGCCAAACCCCTAGGAGAGTCCAAACTTGCAAGTATTTGTCTTGACGTATAGCAAAAAAACACTTTCAGAAGTTTACATTTATATCAAGAGTAAAACTAAAGGGCAAAACTAATTTTCCACTCAAAACTAAGTCACTCTCTAAATATTTTAAATTTATAATGAGGAATCCTTATAGCCATTCACTATTTGCTGGCATGGTGAGTGGAATATTTTCCCCTTAGCCACTGTGAGGATTTCAATGAAGCTCAGATTGGTGAAGGAAGCTTGAAGTGGATCAGGATCCCTCCTAATCAAAAAGTCCCAGTGCTCTGACTCTGTGAGTCTTGTCTCTACAACAAGACTACACCTGATAGCATGTGCATGTCACTATTACAGTATTATCAACTGACTATGTTTGCTTAGAACCAAGGCTCATTTAGGCTACCATATTGATTCCAGCCGTGGCAAATCAAATTCCTCTAAAAAGGGGTGGGGATCTTTAGAAGGGAGGGCAAAGTTTAGAAGTGTTAATTTTCCACTCCCAGGACCCACTGAGGGCTAAATTAGAAGTCGATGTGGCCGTAAGTGCACCTTTGAACTTGTTCTGGGGTAGTTGGAGGGTGCTGTGCCCTATTTTATTAAAAACTGCTGATCCTGAACATTTCCAGGAGGAGAAAATGAGTTTTTTTCATCAATAATAAAGTTTGATGGAAAGAATTGTGGATCATGGTCATAAAAATGGCCCAAGGTCCACAAAGTTCACAAGCAGGGCACGAAGGCAACTATTTTGTCCCCAGCATCTGGCACTCACAGCTATACTGCCTTTGAAGACAGAGGTCCCATTTAGCTAGAATACCTAACAACAGTTGAGAGACCCATTCCTCAGGACAATTCCCAACCTTTTAAAACAATAAAACAAAAAAACACTTAAAACAGTGACTGTTTGCTGAATCCAGAAAGAGTAAGAAGGCTGAGCTGCCAATTTTGGTATATTTTAAAAAGCATCCTTTTAAACAGCACTTCTTAATAGACAGTAAGAACAGTTAGGCATTACCTGAAGAGGTCATGGAGTCTCTTTCTTAGACATCTTCAAATAGAGTTTGGACATCTAACTGCTGAGGATGCTCTAGAAATAAGCATGTTGTTGGACCTGATGACCTATGACACCTCTTCCAATTTTATGATTCTGTGATCCCTGACTGGAAGCAGAGAATAGCCTCCCCAACCCCCCGTGTTCAAAACCTCTAGCACTCACCCTGATGAATCCATTTTCTGGAGGATCTGGTTTAAGGCATCCAAATTCAGGCTGGTTGACAAAAAGCTCACTCTCCTTTTTCACTTCATCATCGCTTATACACAAGGCCCCCCTAAAAGAAAAGAACCGTGGAGATGAAAGGGTGTAGACAGCCTTGGACCACAGTTCAGTGTTAGGGGAAAGCATATGGTTCCATGAAGAAAGTCCTAATAGCTTCTCTTAAGAGGACAGATAGTATGAGAACATTCCTCTGAACCCACTTATCATCAGTGGTAAACCCATGATCACATATTTCTGTGTTGCTTCACCTACAGGGCCTATGTCATATGGCTTGTTGTTGTTGTGTTGTTGTTGTGTGCCTTTAAGTCATTTCCAACTTATGGTGACACTATGGCAAGGCTATAATGGGGTTTTCTGGGGCTGAAAGTGCATGACACACCCAAGGTTACCTAGTCGGTTTCCATGGATGACTGGGGAACTGAACCATGATACTTGAGTGTAGTGACCTACAATAACCTTTAGCAGATGTCCAGATAGAATAACCCTTTTAGCCGGTGCTAGGAGGGTGGTGTAATCAAGTTGGAAGGCAGCCAAAAGACTTTAAATATGCAGGACTGGAAGTATAGTTAAAGATTGTTGTTTTGATTGGATAAGTATAAACAGCATGCAGTTAACACCTTTGTTTTTAATGGATAATGATAAGCTGGGTGACGCTAAAGAGAATAAAAGAGTAAAACAGAGCTCCAAATTAGACTGCTTGTGTGGCATGTCTCCACCAAAGAAGATCTTTGTCTCAGACAGCAGTGTTGTTTCTAATAGACTAATAGGCTGATAAACTGCCCCAATATGCTGGCATATGCTGGTGTTGATAAGGCTTATACTGTAATGAATGCAGTTAAGATTTAACAATACTCAAGGAGATTAACACTTGAATTCCTCTTTAGAAAGGTTTAATTCTTCAACAGATGAAATAGTATCCTTATAAAAATAATCATGGATATGACACAAGGTACAGAATTCTGTACGTGTAAAATCCTTTATCAAATGTCTGCATAATGATATAGTGAATGTATGATGCCACTCATGCAATGTAGCATAATGTAATGTGAACCACAACTGTTTCATAATTGTCTAATGTGAAAAGGCCCCTTCTATATGCACTTTACAGCTAAGCTATAGCCCTTATCTCAATCAGTCCTTCTGTTTCATTCTTACCTGTCAGCAAATATGGAAAAATAGCACTCTTCCTCTTGCTCCTGTTCGCCTTCACATGGTTTGCCTCCATTTAGAGGTGAAGGATTGTTACAAACCCGAGTTCTACGTCTCTTATGGGAAGCATCACAGGAACTCCACGCAGACCAGCAGCTCCAGTAACCATCAACTGCAACTGAAACAAGATGAAAGGAAACCCCCAAGTACCGATTAGCCATGATGCTTCTCAGAATTCACACCAAATGTTATATTTATTGCAGCCTTCAAACTGGCTTAATAGTTCTCTCTCTGTAAGAGGGACGTGGATACAGATGTTACATTTCCACTTCATTAATGCTCATGATATAGTTGAAATATATGTAACCCTGTTTCTGCTTAGCTTTGATGCCCAATGAAACAAAGGTAGCCTAAGATTTCTTCTAGGCGCAGACATATCAGCTGAATAAAGCTTCTGTGACCACTATGGATTTAGTGGTACAGTTCAGTGGGTGGATGAATCATAATGGAAGGGACAATGCTTCTAAATTTTTGGTTTAGAGACAGAAAGTGACTTCTAGGGGATCAGAGCAATAAACTCTATACAGCTTGAGTCCAGATTATCTGAAATGCCCTATGCAAGACTTCAGAAGCCCTTGTGTGAGGGCTTTCTCTTAGTCCTACCAAACACTTTTGGTGAGGACACAGGAGAGGGTTTTCTTGGTGGCTGTTCCTAAGCTTTAGACCTCCCTCACTAAGGAGACTAAAGCTATTTCCGCACTAAGCTGTTATAGTGCTATTATTCCACTTTCACCATCCTAAGGAATTCTGGGGTTTGCAGTTGAGCAAGGGGCATTTAAAATTCTCAGTCAGAGAGCTCTTTGGCCTCAGTAAACTACCAACTCCAGAATTCCACAGGATGTTGAAAGTGGAATAATAGCACTATAACAGAATAGTGTGGAAATGGCCTAAGATAGCTTTCTCCTTGTCACCATTCCATCAGCAAATGAAAACTTTTCTTTTCTGACAGGCCTTGAAGGAATTGACCACAAGGGCTTTTAGTGGTGTGCTTGTTTTATGGTGTGTTGTTTTGCTGATTCTTACTTTTTGTCTTTTAATGATTTGTTGTAAAGGGGTTTAAGTCTATATATTTTTACATTAAATTATATTTTAATAATAATTTTGTATGTGTACTATTTATATGTTGTTAAATTGTATTAATATGTAAGCTGCTTTGAGGCCCAATGTTGGGGAAAAAGTGGGACACAAACAAAGATAGCAGCGAGAAAGGCAGTAACATATTTGTACTTCTATTTATATTTGTTTTAACTTTTTAAAACTTCGTTTGGTCCCAATATTGAGGAAAAGGTGTGATATAATGACTATAGGTACCAATAATAGAAGAGAGATAGATTAAATAAGTAAGAATAAAAGAAAAATTCTACCAGATGTGTAATCTGGAGCTCTCATCTCACAGTTATCTCCGTAAGTACCAGCCTGGCACACACAGAGGCATTCTGTTCCAGACAGCACAGGCCTGCCATTGTTGGGGCATGGCTTGCATCGGCAAGGGTCATATTGTTCCATGTACTCAATAAGGGCTCTCCTGAGGTTACGCCGCTTGGTGGCTGCACATGGAAAGTTCTTCACCAAATCCAGAATGAAACCCAGCTAAGAAGCAAGAGGACAAGAGGCAATTAGGCAATTAAGACTAGAGCCACAGATATTCCACATGGACAACACAACTGCATAGCATCTGTTTTCTCTCTCCAACTTTTTTAATGCTTCTATAAACCTTGCATCTTCTCCAGGGTTGCTGATACCTCCATCTTAAGGATTGATGGTGCTATTTCAGCTATGGAAGTGATGGCATTTAAATTATGGACACTGGAAGTAACAGCAATGATTTCTTTGAGAAAATATGCTGTTTCTTTACTTTATTTTGAAATGTAGCACAGTCTGTTGAGCTAAGGTTAACCATATGCAATTTTTAAATTGTTGGAAGTTCCTTCTCAGTACGAATGAATGTAAGTGAAGAAAGGTAATGTACTTGACTGCTGCAGATCAGAATACATTTTCCTTCCTGTCATTTGCTTTCTTTCACTCATTTTTATAAGATTTGTCTAGTGATCACCTTCTTTATTTGTATGTGGATTGCATGCAGTAACACTAAACACAGAGCAAAGTTTTCCATATGAAGTGTCATAAATCTAAACAAACGAACGACGAACTGTCAACATTATTCCGCATTAAATATTTTAAAGTATCACAGAAGATGTCACATCTAAGGCCTGAGGAATAGACATATGTCCTCATCCCCTTAGAGCCTTTATGGGATATCACAGTATTTACAATTCTCAGCTGAGATCCTGAATCAAACATGTAACCATGATGCTTTAACTTCCCACCTCAAAAGCCAGTCAGCCATCCAGAGTGATGGGGTCTGTGCTGTGGTAAAGCAAGGTGCTACACTGCAGGGGTGTCAAACTCAATTTCATCTTGGGCCACATCAGCATTACGGTTGCCCGCAAAGGGCTTGATGTATCTGTAAGACTATATAAATGTCTCTACTCTTTTGTCATATTAAATAATTGCCTCTGTATTCAATTATTACTGATTTTAGTAATAACTAGCTCTGAACCTAAAAGTCTAGGAAAAATAATGGCTTTCTGCTCCCCACTCCCTTGTGGCTCTTTCTGCCTCCCTGTCCCTCTCTGTACCTTGTGTGCCCGATCCCCACATTGTGGGGCCCCAGCTGCTGGTATTCTTAAAAGGGGCCTAGCAGCCAGCACTCGTGATCTACTTCTACTTCTGACTGCTCCTCTGCCCAAGTTTTGCAAGCTGTGTGGAGCATTGCCATGGTAACCTATGAAACTTAGACAGAGAAACAGTGCTGGCTGCTGAAATACCAGAATATCAGAATACCAGCAGCAGGGGCCCCACAATGTGGAGATTGGGCTTGCCAGGCAGGGGGAGTACCACAGCTGCAGGAGAGGTGGGAGGGCCACATGAAATGGCCTGGCGGGCCCAATTCGGGCTGCGGGCCTTGTGTTTGACACATGTGTGCTACAGGATGGCATGATCAGCTCCTCTTGCCAGTGAGTGATGCTTCAATGACAGGTCACCATACAGGGGTCCTTGCTTTTGCTTCTTCCTCCTTTTGTAGGAGGGGGCTGGACACGATATTCTGCAGCATCGCACTCAGCAGCAGCACAGACCTCCATCACTTCAGACAGCAGACTGGCTATTAAGGTGGGTTTCAGGGTCATTTGCAGTACCACAATTGCAAATAAGAATACAAAACAGTTATAAAGTTCTAAGTTTAACTTATGCCATCATCACTAGCGGGATGCCAGCCCTCATTCTTTATATTATGGATCTTTTTGAAAATTTAGTATCTGTTGTTTGCTTGTTTCTTTACTTCTTCTTTTCTTTCTCCCTACTGTATTGTTTCTGTTAGACTACAAGCTGGAGGATGTGTGTTTTAAAGCATTCTATGGTATCTATAACATTGCTGATAGTTGTGAATAGCCAGTCCTGCTATATCTTTTTTGTAGCCAACGTGAACAATGTGAACATGAAGAAATCCACTGCTGAAGCACCTTGAGATGTGGTCATCCAAGATCTGTTTACAGCCTTTCAATGAAGGAGGGTCCACTGTCAAACAGCTTTTACTCTTGAAGAGCTCTTCCTAATGTTTATTTATTTATTCTTAATGTTTCGGTGGAATCACTTTACTTGTAATTTAAATCCATTGGCTTGGATCCTGCTCTCTGGAGCAGCAGAAAACAAGGAGGCTTCATGTTCCATGTGACAGTCCATCAGATATTTAAACATGGTTGACATAACACCTCTCAATATTCTTTTCTGCAGGTTACGCATACCCACCTCCTCACAGACTTATAAATTTGGTTTCTGGACAGAAAGAAACTATTTGTCAACCTTCATTCATAGGAAGGTTAGCAGATACTTTCCCCACTTGAGAACAGAAGGAGTTTAGGACCTATGTTTACGCAAAAGGGGAAGCAATGTCTTCATGGAATCAACCAAAACATTTGTTCATTTTTTCCTCTTTCTGCTTTCCTACCTCAAAGTCAACAATGACTGGGTTGTCCTTGGTTGATTCCAGCCAATTTGTATATGCAACATGTTCAGGCAAAGCTCCACTTTTTTCCCAGGCAAGAGCTGCAGCATATTGTGACCTCCCACCTTTTACTAATGATATAGATTTTTCAGATGACTGCAGAAATGAACCTAGGAGAGAATTGAAATTAGTTATTTTTCAAGAATTTAGCTACTCATGAACAAATTAACAGCATCCATTCACAGTCAGGACAGAATATGATGGGTAGAGGGATGGCTGAAAAACAGCAATTGTATATCCTGTTTTTCCCCCTTAAATCTGGGCTTTAATGTTCCGGAAGACTTAAAGCTTATAAACCATTGTTATTTTTTGACTGGAGGCATAAATTTCTTTTTAAAGTATAGCTTTGACCAATCAGAAGATCAACCACTGAGAAAAAATTGTTATCATGGCTGCTTGCATTCTCATAGAATCATAGAGTTGGAAGAGACCCCAGGGGCCATTGAGTCTAACCCCCTGCTATGCAGGAACACACATCAAAGCATTCCCAACAGATGGCCATCCAGCCTCTGCTTAAAAATCTCCAAAGAAGGAGACTCTACCACACTCCGAGGCAGCATATTCCACTGCTGGACAGCTCTGACTGTCAGGAAGTTCTTCCTGAGGTTCAAGTGGAATCTCCTTTCCTGCAGCTTGAATCCAATGCTCCTTGTCCTAGTCTCTGGAGCAGCAGAGAACAAGCCCGCTCCCTCCTCAACATGACATCTCTTCAAAAGGTGCAAGGTCACTACTCATATGCAAAGTATGATAAAAGATGCAGAGTTTATCATCCCAAGAATCTTAACATTTATTTCAAAGTGCTTACTAAAATTTAAGGAGCCAACAGTACAGTGAGATTATTAGAGGTCCGAAGGCTTGATTTCAGTACTTTGGAAATCTCCCTTCTACTCTCTATGATTTATCAGAGCAGGGTAACTTAGATGTAAGAGGGAGGTCTATGCAAATTAGGTTAGATACAGATTTAGAGCAGACCCACCAACATCAGAGGGAATTAACTTAGTTATGACTAAGCTAAAAAGAAAAAAGAGTGTGGGAGAAGGAATCTATCAGCACCTCAAGGGCCTTTC